>JAUMJL010000154.1:0-1200000 GCA_033558185.1 Dromococcyx pavoninus
GCCCGCGCGCCGCTGGTGACGTCAGCGTGTTATTGACTCTCCCCGTCTGAATGACTGAGCAGCGGGGAGGGGGGCGGGAGGCCGCGCCGCGCGGCGCCCGGCCAGGCGGAAATGGGCGCGCGGGCCGGGGCGGGGGAGGGGCGCTTGCTGCTGCTGCCGCCGCCGCGCGGGAGGGGGAGGGGCGGGCGCAGGGGGGGGGGGCCGGGGCGGGCGGGAGCGCCGCGAAATGGCGGCGGGGCTGGGCGCGGCGGGGTTAAACAGGGCAGCGGGGACAGGCTTGGGTAGGGGGTTGCGAGCAGGCGGCTGAGCTTCCCGCCCTCGTAGATGGCCCATAGCGAATGTGGAGCTGTGCGGGCATTAGGAGCATGCCCAGAGGGGGCCACAAAGCGGGTGAAGGGTCCCGAGGGGAAGAGGTGAGGAGCTGAAGTCGCTTGGTCTGTTCAGTCTGGAGAAGAGGAGGCTGAGGGGGCACCTCATTGCAGTTTGCTGCTTCCTCACAAGAGGAGCAGGCGCTGAGCTCTTTTCTCTGGTGCCTAATGACAGGACATGAGGGAATGGCAGGACAATGTGCCAGGGCAGGTTTTGGCTGGATATTAGGAAAGGGTTCTTCATCCAGAGGGTGGTGGAGCACAGGAACCATAGAATGGTTTGGGTTGGAAGGGACCGTAAAGCCCATCCAGTTCCACCCCCCTTGCCATGGGCAGGGACACCTCTCACCAGACCAGGCTGCTCAAGGCTCGATCATCCTGGCCTTGAACACCTCCATCCGTATCTTCCCTGGCAACCTGTGCCAATGTCTCACCACTATCATCGTGAAGAATTTCTAAAATAAATTTTCCCCCTTCTGATTTAAAGCTGTTTGCCTCATCCTATCGCTACAGGCCCTTGTAAAACGTCCCTCCCCGGTTTTCTTGTAGGCCGCACTTGTCAATGCTGCTGTTTGTAACAAAGTGGGGCTCTTGGCTGCCATCATGCAGTTATCAGAAAACTATGAATGTCCTCATGTTATCCTAAACTCCAGGCTATGTCCAAGACATGCGGAATTTTTTCTGGATAACATCAGTATGGCCACTTTCAGGTTTCTGCCCAGCTACTGCTCCCACCCAGGATGTCGGTGTCTTCGCGACAGTCCAGTTGCCTCAATATCCTCTCTCTTCCACCCTGACACATCTGAGCCTACTCCACTCCATCCAGAACGCAGCTGTGAAGACCACCTTCCCTAGCCCATCCCGCTCACTGCATCGCCCTTGGCGCACCTCCACCGCTTCACCACCACAGCACGTGCACGTGTCTTGTTCTCTCTCCCAGCCCGGTGTTTCTCATTCAGGATCAAACAGAATCTATCAACTACTTCTTCAGTGTTCAGACAAGCCATTTTAAGCCTTCTCATGTGTTTCCAACTCAGCTTTGCCATGAGACTCACAATGTATTGTGGTTGTGAGGCTGCTGGGGTGCTGTGTGCCCTACTCAGCAGCGTTACCTCATACGTTTTCCCATCTACCTCTTCCTGTGCATTTTCTCTAGACTTGCAGCTAGGTTGGAAGCTCCTTGAGATGGGAAGTTCTGTTTCTCATTCAGAGACAGGCATGGAGAGAGTCTGCTGGGTGCAGGACACATTTCCCTGCTCAGCTTGGATCAAAGCAAAGGATTAAGCAAGAAATAGTCTGTGCTCTAGCACTTGGTCACACCACCACTGGTGTTTTTCCTTCCCAGCAAGCCATGGTTGGCAGCAGGGGCTGTGAGCAGCACTGTGGCTTTGTCGGGTGTGGGTAAATCTTGGTGTCTGGAGCTGAGGTTTCTGCCCCAACCCAGATCCATAGGATATAAATTTCTCGAGCGATTCAAGTTACTCAGAACTTCCCCACAGACTCCACATGAGGCAGGACTGCAGTGCAGGGTACCTGCCCTCACGGCGCTGGGAATTACGGGCACTGAGTGCAGTTTGCCCTGTTGGTGGGGTGTGACAGGCGGCAGCACAGTCCAGCAAGGGACACGGGGAGAAGATGATGGCACTTAATTTTTAGGCTAGCTCAATACTATCATTGCAAACAGCAGGCATCTAATCTGAGCATTAGGCCAAAATTTATGGGATCAAATATCTGCTAATAGCAGGGAGGATTAAATTGTGGGATAGGAAGCACTGCAGAAGCAAATGCCTCAGTATTCATTTCAGTGCACATGGAGAGTGATTAAAGCCCAGACTGTCATTTACTACCTGAAAGGTGGCTTGCATGGGATGAAACACAGGGAGAGATATTTGCAGCATAGCGGAATCCTCTTGTCCATACCCAACAGGAATGTAGGGGCTTTACTGGAGCATCCTGTGTGTGATGCCTGTGGGAGCTGCTGGAGCCAAACGAGACGGACACAACAAATGCCTTCTGGATATAATCGTTTACAGACATAGCAGAAGGAAAGGAAGACTTTTATAAAGAATTGTCTATGCAAGCTGCAAGAGTAGCATTTGCACTAGCTCTCCAGGGCCCTGATAATACTCCCTGAGACATGCCGAGATGGATAGGATTTATAAACTGTGGATGGGTATTTCCTACATTGCAGCGCTCTCAGCAGTATTATTCCATGAAGCTCTCTATAGAAGACATATGTGTTCATGAAAACATTTTATAGCCCTGTTGTGCTGGGATTAATATCAGACAAGGAAGTCCAGACCACATGTACTTTGTTCTTCCCGCCACATCTCTGAGTCCACAAACAGAAGGGAGCCCACAGGAGAGTATGACTATTAAGTAACTAATATTCTTGCAACTTGATGCAATTTTGGCATTTCATACACAGTTTTCACAATAATTTACAGACGATACATTTCTTCAGAAGCAGGCAGCAGTTATGTACGCTTCCAAAGACAGTGTCTCAATCTGTGGAGGTGCAGATATAATTAATATTTCTTGGTATATAAAAGCTATTAGTCAGTATCACATGTGACATTATGCAGGTCACTGGCTTAACCCAGTGAATGGATTTCAGTCACCCAAAATGTGTTTGTTGCAGGTTACCCTGCCGTGGGGGCATATCTCATCAAACCTCCTTTGCAGTGGAGGCATTGTCTCAAACCCTACAAATACCCAACCCGTCCTCTCCCTGAAAGTCCCCCGCACTGTCCACTCTCCTCACTTTTTAGGACTGTGATCTTTAGGGACATCTGTTTGTAGACGGTGCTTAGTAGTGATCAGTTGGGTGCCTTCAAGTAGCAGAGAAGGATGTGAGTTGACCAGAACATTTTTGGAAGTGGCCATCAGTTGGATGAAACTCCCAGGGGCAGAGATGGTTGTCCATTTCTGTGCCTTCAAAGGGTGCTGTATGTACCATTCTGAAAGGCACTAACTACCCAGTGCAACATACTATAGGGAACTTACTGGAAAATATAACACTGTAACTGGAGGGATTTGAAGGAGATATGACATTCAGGTGCTCAGATTAGAAACCCTTGCTGCCCCAAGGTCCGGCAGAGAGGTGACAGCAAGATATCAGCCCCAGTTGCCACTACTGGCACCAAACCAGTCCACTTAATTTTTGAAACAACCACTCTGTTATGTTCGTGACATTCTGTTTTGTTGAAAGTGCCAGGATCTATTTCATGAGTAACAAATATAAAGACTGTGGAGTCAGAAGCTTCCTCAACAGAAAAGGACTGATTCATCTTCCACGAGCTAGTAGGAACTCATTTTGACTTACACAACTGTGAGAACGAACAGGGCCATCTCTAAAGATCCGATTTCCCTTGCATAAGAAGGGGGATGGTGCTGCCTTGCAATATTGTTCACGTGCAAAACTTCTTCATGTGGAGTGAGCTGCGTGATGGGTTTAGCACAGCAGAGCCTTCTCTCTTCAATACAACAACAAAAACGTCTCACACACCTTGAACAACCCCATTGTCTGCTATCAGCTCCAGAGTGTGTCCAGTACGACCAGAGTGTCCCTGTGCATTGCACACCCAGTGGCGTGCACAGAGCCTTTCCATCTGCCTACGGGAACCTATAGTATCTTTAGGCCGTGCCCTATTTTAAGGGAGTTGGCATTTGAGCCAAACAAGTGTGCACAAGCTATGCCTGTCTTGATTGCAGCCCTCCCCGGGCAGGAGCGCTGTAAAATGGGCACCTTGCAGGGAAGTTCTTAAAAGGGGAACTGAACATGTTGTGCTGAGCATGTTTTGTCTTACATTAGGCTTATAATTTTAGGTCTAATGTTTCGTTTGGAAGCTCGAAGCCGTGCTCGAGCCTACAGCTGCCAGCTCTAGAGCAGGCAATAGTGTAATAGTCACTTAATTCCTCTGTACTGTAATCTGATGGTGGGATGTGCTCCCAAGCTGCTTTTAGGTCTGACTGGGGAACAAAATCAATCACAGAATGCACATTACAAGGAAAGCGCTGTTGGTGTCAATTACCTAAGCTTTGTGAACGTAACTCTTCTAATTTCCTGTTAAATCAGTAATGTTACCAATCTCAGTCTATTATTTTAATTAGGACTGTGACTGCAGTTGCTAGGAGCCGAGCGAGCGCAGACAAATGCGAATGTGTAATTAGTCCCACAAACGAGTGGCAAGTTGAATGTGTCAACATCATGGATAGTTACAACATGGGGTGCAGCAGGAGGCCAAGTGATTTGGGCCAGATTCTGATCTCACCGGCCTCGTCACCAGCCCAGGCGACTCCACCAATGTCAGAATTACCCCAGATGTGAACTGGGCTCACGGAGTCTGGATCTGGCCCCTGGTCATTCCATTTTCTTGGAGCTTCATTGTGGGTTATTTTTAAAATGTCTGTTGTCCTATCGTGTTTGATTAATTTCTTTTTTTCTTGCTGTAATGCCTCCTCGGAGCCAATTTTCCTGCAGCGAGCGCTGCAGTCAGGTTAACTGAACGTGGGTGTTTCCAGCACCAGTCTGTATCGGATTCCAGCCCTTCCCCAGGGACCGAAGCTCCTGGGGCGGGTATGGAAATGCTTGGCTCCCTCCTCTCCCTTCCTAGCTGTGAAAGAAACCTCTCAGCTTCTGTCACATCTGACTGCCTCATGCATCCCAAGAACAGCCTGTGCATTGACAAGGGAGGCAGGTGTACCAACAGCAGAGCAGCACGAGCTACCAACCTCACCGAGAAAGATAAGCCGAGGAGAGAATCCCTGGCTAGGTATAGAGCTGAACTGGGAGAGAAAACAATGTGGCAAAGCACCTCCATCAAAATTCAGAATGAGAACCTTAAGCCGCTGATGGCTCTTGACCCATGTGCCCGAAGGTCCAGCCTGCCTCCAGAGCGTGGTGCAGAATGGCACAGGAGGGGGAATGCCGCTTTTATTAGCACTTGGCTATCGGTCAGCGGTCCACACTCCACAAATAAACGAATGGGCTGGAGTGTGTCATCGCAGTTCATGTGTTACAGAAATAACACTGGACTAGAACCAGAGTTAACACAGCTGAGATTTGGGATGCAGCTGATTTGAGAGAGGGAGAGAGCCTAGTTAGGCTATACTTGCTGTTGAAGGCAAACCTGATTTACAGCTCCATTCATCTTCTGCAATCTAATTTTCCTGCTTTAGTAGGTCACTCTCCCACTTCACTTCACAAGGTACTTCTTTTGAAGCAAATAGATGAGGAAAAAGTCAAGGATTTAATGTATATTAGATGGTTCAGTCACCTTTCCAAGACAAAAATATTACAGAAATACTACAATAAAGAGAGAGAGCACTTCAAGTTTTTTTGTATGAAGGGTATTCACAGGAGACCTGAGGACCATGCAGTGATACTGCGGCAACGTGACCATTGGAGTGCTGTAGGTCCCAGTACCTCACCTGGGGCTGGCTATGGCTTCATGCTCTCACTCATGGGTTGGTTGGGTTATGTTTTTTCCTCCTTTCTTATGACTTTTAAACAGAGGTTAGGCACCATTACTGGATGCATTAATCTTTGAGCCTGCTTCCCCAGTGACAGAGCTTCTGCTATTGCCTTCTAACAGCCACTATGATTTTGCAGAGGGTGCCTTACTCAAACTGTTGTTTTCTTCCCACTTTCTAGTAGTCCTACAGGAAATCACTTTAACCAAAACCACATTGCATATGTGATATAATAATCCGTTGTTACTGTCACCAATGGTTTTCAGACTTAAGCCCTAACCCAAAAGCAGGGGTGACAGATAAGCCAGCAGTCCACTGGCTGAGCTGGGAACAGGGGAAGGAGCCAAGGCTCACCACTTGTGATGATCAGGTGCCTGATCCATCCCAGACAGAGCCCTGAACAGGGTGACTGTTGCCACGGGCCTGTGCTTGGTGTTGCAAGTTAACATACTCTAGCCTGGATCTAAGAGCCCAGGGGCTGGGTAGAGCTCCCTGCAGCCTATGCACCCCACCAGATGCCTGTTTTGTGCAGAAAACACTTTTCTGTAGAGAATAGCCCTCCCAAAGTCGTTCTGGCTTGGAGGCAGCACGGACACTGCGAGAGCCACCGCTGATGGCACGCTGCAGCACGGCGCCTGCTCTGATGATCTTTCACTCCAGCCTTCTGCAGGAGAGCTGTAAAGCAGCTGTACCATCCAGGCTGGCTGAACAGGTTCCTTCAACCACACGCAGCCCTTTGAGGTGAAGAACAGTTATCCTGTGATGAAAGTCTGTGTGATGTCATGTATGTATAAAGACATCCATAGCCCTAAGATTGTGCAACTAGCTTGTAATGTGCATGTTAATAAGGCTATTAAGGTTTTCAAATATTCTGCTCTTCCTTACAATTTATAATTTAATTAATTGCCAGTTAATTGTCTTATTTCCGTCCTGTAATTGATGTCACTGAGTGGGATTATGCAGCACCAGATGACAGAGGAAACGGGAATGAATGCAGCATCCTATGACGGTGTGAGAGGAGATGTTTTTATGGGTAAATCCTTTCTGACATGGATGAATACCTCAATGACATATCATGGAGTATCAACTCAATGCGTATTGTAATGGATGATTAGTGGAGGTACCAACTGTGTGAGGTTTGTATTCACAAGCCACGAGTAAGTAATAGGGAAATATTGGCTCCTTGGAAATGTTTGCCAAGTGTAAATCTTTCCCTTTTTACAGAGCCATTGCTCAGTTTACATAAAATGGGAAAATGATCTCTAAGACCCATGGGAGTGCTCCAGCCACCCCTCAAGTCAGTCACAGCAGGGAAGCCTCGGGCTTCTGTGGTGGAGGAAGGGAACCTAAGGAACAGGGAACAGCCCTGTTTGGCAATATTATTCCATGAGGAACACGTTAAGGTGAGGACCTTTCATCAGTGTGCATGAGCCACGCAAGAGCGCTGTTTGTAAAACAGGAGGCATCTTAATTTCTAAGCAGGGAAGGTGCGATGGCTGAGTAGGTGTCTTATCTTCCTCTCTCCCAGGAGCGGGATTTTGACTCTCTGGGCAAGCTTGTTTGCACCCTGCCCCCCACCAAAAGTCTGTTTGATTGACTGATCTGTGTATCAAAGGTGCACAGATGTGCTGGGAACATCACTCCTTCAGGTGCCATCGTACATGTGGACTGGGGATACCTGTAAGCCCATCAGCCAAGTGGGTTGCTTAGCCCCGGGCTGGCTCTTGACCTGCACTCTGCACAGCAATGTGAACCTAGAGGTGCTGCAGAAGGTACTTCAGAGATTTTGTCTTCCTTGAGTCATTCTGGGTGACCAAAGGCAGCCAGCTGTGGGTGGGAAAGACATGCGCTTAGCTCCCAAAGCCTGCAGTGGTACTAAGCAAGGGAATCGAGGGTAAATGAAAACCCAGTCTTAATGCGACTTTTGACCGGACTTTGATCGCATTTCAACAGAATAAACCTGGAGCAATTCCAGTGGCTTTGGTGTGAGCAGGCTCAGACTGTGGAACTGGGCTGAACAGCAAATAACCTGTGTGTTCCCGTCTGGGTGAGTGTGAGATGTATTTGAACCCCTGCATAAATCAGCACGAACTAACTAGGTTATTTCTGAGGCTGTAACTGGAACAGAGTGCCAGCCAAACCGCATCTGTCTCTTTTAATTCATGCCTTCCATTTTGGGGACTTAGCCTTTAGAAACAGCTATCAGTGATTACATAAAAGAGATTAGCTAACATTTCTGCATAAATCAAGGCCAGCGCAAGATGTTTCCTACGCATGTTGCGAAACCTGGGGCTCGTGGAGAATTTCCTTCTCAGGGAACAAGGCTCCCCTTGCCCAGCGTGGCAGGCGGTGCCGGAGCTCAGTAGGGCCAAGGATGAAACCTTCTTGCTCCTCAAAATGGCCTTTCAGGAAAAAAAAACTTGTGAAGAAAACACATTCATGGCGGGGAATGCTCTGCCTCCATTTGTCTGGTGTGTTTTATTTTCACAAGAGCAGATTTTCTAGCCAAGATACATGATGGAAACAATGAAAGAAAGGAAGGGGCAGGAGAACCTTGTTGTAAACCAGATTTCCATGTGTGAATGCAAATCAATCTCGCTGCTAAAGGAAGAGCCAAACCAGAATGTGTTACATTTACTCTTTTAGCACAGTTGCTGACAAAATATCTTGATGTGAACACTGTTGGATGACTCAACAAATCCTTTTCTTTTTCTGCTTTTTTTATTCTGAGGCAATTTCATCATTTTTTTATCTGTTTGTTGCTCTGTTAACACAAAGGGTGAGGTTATCCCAGGGTCAGGGAGTTGGAATTTCCCTTCCAGTGTTGTCTTACTGCTCCTCTCCTTTTTTTCTTTCTTTTTATTTGCTGCAGGTCAGAGCAGATCTATAATTGGGTTAGTAGGGGAAGGCTCAGCCCTTCTCTCCCATTAGATATGCCCCGGATAGTGCCTGCACACCCTCTCCATTTCCTACCGTCCAAGTTGCAGCTGCATCTGGCCCTTCAGCCTCTTCAGATGTGTTATGAATTTAAAGATCTGTCCCTAATCCTTGACCTGCAATGAGGACCAGAGAGCTAGTAATTTCTGAAACAACACCCACAGAGTCTGAAACGTTGTCATGCTAGAAATACTGCAGGGAGGAGAGCGCCTGTAGGCACCAACCGCCTCTGTAGTGAAGGGAAATCTGAAGATTCCCCTCTGCTTTTTCGTGCATAACAGCATCTGTATGCCTCATTTCCATCTTCACAGCTCCTGTAATTTACATAATGAACATTCGCAAAGCCTGAGATCTGGGTTCACTTTCTTTCGCATTTAGTGTAGATGACCGTCAATGTATCATCAGAAAAGTTTCCCAAAGGGTATGAATGTGAAACGTAAGACCATCAGGAAAGGTGAAAAGTGGAATAAAGTCAAATTTGAGATATCCACCATTCAAAGATGTATTTTCTATTGTACAGCAGCACAAAAATATTTGAGTTTTAAAAAAAGGAGATTTTGTTTTAACAACTTGCTGCTTTAAAGCAAGTATTGCTATAAGGTCCCTCAATAAAGTACCTTTTAATTAGGTTTGCCTTCCTAGATCTGCAGAAAGAATATTTCCATAATAAAATGCATTTGAAGAAATGTTAAGTAGTGAGAAAAAAAATCAGAGAGCCAGTTTCATTTGCATTCCTTCATAAGCAATGGATGTAAAATGAGTTTATCCATTTTCATCAGCTTATCAAGTAGTGAATCTGACAAAGTCTGGTGGCAAAGAGTTGGCAATCTAGGCAGGATTCATGACTTGATGAATTCTGACCCTCGAGAGACATCAGGGTGAGAACAAACAGCTGATGTTTCTTCTGCCTCCTCTGAAGGTGTCAGGTGCAGCTGTGATTGTTCTTTGTGATAGTGCTGCAACAATCACAGAGTGATAAACCAGGAACTGACCTATTTTGGCTTCCCCCACCCGTCCTCAATGCACCATCTTTCTTGGCCCCCTTGCAAGTGCCTGCAGAGCTTATCTGCCAGCACCCTCAGAAACCACATCTCTAATGTTATATTGAAGCTTATATTATGCTGATGTGGGGCATTGGGAGAGAAACTTCTACAGATGCTGGCTGGGTTCTGGATAAGCACAACTCGGTGATAATCTCTCATCTGAGGAATGCCTGTGAGTTTACTTTTCTTTCCTTTTGCTGTTTGGACTATCAAGCTGGTTATTGTTCACTGAAGCAACGGAGGATGCTTTGAAAGAAGAGGTGCATTTTATAACTCAGGCTCGGGACTTCTGTGTGTATAGAAAATGAATTCAAAGCTGAAATACAGAAACTTATCCTGGTGATGAAGAAAAGATCTCATGTCAGCTGTCGTAAGACTCTTCAGATAAAATGGATTCTATGCCCACCGTGATAGGCATGCTGGAAATGCCTGAAGTAGATAAACCTGACACCATTCCGGTTGCTGTAGGACAGGCATATAGGAAGTATTGCTTTACACAATAAGATTGAGAAAGAATGAAAGCTTTTTAGAGTACTTTGTGCTTCTAAAACAGTGTCCTGTGTGCCCTCTTTTCAGGGCAAATCTGTATATGTGCATGCTGTCAAGTAATTACAACATGAATGGTATTAGCTTGTATCTTCCTACCTCTTATGTCTTGCAAGAGGTTTATTCATGTATCCAGTGCGGCCCAATGCTACTGTTATAGGGCAAATGTATGGGTGAAAACTACAATCTGGGTGAATTTTTACCACCTTGTTTCTTTTAGTGTGGTCTGGCTCTTGGACTGTAGTCACAAGCTTGGTCTATAGATAATTCTATAATTTATAGTCTGAATATTGCAAACTTTCCACCTTGGGTCACAAGAGATGTGTGCCAGTGTGTTGCATGAGGCCTTTGGTATAACATATATTGAGCCAAATATGGGTTCTCTGTGGTTTCCGTGTCCATCCTCCTAAAAGGATGTGAATCCGCTGTAGTTGCAGTTCAGTTCTGCTGGACCTGCCTTTTGCATTGGGAAGGTTTATGCTTTTAGTCTTCAAACCTCCTCGGATGGTGGTCACTGGAGAAGTGCTGTGCTGAAGCCGTGTATGAATGCATGGCAGTCAGAGAAGCCGTTTCTTGGGCTTAAGAATGTCTCATCCTTTCAGCCTGCTGGTTTTTTTTTCTTTTTTTTTTTTTTACAGTACCATACAGTGTTTAGTAATTCAATATATACATAATCCAAAATAAACACACTAATTAACCTTTGTTTTGAGAAGTTTAATTAGTTAATGCTTAGTCTCTATTCGAATTCCAAACAGTTTGGAGTGGGAAAGGTGCCATAGAGAAAGCGTGGTAAAATATGTTTTAATGCTGAACACCTTCAATTATTTCAACAGTAACGTGGGCTGGACTAATTGGAAAAAAAAAAGTTATTGTACAGGCATTACATGCTAAAATATCTTCATGCAGTGTTCCCAAACTCCAGTTTTGCTGCAGAACAGAAAAATATATCCTCACATAAAGCAATTGCATGGAGAGGTAGTCTGGTTTCTTAGGACTGGTTTCTCTGCTTGCCAGGAACCCCCAAACCTTCCTGCTGGAGCTCAGGGGACAGGAGGGGTGAGCAGATACTAAAACTCTGCCTCTGGCAGTGACTGCCCACCCTGACACTGGAGGGGAAATCCTGCTCTTATGTCCCAAATAAATGATGAATTTTCTGAAAGGTCAAACGCTGTGCTCTGACTCACCAGTACTCGTCAGCTACAGCCCAAATGCCTTCAAAATATATTCCTGTAGGACAAGAATTTTACCCAAATACTCAAGCTTTAATATTCTTCCCCAGCTGAACTGTAAATAAAATTATTTCCTAAGAGCACTTATTTGAGCTTGATTATTAAATACATTGCCAAAATCTGGTCGGTTAATATACTGCCTGCTACTTGAGCTGAAGTATCTAAAAGACAAAGAACGAAGTAAACGAAAAGGAAATCAACATTTTGCTAAATTGCATGTTTTTAAAAATCCTATAATTGAGGCTGCTACTTCATTTCCATTTGTAAAACAGATTGAGTTCCCCTTCCATCTACTAATGGATCTGGTTTATCTCTGATACTAATTGCAGCATTTGCATGGTTTGCACAAGCTGCTGTTGGCAGGACGTTGTGTAAGAAAAGTCAAACTGCTCCTGCTGAGCTCTGGAGTGTCATTTAGGAGTGATATTTGGCACCAAGTTCTGCTGCACTTTGAGCCCTTGTTCATTTTCCTATGGCTCCAAAGTCTGGGTCAATCAACCAAGATAAATTTGTTAATTCTCTGTCAGGATTATGTGCCTCAGGTCTCACTTGAGAAGCAGTGGGAAGGTTCAGGTGATAATAAAGCAACACCAGACAGTCTGGATGTTTAATTAAACTTGTCCGTGCTCTCTTTGACCTAGTGACGGGGCTGAAAATGTCACCAGAACAAAGGTTGCTCATGAGGTTTGCATGTGGGCCTTGCTGCTGCGCAGGGCTTTGGAGAGAGGTGCGGGTTTGTAGCATCTTTTCTCATTCTTCTACATTGTCATTGGAAAGGGAATTGTGCTCTGAAAGTCTGGGAAAAAAAAAAAAACAACAACTGTTTTTTAAGATGAATGAGCCTTTTCTTGGAACCTACTCTAGCAAATCTGTTTGCACACACCTGAATTAAGCAATTCTGGAACTCAGTTCTGGTGAAAACATGCTGCTTTCAACCCACCCAGTGCTCACCTCCTAGTTAGCAGCCACTCAGGAGCTCAAGTATAAACTTTTTTTATTCCTGGGGTGGGGAGGGAAAGCAGCTTTTCGGAGGATTGTACCCAGGAATGTAAGCTGGAGGCCTCTCCTCTGCCCCACAGTCTGTGCAGCCCAGGCACTTTTCCTGATACCCATGTGCACAGATCTATGATAAAAATATCAGCACCCACAGAAACAAACTGAGAACAAACTGAGGATTCACCTTTTGCTTTCCATTGTTTCATTTTACCTTTTTTCAAAAAAAAAAATTTAAGGCACTCTTGAAAGTAATCCATTGGCTTCTCGGAGAACTCAGCATGGCAGAGGGAGTCCTGGCTACAGAATGGCCTTTGTGGAGCAGGTCTGTGGGCTCTCTGCCACCAGCACTGCAGGGGAGCCTTGTAATAACGACACCAGCATGGACCAGATGTCTTCTAGAGGATTTGGTTTCAAGACACATGGCTGCTAGTTCATGACAATGTGTGGGGGGTTTTCTGCTCTAATATACATGATTTGTTTAAAAAGTTTGCAGGTGTTAGAATTTTTATTGAAGTCAGGGAGCTGAGAAATTATATCCAGTCAGTGAGGTAATGCTTGCTCTGCTCAGACTGGGAGTGGGGAGTGCACACAATCTGCATCAAATAAAGGGCAGCTGTGTTGCCAGCACCATTTTGTACATATGAAAACTAATCTGAGCCATACCAAGCCAGATCCCCATTCCTACAAATCCTTGTAGAGAACAAGAAAATCCACTGATTGCTTTCTGCTTTCCTCTAAAAACTGGTGGGGACTTGCAAGGTAGTCCTTCTCCTTAGTGGTGGGAGGCCCTGTCCTGGCTGGCATTACTCCATGGGCTGCATCCCTGCAGCTGTGGGGTGAGCTGGGGGACTGGGGATGCTATGTGCGGACCTGGTGGGAACCAGGTAGAGATGGGTCCTTGCTTCTGCTCCAGCTGCAGGGCTTTGCTCTCCTAAGCCAGAGAAAAAGGAGGAGAGCACACACCAACAGTTGTTCCCATGGAGCTATTCAAAGGTTTGGGGTTTTTTCTCTTTCACAGGGCTGTTTTGCTACTTTCCAAAGCCCCAGAAGAGATTTGAGATATTTATTATAACTTTTTTTATAGGTAGGTAGGTTGTGATGTCAGGATATGAGGTTGAAAGGGCAAGTATGAGTCAACTCTCAGATGGATTCTGAGTATTTCCTTTCCACATGGATGAGATCCAGGAATTTATCTCAGTTCAATAAACCCCAATTTTTTCTGATGGTCATTCAAGTAGACTTTGAATCCTTTGTGCCTACAGACCAGGACATTCAGGTTCTGCTCTGATCTTTCCAGAGAGGTTGGGACAGGACATGCAGAGTCAGCAGGGGGAATATTTTTGGGATGGCAGGTGAGGTGGGTTTTGCATTTTTATGTATCTATATAAAAAGCAAGCGCACCCCCTTTTGCCATCTGTATGTCTCTTACTGGCCGGAGAAGCTTGCCATGCAGTGGCTGGGATGTGCAACATTTCCCTTTGGATTTGTTGAGAGCAACACACAGTCCTACCTGTGTCAGGCACCCAAAGTGATGGTGATTTGGCAGATGTGGATATTTATTGGCTGAACTGGACAATAATGGTTGAATTCATCATATCTCCCACTTGTCAGGATACAGCCTGTAAAACCTGGGTAACATTCTTTCAGGCACTGCCCGCATCCAGTACTTGGGGGCAGAAGGACCCTGGCAGATGAGTGCTACTCTAGGGGTGCAGGTACAGGCTTTGTCCTCAGCACACTTCCTCTAGGAATGTTGATAAAATTAGAGCAAACAATACTACATGGGCAGAAAGTTGTCCCCAGAGGCTGGGGGGTTTCTGTCAGCTGGAACTCGGGAAGGTGCAGCTGCTCTGAGGGGCTCTGTTGCCTGCAGGGGTGGCTGTGAGGGACTACGCCTGGGTGCAGCCCCTCTTCCAGAGCCCCTGCATCCCACCACGCTGCCTCTGTCATCCTCCGCAGCCCTGGGTCTGGACTAAGCAAGTCCCACAGGGTCTTTTGGATGCCTGAAGTAAATTTTCTCTTATTTCCCTCCAGACTATCTTTTTTCCTATTGCTGAATTTCGCTCAGCATAATGATTTGGAGGGCACCGTTTTCAATTTCCTCTACAGAGCCAAAATTAATACTAAGTTTATGCCACCATGTAGCAGAGCTTTAAGCATCCCCCAAGAGTATGCATATTTCAAAATAATGTAATGGCTCCTAAACCCAAATATCGCTTAAAACTGCCACTGTACTGCACTGTAAATATCAGCAATGCCTGCCTGAACTGCAGTGCCAGTAATAACGACTCCATTGGTACTATTTATGTGCCCATTAACATCCCACCATGATGACCTTTTCATTGCTGCTAGGAACATAAGTGTGTGCAGACGCTGGGGACATGGTTGGATGCTGCTGCAGGGCAGGGAGAGGTGCAGGTCCTCACCTGTGGGAGGGGAAGGGTCTGGTGGCACCGTTGTTGGCAATCACCTGTGGAAGAAGGTGCCGGAGGGCTCTCTGGAACTGTTGAAATTAAAGTCCTGTTTATGAAAAGGAGGTGACCACAGTGTGCCTTGTTGCAGAACAGATGTCGTCTCCCCAGGGACGTGGCACTGCTTGTTTTGGGACACAGATGGAGCAAATGCATGGCTCTGCATCTGCCTTTGAGCATGGCATGGCTAGAGGCCAGGATGGAGCTGGAGATCTCTCAGTAGCACTGGCCAAGATGACAGCCATGCTGTTAAGCTGACTTTAAGCCAGTTTGTGTACTGTGTCTGACCAGAACAACCTTGTTCCATCTCCATTGAGAAACTGGAGCTGCAGGCACAAACAGCCACACCCCCCTGATAGACATGGGGGTGGTGCCCACCTTCCTCCCAAAGGTGCCTTTGCCCATCTCAAGGAACAGCACCAAGAAGGTTGTGTTGGTGAGCGTGCTTCCACTGGAGCTGAGTTGCTATGCTGACTGGGAAAGCCTTCCACTGCTCCCACCTGGTCCCCATGGAAAGCAGCCAGACCTTGCCCATGAAGGACAGGTTCAGCCCCATGGATTGCCTTGTGTGGGTGCAGTGTTCTGGAGGGATATGGGAAGGCTTGTTTGCCATGTGGTGCCTGTGTGTCCTTCGGCAGAAGCAGTGACATGAATGGCTCAGCTCTGAAAGGGCTGGACCAGAAAGTGCTGAGATGTCTCTTCCCAGCCTGAACCCTTCTGGAATTACACAGGAAACTGTGGATGTGTTGGACTTGGCAGGGGAACTCCCCATGCTCCAAATGAAGTGAGGTCAAAGCTGGAGAAGAAGCTGCCCTGCCCAAGCCACAGTGAGGGCCCTCTCCTCTGTGCCAGAATCACTGGTGTGAAAATGTTTCCAGCACTCCTCTTGGGAGACTTTCCACTCCATCAGGCCTCACAGCAAGGAGCTTCTCTTGCTAGGAAAGACTCACAGCTTGCATTTTTCTCTTTCCCTTTTCAGCCCTGTCTGCATAGGGAAGCCCCTCTCCTCTCACTCCCATCACTTCTTTTTTCATCACAGCTCTAGCTAAAGGTTAGATCTAGGCAAGAAAATCTGGGTCTCTAGACCTTGTGGGCAAATTGAGATTGAAGGATTTTAGTTGAGTTATGACTTCAGTGTATGCCCTTCTGTTTATTCCCTCTCCCTTACAAGGGAGACAGCCACAGGTTTGTTTTTTTTTTTTAAGAAATGCCACAGGTTTGGGCTTTTTTTAAGAAATACTTATAGATGGGAGGAACAGAGGAAAATTTGTCAAAAGAAAAGGTTGTAAGTGAGTTGCCAAGACTATGGATTTACTGAGCGCATTTGCTGTCTTGTACTTGTGATTTTCACTCTGTTTAAAGAGGAACAGAGGGTTTAGAAGAACCTGTGTGTGCAAAAGTACACAAGCCATTAATTATGGCGACCGCTTTGCGATACGGTCTAGCAAGAGCTAATGGAGCACAAGAAACCTGTGGAAAATGTTAGTGAGAGCTGTCAGGATGTTTGTCTTGCAAGCTACTCTGGATGATCTCATCTCTCGCAATGTTTTGGAGGGCGAGGGGTGTGTCGGGTCAGCTGGAGGCGGCGGGCAGACGCCCCAGCCATGGAAGGAGGGCGACGGGGTGGAGGCGTAAGATCTGTGCAAGCTGATGGGCAGAGAGAGGTCGCAAGGAACACGATAATTCTTGCTGTGCTCTGGTGCTGGAGGTGAAAAATATGTGTGGAAAGAGTATCACTTGAGAGTGTTTGGAAAGCATAAAATTGAGTCTTTTCTTTCTGCTCCTCTTAAACAGCCTAAACAAAATGTCATTTGACATTGCATAACCAGGCAAGTGCAGGGCCAGGGGAGCAGCTCAGAGGGGGCAGCACTGGAGCCCTGGGGTGAGGGGCTGCAGCAGGCAGGAGGGATGCAGCTGGGCTGTCGAGGCTCCCCATTGATGCGTGCAGGGCAAGGACGCTTCCTCAGGAGGATTTTCCTGTTATCCTTCCTTCTGCCTCCCCCTGTTCTCAGGGCGAGATAATGGCTGAGGGACCAAGCAATGACAATCACGCCAAAAATGGTGGCCTGGAGATGTCAGAGCCAGAGGTCAGCTCGCTGTGTCCCAGGGCTGCCTTGGCTTTTCATTCATGCTGGTGATGACGAAGAGTTGTGCTTAAACACCATTACCGTGCTGGCATGGGCTGCTTTCAGGAGCAGGAAACCACTCCTTTTATCCTCTCTTGATCTTTTGGAGTGAAATATGTACAGTGCCCTTGTTGGCAGTAAGAGCGTCCTAAGAAAAAAAACACCAGGGAAGGTTAGCAAGCACAAACAGATGTTTACCTTTAACTTCTCACTTTTTGTGGACTAGGGATACTGGAGGAGGGAGGCGTTAAGGGAGAGAGCACAGAAGAAAATGCTTTTTGAAAGCTTGAGAAGGTAGTGCGAGGCTGAATCTGACTTTCCCTTGATTTTGCTTTAGGTTTTATTTGGCCTGGCATTTTTAAATTATTATTATTACTTAAATGCACCGTTCTATTAAGAGAAAGATAATTGCTTTTTCTTTCTTCTGCCCGAACTTCTCAACACAATCAAGACACAGAAGGCAAATGCCTGGACATGAAGATGATCTAATAGGCACCAGCCAGCCCAAGTCACTGCAGCCCAGTTTAAAAACATGGCGCTTTTCCAGGATCTATTTGTTTCTCTTAATAGGGTGATTTGTTTTTCTATATTGCTCTCTATAAATATCATCCCAGTGTGTATTCACTGGCTCTAGGTTCAGTGTAATATAAATCTGGAATTAGTCTATTGAAGTCAACATCAGATATATTTGTTTTAACGACTAAACTAGATCTTAGTCTCGTTTATCGCACTGTAGCTCCAAACTAACTCCAACAAACTAAAGACTGATTCTTTCCCACCAGTGGTTTCCAGAAAGCGGTTGCCATGGTCCTTGGCTACACCTTCCACCCTTGTGCTAAAGGACACACTGCTACAAGACCACTCTCGTGGCATCTTGCTGTGCCTTCAGACTGAGCCTTGCTTTGAACCCCTGCTGAAACGTGTCTGGTTTTGACCTAACTGGAGAGGAAAGGGAGGCTGGGTCAGAGCCATCGCCTCATTCTGCGCCAGTGGTGGTGCAAGGTTGGCATTCCTTCACCGCTTTAGTTCATCCTCCCTCCTAAACTCTGAGTAGACCTGGGCTCAGGCTGCTCTTAAACTTGGTGCTTGAACCTTTTGTGTTTATCTGAACTGCCAGGTTGGGAAACGACTTTTACAGGACTGTGAGATCCCTTGGTTTCTTTGTCTCCCCACATAATGTGTGCCCAGTTAGTGCTGGACTGGGGTTTATCCTTACTTTCCAATAATTATCTTTCCCAAGCTTGTTTTCAGTAGCTCAGGGGGTGAATAAACAGAAAAATAGTGAAAGACAAAAAGGAAAGCCTGGTTTAAAAACAAACAAACCAGAAAAAAATCAGTGATATTATGTTAATAGAGTTGACATCTGCCGGTCAAAGCTGTTGAATCAGAAATGTCATTTCTAAATCCTTGTGTTTTGGGATTAAACACAGAGCAAGCACAAGGGTCGCTTCTTTTCACCATCGGGCTCAGTCCTGACTCTTTCCCCTCACGGCAAGCTGGCTGGTGCCAGGCAGGCGCTATTTTCATTCTCAGGTGAGAATTGAAGCCATGCAGCAGAGCTGACCCTCACCAGCCTTCCTGGACTGCCCATCTGGATAAACAGGCTTAGCTGGGCTGGCTCCCTCCTGCACCCATAACTAGATGGGGTCATAACAGCTTCAGGAACTTCTCCCCAAAATTCATTGCCAAAAAAAGTTGTTTACATGCAGAGGACTCTGCTTCTTCATGATAGAAATATTACAGTGTAAGTGAGTACATGTGCTGTGGATGGCAGCTCTTAAATGATGTGTGTGTCCCCTGCCCAAGCAGTCTGTGCTGTGCTGCCTGGCTGCCCACATCAGCAGTGGGTTCCCTCTCCTGCTAGGCAAGGACCACCCGAGGCATGGATCCCCTGGTGTGAGCCGCCTCTTAGTTTGCTGCAGGGAGCTGCCAGCCCCAGGGAGTGACTCTACAGGGTTCCCCATCGGTGCAAGGGTGTTTTAGCAGGTTTCAGTTGGAGATGGCTACAGTGATGAGGTGCAGCCATGAAAAGCAACAAAACACACAGGATGGGACAGATCGCCAGCCACACAGGCTGGAAAGCTGATTCCAAACGCAGGGTGGTCATATACTTTCATATCTGAGCAACATGGTCTGTGGTCTTAGTCATTAGGGAATGGGATATTGAGTTTGGGGGTACAGGTGAAGGAGAGGGGCTCAGAAGAGAGGCCTAAGCTTGGGGAAAGCCCTAGTAGCTCTGGGTAACCTGCAGGAGGAGAGTAAGAGGACTGTGAATATTGACCACAATGCTGAGGGCCAGGGAAGCTGCAGGCCAGCAGCCAAGCTGAGGTTGAGAAAACCTCTGGGGCTGGACAGGGGCCAGGGCAGCCGGAAACCACTACAGCCCTGCTGGCAAGTGCCGTGGGTGCGAGGAGCTGGGGGTGGACCCGTGTCACGGCTCACCCATGTGTGCTAGGCCGGTAGTGTTGGGTGGAGGACTCAGCCTCTACTCAGATTTGGTCTCAGGTGGGTATCTGTGTGGGAATTATCAGGGAAAGTGCAGGTTACTGTGCTGCCCTCAGCGGCCACAGTGCTGGCCAATCATGAGTAGAGGGACCACGGCCAGTCCCTGCTCTTCCCCTGGAAGCAGCCAAGTGCTCTCCTCTGGGCTCTGATAGGTGTTTCCTTTAACATAAGGGAAAAATATAACTTTTCAGTCTCTTCCAAATTTAGATTCTGGTAATTTGGAGAAATTCTGATATATTTGATGGATTTTATTTTTCCCTTCTTAGATGGTGCCCCTGCACATCGATGGGTGCCCAAAACGTGTCTTGTGCCCAACTTTGTTCTTTAGTTGCTGCACAGTAACTGCACTTCACAGCTCTGTGCTGCTACTTGATGAACCAGCTGGAGAGAAGCTATTTTCTGATTCTCAGATAGTGTTGTTTATCTCTAATGCTAGCTTCTGCTGGCAGTTTAAGAGGTTCTTAGAAAACTTTTCAACTTCCCCCTTAGTATCGAGATGGTAAGAGGCAGATAAACTTTATTGTTTACTAATAACAAGCAAAAAAAGTTTAGAGATTTTTTTAGATGTAAACCAGGGGGCTATTGTTTGGGTTTTTAGAGATGACACATGACTCAGCCCTAGCCCAAGAAGAAAGAGAAATGATTAGCAGTCCTTTCCTAAAGAATATAATTTTTACTGAAAAGTTGAAACTTGAGTATTTTAGGGCAAAAAAATTCAATTCAAAGCTTAAGGTTCTGACTGAGAAATTTCTCCAAGGGGGGTTTCTTGCTGGGAAATATTGTTGGCCAGGCTGTATGTCCCATGTCCCCCTGCGATGCCCTTTGGAATGGGACTTAAAACGTTCCCAGTCACAGTGCCTCATTGGCGATGAGATTGGGCTTGGGAACTGTCCCCATGAGGGAAAACTTAGGCATTTTTTGTTAGAAAAAAAATACTATTTTCCACAGGAGAGCGGGCCTGTCTCTAAAGATTTCTGTTACAAACCCACCATTTTTTCAAAAAAACATTGTTCCCACTGGCTACGTGCATCACTTCAGAGCAGAGAGACCTTCTGGTCCTTCCCTAAGCCTGCCCCAAACCAGCAATATCTGACCAGCTCCTGCTCCCTATTAAAATTCAGAACACAGCCTTTCTTGCCATTCCTTTTCTCAGATGACATTTAAACCTGTCAGCGGTTACAACTGGTGTCGTGTAATCTTTGTAACCAATGCAAAAATTGAACTCTTGCTTCATGATGGCTTCTAAAAACAGAAAAAGAAAGAGGATGGCTAAGAAAGACATAATTACACCAAAATGCCCATGTGCTGCTTTCCTTTTGCTGGTCCAACATCGTTTCCACCGCTCCTACCATTGGAAAGCAAAATAAACCCGGGCAGCGATGAGTAATACTGTGCAATAAACAGGGATGACAAATACATTTATCAGGTCAAACAACATGGACAATGCATCACCCCTTTCCCAAGCTGCATTCAGTGTTGCAGAAGTATCATTATGGATAAGGAGAGAGTGCCGGGACATGTGTGACGAGGAGTCGGAGTTCATCCCTGTAGACCAGCTGGAAGTGGATCCCTGGAGGGATCCTCAAAAATACCCTAAAGGGATTCTTTCACTCATAGGCTTGACCCTGGTGTTTCAGTGCCTGATCGCATCCCAGTGGAGTTGAGATGGGTACTCAGGTGCCTGCTGGCATCCCGGGCCATGCAGTGTGCCCATCTGCCCCCCGAGAATGGCCAAAGCTGGCAGGGGCCAGATCCAGGCCATGGGGTGCTTCTGCACGGGAAAGGGGTAAAGGGCAGCAGCGACTTGTGGCATGCCACGAAAGCCAGCAGCTCTCTGGCAGATACCTTGTGTGTATGGAGGTTTCTTCCATGTGTAGCTTAGGTATAGGGTACCTGGACATGTTTCTGGGCAGACATGCTGTAGCTGGCAAGAGCTGACCCGTCTGCACACAAAGCCAGCGCTGGTCAGTATGTGGCCACGCACAAATGCTGCTTTGAATACACATGTGAACCATTTTAATTGCTTTCATCTGGTATGGCCACTGGTAAACAGCAACTTACAATTGTTTATGTAAAGTACAAATGGTACCAGCCAGTCCTATCGAGCTGTTCCCATTTCTTCCTGATTAATATATTCAAGTCCATAGTCATTTGTTTTTATAAGCTTCACAAATAAAAACTTCATGTTGATATTTTGGTACCAAGCTCAAATATGGAACAATTTTATTCTCAACGCCAGCATTTCTGATGCAAAAACTGAAAGGCATCCAGAAACGCTGTGTTTTCACTGAATATTCTTTGGTCCCAAGATATAGCATTTTTAAAGCATTACAGAAGCAAAAGCAATCCCAGTGCCTTGAAAGCTTTTTGTACTGGGACTGCTTCATGGAAATACTGACTCAGGGCCAAATGGCTGATTATGTTGTATGATGTAAGAAGGAGCTAGAAAGCTTAGCAGGGAATTAGAATAATGCAGTTTGTGTGCATGTGCGTGCAGTGAACAGGAGCCTGAGCATTTATTAGAAAGCTTTAAATCTTTTGTAGCTATACGTTAGTCACTTGCAAAACTATTGCAGACCCTGCTGAAGGCGATGGGGATTCAGTGTTTGACAGGCTCTTAGCTGCTTCTGGTTGAGAGCTTTTCAGTTCATTTAAAGGCTGCAAAACCTCCCTTGCTGGGGTGTGGAGGAAGCAAATGCCACCGCTGTTGTGTAGCTGAAGAAGAAAATTACTTTGCTGTGTTATATTTCTGGAAGGGGAACAAGGATGTAGCCGTGTTGGGGGTGGTGGCTAAATTCTGGCCTGACTTCTGCCGTCAGTCTGAACTACAGGTGGAGATTTGGGGATTTGACACTGGAGTGGTGCAGCAGTCCCTGGATGCGGATGCTGGCAAAGGGAGTGGTGCAAAGGGAACCCCATCCCTGCCTCTTCCCTGCCCCTTACTTCTGGGAGCCATTTCACTGGGGAGGATTTTAGGGTTTACTTTATCATTGTCCTGCCAGAGAGAAAAATTATTCATTGCAATCATGAACTATGAGACAAGTAAAAAACAAAGATGACCCAAGTGCCTGAACCAGCATAAAACCAGCTACTGAATTGTTCAGCTTGTTTAATGAAATGGAACAGCACAGAGACACGGTTCATGTATAGATTTATACATACAACAACACTGGCACTCGAATAATTTATGGAGCTCTCTGCAAATTATAGGATGGGGAAGCCTGGCTGCTGCCAGCTCTTTGAGAGAAATTTGGGATGGAAAGTCCTATCAGAAAACCTAACCTTGCTGTAGTGCTGAGAGGGCAGAACTTGAAGGAGCTGGGGACACACCAACTTGTAGCTGCTGATTGAGACTGAGAGTAAGTTGCTGCTTAAACCTCAGGTCAGGCTACAGCAAAGTGCCTCTTGCTGTCATCATCTTGCCCTTAAGTCATGACTCCCTGCAGAGCCAGAGGTAAGTCCCAGTCCCTGCTGCAGCTGCAGGACAGGCAGGACTATAGCTACAAGTCAGATCTGCTGCAGTTCAGTCCTGCTTTCTAAAGACAGGTATTATATACATACACAGGCATATAGATGTGCCACAGCAGACCACGCCATCGCTTCCTTGGCAGCCGCCCCCGTTCCCAGCAGAGCGGCTGTGAGTGGGCAGCCCCCTGCCCTCGCCCTGCCCGCGGCAGGCACCCCGCTGCCTCTCTTACCCACAAGGCAGCCGTGCCCGGCCCACAGCTGTGGTTTCTGCCAGCCGGTTACTGGTGTGGAGGGTGGATAAGGCTGTCTCATCACGCCGCTTCCCACCTCGAATGAGTCATAGGACAAGATGAGATGCAAACACTGAACTGTATTCGATGTCTGTATCTGAAACATTGGGTTTGAATGATGATGCAGGTCATTAGGTCTTTAATTTCCTCTTTAATGGATTTTCTAATGCATTTGATGAATAAATAGGTGCTCAATAGTAAAAAGAAAAACACCATTTGCAGTCTTGGACTTGAAATGGGTCCTTAATGTTGCCATTATTTATGTTTAAAGAAGTCCTGAGGACCTCATGGGAGGAGGAATATGTGCAAATGCTGAAATGATTGGGTCTCGAAGCGCACAGCAGTGTCAGCCCGGGCCACTGCTGAAGGAACAACTCAATTGTGCGCGCTGTTTTCAGAACATGAATGATCCCATTGACTTCCGATCACCTGCGGATGTGACCCGGGCTGAATGGGTCTTGTGTTTGCAAGGAAGGACGGTCCAAAAGGAACCGAGAATGATTCCAAGCAGACATTGCTAAAGTCTCTTCATATATGCTTCATTTATCCTCCCAGCATGAGCTGGGTTATTGGTGAGGGCTGGGGACGTGAGGTCCTGGAGTCCTGGCTGCCCTTGTGCAAGCCTGGGGCTGTGCTCGGGCAGGAGGTGGTGTGAGGAGGATCCTGCTTGTGTCCTGACCCTCTCTGTAGACCACGCTCAGCCTCTCGATGGGGATCACACGTAGTGCACAGGTACTGCTGTCTCTTAGCAGCCTCCTGCTAGGATGGGAGCTGTCTGCCTTGGCTGCTGCAGGAATTTGAGCCTCTCAGTTTGCAAGTGCCCCATTGGTGCAGAGCAATGCGATTATATATTCACATCAATTTATGTAAAGCTGGCAGCATTCTCAGCGAATATTTTTGTACCTCCAGTTTCTAAACGACATTACTGTTACCAGCAATGTATCATCATTACCAGCAAGGCTTTAGAGGATGCACAAGCAAAGTGTGATATTTCTTAAACTTCTGCAAGTACTGTGTGATAATTAATCAGGCACGGGTTGGTAATGTTTTCACTTTACTCAGTAGAGAATAACGCAATGTAATTGAGCAGGTTTTTGGCTAAAATTCTCTGGTGAGCTGTTCCCCCAGGTCAGGACAGCTGTCTCCCTGTGTGCATACGAGTGCACTGTGGGCCAGAAGCTTTGTGCGAGTCTTTTTCTTCCTTCTGGAGCATCAGATACTGCTGGGTTGGTCCTGGAGGTGAGAACCCAGCCCAGAGAAACCAAGGGTCCCATCCAAGACCACAGACCCCTGGCCCTTGCTGGCCCAGATGTCTTTTGATTTTGGGGGCTCTCATCCTGCAGCCACTTTGGCTGTGGCTCTCCCTCCAATCATGCTGTTACATATTAATAGAGGAGAGAGCTGGCAGCAGGAAAAGGTAGCAGAAGTACACATTTGTCTTGCTGTCCAGTAAGCCACATAACAAATAGCAATGCCAAGTGTAATCCTACTTCAGTTAAAACTGTTGCTTTGGTTTGTCATTGTTCAGAGTACAGCTGCTTAATGACAGGATGTGGGAAATGAAAAGTTTTTTATGTCCTCCTAGACTTTTTAAAATAAAAATTCCTGAGCAAAGGAGGGAGAGAAGGCGCTCACACAGAAACACCCGGGTTTGAATGCTGAGACACAGCCTGGCCGGAGCAAACCTCCCCTTAACGAGGCTCAGGAGACAGAGGTTTTGCTCTTAGCTTTAAAAATAACCTGCTGTGTAAAGCCAGGCTGTATCTGTGCCTGAGCTTTGGTTGCTTATGTTACACATCTGGTGCAGCTGTCTCTGCCCAGCGCCTTGCAGAATGGGACCTGTGTTTGATAGGAAGAAATGAAAAATAAAAGCCAAATGCCATGTTTCTGTATGGGGCCACTTCTTTGCAAAATGTCCCGTGCCCAATTAAGTTAGAAAATGTTAGATTTTGAACCTAAATGTAGGGGAACAGAGAGAATTATCCATACAGACCACGAACAAGCAGATGAAATCTGAAGTGGCCAGAGGAGGCTTCATGAAGCCAGTAATGGAAAAGACAGTCCCAGCCCTGCTGAAAGCTGGGGTGCATGGGGTGCCTTTTTCATTTTTGGGTCCATTTTAATAATAATCTTAATTTTTACAGGCCGCGTCAGGGCTTCACCCCTTGGCATGCTAATTCCTTCTTGCTGATGGTGTAGAATTATGGGCAATGTGTGATCTTTGCTCTCAGTGGAAATTCTCCTACCTGGGTGTACTGCACATCATGTAAGCAAATAGGGAAGGTAATGTATTTGGTGGGAGATGCATTTCCCACAAACTTTAAACTCATTTCTGGTAGGCCCAGCTCTTGAGGAACCATTGAAGGCTGGGATGTGGCCAACAAGTCTGCATAATTGCTAGCCCATCCCTTGCTTTACTCTGCCTCTAGGAACATTCTTTCTCCTCCTCTAGGTATATTTATTAAGCCCTATCCTGAACTATATGAAATCAGTGTGGAATTTGCCTGAGGTTCCTCTCCTCCAGCTAAGGGCTTCTCAGCAGTGTAAGCAAAATTAAAGGAGGTGCTGGAGTTGGGATGAAACAACTCCTGCTTATTGGAGAGGGAGGAAGAGAAGCTGGGATGTGGCGCTTTGTGCCCTCAGCACTGCAAGAGGGATGGGGAACTGAAATCCATGCTCTTGGCTTTCCCCATGCCTGGTATTTACTGTTTTAACAATCTCAGATAAATGTCACCTTTTTAGGATTATTGAATGTATTTGTGCAGTAATCTATTAGCAGTAGATCACCACCATGCTCATCACCACTCTCTCAGTCCAAAAGTCATTCTCTCTCTTTATTTTTGTATCCCTTGAAAATTTCTATTTCCAACAAGCCTACTGTTATCTCACTTCTGCTATTTTAAGATCTGTGGCACAAAAAGGCTGACTCACAGAAAGCTGTGTTGTAGGAAATATTGGCTCAGCTGAGGAAATAATTCTCAGTTCATTCTTCCACTGTGTGCTTTGGATTTTTTCTGTCCCTCTGTTTTCTTGTATGTCTCCTGGTCTCATGTTACAATGCACATCTAGCAGCGTGAAAGACTGAGAGCTATTTCTAATGCATGTAGCACTGGTCTACCCAGTCAAATGTCTCTCTGTATATACCCTGAAGTGTTTTATGTACCTGTTAGAAATGTTACACAGGATGCTCACACAGCTCATAAAATCTGGTCTCCTATTGGAAATGTTTTGTTCAAATATGCTGCTTAATCTACTGCAGCCATTCACGGTTAGCGTTGTGGCGGTGCGCATCGGAGGGGGTGAAGCTTACAACTGCCTCAGGAAGTTTGATACATTATCAGAAGTCCTCAGGAACAGAACTGAAAGAAATGGATGTTAAAAAAATAGAGATAATTGATGAAAAAAAGGGAAATACAGGAGGCCTCATCACAGTCATCCTTCTGGCTGGACTTGTGCTGCAGTCAGCTCCTTCTGATGAGCACCTGCCATCACCCTTTCACAGCTAAATGACTGTATAAAATAAATCCAGGGTGTGCTTTAATTGAGTGTTAAACCCATAGGTGATGTGCAGTGAAAGGCAAGGTTGGAGATCCAAGATGAAATTCTAGCCCAGCGGGGTGGGGGAGAAACCCAAACAACTGCAAAACCTTTATTGACTTCAAGGGCTTTAATCACTGGAGCAAGTTGTCTAATAACGTACTGCAGGGTGTGCTTTGGCACCACCATATGCTTCATTCATTTTACAGTTAATATGCCAGAAAATAATGCTTGTCTTGTAGATGTGAACCTACAGGAAAGCAGCTGATAGCAACAATATGAGAAGAAGAAAAAACAGAGACTTTTGAATATATTGATATTTTTTCCTAAACCATTTTGACACTACCATTAGCAAAACATAATTAGAAGGTGGTTTTCAGCAATTGCTGTCTTCAGGACATAAAGTACAGTCCTCATATAAATAATATTATCATCTTTAAAATACTTCATAAACACTAATTTACCCTCCCACTTTTCTTGTGAGATAGATAATTATGTGTTAACAATAATATCATCATTAGTAGCTGTGTTAGTTCTCTCTTTTTATAGATGGAAGCTCATGCCCTGGTAATAAACAGCTTGCTGAGGACCACATGAGGAGCCTTTTAGGACTCTGATTAGGAAGCAAACAGTCCTGGCTCCATCCTCCACTCATATAAAGAACCAGAACAATATAGGTATAATGAAAGAAAAGCAAGGCTTAAAATATGGGCAAGAAAAAGGAATCCTCTTGAAGTCGGCCAGATTCCTGGGCTGCCAGGAAATATAAAATTAGTATGTGACAGAGATAAAAGGTAAATTTCTAAGAAATATTATACCTTTTGTACTTGTGCCTTTATTTACTTTGCAGTAATTATACTGAGTAACATAGATTATATTATGAATCATGATGACACACACAATACTGAATTTTTGCAACCACATCCTGGCCCTGCAAGATAATCCGTTTGATCTCATATAAAAGCCAGATACGTCTTGCTTGGAACTTCAGAGGTGTGTGATAGCTGCAGGTACACACCCTTTTTCGTAACCTTGTTAAAATAAAACAAGTTTGGATTTGCTCAGCCATTGAAGGATGTAACATTTGAGTTAAAACCGTGCCATGAAGGGTGCTTTGCCATAACCATGGAGTTAACAGGGGCCTCTTCAGTATTTCTATTTGAGAAATAACTCTCTTTTCCATTTTAAGAAATGTGGATATTTACATATCCAACTGCAGGAAAGAAAAAAGTTAAAACAATCCTTAGAGAGTGATTAAAGCCAAAAAAATGCATTGTTCCCACGTCTTTAACTCAGCTCGCTGTGTCTAAACTAATTACTACAGGAACTCCAAGGCAATCTGGTCTTGCATTGCTGGGTGTGCTTGCAGAGAGGTTGTTTAACAACAGCCTGCCTGCTGTCATGGTATCCTCCTGCCAGAGCATCGCCTCTCAAGGAAGCAACTCCAGTTCACATTGAAACTAAAGCCGCCGGGGCTCAGCCTGTGTTGCTTTCCAGAGTCAGGTCTGTATCAGCATCTTTCCTTGTTGTTTGCTCATTTTTCTCTTCTCCACAATTGTGCAAAACACCCACAGATCCTCCTGGGGCCAGATTCTGGGTAGCGAGGGACGATATTCAGGGCTTTCAACACGACACTGATCATGCCGGCTGGTGGCCCTGGGACAGCTTTCACTGCATCCTCCTTCTTGTGCCAGGAACCGCTTTGGGAGCCCAAGGGGACTGTGGCATCCTCTGCCCGCAATGTCAGCTCTTTGCAGGCAGGGAGGCCCTGGAACAGCAGCAGCAAAACCCATTGTGTTTCCTCTAAAAAAAAAAAAAAAAGAAAGAAAGAGAAAATGTGTCCCACTGGTTGTAACCCCTCCCCTGTGGGCAGGCAAGGTTTAGGAGCCCTCGCTTGAAGGAGGCGGAAGCAGTCAGCATCTCTTCTCCTCTGTTTCTCTTACTTTTCCTTTAAAAACATGTTCCTCTGCCACTAATGTGAAAGCTCTCCTTGGAGTGACACCTTCACACACACATTTGTGTTTCTTCTAAAATCCTTAGGGTCTGCTGGGCCCCTGGGGAGGAGGTCAGCAGCAGGGACACAATAAGGCCAATGGCTTTGTTTGGTAAATATCCAGTTTCTGGTGCTGCAGCAGTTCTTATCTTTGTCATCTGTAGGCTGTGATATTTGAGGGGGGGGCTGTTGGTAGCTTTTAAAAATAGAAACATGAAATTTCCCCTGTGCAGAATGGCCGGGACCTCATGTAGCTCTGTGTATCAGAGAGCTGCTAACAGGCTCACGCCTCGTAACACACCGAGTTACAGCAGCGCTATACGTGCTCCAAGCAGCGTAACTCGTGTCCTGAAGTTTCTGAAAGAGCCACTTAACGGCTTTGGATCACACAGTTCATCAAATGTCTATGAAAGAGGGACTGTTCACCTGGTCATGCTGTTTCTCTGCTCTCGCTGTTTATTCTGGGAAACGGTAGCCTCTAGAATTGATCTGGGTAAGTGTATCAATGAGATGATTGTTTTGGGATGGAATCCTCTCTGCCTTATGGAGATCTACAACGTATCTGTGTGTATACTTTAAGGCAACTGATGAAAATAAATTGTAGTGCTACACGTATGTTGAACACCAAAACGTTAAGATTTTTTTTACCACATGTCCACTGTTCAATTATTGATCAATCTTTATGCCGAGGCAGTGGCAGATGCTCCCTACTCAGAAACAGGTCCCTTTCCCAGCATATCCTCTCCTGCAAACAGTAACTGTCAGCAGGTGCAAAAAGAATAAAACCAGTCCCTTCAACCCAGTGAACTTCCATTTCCTTTGTTGATATGTACTACACAGAGACAAATAATTCTGAAGTTTTTTAAAAAAGTTGGTTTCTTCCTCACATTAAAGGAAAAAATAAATCTTAGAATGTGAAAGGCTCTGGCCTTAACCTTGTTCCAGCTTTAGAGTTCTTAAGCATGGGCAAGTCATGGGGAAATTGCTAGGGTGTGGGCATACCTCTCTCTACTCTTTCCTGCTCTTTTTTGGTGTGGCAACATTATTAGGGCTAAAAGTGTCTTTGTGGTTTACATTAAACTGAAAAATGGGGTTTACATTAAACTGAAAAAAGCATCTTCATGGGGAATTGGACTGTCAGTGCGGGGAGCTCCACTCCAGCACCCATCATTCCTCTGTGAACCTGCTGGTTCCTCTGTTTAAGTCAACGGAGTTTAAGTTCTGCTTGTTTAAATATCAGGTTTAACTGGGGCCTGCCTGCATATCAAAGGCAGTATGGTGATTTTTACAAGGAAAAGGGTTTGCCCCAGTTTTGGCCAGACTTGTCCTGCTCTCCCTATTGCACAACGTGGTGCTGAGTCACTGCCATTTCTCACTCAGTAAGTGCTGGCTTTTTTTTGGTGCTCTGTTTGTATAGGATGGGGTCCCACAACCCATGCTGTAACTAGGGGAGCCTTTGCATAAACAACAGCTAAAAATGCACAAAGAGCCTTCCTGGTTCCCTGGTATTTATTTATGCACTCCCATGCTTGGCAGGTTTCATTCTGGCACCTAGATTGTGTGGTGGACCAGGCTTGAACGTGCTTTTCTTAAGTCAGTCATCTGATTCCTACCAACGTATCAGTATCTCACCAGGCCTTCAGTCTCACCCCAATCTGCAGAAGATTTATGGATAGATATTGTATAGATTTAACACAATACCATAGCTTTTATTATTTGCTGGAAAATGTTAATAAAACCCAAGTATTACAGATGCATTTTAATCCCTGAAGTGATTTTTTGAGTAGAATGCATGAATTATTAATTGTTGTTATTGTTATTATTGCATTGCATACCTATCTCACAGGACATTGTGAGGATTAATTAATTCTTGTAAAGATGTAAAAGGCCGTATAGGTGTCAAGGGTTATGACTAAAGTGCTTTGAAATGGAAACCACTTTGTGAATGCCAAGTATTATTATTTATGTAGTCCAGGCAGCGTGCTTGGTGCTGTGCAAACACTGGTCCAGTTATTGCAAATATTTGCTTATATATGCCTAGTAGGCCAAGCACTCACTGTCACAAGGAATTTCGACTATTTTAAGAATTTGTCTTACAAATATGGCCATGAGAAGACTTTCCAGCAGTTGGGATGACAGAGCCATAGAAAGTGAAGGCATGCTTTATTCAAACGCAAGACCTCAGACAGGTCCAGTTCCACATCCACAAGTTAGGGTTTGGTGCAGTCCTTCTGGCTACTAGGACAGTTTGGGAAAGGAAATGTAGTAACCTTAAGAAGTTATTGTTTAAAAGTGTCTCTTCAAGCTCAAGGCAAAACCAGCTCCTGCCATAAACCATAACCTGCTCAACTGCCATGTGTTACCCAACATCCGTTCTTGGAAACCTCTGAAAGCGAGAACTTCCCTTTGCTCTGGAAGAGGCCCCGGTAACTCTGAGCCCAGCTGTATATTTGGGCAACAGAACTACAAAGTCTAAAGCTCATCGCAGAAAGTAAGGCTTTTGTGCAGTCCTGTGAGTTGTTCGCCTTCATAAAGGAAGGAAACCAAAATAAAACAGATGGGGCAAAATCATTAAAGTGCAAATCTGCCAGAATGGACTTTGGAGATGCTGCAGAGCAGAATGTATCCTTGGGTAATCACCCAGTCAAGTACTTCACCACGTTAAAAATGAAAGCCTGGCACCCCAGAGTCGTGACTGAACATTTGGAGAACACTAGACCACGGAAACCTTCAGCCAGATGACTTCAGTTCAGCACGTTGTCTCGACTCAGCAGATGGATGAGAAGACGTTGTTCGTAGTTCCTGTGGGCCAAACAACACACACTTGAGAGGGTTTCTCTCCTCCATTTCTCACACAAGCTTTCTGAACATTACACCTCCCGTTACTGTTCCGTGGACTTTTCATAGCTCCTCCCATGCCCTTCTTTAGGCCCTCAGTGTCCCACAGTCCCCTGTTAAGACTCAGAATATCAATAGATTAAACTCCTTTAGAAGCATGGACAGACCCGAAATTATAATGTAGGAAGGTGTTAATGAGTCCCCTGCCACTTTTATCAGCCCTTTAAAATTTCCCAACTTTTAGTAAAGTGGACAAATTTTGGAATTGGACTGGTCTTTAAAAACCCTTGCCTCTTCACACACCTAAAGCAGACAACACACGCACTGTTACTGAGAAGAGAAAGTTGCACTCTTGGGCCATCAAAATAATTACAGAAATAAATGTTGAATAACAAGTGGTCTGCAATTAGAAATACACTCCCTAGCTTTCTAGAGAGACTTTGATTTCCTCAGGCCTCTTCAAGCAAATGGATTGAAGGCCCAGGGCTTTCTCAGAATGAAATGATTTTGCAATAGAAAACCAAAGCAAAACAACAAAAAACAAACCCACAACCGTTTTCTGAAAGTATTTAAATATCATTCTTCGTAAAAGAAGGAAAAGCGCACAGGCCTGACCGTGAAAAAAATTAGCACTGTGAGGTGATCCTACACCTAGAGACCCACCCTTTGGCACAGGCAGGAATGACATCTGCTGTTGCCATAAGACCTATGCATGGTTTGTGGTCACTGGGACTCTGCCTGAATGCCCCAGTGTCCATGGAGCATTGGAGCAATGCCCAAAAGTGTAAATTGCTATTGGAAAAGCATTTTAGGATGGCGAGGACTGTCCAGTGATGAACATGGTTTCAATAACAAAGCCCGTTTTAAAAGACAAACTGCAATATAAATGATAAGAAGCATTTTGATTCTAAAAACAAACAGCATTCAGGTAGGACACAACATTTTGATTGCCTCTCTACTCTGCTCTCATGTGAGATCTCACCTGGAGTACTGAATTCAGTTCTGGAGTCCTCAGCACAGGAAAGACATAGATACATTGGAACGAGTCCAGAGGAGGCTACAAAGATGATCAGAGGGCTGGAGCACCTCTGCTAATGAGGACAGGCTGAGAGAGTTGGGGTTGTTCAGCCTGGACAAGAGAAGGCTCCGGGCAGACCTTATGGCAGCCTTCCAGTACCCGAAGGGGCTACAGGAAAGCTGGGGACTTTTTACAAGGGCAGGTAGTGATAGGATGAGGGGGAATGGCTTTAAACTGGAAGAGGAAGATTTTGATTAGACATTAGGAAGAAATTCTTCACGCTGAGGGTGGTGAGACACTGGCGCAGGTTGCCCAGGGAAGTTGTAGCTGCCCCATCCCTGGAGGTGTTCGGGGCGAGGTTGGATGGGGCCTTGAGCAGCCTGGTCTGGTGGGAGGTGTCCCTGCTCAAGGCAGGGGGGTTGGAACTGGATGGGCTTTAAAAGTGTCTTCCAACCCACACCATTCTATGATTCTATGACTGTAGAGGATTCTTTTCACCAATTCCAGTTACGGGCCAGTGCAGTAATGGGCCAGGCATTGGTGTTAAGCTGTGCCGCATGGGACCAGGTCCCCAACACCAGGAGTCATTGCTGGCTGCAACACCCATACAAGAATGTAGAGAAGCACTTTTGGCAATTAATGACTTTCCTAGAAGAACTTCCAGGATGGCTCCTGACCCCTGCTCTGTCAGGAATCATAGAATGGCTGGTGGGAGGTGTCCCTGCCCATGGCAGGGGGGTTGGACCAAAGAGAAGCAGCTGAGGGAACTGGAGTTGTTTTGCCTGGAGAAGAGGAGGCCGAAGGGAGACCTTATCATTGTCTACAAGAGCGAGAAAGGAGATTGCAGTGAGGTGGGTGCTGGTCTCTTCTCTGAAGTGACAGGTGATAGGAGAAGAGGAAATGGCCTCAAGTTGTGCCAGAGGAGGTTCAGATTGGACATTATGAAAAATTTCTTCATCAAAAGGGTTATCAGGCACTGGAACAGCTGCCCAGGGAGATGGCTGGGTCACCTGGAGGGGTTTAAAAGACGGGTGGACGAGTTTCTCGGGGATCTGGTTCAGTAGAGGACAGGTATGGTTGGACTTGATGATGTCAAAGGTCTTTTCCAACCAGGCGTTTCTATGATCCTATGAGCTTTAAGGTCCCTTCCAACCCAAACCATCCCATGGGGACTCCACCACCTCCCCGGGCAGCTTCTTCCAGCGGGAACCCCCCAGCCCCTTCCGGGCAGCCCCCCTCCCCCCGAGGGCGGGGGGCGCCAGCGGAGAGAGGGGGCAGGAGGCAGCGCGGGGTTGGCTGTGGCAGGCGGCCGCCGCGGGCCGGCCCCGCTCCTCCTCGCCCGGCCTGGCCTCGCCTCCCGGCTCCTTCCCTTCCCTCCCTTCCTCCCTTTTCCCGCGGCGGCGGCGGCGGCGCGCGCTCTCCCGCGCCCATTTCCGCGCGGCCGGGCACCGCTCCCGCGCGGGGTCTGCGGGCCGCTTGGCTCCTTCCCTTAGTAACAGCTCCCACATTCTGCCCCGATTCCTCCTCAATCTCAATCACACACACTGATATTACTTCCCTCCCCCCCTCCTCCTCCTCCTCCTTCCTCGGGACTGAATCCCCCCCCTCCTCCTCTCTCCCCACCCTCCCCCTCCCCTGGCTCGGGATATAATTGAATATCACAGCACTACTTGCTGGGTATTTTTTTTCCTTCCTCCTCTCGTGTGTGGTGTGTGGGTTTTTTTTTTTCTCTTTTTTTAAAAAAAAAATTTTTCCTCGTTTATTTATTTTTTTTTAAATCCTGCTCCTGCTGTGGACACCTCAGCTGAAAAAAAAAAGAATACCCCCCCCAATTGTTTGCGGTGCACCTCCCGCGTGTGCACGCACCCAGCCAGATGTGCACACGCGTGGCACATCTGTAACACGGGGAGGAGACGCAAAACAAGGGGGGATTTCGGGTGCCTCCGTTCCCAGGGAGCCGCTCGCAAGGTAAGGACCGGGGCTGTGGGGGGAAGGGAGGGGGACAGAGCTCCCTGTTTGTCCCCATGGAGGGGGGAGGGGGATGGGCACCCGCTCAGCGCCCCCTGCGCTGCGGCTCCCCCCCATCCCTTTAATGAGTGCGGGGGCGGTGTGTGTGGGGGGTAAGTGTTTAAGCAAACGGGTCCGGGCCGCGGGGGGGAGGGTGTTTTTTAAGCGAACGGCACCCCCCTCCCCCTCTCCCCTTCCCCCCCCCTCCGGTTCCCCTCCCCCTTTCTTTTCCCCTCCCCCCCTCCGCGACTCTGCCTTCCCCTCCCCCCTTCCCGTTTCATTTTTGTTAAAGGATTTAACGGAGGGGGGGACCGGCTTGGGCAGCAAGTGGCACACGGAGCCATGGCGAGCGGCCTATTTTTAGCTCGATTTGTGCGGAGAAGGGCCCTCCCTTCCCCCTCCCCGCATATTGACTTCGGGGGGGGGGGGGAGGGGAAAAGGGGGGAAGCTCCGCCGGGAGGGGGATGGGCGGCCTCCCCTTTTGTAGGGGGGGACACGGGACACAGGGACTGGGCTCGACCTGTGCCCCCCCCTCCGGGGCGGAGCAGCCAAGTTATTGCCCAGTTTTCCTGGGAAGTTCAGGGTGAAACGTGGAGCACCCCACCGGTAGCAGGGAGCGGGCCCAGTCTGGGGAAAAAAACAAGCTTTTTGGCACTTGCCAGGGTCTCTCTCTTCCTGTGCTTCCCTCTGCCCGAAAACAGGGTGCAAACTGTACATTGCATCCTCCACGGTGGATGCAATGTGTATATTTTCTTGGTAGAGGTCTTGCAACAGCACAACATGTGGCTTGTTGTTATTGTTGTACCCCCGAAAGGGTTAAATTGGTTGTGTTGTTCCAGGTGAATTTAATCTCTCATCACTGAATTTCCTTTTAAGGCAGCTTGGGAGAATAAAAGTCTCCCCTCGCTTCTCTTTTGCTTCTTTCCCCTGCCCAGCAAACTTTGCATGTGCTTTATGGCTGAGGCTGTTGCTGCAGATGACACGTGAGTGTGGAGGAAAGTTTGGTTTGTAGGTCGCTCTGTAGGAAAGTGAAGTTTACTGGTGAAGTTTTTACTGCTCTCCAGTGTGCTCAACTTCCTCGCTTTCCTGTCCTGTGTAAATCAAATTCCTGCCTGATTTATGGGGGAGGGGAAATCACAAAATGTATTCTTTCTTTATTATTAAAGCATGAGAGGCATGATCAGGAGAACCAAGTGTTTCTTGCATTAAAGATCCCCATATTCTGGATTTGTTTGCCTCTTTTCCCTCTCGTGCAGCAGTGAAATAAGTGTCTGAGGTTGCTGGCTATAGGAACAAGGCCCTTTGGTGTTGGTGATCTCTGCCCTTTGGGTGTTTCCCAGGGTGGTGGTTTGGCCCCCTTTGAGACAGGGCACTATTTGCGAGATTGGTGTTTGGATTTTGAGTTGTACTGGAGGTTTTGGGTGCTCAGTCAGTTTTGGGCCCTCATCTTGCTCTGAGCAGCCCTAAGGTTCTTTCTGGTGCAGTTCATGCTGGATTCGGGGCCTTCCTTTGGATTTGTGTATGTTAACTGTCTTTTCATAGTACAGTTCAAATGGGGGCTGATCCTGCAAACTCCTGTGTGTCCTTAAATTTGAGAAGTAGGTACGTGTTCATGGATGAGATTATGAAGGTTTTGTTTTTTTCCTTTTAACCATGGCAAAAAAGGGGACTGCACTGTTGTGGTGATGCTGCATAGGGTGCAGGTGAGGCCCTGGAAATCATTGTAGCGAACTTTCTGTGGTTTCTCCTAGTAACTTTTTTTTTTGTGGTTAATATCTAATGGAATACAATGTATCCTATTATTTACCAAAGATTACCTGAGCCTGGTACACAGTCACTGTCTTAAGTTTTCCTAGGGGAAGGTAAATTTCTGACCATGAAAAGAGGGTCCCTGTAGTACTGTGTCTTGTGAACTTGGTGGCCTGCCTCTTGAACTGTTATTGAGAACACCTGGAAAAGGCTTTGTTCTCACCCCAGGAGGAAAGGGGGAGGAAATGTAATTTAAATCTATGAAAGGAGTTGGGGTTTGGCTTTTGGGCTTTTTAATTTTTTACGACTCTGCAAGAGTTTATGATTTTTGTTCATTTAAACGTGAACAGCCATAATGCATGTTTTCAGCATAAAGAATGCAATAATTACAGGAGATTCTGTTGCTTAAGCTTTTTTCCCCTTCAAACAAGTAGTTATGATATTTTTTTTCCCCGTGAGGTTTTTTTTTATGTGAATACTTCTTTCAGTTTTACTCTGTATATGGTAATTATTGATGTTTTTGTAGTGCTTTGAAGTTTTAAGGCATGGGATAAGTGCTAAGTACCCAACAGCAGCACTTCATGGTCATTTTCCTATCATGAAAGTGTTGATGCTAAAAAGTGCTATAGCCCTAAGCATGAAGAGGCTCTGGATAGATTAGGGGAAGTGGTCAAAATTGCTTATAATGTTGTTTTCAGGTAATATTTTTTTTAGTTAGGAAGAACAAATCTGAATAATGTAAAGCAGGCTGAGTTGTTTTACCTAACTTGATTTTTGTTCTGGAATGAAATTTACCATGAAACTTCACATGTGAGTCAGAAGGTATTTGCCGTTATCAGTTTTGTAGTGGCAGTAAAGACCCACATCCTTCAAGGACGTAATCATGCAGAAGTCAGGAAGTTCTGTAAAGGAACACATGCAATTTGGTGAACATTTGGAGTCTAGTTTGGTTGATGGCTTGCAGTTGTCTGAGAAGCTACCCACAGAAGTCTATTTTGTATTAGTGGTGGGCAATGGGATGTGAATCCTTCATGACATGGATAGTTTTTTGATATCACAGCACTGTGAAGTGTTTTGGGGAAGGCAGAGGCAGTGGCAGGCATGACACCTTGACTTCACTACTCCCGTTTGCCTGCTCATCTGGAGTCTCAAGAGATAACCCACCCCGTCAGTTTTCACTTGCTTTGTCTGCCTCTTCTGACCTGCCCTAGACCTACAGCTGTTCAGGATTGCGGGGTCTATGTGAGTTCTGCACCTTGCTGGAGAGGATGCTACTGAGAAGCGAAGAAGAGATAGACCCAAATGTGCCGCCAGCTCTTCCCCTTCTCAATCAGGATAGAGAGATTGTACAGTGGTACCGTCTCTACTTCAGAGAGCTGGGCAAGGACAGGGTGTACTGCAGGACTGCATTGTGGCAAAACTGTAATATTTGATACTGAAATATACTGTACTTAAGTACAGCTCATTTTTAAACTAATTTGTGTTGTTTATGTAGAGAAATATGATATTTTTATGTCTACTGACCATTCTTAGTGTGTGTGTTTGCACCTGTGTGCACATGCAGAGTATAAGGTGTAATAATGACTGTATTTAAAACCCTAAACATCAGCTCATGCAAGTGGCTGAATGTTGGGAGAGAAGTGAAAGTTTGTGTGCATGCTCTGTAATTATGTGTGTTCAGTTCCTACAAAAAGTGATTACTGTGAGAATGTACTCGTTGCATGCTCACTTTAAAATATAAATTTAATTGTTTATGTTAGGTGGAGAAGTGTGAGAAGTTTTCTGTGAGAATCTATGATTGACAGCTCTTTTCAGTGTTTTTGAGTTGCATTAATGTAATTAACAGGTGATGAAACAATTCCTGTGTTCCTGCTATTGATTTAGCTGTCCCTGTCCGGAATACATGCAGCTTTCTAGGCACTGCAGTATGGAGTTGGATGGTCTTAATTTCTGTAAAGTAGGTTAATGAAAAGAGTGACTTTACTTAGAAAACGGTTCATCTGGTGATCCCAAGCAGAGTAGATGGAGACCACTTCATTCATATCATAATTGGTTTCCTCCAAGATAAAGTATGACAATGAAATGAGGAATAAGGAATATCTTTTCAAATGAGATTGTAGAGGATAGGCTTCCTTTTAATTTTGCAAAATTGAATTAGCTAACTTGAGGTAAAAAGTAGTGAAGACAAGGCAGTGTTACTGTCACTTCATGAGAGTTGATTGGCTGAGTGAAAAGGATGGAAGTCTGGTCTAGAAGTCACTCTGCCAGTTTGTGTGAAAACTGTGAACAGCTTCTTCTCGTTAGGTTCTGTGTTGGGGTATCTAATCAGAGATGAGAAGCCCCTTTTCTTCCTTCTTGTAATGAAAACAAGGCTGAAATTGTTTATATAAAATGCCTGGGAGACTTAATGGCTGCATTTGAGCTCAAGTTGAGTTTTCCTTTGGTTCTGAAGGATATATAGAACTGTAGCTCAGCTTACCTGCCGAAACATTTTTTTTTTGATATCTTACCATGTAGTTTTCTGTGACATCCTTTAGACTCTCCTTTTTGTATTGATAAGGAGCCTTAAAAAAAACCCCAAACTTCTTCCTTGATAAGAAGTAAGTGGTTATGCCAAGCTGGAGGATGTGTAACTGAAGGGGAAAATGCATGTACTGGTGGGGTGCATAGGACCTACCTGTCTTGGCTCACCAGGGAGTGAAATTGCAGGTGTAGCCCTGCTCACTTGCTTTCTTGGGTGGGCTGATTGCTAGAAAGACCTTTGAGAATATTTTGTTACCCATAGAAATAAAAATAAAAAAGCTTGGTGAATTGTTGTGGCTTTCTGGAAAAACCTACTGGAAAAACCTACTGAAAAAACCTCCAAAGGGTTGATGAGGAGTTTTACAGGATTACAGCCCATTATATGTGGTGTCTTTCAGAGGGTCCTCTCTTGGTCTAACGATATGTGGTGTAATTCACTGCTACATAGAGGTACTGAAGTCTTTGTGAACAAGTTTAGCTTGAATTCCAGAAGCAATATTGGTAGCATTCTATCAAACTGATATGTCCTTTTTTTTCAGGACAGGTAACGCAAGCAGACCAGGTGTCAACCTGGTCGCCGTTGAGCTAGTTCAGTGCTCGCGTGTGGCCATGTGGCGCTGTGTGTAACCCAGCGCAGTGTGGAGTGCAGAGCGGGCCCCTGGGTTTGTGCTCTAGTTCTGTTTGGTGCAAACACGGCTCTTCTTGAGTGTAAACTGGCATCTGCGTCTGTGAAGTAAGATATTAATACAGTCATATTTTCAAAGATGCTGAGCCCCAGATGCTGAGCCCCCACAGTTGCATGTGACGTTGGCACTCTGTGTGTGTGCTTAGTGTTTCTAAAAATCAAGTCTCGTGTGTGGTTTGCTGGCTTTTGCAAACTCCTGCGATGCTGGTGTTTCTGTTTCTTTCTGGGAGCTGTATCAGTAAAAGGCTATGTTGTGTACTCTGGTTTGTGTTTATTGATGTAATTCTTAAGTCTCCATGTTGCAAAGGAGCAATCTTGTTTATTAGTAATGTTTAGCAGTAAAAAATCAGAATCATCCGAAAAAAAACGGTTGTGTGTTGTTTTTTTTTATGATCTAAGGTTCAGTTCAATCTCTGTTTACTGTAAGTGTTCATTACAGAGACTATCTACCACCCTGTGCCATATGCAAATGTACTGCCTGTTATTTCAGATCACTGGAGGTGTGTTACTAGAAATTTCAGCTGCTGTAGTGTGAATAGTAGGCCTTCCTTTCCTTCCCAAGCTGGGCAGTAGTTTTGCCAGCCTGGCAAGGCAGGCCAGCAGCTGTCTCTGCAGCTAATGCTGACACTCCTTTTAACCCGTGGGTAGGTTTGGGGAATGATTCAGCCGCTTCCCTTGCCCATGCAGAGCTCCCACTGAACCCCACTGACATTGGAGCAGTGACAGATTTTTATGAATTAGGATTGGGAAAGTGACTCTAGAAACTTTCCTGTTCTATAGGCAGCTATGTGCCTACTGTCAGTGACTATAGAGCATGCAGAAAATATCTCTGTGCAGCCTATTTGTGAAGCTTTTTTCCAAGGTTATGAGTTAAGGGTCTAATATTTACTATTCATGAAAATGTAGTGCTTAATACTGTCCCCAGTGCCAAACCCACAGAAATTGTCAAGGTTTAGAGCCATAAATATAACCTGTCCTGAAAGTTGCATCCATTTGACATTAACAGTGTTAGAAGTTCAGGCTCTTCAGATTGGTGACCTATCACTGGCAAACTCTGACCTGGGGATTCACCTGATTGTGAGCAACAGAGGTGAATTTCAATCTTCTGATGGTTCTCTAAAAGTACTAGACAAAGAAGAATCAGTCCGATTTCCTAGAAGTTATCCAGGCTGGTGGAGGAGAGGCATAAGAAGTTTTATTACATTTTCTGTGTTTTTAGACAGGCTGATTAATGCTCAAGTGTCAACATGACTTCTGAAAATACATTTTTGCCTTGTAAAAGTAGTATTAAAAAGATTTAATTATTTTTCATTTATCACTGATATTGGTCTAACTTAGGGTCTTGTTGGAACAAATTACACTTTTTGCCATTGCAGCAGTTGGGAGAGATCGTTAAGTGTTGCTGAAATTTTACTTTAAAATACCAGTTGATCTTAACAGAGATGAGACTTCTGCTGACCCCCCTGCCCCCTGCTTCCAGGTCTCTTTAGCTCCCAGAAATTATGAAAACTTTTCCTCTTTTAGGTTAAGTCTAAATCTGTGGGGAAAAAATAGTTTTGATATTGCATACACCTATGGGGGAGGTAACAAGCCATCTGGGTCAAAAAAGTAGGGCATGCAAGATTTAGAAGCTGTTGAAGTGTATTTATTTGTCCTATATTAGGTTAAAGGAAGTATTGGTGCTTTCATTTTGGCAATATGTCCTTCAGTCTGCAGTGTTCTGTAAAGGGAAGACAACTGTTAAACAATGAATCACAGCTCATTTTTGTACGGATGTCAACATTCTTCTCTACTGCAGAAATTTTTGGTTGGTTATTAACACAAACATGCATTCCTAAATACAGACTCTTAGTGATAAATTTTAATTAGGAAGGGCTTCCTAAAATATGGATTTTTGCCATGGTGATATTTGTGAATCTGTAATGTATTTACTTTGGGGTTATGTTTGTTCAAATTTAAGACTTCTTCAAAGTACTTCTAGAGAAAATTTAGCACAGATGTGGATGGAAGAAAAAGAGGAACAGTTTTGTTAAACCATCTAATAAATTGTGCTAAAAACATCATTTGTGTAGCAATGGATTAGCTGTTTCCTATAGCTGCTGCAACAGATCTGGGGTTTAGAGAAGTGGGGTCTGTACTCACTGAATGATGAGGATGTTTTGCTGATGCAGACGTGGTACCTCATTTTCACTTTGTGAAACTTTGTTGTGCATTTGAAATAATCTGATGCGTCTTGTTCAAACTGTAAATTTCTAGCACTGTGTAAAATGAAAAAAAACAACCCAGGAATGTGAAACTTCAGTATGGTGAGTTGCGATAAACCAAACAAAAATACAATGAAACAGCCTGCTAAGCAGTTTTAGTGAACTTAATCTGATAGCGAGATTGGATATCTAAATGTAGCTGATTAATAGAAACCAAGTTGGTTTTTTTTAACAGCTTTCACCATTATAGTAAATATTTGTCACAATTGTTTGAGTTGTAAGAAAAATGCTTTGTATTTCTGTGACTGTCTTCCAGGGCAGATTCAGATGGCTTTTGATTACATTAGAAATATCAATGTGTTTATCTTGCTGTTGGCAGAGTCCATATTAGTTGGTTCCTCTACTGTCTACATGTGAGGTTATTTTGAATTGGATTCGTTATTTCTAGTTCATCAAGGCCCTTGTAAGATTTTTTTTTCTTACAGTACATACAGTGCACAGTAAATACATTAAAGTCCTAAGAGTTTGTTCCATTAAAAACAAAAGATAACCTCCTGACCATTCAGTCATCCCGGTGAGGTGTCTGGGCACCACAGCCCTCCCCGGTATATTACTTCCTGATAAAATAGATGGCACTGCTTATGTCTTAAATATCAACTCTCCTTTCTGTGTGGTTCTGTGGGCTGGTGGTGGAAGCACCAAACTCAACATTCCTATCAGTAGCCTCTTGTTCCAGAGCCTGAGACACAGCTGGGGTCCTATGTTGGAGAGATACTGCTTGTGTGTAGGTACTGTACACAAAATTGGACTAATAAAGATCCTGTGTGTATCAACAGATATGCTAAGAAGAGTTGCAAAAATTATATGAAGGGTAAAGGAATGGAAACTACCAGAGGTAGCCAGTAAAAACACTTTTGATATGTTGTGACTTGCTCTTTGATGCTATGGTTGGCTTCCTATGAGAGGCTCGGAGGGTATGTGAAATCCAGTGTCAGACTGCGGCTAAGAGTTTGTCCATTATGTAGGTTGAGGTTCTCTGCTGTGCCAAGCCCAAGGTGTGTGTATGTTGGGCTGAAGAGCTCCAGAAAGCAGCACTGATGGTGTTAGAATGTGTAAAACCTTACTTGTGTGCTTAGTGTGCACCCCACTTTCCCAGCTGTGGTTTGTAACTACCTGCTTGTGGAATGGAGTTTTTCCAAGGTGAACAGAAAGAAGTGTACTGTTTTTAAAAATACACATTCAGAGATCAGGTCAGTCAGATTTCATTTATGTTAATATTACTGTAAGTGGTAGAAGTTTGGAACTGTAATATACTTCCATGTACACATTCCTGCCTTTGTTTGTTTGTTAGTCTGGTGGCATTGGGCCTACTGCTGTTCTGTGTGATTAAAATAATGCCCCAAGATTTTTTTCTAATCTACCCCTGCCTATTTTCCCCCCAGACTTTATTCTTTTTGTTATTTTAGACTTTATTTTGCATTCTTCCTATCTGTTCTGTTGTTAGTTCTTTAAACTGGATTGGTGCCTTTTTTTTGTTTCTATTCTTGTAGGTTTTCTCTGCTTTCTTCCATTTCTTCTAACTTTAGTGAAGTTTGCCTAGAAGGCTTGATTCTATGTAGCCCTGTTGAACCAGCGGGCTTGGGTGGGTTTGGAGGGTGCAGCCCTGGTCTGTGGTGGAGGGAAACCTGCTGGACTGCTGAGAAAGTGTCATTTTGGAGGCTTGAAGCTGGCAGTGGGGCACTGAGCAGGGGTGAGCAAGGGACCTGCCTGTGGGCAGAGAGGTGGTGGGGCAGGCACCCAGGGCAGAAAATGGAGAGGATGCATTTTGACCGTGTTGTATTTCATAAAAATAATCTTGGGTTTAGTGGTAAAACATTGATCCAACTCTTGATGAAGTCAGAGGGAGGCTTTGGGGAGAGTTGGTGTGGATGTTTAGTACGAATGCAAAAAGCTGAGGAAGTTTGAGTGAAAACCTCACCACTGTGGGGTTAGCTTGGGGCTTTTAACCTAAGGGAGTTTATGCAATAAATTTTTATTGGCATTGTGACTTAAAATTAGCAAAAACAAAGTCAGTCATCGTGAAATCAGTGGCAGCCTTATCTTATTGTTTTTATTGTGGGTAGTGTTGACAAGTCACATGCCCCATTGTTCTGGGTGAACAAACACTGCTTTGAGGCTGCGAGCTGGTACGTGTGCACAGGCGTCTTTGTCCTGTGCTGCATGGATGAGTGTGGGGAATTGCAACTTCAGAGTTGAAAGATCATCTTTAAAGAGTTCACATCTAGAAACTGCATAATATGGGAAATAGGCTGTTGCCTGATATATAAGCACACTTTTATTTGATGCCTTGTTGTCCAGAACATAATAAAATAAACAGAAGAGAGTAATGCATCAAACTCTCTTGAACCTTGTTGCCTATGGCTAACAGGTTGTATTCTGTCTCTGAAACAGATGTGCTTGGGACAGAGAGAATGCAAAACATGCTTTCTCAAAAGTCAGTAAAAGATTTTTAGCTTTAAAGTCTTTCAAATATAAGTCCTTTATTGCTAAACTGTTGATGCTGGAGATAATGGTGGTGAACCTCATCTCTACTGAAGTTAGTTTTGTTGATCACATCTAAATTATTCTTGCTGTTTATAAATCCCTGTAATCGGGATATATGTAGTGTAACTAAGATGAATGCAATAGAGAATGGCTGCAGGAGCAAAGTTGGCACGTGAAGGCTGTTGATGTAGTCATCCAGCCATATATGGGGGAGAATTCCATTGAAATTACTGTGAGTTTTGTCTAAGGAAGAACACAAAGATTAGTCTTCCCTGCCTGCAGTGATTTTATGATGTTGTTGGTTTTAGTACATCTTAATAATGCCAATGTAGCTCGTTTTCTGGTTCAGTATTTTTAATTCGTAGAATAAATTTTTCTGGTTTTGTCAGCTTATAGCCTTGCCTTTTTCGCTTCAAGAACTGGTGCTTTCACTGTGTTTTATATTAATACAAGAGCATTCACCAAAGTGGTCTTGAATTGTCAGAGCTCCATAGCATGTACTACCAGGATGCTTTAATGTGTAGTGGCACTAAAACTGGTGGAAATTGTCACAGCTGTCTTGACTGTGTATTGACCATGTCCGCTGGTAGTGGAAGACTTGCCTAGTGTTGGTGGCTTACAGGCAATCTGTAAAATACTGCTTTAATTTCAATACAGAGCGAATGGAATAACTTTCCGGTTATAAATTCTATAAGTTTTCACAGGCTTGTCTAGATCTGCAGTGGATTCCCAGAGACATCTCCACTCCCCGCACCCACCATTTTGCGTTCCTGGGTTGACCTAATATACCTGCATGTAACAGATAAAAATAAAATAAATACAGTTAGTTTACATCACTGAAGATTTTCTGTCCACGTAAAGATTAGGACAGAAAGCTAGTGGTGGGATTATCTGCTATTTCTGCCACTGTGTGACCTTAGCAAATGGATTAACAAATTTACCCATGCACCAGTGATTTAATACTTAAGAGGAGGTCTTTTCAGACCAATTCAGTGCCCTGAGATCTTCTGGTGAAAGGCAACGCAGCAGTGTCAAGTTACTTGTGTTTAATTTTTCACCTTTGCTTACTTGGAGATTTTAGTTTTAGGCATGCGCTTCTTTTGTGTTTATAGGTTTTGTGGTTGTCTTCTACTTTTTTCTTTTATGATGGACAAAAAACATTGGAAATATTTGCTGATAATGCCCATACAGAGTCGGGTTACTTGGTTCATAAAGTTGGATGTGTTTGTGTCCTTACTCATGTGGAAATGCAACCTTACATGAAGTTTTAATGGATTACTTCACTTACTTTTTCCAGACCCTGGCAGCATTTTGGGGGTGGGGAAAAGGCTGAACTTTTTTGTCTGAGCTGCTTCAGGGATGAGTTTCAGAGCACAGCTACACAAGCAGCTGCTTGTCCCATCGGCAGAGATGGGAGCAGGAGTGGTGGGACCCTGTCCCTCTTCTAAGTGGAATGGAGACGTGGTCATAGCTGTAGGTGAATCACTGAACTTCTCTGTCTGGAAAGAAAGTTATGTCCTCTGCCATGGTTTATTTTTTTTTCTTCCACCATCTGATACAATGGTTTATTTGGCCTACAAACATCATCTGCTGTTTTGGGAGAGTATTAAAATCCAAGTGGTTTTGCAGAACCAGTGTGCAGCATGACTCCACGCACACCAGTGTTGTTACTGTGAAGGTGGCAGTAAGCTATAGCTTATCCATATGAATTAACCTACAATAGGTAAGGGTGGGATGTGAACTTCGTATGTCAGCTTTGCTATCAGACAAAACCGTTGCAGACTGCAGTGAGCCAGCTAAACCAGGCTGACACCGGCCTTGCTGTGTGTGGTGATTGCATTACTCATACTGTCTTGACTGCTCGGATTCATCCATACATAAAATAGACACAAGTGGTGACATGATCTTTGTCACGTGCCTACAACTTGGGCAGGTCTTCCTTAATAACTTCCTAAATAATTCTTGTTTATAAATTCATAGTTAAGCAAATTTACAAGCTTCTATAAAAATCTTTTTTTTATGCCCTTTACTAAGAACCTGTGGTATTTTCCTTCTCAGAGCTGTGTGCCCCTGGCAGATAGAGCATTATAGGTCTTGTCCAGGGAAATGCTTATGCAAGATGTGCTTTTCTTTTTGGTGCTGCTTTCTGATGAGTTTTCCCTGGCAGTACAGGTGTCTCCTAAAGCGCATCACAATCCTAGCAAGCACATTTGTGCTTATGATACTGATGACCGTGTACTTTCTGTTACACTGTCTTGTTTTCCTATGTTACTTGGATACTTTTCATCTCTGGCAAGTGAAATTTTAGGGAATGTTTTGATTTGGGGAAAAATCTCTTCATTTTGGGAATAGTACTTAAAGTTGTGTACATTTGGGTTTTGCTATTGTGAATTGTGCTTTTATGTTGTGGCTTTTCTTATTTTCACCATATTGGCACTGAGGAGTATCCTCTGGTTATTTAAAAAGAAAATCTTGCTAATAGTTTAATAAATCCCTTAAACTTTGCAAAAATGTATTTACATGTGCTGGGTAGCATGACTCACTCAAAAGCGTGAGTTTATAGTGCTTTTGCAGTTTTTTGGAATGACTCCAGAAAGAAGGTGTCTTATTCTTATTTAGAGTAATAGGTATCTATATATCAGCAGATATAGCTGTTGGTGTAGTCAAACTGTAATTGCTAAAAAAATTGCTTTTAAGTGCGATCCTTGAGTATTTTTAGAAGAGCTGAGTGAGACCCTTTCTTAGTTGAACCATTTTCTTGTATTCTGAGGCAGTCTGCATGTTCTTAGTGAGAAATATATTACTGCTTCATTGAAGTCAATTCAGGTTCCCTGGAAATGATCCAACCTTCAGGAAAGAAAAATATTAGTGTGCGTGTTGAGGGGAAGGGTTTCCCTTTTTTTTCTGAATTTGCTTGTCATGTTTAGCAAGTAAGCCATTTTCAGATGCATTAAGGCTTTGCGAAACTAATTTTCAGGGCTGACAGTTTTCTAGTCTTGGGTTAAGCAAAAAGATTAAATTTAATGTTTCCAATTTTCTGTTGTTTTTAAATAGCTATGGATACGTACATTTGCTCAGTTATTATTTGAGTGCCATGCTTCTTTCAGGAGAAGAGAAGAATGAACCGTTTAAAATGATGGTGACAACGAGGGTCGCGTTTTTTAGCCAGTCATTCATTTCAGTGTATGAAATGCTTTGTTGCCAGTTTAAATATTGACATTTACAGAAGTAGCCTTTGCTTGGAAGACTTAAATATTTGCAATGTGTTGTTTATTTGGTTTATGAAGTTTTGTGCTGCTTGACTGCTTTTTTTTTTTTAGATGAGTTTGGTAAAACACATTCTAGCATATGTAGTCAGTCATAAACAAGCAAGAGCACACAAACATGGTTATATCAAAGCTTATAAGGTTAAAATTAAAACTATTTGAATGTCTGTGTGCATACATCTTGGACATGTGCTCCACAGAGACCTTCGGGATGCTTGCATAAAATTCTATGCCTCCTATCATTAAAACAGTGACTATCTAAAATAATTACAACTTCAGGCTTTAAGTTGGAGGTGGTGGTGTAGAAGGTTTCTAGGCTTATGTTTATGTCTGAAGACCAGTGCTGCACGTACAGACGTGGCTGAGTTGACCGGCCTGTTCTCCAAAGTGAGTGGGGCTGCGGTAGTTTAGCGATATTTGAAGTGCTTCGCTCAAGAGGGCAGAGATTGGCAGAAGGCTGCCCTTCCGTAGTTGTATGCTCTTCAGTTTCTGCCGCCCTCAGGCTACCGAAGAGGGGAGGCGATCTTAGCAGCCCTAAGATCAAGGACTCTTCTTTCAAGGCTGCTGGAAGGTGTGTGCCGAGACGCCTAGGGGAGCGGGTGCCGGGTCAGACTGGTGCTGCTGCTGCTGCTGCTTGCGCTGCCCCAAAGGCAGTATTGTGGGGAGGACAGTCTGGATGGCCTCTGCCCAGGTTGACAGGAGCAGGGGCTGGAGCCTCCACCAAACACACGAGTTAATTCGTGTGCTCAAGCATAGTGATTGTTCAGGAAACTGCCATGATCCTGCATCCAGTTGGGACCTGCCCTTCTTTTATTCCTCTCTGTTCAGCTACTAAACCAGTGGAGTTTTTCTTGCACCTATCCAGAGCCCTTCTTTCAGTGTTTGTTCTGAATCAAATGCTGTCTTTGCTCCCCGTCATAGCAGTCATAGAGCTGCAGTTTGGACGTTATTTTTTTAATATTGAGACTTCTTTCAGATTATTTCCTACATACTTTGTTTTGACTTTTAACATCTTAATGACTGAAAACCCGAGGTGGTTTTGTTTGAAATTAATTCTTTCTCAGACAGCAATCAGACTTGGAATGGCAGCAATCAGACCTGAAATGTATCCCTCTGATGTTTGTGAAGGAATATCTCTCTGGTAGCATATCTGAGTTGTTGAGACTAGCTCTGAATTTCCAGATAATGCAATTTTCTTTTTTAAAAGAGCTCCCTACACCACCACACCATCCCCCACCAGCAAGCCCTAAAGTATTCTTTGTGTGAATGTACTATATGATCTATAATTATATGATCACATACCATTCCACAAATAGTGCAATACAATAGCATAGAATTATTTCTAGGATCTTGCAGAGGTCTATTCAGTAGACTACCTTAAATCCTGATCTTGCAAGTTGTTTTGTGTAAGTTGACTCCTTCCCCTCACAGAAGCAGTGTTTATTGTAGCTCTGCCTTGAAGCCTGGGTTCAGAGCTCTCTATAGAATCAGGGACTGGGATGTCAGTTTTGAAAGTTGCCATTTAACTGCTCTTATACAGCATATGCATATTAAGTAGGATAGCAAAATAACAGTGAAATTGCTCACCTAGGTCTGCAGATGAATTACCATAATTAACTGCTTCTTCCATGAATTGCATCTAACGAGGGCTGTGCTGTTGGCTGAAAATAAATTGCATAATGCATTACTGTTGAATAAATTATTTACATACCTTAGAGAGGAGATGGTATAAAAAGTCTGCAAAATAAGTGCTGGACCATTATGGAAATAAAATGAGGGCAGGGAAGAATCACGTATAGAGCACGGGGTAGCCTGCCTTTTCCTGGGTCACCAAAGAGTGCTGTATCCTATTTGTGACTTCGTGGTTACATATTTATCATGCTGCATTGCATAATGGATGTGTGGAGCAAGCAGAGTTAGATCTGTGCATGCAGCCTTGGGCCTGCTCTTAAGAAAAGTGTATCTATGTGGTTATAAATTGCTAAAATTGGCAATCTTTTTTTTTTTTCCCCTGTGTAACTGAGGTCCCAGAATACGCTAAGTCAAAAGCAAAATGTGGGTTAATAAAATGAATTCTAAACTAAACAGGACAATTTTTGAAATGCTTGCTCTTCTGTGTTTACCTGTGAAGCATCCTTTGTGTGACTGTTGTGTTGTGAGGTGGTTCAGTGTTTCTAGGCTGTATTCATGCTGTGTTTTTTTCTTCTTTCTTATTTAGCCAAGTATTTTTTTTAAACAAGCACAATATTTGGATCTGGTATCCTCTTTTCATCATGTGGAATTCTGTAGGGCCCCATTTATTGATGCTTATTATGAAAGATGGTTTCACTATACGGAAATAGCTTATACTAGTTTACCAGAAGAATCATACACTGGGTGTATGTGTGAGCCACTCCATGCATGAGCACTGGCAACACCAAGATAACTGGGAGTGACTGAAGATGGGCTCAGCTAGAGATGGCGATTTGTGTTAGAATTTGCCAAAATAAGGATTGTTACAACTTGTGTTTTCCGTGGGTAAAAGCCAGTCTGGAGTTTTACGTCTTGATTCTTGCTCTCTTCAGGTTCAGTTTTGTCTGGGACTTTGATTTGGGCCTAATCTTGGCAATCATTGACAAAACTTGAAAATAGTCTTGGTTACCTAGTATTTTAAATGGACAATGTCAGGGTCTGTTGTGCATTAGGCTTGTCCTTCCCTCTGCTTCCTCTGCAGGGCTTTCCTAGTGAGAGGTAGCGACTTGGGATGGCATGAAGGGAACTGCAAGTGGGGTAGTGGCCCTCACAGAAATTCAGTTGCTTTGTGATTGCTTAGAGTTATGATCCCAGTGGAAATGTGGTTGCAGTGGGGAGAAGCTTTGTAAAAATAACCAAGCTTGGGAAATTGAATCGCATCTATTTTTTTTTTAAGTAGGGTGAAATATTTTTTGATAAGGTTTGTATTGAGTAGACTCCCTTTTTGCCAAATTAGCTGAAATGGGTCAGCTGTTCTGATAATACCAGTGAGGAAAAGTTTGCTTTGTTTTTTTTAACAATTAAATTTTCTTGAAAAGCTTTACTTCCTGTTTGAGAACACATGCTTGAAGTCTGGCAGAGATGTAACCTTTGTGTCAGGGATGAGGATATTTTTATTTTTCTTTTGTTTTGGTGGGGCTTTTCTTTTCTTGGGTGGAACAGTTCTGTAAAATGTCTGACATAAGAAATCTTAATTTTTGCGTGTCTAATACAGTAGTCTGTTCAGGCTAGTGAATCACCGACTGTAGAGGGTTTGTGTGTAACATTTATTAAAAAGCTATAAATGACAAAACAGCACTAATTGGTACACCAGCTAAAGCGTAAAAATAGCAGAATAAGCTTTGAAATAAAATATGTTAATTGGTCGTCTAACATTTATGACATAACAGATTATGGAAAAACATTTTTTAATGAAGATGAAAAGATTGAGATTCTTAAACAATGGCTGGTATAATAAAGAACTCTAGCTTAATATATTGTTTACCTGGATGGACGCTTTCCATTAATCTTCTCCAAAATTTCAGAATGCTGTCAAACACTTTGTTGCACTTTGTAGTGATGAGTGTTTAACACTACTTCAAATATGTGCTGTGCAAAAAAAAAACCAAAAACCCAAGACAACCAACCTCAAAACAACAAAACCACAGAGGAAGAGATTTATTGATTTTTTTAATGTTTTTTTTCTCACTCTTATTTACATTTTTAGAAAATGGTGCAAATTTAGTTTGCTTAAACTGGAAATTGCTGTGAAAAAGTTGTGGGATTGCAGTGAAGAAAAAGGGAATCTGGTTATGGTTAGATAGCCCTTCAGACACAGAGTAAATTGTGAAGGCACTGCTGAAGGACAGAACCTTTTCTGCTGTCCTTCTGCTTTTGATGTTTGTCACTGAACTTCTGAGCTGTTATTTAGGAGAGAGGGATGATCACAAAGGACAGCAAAGACCTCGGAAGCACTCTGCCAGAATCTGAAATCTGAACTGAGGTGTTGGGAATGTGGTTTTTTTCCTTTTTGAGGACTGGGAGGTGAGACTGGGGCTGAAAGAGTACAGAGGAAGAGGTGGAGTTGCATTAATTCTGTTCCTTTTCTTCTGTTTCAAAGCCTGTCTTGGAGCATATTAATCTCTGAATGCTCTGAGCACTGACTGTGTGAATGCATATGTTCAGTGCCTTGCCTTAACAGGGCATGATCTTCATCAGCTTCTTATTTCTCTGTTATCCACTATTTTATGACCATAAGTGCGTTACAGAGCACTGGCACCTGATGTGGCACTGTGATCTATTGGCGTTCTGGTCACACGACAGGGCTTCGTTGTTCTCAGTCATAGGCAGTTGTAACTTCAGTTAAAAAATGAGGCAGTAGGTGAATGGAGATGCAAGTGTGCTTGGAAGCACTGGTATTTTATTACTCATGAAGAGGAATGGTCGTTTTGATAACCTGTAGTGTAACTGTCTTCAAATTTGTTTGGCTTTAGTTGGTTGACTGGATTTTTTTGTATGCCACAGGAAAGTTCTAAGAGAAAGGTCTCAAAGGGATAAAATGAACAATCTTTTTATGAATCTTTATAGAGAGCCTTGGGGCAGTGAGAACCTATTAGGATGTGTGAGTAGAAGGGGAAAGGCTTTACATTTAGGGTATAACTATGGGTACGTAACAACTGTAAATTTGCAGGTGAGAAAATAACTCTGCTTTGCATCATAGGCCGTCTAAGTCCCAGTTGAGCAGAGATGAAATTTGTCTTGGCTAACATCTGTTCCTTTTTGGAATAAGTGGCTTTAAAGGAAGGCATGACGTTTTAATATTATTTCCATTTACCCCAATTTATCTTTCTTTATGTTTTCAAAATATATTTTATTTTCTTTGATGAAAAAACACAGACTACCTATGCAAGCTGCTGGCCTCTTACATAAGTAATCATATGATAAATACAATTAGATTGAACTTCAGCAATATTGAAATCACTTCCATAGGAAACTGGCTGGCTGCCCAGACATCTGACGTCAGTTAGGAACCACACACTCAGTCTTTGGCACAGTCCTGTGAAAGTCACTGTGGTTGGGATCTGGATGGAAATAATTTCTGAAGTCTGAGCACCTACACCTAAAGTCTTCCCAGGCATCTCACTTCCCTTGGATACCTTCCTGCATACCATGCCTGAGTAGCCCTGCTGTCCATAGACACAGAAAGAATAATGACAATCCTTAGCATTAAGCATTCCTTCATATATAACAAGAAGTTTCTGTTCAGCTTGCCAAACTCTTGGTACGTGGTGTAATAACATGGGCTGAGGCCTCGGTTGTGGCCAATGTATTTCTTGGTAAACAGTGACAAGGAATGATGTCTCATTAAAAAATGTAGTGTGGCAATACAAAAATCATGTTTATTACCAGTTTTAGAGTTGTATAAATATAGATACTAGACATCTGCTGAGTAGTGCTTTAGCAGCAATACTGAAATCACTTTTACTCAAGTTAATAAATCCCAGTGCTAGGAAGCAAAATAATGGAACGATGGGTAGAAGCAAGGCAAATTAAATGAGGAGTGGAAATCATATGTTGGGAGAGTTGTTTGAATATATTTTCACAAGGAGGTGGTTGCACAACAATATTTAATGTTTCAGGATTTTATCTACTCATGCTTGTTGAAGGGGCATGACAGAATAAACATGACAACTGGTGAGCGTATATTGGACTGGCAGTAGAGAGAGCTGCATCTGCAGAGCAAGCATTGTCTGAGCTTGTAGTGTTGGGTCAGTTTGCAGATTGCAGAAGATTTTTGTCTCCTTTTTCTGCAGGATTTGATCTTGAAAGGCTATTAATGCTTATTATACAGTAAGTGTTCGATTTATTGGTTTTGTGTTAGTTTGGTTTGATTTTGGGAGGTTTCTTTTTGTGTGTTTGTTTTAAAAACAATAAATGTATCTCAATAAAATTCTCAAAAAAAATTGCTCTTTTTATGTAGTCTATTTCTAAGTCACTGAGGAATGGAGTCACTGTCTGGATTTAAATCCCAAAGTAGAAGGAATTTATTACCTGATGCAGGGATTTCAGTACTGTGCTGTCAAGCTGTTAAACCAAACATAAACAGGCAAAATCCCAATACGCTGAAAAGTGTTATGCATTTACTTTCATAGGGAAGTATTCTCTCCTGCCAAAATTGGTCACTGGTGGCCTAAACAATGTTATAGTGTCCCATGTGTGACCAAGTATGTGTTCTTGCAGGGCCAATCGTTTTACCAAATGGAGCAAGAGAAAAATGGAACATGCAAGTGCCACATAGTGTAGTTCCACAGATGGATGCCACTGTTTAACTTTTTAATACCTAAGCTGATTTTCTGTTCAGACTCCTGCCTAAGCCAAATTGGTTTGGATAGCATAATGTCAACTCACCAGCTGTCCCTTCCCCCTCTTGTGCAGGCTTTCCACAATAAAAAAAAACACTCTTCATTCATTTCCGATTGAACAACCAGCTTCCCCAACCGTTTGGCTTTATCCAAGTCTAATACCGAACCACATTCTCTGTGGAGCATCCAAGAGTTTGTGTTTTCTCACTCTAATGTTGGTACGATTTTTTTTTTGAGATTATTGTTGGAAATTTTATAATAAAAAACGATTGTGAACAACTCAGGCAGGAAGAGCAGGGCAAGGTGGTTTTTTTTGATGACTCAGTCATTCTAGCTCGAACTTTTTCAAAAGATGCATTTTTACAATGTGTATTTTGAGGTGGAAATAATATAACATATTGACTGGGTCCGAATGTACCCCAGATCTCCCTGACTTTCTGACTGCAGGCTGGATGTTTGCTTTGGTGTTTGTGGACACAGATAACTGGTTTGTGTGTGTAAATTAAATAGTTGCATTCTGTTTAATTTGAATGGTGGGAATTATTCTAGTATTTAGTGAACCAGTTTGATTATTGGAATGAGGGTGGTATGGGAAGACTGAGGGACTTTATTATTTATGGGGTAATTTTTACTTAGTAGTTAATTATATTTACTTTTAATTTTCTCACAGCAAAGTTCCTATAAAATTGCTTTGTGTGAAATACTATTTATTTTACCTTTTCAATAAAATGTCCCAAGTCCTATGATAGGCATGCAAATAACTGAAATAAACTATATGCAAATACTTATTTAGCTAGTATGGAAAGATAAGTGTGATGTAATTAAAATACCTGGACTCTCACCCAGTGTTCCTGAGTGGAGCCCTTGTGACAGTGTTTTTCATCTGCATTTGCCTGTGTCCTGCATTCACTCTGTTCAGAGTGAAGTTTAGTGGCAACTTGCTCCAGCAACCAAAGTGACCCTTTGCGTTAGAAATGTGACCCGAATTGTCTTTCTAGTAATGCCTCATGAGGATTTTAGAAATGCTAGAGAAGAGAATACTGTTCTTGTTGCCCAGATTTAAGTTCTTGCATGGTTTAAATCTGTAAGTCTGCTGGGGTCAGAAAGCTAACTGACTCCTGTTTGGTGCCAGCTCTCAGGGCTGCCGCTCTGATCCCTCCATGCTCAGTGAGGAAGAAACCAAAATCAGAGAGTCTAGGTGGGTTTTGAGTTACGTAGTGAACTCTTACTGGATTTTGATGCATAGAGGACTAAGGCAGGCTCTTTAGGTGTGGGCCAGACATTAAACTATAGCCAAATCTATGCCATTCTCATGTGGGTCTAGGTCCAGGTTCCTCGCATCGTTGTTTTCTGAAGCTCAAAATAATGTCTTGTGCTCAGCTGATGTTAATCATCTTACATGTATTGAAGTGTAGATCTGACTGTGACCCAGAACAATTGATCTTTTAAAATCAGGCTTCACTTCTTATGAAAATAAGTGGTTCTCAGAGGAGAAAGGATTTTTGTTTCCATTTATCACTCGTGATGATGAGACATACTTCATAGCTGGAGAAGTCCCATCTTGTATTGACTTTCTATGTGTCTGAGTTCTTGCTGACAATGTGATTGACTTTGATCCCAGCCTTTACTGGGAGAAAATATTGTAATGGTTTGGGTGGCTTGTGGACAGATCTGATGAGAGAGTGTTTCTTATGTTTTGTGAGCAGGTCAGGCTGGAATTGACAGAAATATGAAGTGTCGTATATTTTAAGCATGGAGAGGAGAGGTATCATTGAAGGGAAGACAGCTCATGGGAAGAATTGAATTGGCTTTGGGAATGGCCCTGGAGTAAGAAACTGTTGAAGTAAAGGCTGTGAAGGTTGATCTTTTGGGGGTTCTTGCTGGAGGATAGGTGAAACATTTTACTTTCATTAAACTAAACTGTATTTGAGTGTTTTCTTAGTCCCTTATCTTTGTACCACAATTGAAGGAAATAACTTTTTGTCCTTTTGGATTGCAGTGGGTGTATCTGCATAATAGCCAGTTTCAGGTTTTTTTAGTTGATAATGAATGGTCCAGGATGGTTACTTGAGTAACATGCAGTGCACAGGTTTCAGAATGGGAAGGGAAAGATAAGTTCTCAGCACGTGTTTGCTCACTGCAGACTCGGTTGAGGAGAACAGTTAATGGTTTCATTGAAAACTGTTGAGAGCTTGGGAAATATTTACTTAAATTAATTCACCACATTAATTTCTAGATGGCATTGGGTGATATGGATTTACAGGATACTCTGTAGTTTCACTGTGAGGTGGAGTCGAGTGGATTTTTGACGTATCATCTTCCCCATCTGAGAGGCAGTGGGGAACATTGGTCACCCATTCCTCAGAGTTTTAGACAATCTGTAAGACAAAGTTGCTCTTGTAGAGGAGTCTGTTTCTGGAGTATGTTCTGGAGACAATAATTTGGGATGGCAATTTGTTTTTTTACTATTGTGGAGGCTTTCTTATTGTTCTCATCCTCATTGAGCTGGACTAAATAGACAAATTTTAAAGCAAAAAAATTAATCCTATTTGGGAGTTAATGCAGCAGCCTCCAGCCAGTTCAACAGTAGCATTGATGACTGTGGTACCATGCTTCATTTTATTTGAGATTAAAATAAGTGTGTGTGTTTGTGGGAGAGAATTTCTGATGCTTTGTATTTGATACGTCTATTCATCTTAGCATATTTCTCATTTACATGACTAGTTTCACTTTACCATTGTGATCCTTCAGAGAACATGGGATCGGACTTTTAATTCTGTGTAAAAGGAAGTGACTTTCGGTGGTCTTCCCCTAAAAAGCGGGGAACAAGCTGTATGGAAGTTGGTGCAGATTTAGAGCCTGCAACGTTGTCTTGTTTTATCCTGGTTACTTGCTATGGCAGATTGGGCTTCAGTTAATTAGAATGTTCCTTTATTTTTAAATTTCATTTAGGAAGTGTGGGGGTTTTTTTATTGTGTTAGTGAAAGCAAAATCTCAGGAGGCCATGCTAAATGGTTGCAGTTATTTGTGCAAAATTCAGAATGAAATTTACCTTCCTTTCTTGCACTCTTACTCTTTGAGAATTCAATACTGATTGAAGGGAGATTTGTCCTCTATTGTCATGTTAATTACAATTTTCAGTTATGACTTGGGAGAGGTAGTGTCAGTTTACTGAAAAAAATAGGAAAAGAGTAGGGGGTGGAGAAGTGTGTTAACCAGGAGAGACTCTGAATCTTTGAATGTTTAGTCCAGCAAACAAAGCTGGTGTAGAGGAGATTTAATTAGTTGTCTTTCTTTGTGATTTCTGGTTCCGGGCTTTCCTGTGCAGCAGCCTGTGGTTGGACATGAGGAAAGATGTGTTCCTGACCAGCACTGATTTCTGCTGTGTTTTATTGAGCTTCGTGTTCCTGGAAATGGTAAGCGTTAAGTGGCAGTAGGAGATGTCAGTATTTTTTTTTTGTAATTATCCTGAACAATAACTGTAGACAGCTGTACAGTTTCAGAGGGGTAGGTATTCAAGAACCCTAAGTCTCTGGTCTCTGCACTATGGTTCAAGCTTCCTGAAGCAGTTGCCCTTAGTACGTGGCCCAATGCAAAATGACAATTCCGTCTGCATTCTCTGTCCTGTTTTTAGTCAGATGTGGGGACTAGATAAGATACCTAAACTACCTAAAAGCCCAAATAAAATTAGATTTAGGTCAGTGCCCTATGTTCATGCCAGTGAGTTGGCAGTGTGCTTTTTGACTGAGGGGCATGATGTGACCGATGCGTTGCCTCTGGAGGAGAGGTAGTGTCTGATCAAATCTGGTGTATGCTGCTCCTTTTGGCCTTTTTTTTTTGTGCACATTCAGTCTAGCAACATGATTTTGTACCAGCTTCACCCTTTGTCTGTGTGGCGGTTTGCTGTGGTGTTTCATGTTCAGCTGAAAGAGCCTGTGACCAGGTTCGGCTGGAGTCCTCACCATGGTTGCAGGGAGAATAGGAAAAGACTCCCATTTGTGGTCTTTACAATACAAGGAACAATATCTGTCATCATAAGAATTCCAAATTATTGCAGCACAAAGTGCGAGGAAAAGCCATCTCTGGTAGCCAGCACTGGAATTAAGACATCATATTTCTCTAATGTCCTCCTCAAGCCATTCAGCCTTCAGATACAAAAGGAAAAATCATGTTGAAATTTGTCCTTGCAGTCCTTCTGTGGTGGACCAATCTATTGCTATGGATTTGATGTATTATTCATGAGGCTGCTGGGCGAGATGTACTTCACAGTCACAACCATGGGTCACATACACCAGATACAGTTCCTTTGTGTTCTTAGCATGATGCTAGTCCATGGTGCCAGGCTCTGAGAGTCCAGGCTCCTGCAGATTTATCTGGTGTTTTCTAAAACTTCACAATAGCTGAAACAACTTCCCTTAAACTTGAGGATAAGTGAGAGGAGAGATTGGTTAATATAGAAACAAACCTCATGACATTTTCTGGATGTGAACTTCTGAGTGTGCAGTTAAGGTAACTTTAAAGAAATGAACGTTATTTTGTGTGAACTGCAGACTGCCATCTCTGTATGATTTGCTTCTTGGATCCCCTGTTTGCAGTTTGTAATCTGTCCTTCAGGCTTGCACTTAACGGGTGAGTGTTCACTGCATATTCTCCTAAGTACCACAGGCACTTGTTTGCTCCTGTATGGCCTGTGGCACTTCTAGGGATGCCTCTGGAGTGAGGAAATGGGTAGTCATTAAACTAGAGGAAACTTGAAAATAGCTTGCTTCAGGCAGCTTATTGCAAGGTTGTTTCATATTTTTTTTTTCTGAATAGCAGAACTAAGCCACAACAGTCCAAAAATTTTAGAGGCTTCTCCTTATTGCTGTTACTTGTTCATTTCTTTTTTTATTTTCCCCCACCCCAAGTTACATTATGCAATTTTTGGGCTGGTTTCTTACCACAGATACTGCTTTGGTCAAGATGAAAATAGTAACCTGAGTAATACCATATGCGAGGGATGGCACTGACATGTACCTTCACTGGATCAGCATACAAAGCTCTCACTCTCCTGTTTAGCAGTGGAATAGGTGATACGTCGTCCTCTCTGCTGTGTTTTGGCACTAAGTCTGAGCTGGGTTTTCTCCCACGCTCAAGGCATTCAGTCGCTCTCTGCAGGCGCATGATGGGAAGCAGTGGTGTTAACCGATGGTGTCTGCTGGGCTGTGCTCACTGGCTGATCACACGGCTGGGAAGCAAAATGCATTCATTTAAACAGCAGGCAGAGCCAGCCACTGCGTGCTGGATGAGCAGCACTTGGCTTCACAGGAGCTTGAGCTACTGATTGCTGCGTGGCAATGTTTGATGACATTAGAGGTGAGGAGCAACTGGTTGTAAGATGGAACCCAGGGCGGCAATGCTTGGCCTGCCGGAGAGAGAAAAGTGGCACCAGCCCAGGAAAAAAAGCGAGGAGGTATTGGGCATTCGGGGTGGAGAGATGTGAGGACAAGGAAATAGCAGAGGAAAATGGCTGGAAAGTGTTGAGGCAGTAGACAGAGGTGGCAGAGGGTGAGTAGTTGGCAGAGAAGCTCGTTTCAAAATGACTGGGACCATTTGGTTTATGTTAACACATTCTACTTCACAGTTTGGAAGGAGTGCAAATAAACTAGGTCAACTCATGCAAGCCTTGTTAAGAGAAACATGAAAAATGGCTGTGTAATAACAAAAACTATGGGAAACATCAAAGATGAAATCAAGTGATTTTTAAAATTTTGGAAATGATTATTTTGGTTGGATGTGCAATATTAACTTAGTGAGGCAGCATGGATTTTGTTTCTCCGATGCTTTAGTCAATGATTATAGGATACCTTGATTCTTTTGGAGACTGAAGAATAACAATGGTTGAATGTGGCTAGGGCTTTGGAATATCTGTGACTCAGTGGGCAGTTGCTCCTTAAAGAGGCGTGAGACATCTCAGAAAAAGATATAAGATTCTTTAATCACAGAGCAGTAAAGCCATAAAACCTTTCAGTGTGTTTAAGTGTAAACCTGTAAGAACTTTGCTAAAGGAACGAAAACCAGTACTGGAGAATCTGAGGAACTTCTGTCTCAGTCAACTTCAAGTCTGTACCCAAAATTAATTTTCTGACTTAAAGTTAAAACCATTAATTTATTAGGATGTTACTGCTGTGCTGTGGGTAGCATGGGGAAGTTGCTCATCTAGTGAATTAGTAGAAGCATGGCATGCATGGTGAACTTCATTACACAGCCATTCCCTTTTGCTGCCTATAGCAGGAACTTTTTTCCTACTCTTGCAGAATAAGGAATTGGACCAGGAGGCGGATTAGGCTCTAAAAGTTGCATTAGAGCTGCTGCCGAAGTGCACAGGAACAAGGTCCGTGGCTTCCCTGCAGGCTTCTGGTTCGTCACAGCTACCTCGCTATGCTCAGTGAAGTTCAACCCTTGAGAGAAAATCTAATTCTGTTTTCACGGTAGTAAGACAAGGTGTGGAAACTGAATAACCATAGCAGCCAAGGGAGGATTTGTCAGTCTTCAGCATCCCTCGCTGTCCTTTCCCTTCTGCTACCATGGGTGATATGGAGTCTATATCTCTCTTCCTGGCAGCAGAAATCAGTAGTGCTGACATCTCTCTTTGTACGCTGGACTCAGCATCTTATGTCCTTGAAGTGGAACAATTCTGGAAGCCTGTCCTGCTAACAAGAAAACAAGCTTAACTCTTTTTGAGTCTTTGCTAGAAACTTTGTGAAATGCCTGGTCAGATTCACAAGTGAGGGCATCTCTGCAGTCAGAATCAGCAGTGGAAGAGCTTCATCACACAGATGAGTAGTCTCCAGGTTGGGTGGAACGAATGCAGCAACAGCTGAGTGAGGTGATGGGAGAGCATTGTGGTAAAGGCAATCAAGGAGTAATTTTTGTTACTCTAATGAAAGACTAAAGACATCAAATGGAACTAGAAAGTGATGTTCAAAGTAAACAGTTAGTTGTTTTTCTCCTAGAATATTCCTACAGGTTTCTTTACCTCTGAACAGAGTAATGCTTGAAAGTTTATGTGGATTCAGAAAGCCATTTTATATATATATATATATTCATGGAAGCAAGATTCACCTGGCGTTACTGAACACAGTTTTTGTAGCTGACATGGAAAAGGAGACTTAAAAAGGGATTCAGAGGAGCCTTGTGAATTTGGGAGCACCTCTCGTAATGAGCACTGTGAGAAAGTGTGCTGATGCAATTGATATATTTTCAAATGAGCATCATTAGCCATTTGGAGGTAGCAGAAGTTAGCTCTTTTGGTACCAAATAAATCAGTGATAAGCAAAGTGCAATGGCCCTTCTTGGCTATTGAAAGAGAAGCCTAGTAAGTGTGTTATGCTTGGGGGTATTAGAAAGTGAAGCTGGGGGAGGAGTACAAAAAGATGTGGAAAGATAATAGTCTTTTCAGAAGGATCCTAAGTGGATCTGAGAGGGGTAAAAGCTTGCTTTTGCCAGGACCATAGGCTCAGGCACAAGATAATGAAAGTCTGGATAAGAATTTCTCTTGTATAGGTGGATGGAATAGGCCATGTTTTAGAAGTGGTGTAGAGGAAGAACTGAAAAATTTAGATATAATCTACTTAAGTCTATAGGCTGTATAAAGACAGAGGCAAATAGACCAGTAAAAACGCGTGAATTTTTTTGAGTGGCACTGATGTTTTGCATTTGTATATGTATGTACTTGAACATATTGAAGATGTACAGTCTCTAAGCCTACAAAATACTTTAAAAATAAGAATACTTTTATCTTTTATTCCCCTTTGCTTAAAGTATAAAGAGCCCTGGAATGTACACTGAGACTTAAGTAATATGGCCTTGCTTTTGTTTGTGATTATTTAAGGAGTAACTCTTCGGATTGCACAGGCTTAGTTAAGAGTATTTTTATTGAAAAGCAGTGGAAATTAAATGATGCTGTATGTCATGCTTTCATCTAATATTCCAAATATATGCTTTAATTAACTTTATTTCTTCCAAAATGATTATTATATGAGAGTATGTTGTGATCTGCCAAATGTTGCTCAGGTGCATGTCACAGGTTCTTTTTTTCAAGCCTTAATTTGTGAATACTTGTTTGTTTGTTTTGTTTGTTTATTTATTAGTGTTAGGAAATAGAGTTTTGCTGCGGGAAGAAATTTTACACTAAGCAGATATTTAGCTAAAGAAAAAAGACGAAATCTGCAGGTATTTCAAAATTCTAGGAACAATATAAACATCACCCTGTAAAACTCAATCTACTTGAACTTCAGGTTATGATTTAAACCTTAGTTTTTAAGAGAATTCCTTTTAACAACACTGAACTTGATTTTTTTAATCTGATGAATGTTAGAAGTCTTGTGCTGATACAATTAAGACACAGTAAGTTCAATATGCTTCTGTGATGAATGTTATATATCGGAATATTAGCAAGATATTTAGTCCAGAGAGGAGGATACTAAGGGGAGATTTTACTGCTTTCTGCAGCTACAGGAAAGGAGGTTATAGCGAGGTGAGGATTGGTCTCTTCACTCTAGTAGCTAATGACAGGACAGGGGAAAATGGCATCATGATACACCAGGGGAAATTTAGGTTGGATGTTGGGAGGAATTTCTTTACTTGAAAGGTTTCTCAAGGATTGGAATGGACTGCCCATGGAGGCTGGTTGAGTCACCATCCCTGGAGGTGTTTAAAAGACAAGAAGATGTCCTCCTTGGGGACATCGATGATCTTAAAGGTCTTTTTCAAACAAAACCATTCTGTGATTCTGAGATGGAATGGGTTGAAGGTAGGGCTGCTGCTCATGCTTGGGAGAACATTCGTGTTAAAATTTCTTGCCTCTTCTTCCTTCCAGACGCTCGTGGTGTAACCTCTGACTTTCTGTTTGCGCAGCTGCTTGTCTGTTTCCTAGAAGAAGATAACTTGGGGGGGGCTCATTGGTACACGTGCTTATCTCACCTTGTGTCTTGGGGAAGTGAAGCAGGGCTCTGTCCCCAGTATGCTTTGTTTTTCGTGCTTTCAAAATGTCCTTCTCTTTAAAATATTTTAAAACATTTCTGTGTGTGAATATATACATATATAAAATAATGTGAGTTATATGAACATGTTTCTTGGATAGATTTGCTTTGGTTTGCGTTCATAAATTGCCTATTACATATGCCCAGTATACAATTTTTCCAGTAAAGTTGTGACTGTTTTGCTCAGTTCCAAGCATGTGTGAGCTTGCGCTCTCTGATGCATTCAGATCTTTACATGTGGAAATAAATTAGTATGGTTTTGCATGTTAAGTACAGCATTAATGAAAATTCAAATAGTGACTTTTATTTATGGGACTTTACAGTTGCCTGATTTTTAACATGCTTGATAAGGAATCGGTGTTAAATACAAATTCAAGGAACTCCTTTGGCGAACAAGCATAGGTGCTCATTGCAGTCACCATGCGGCACTTTTTCATGCACATAGTATTTAGTTTTACAGCATGGACCACAGAATGTGGTCCTTAAAGTGCTAATCGTGGCTTTATTATAGACACAGGAATCACAATTTTCAATTATTTTACTGAAGGCTCTGCCTCTGAAGACAGAGTGCACATTTTTGGAAACAGAAGCTCCACAACTAGCAGTACCGGTTGGACATGGACCTGCTGGTGTTGTGCTCGCTGCCAGGGCTACTTTATTTTGTAAAAGAATGACTGAAATAATGTTATTAAACTTTCAAAGTCAAATACTCTGAAGATGGAATAAACCATTGTAAGATCAGGAAGGCCAGTATAAGTATAAAACACTGCTGGCTGGTGCTCAGCTGCCTGCCACAATGCACACACTTTTCTCAACAGAGCTACTTTCTGACTATCTGTCCCAGGATGGGGTGATGCGAGGGCTCTTCCCTCCCTGGAGCTGCCCTCTGTGCTTTGTCTTTGCTCAGTCTTTGCAGTGGGTTCCAGGTCCCTCTGGATGGCAGCTCTGCCCTCAAGCGTAGCTGCTGATTGTCCCTAAACAGGTGTTGCCTGCAAGCTTGATGAGAATGCACTGCCTGGCTTTCTCCATGTTGATAGAGACTTTGACTGGGCTGGGTCCCAGGGTAAATCACTGCAGTATCCCATATGTTGCTGGCCTTCAGGTCAGTCAGAGCCCATTAACAACTGCCCATGGAGCACAACCAGCAAACTAGGCTTCTACTCATCTAATGATTTCTCGTCCAAATGGCAACATCCTAGACTGATTTTGTGAATATTGTGGCAGGTGGTGTCAAGCCTTGCTAACACTAGGGTAAGAGCCTCTCCTCCCAATTTTTGAAGAGGGCACAAGACCTTTCTTTCTGCAGTCATCGTGGAATCCCTGGATCTCCATGAGTTTTCTAACATGATAGTGTCCTTGCTGTGGCATTGGCTCTCTGCACCCTTGGACACAGCCCAATCTGGTCCAGTGGGTCAAGGTGTATCAAATAATCCCTGATACAGCCTTATCTCCGTCTGCTGTCACAAAATCATTCACTTCCTTCAGCGATAGGCCTGCTTTTCCCTGCTTAGCCTTTTACTACTATTTGCAGGATTAAATGCCAAACTATTTTCTAAGGACTTTCATGAAATGTTGATTTGAAAAGTTACAGTTCATCAATGAAATGTAATGCAGTATGTTTTACACCCAATTATATGTGCATTAAGTGTTCTCATAAAAAGTCTCAGAGTTTTACAAATTTTTATTTAATTAGACTTGAGTTTGGGATGTATTAGGCCACCTGTTAAGTGTGAGGGCATTTTAGATTGCTCCTGAAAATCTACCGGTTGCTTTGGGATAATATAGTTCTCTTGTCATTGACCTGATGAAGTTTACAGGAAATTTTCTGACAAAAATGACAGCAGCTCTCCTTTGACTTCTCTATTTTATATGATAATTTAATTTTAAAACCATAAGATCTACTATTTGAAATAAGTTCTTGTTAGTGATAAGTTTAAATATTTCTGATTTTAATTTAATATTTAAATCAAGTGTGTGCATGTTTTAGCATATGAATGTGTGCATTTGTACACCACATTGAAAAATACTCAGCATGTATGTGTGCTTCATTCATTTTACTGTTACGGACCCCCCCCTTATGTTTACCCAGAACAGAATTTTACTGTAAACCTAATGCAGCATGTTCATTTGTATGGTTTGCTGCAACTGGAATTTTTCAAATGCATAATGTGGTCATGATAATGTGTTTACAGAGTGTAAAATTTCAGCTTGAATTATGATTGCTAAAATAATTGATCATCGGCATTTGTGGTTTGCATAAGTAGAGTTCAAGAAAGCTGAATATTAAATAAAATGTTGGATGAGCAGCATTTCTCTTTCCTCACAACTCATCAATGAAACAAAAACTAAAAGAAGAGCATGTGTTCTTATTGCCAATTACTGTCCAAGGAAGATAATGATACAATCTTTATGACCTTCTAGAACTATATGCTTAAAATAAATTTCCCATTATACTCCTTTCAGTGTCAAAATGCAGTCTTTTGACCAACAGATAATTTGTGCTAAAAATAAAGCTAGAAAGATCTCTCATACGTAGTTGCTGGTTATTAAATAATGTGTGCTCTTTCCGTCCCTACGCAGCGGGCTCTTCTGGTTTTTCCAAAGCTTTGGGAGGTCCTACATGAACTGAAGTTGCTGAAAGATGCAGGAGGTGAATAAACAAAATTAAAGTCTTCTCCTGAAAACTTCTCACTGGTTTTGATAATCTTACAAATGATTAGAAATGTATTTCAGTTTCTTTTAAAACTGTACTTACACTGTCTTGGATGCCTACAATAGAGCATTCAAACTTCAAACAGGATCCTCCTTTTATGGGAATTTTAAGTTCTGCAAGCGAAATCGTTACAGAAACTTAAGCTTTGGAGAAATCTGTTTAATTTGTCAAAGTCAGTAGTGCATTCAGTATGTTTGATGAGCCCATATTGTGGGAACTTAATCTTTTAGAGAGGCAGCCGAAGTACTCTAGTGTGTATGGGTGAGGGGAAAGGATGGAAGAAGCAGCTCTTTGGTCAGAATGGAAAAGCACAGTGAAACTCATGCTTTGTTTTGACACGGTGCGTTTTCTGCTCGGAATAAAGAAATGATGCTGACTTGGAGTTGGAGCCATCAACAGTGCAATTGGTGGAAATCTTTTAGAAGATGAAGCATTAGTCTCAGAGATGTTTACACCCTGCTGTCTTTGTTTTCCTGGAGCCGTGTAGCTGTGAAGTCCATGAGTGATGCAGCTGCCACAGAGCCAACGGGTTCCAAGAGTCTGGATGCAGGACAGGGAATGAGTCTCAAATGGCATAGGCAGGATGAATACAGGAACCCCATCACTCCCTCCCTTTTTTTTCCCCTTCCCTTTGGCATTCTCTGCTATCTCCAGTACATTTCTGGGTGCCAAAATGTTCAAATCAGAAATTATCACTGTCTTGGTTTTTTTTTTGTAGTTTTCCTTGTTTTCCATAAGAAGTCCTTCAGGGCTTCTGAAGATCTGATTTCTATTCTTGTGATATCAGGTGCCTTTGATAATCTCCTTTTCTTCAGTCTTGATTATTCTATGCTTTTTGTTTCTTCCTTTTGGCAATTACATCCTCAATTTTGGATTATTTTAAATTTCTATTGCTAAAATCAGAGCATAGTAACTGTCTTCCTGCATTTGCTGCTTTATTTTTGTGAGGGAGGAAGCCCCCTGCCCTTTTGTCATACTAGTTGTCTGCATGTTGTAATTTATACTATCTCTTACCTGCAAGATATTTGTTGTTCAGTAAATTATCTGTGTGTGTTTGCAGTTGATCATTTTTGTTTAATAACATTTTTCCATTGCATGGCACAACAGTGTCCTAGGAGAAAAGGATTTTCTCCTCATGCTCTAATGAGTTGTTTTCTTAGCTTTCCCAAATGGTATCCCATTCTTAGGGACAGTCCAGTAAGTGCCCTTGTGGTGTGGATGTACATCAAGGTTTGACAGATTCATTCTGCCTTGTTTGGAAATTTCTCAGGCACTGAACTGAATAAAAGTGAAACTGACAGCAAGTTGGTGGAGCCAGAGTGGCAATTAGATGCCAGTCCCATCTTGCTGGATCTTTTTATGCACCTTCTGCTGAGGGACTCCAGTGTCTGAGCTCAGCTACTTTGCAGAAGGAATGACTTGGCAGAAGTTGAATCCCCTATGTATCCAAGCCAGAAATGATCTGAAAGGAGACCTTAGTGCTATAATCTAAAGATTTTTATGGTTTCTGTAAGTAAAATCCTTCTGAAACTAGCAAAAAGGTTGTATCTGCTGATCAAAGGGTACCACCCTATTCCTTTGGCATCCTCAAATGGGGATGCATCAACTTTGTGCAAAGCAAATTTGGAGAAAGCTTTTTAAAAATTAAAGAGAGGGGAAAAACCCACAGATAAATCCTTAGAGATCATTTTCCTTTAACAAAAGTTTTTACTTGAAATGAGAAAAACCTGAATGCCCACTTGAAAATAATTTCTCTGACATTTACACCGTATCCCCTATTTGAAGATATGAGAGATTTAGAAATGCTTGATTTATGACCTATTGTTTGATGTATGAAGATCCATTTGGTTTATATCAGCGTTTGCTATTATAAAATTTACTGTATTTAAAAACAAAAAAAGGTATTGATTTCTGCACCTTAGTTTCTTATGGGTCATTGATCTTTTAGGATCTTCACATTTTTGAATTAAGACAAAGTGAAACCTAAATTCAGAAGGGAGTTTCTAAGACTTTTTGTAATGTATATATTTTATATTATTATTGATTCTTTGTTTGCTGCCATAGAAATAGGAAAAACTTTATTATTCTTCTGACATTGTTTGTCATTAAGATCAGTCCTCTGGGTCTAGTCATTGGTGTTTCTTACTGATGTTTCAGAAGGGATACAGAGGAAGAACCATTAATAAACTTCTGGATGTGATGTACAAGTTAATTGTCAATGAGTTGAGATTTTATGATGCCCAAAATGAACTTTTGGGGAATGCTTGCCTGTGGAAGTGAGAGCAAGCATGACACTGCTGCATATGAAATATAGAAGTGAAGTACAAAAAAATTAGTTTTGAATGCATATCGAATACAAAAGTAGTCGCAGGTATGATTAAGATAGGAGATTTTATGTGGCAACTGCCCTCCTCTCAGTGTAATTGCACTTGAGCATTGCTATATTCTGGGTACAATTTTGCATGATTTAAATATGGAATGTTTGCTGGATTCAAATTAAATGATAATGCTCAACTTAAAAAGCCAAACCAAGACCTGAAGAAGATAAGACTGCATTTTCTATTTATTAGTAATGCTTAAATATTGCCGTATGTATTTCTAAGTTTGTGATCCATGGTGTGTTAATATAAGTCACTGGAAATGAAGCTGCAAAATTGACTATTGCAAAATAGATCAGGCTTATAAATTGTGGTTATTTGACAACTCGATATGTGTTAAAATTCATTTAGATAGCAGTACTTTACCAGGACAGGAGAAGGAGCAATTTCAACACCTGAGAACTCATTTTGCAGGTACTGTACTTGTGCAGTGCCTGCCATTTGTCTTTAAGTGCTGGTTTGATTTCTCCAAGTGTAAAGATGAATGCATAGAGGATATTATGAATCTCTCTTTCAGTGCTGCTCCCAGTGGGAGCCCTGTCACTGCATTATCAGTGACATATCAGTCTATACTTGTGGCACGCAGCCTCGCCGTCACCTGGCAGGAGTCTGTCAGGACACTCTCCTTTCAGTTCTGTGTAGCCTCTAGACCTACTCCCTGTGTTTAATGCTCAGAGGTTGGCTGCCCTGCGTCAAAGAGCTTAAACTGCATTTGTCAGCAACTCTCAGTACAAGCAGTTTGGAGAGTTTCAGGCTGAGAAGCAGAAGCAGCCTGGCTACACATCTAGTTTTGGTGTGCAGCGTGGGGTGCATCGCTGCGCACTACCCCTCTTTCTGCACAGTTCACTGGGGCAGTTCCGTGCACCCTGTGTTACATCTCTCTGCAGAATTTGCCTTTATCCTTTAACTAAAGGTATATTATACCTTTGGTTAGCACATTAGGGCCTTTATGCACAGTTGGGACCCCAGTACCATCACAGTATGACTAGTTGTGATGGATGGTGGCATTACATAAATTATTTTCTTTTCTTCAACAGTATAGAAGTGACAGTTTTCTGATTTGTCACTTGACTGTTAGAACAGAGTAGTTAAACTTCCTTAGTCATTTGTTTGGTGCTCAGTGTTTCACGGCTGAAGGATCACCAGCCTCAGGATGTGGGTTTGTCCTGCTAGGGCTTCGCTTGCATCGGTTTTCAATGACTTGCATCCAAGAAGTAGAGACACCACGTATTGGACAGTTCTTTGAATAGCAAGGCTCATTGTAGATGTTGCTTTAAGGAGATCTTTCAAGCCTTAATTTACGCCTTTGAATGCCAGAAGAAATGTCTGCCCTCGTTTCAAGTAATTCATTGTAATTTTGCTTTTCGTATTTAAAGAAATCAAACCCTGTCAAGAAAATAATGGTGCTGCAATCTATTAAATGTTTGATTTTCTACTAGTGTTGAGTTTTTGTAGTACAGCTGATACTTTTTATGCTAATAGGGCAGTGAACAAAAGCAGAGCAGTAAAACTTAACCTTTGTTTATGCAGATTATTTAAGTTTTCCTGACTTTTTATGAAGTTGCAAGTTGATGAAGAGCATGTTTCTTATTTACTGTGTCAAACTGCTTAGATGAAAGTGAGTATCTAAGGCACAAAATCTTCACTTGTTTTTACTGGATATAGAGGCACTATTTATGAAAACTTGCATTTAAAACTAGGAAAAAATACTATTTTTTAAGTTGTGAAATGAACTAATTCTGTTCTTCAGGATTTCAGAATTAGTGGGGGTTTGCCCTCTTACAATTGGCAGATAAACTTCTCATCTTTGGATGTACAGTGTACATTCAAAGTACTGAAGCTAGTTGAGTACAGACTAGTTAGGGTATTAAAACATTTCTATGCGACTGTAAAAGCTTACCCCTTAACAGTTTTGATAAATGCTCTTTGTGAACGCTATGTCTGTGATTTTCAGCAATTCCATCAGTGGTTTAGCTTTCTTTAAGACCTAATGTATTACTTGAATATTTCATTTGTTTGAAATTATTGTAGTGGCTTAAATCAGATTTTGGTATAGGCTGCCAAAATTTTAAATTGAATTGGAAATTAAAATTTAAACTCAATCTTAGCAGGTGGGGTATCTTTAGAAAACAGCTCAGGCCACATGGTTGTGTTCTTGCTGTCCTGGGGCTCAGCTTTGCCAGCCCTGAACTAGCGTGGGGATCCGCACTCCCTGTATCAGGCATTGCTGAGTGCACGGAGCAGTGCTTTCCTGAGTGCATTGCACCCGTCTGTGATTTTGATCAGTTTGAAATGCAAGTTTTAACTTCTGAACCTGTAAGCGGTTTGATACTGGATTGTACTCTGACCGTCATTGCTTTTCAAAGATGTACTGTTTGCCTGCTTGTCTCTAGCAATCCCTAAGTTACTTTATGAAAAGTGGAAATACTGATGTGTGATTTCCTGTAAACTGGTCTTGCATTCCTGAGTTTTGAACGTTTTCCTATGCTTGAAGCATCCCCCGTGTGATTCGATGCAGCCTTTCCCTCAAGGAATTTTACAAGATATGTGGTGTGTATCAGAGCACGCACTCTCTCTGTCTGACTTGGCCAGCTGGTGTAGGGCATCAGGGAGATTTCTGGATTTCTCTCTTTATCTCAGATATGGCTGATAGCAACCAATGTCTTTTAATCTCAGCCTTAAAATTATATGACTCAAGACAAAGCTTTTGCAATTATACAGTTTGTTTTCTTTAGAGAATAATAGCATACATACCAAAGATGCTGCAGTGGGGTTCTGTTGTCAAAACACAGTGAGAGTAACAATTAAAGAATAACAAAATATTTTTAAAATTTGTTTTTTTAATAGAAATTTTTGGCAAAGATGAAAGAAATAGTATTGTAAAAGAACAAACAGAAATACTCACCAGATGTTCCCTCCTTTTCTACTCCACTCATTACATGGTTCCCTGCTAAGGCAGTGGTACCAGGCAGGAGCCACAGCCTGGCTGCAGGGAGCCAGAGTTCTACTGCACTCCAATTCTCTTTATGCACCGTTGTTTATTTTAGTTTTGTTCTGTTTGGTTAAAATAATAAGCAGCAAGGTTTAAAATTTATTGTGTGGTATATGTAGGGTTTGTATTTTAAGCTTTATGCTTTCTAAACATAATGAATATTGACATCATAGAAGTGTCTATACTCTGTATCTTTATCAGTTATTAAATTCACTGTGCCTCAGTTTTGGCTTTTGGGTCCCTATGAATAACTCAGATGCTTATCTCGGGCAGTGCCCATGCCTTTCCTTTGCAAGAGAGTGTTGGGAACACTCCTGTGCACGCCCAGGCTGTGAGCAACTGCCGTGAAGTCTTTCTGAGTCTTGGTAATTTTATTGAGCTGATGGGGCAATGGCAAGGGCAGCGTGGCAGGTATCTGTAAGGAGACTTAGGAAGTGTCTCTTTTAACCTTGATTTAGATAGCTGTTAATTCATAGTTAGCGGTGAGAAATGGTTAATTTAAAAAAGGAAAAAAAAACCCACAGGAGGGTTTGGGTGGAGTGACTGGGATGTGACTGCTGAAATGACCTCACCAGGTCAAGTCTGCTGGTGACTAAGGATGAGCAGACTGTTTGGATCCTCAGTAGTATCTTTCTAGTTTGTTAATCAAAAGAAATGTAAATATCGCCTTTATTTTGCAAATATATCTCTCTAAAATGTGTCACATGAGACTTTTACATGGAGCATTACGTGTGAAATCAAATTACCTATTCACTATGTTGTTACCTACTAACAAAAGCCAAACTAAAGCCCTAAGTTGCAATTCCAAGCCAAGAAGTCAACCTCTAATTTACATTTTCCATCCTATATGTGCATATGCTGAGTTTCATTACATGTGTTGCTAGACTACGTGTCCATTTCCTTGTCTTACCATTTTGGGCTATAGAGTGTGTGCTGGGACAGTGGAATTTTTCACGGTGATGAAAGGCTTCATTAGATCACTTTCATACGTGTATTACTAACGCTTTACGTTATTGTTGCTTTTCGGGCATGAAATATTTTCACTTCACCTTGGCTGCCTGCCTTCCTCCACACTCATCTTTGCCCTCGGAGGCTGTGGGTGGGCTCTGGCTGCTCCACGGAGCCGGTATCTTCAAACTTCTTGGTAAGAGTCTGTGGGATGTGTCATTTTGAGGACTGGCAATAGTCCAGTCACTTAAGAATTTTGTAGTGAAGTCTTTACACACGAAAGTGATAAAAATTAACTCTTTGTATGCAGACTAAAATAAATTAATGTAGATTCATATTTGGTTTTGCTACTCTACAGGAGAATATTAGAAAAAAAAAGATAAAACTACTAATGTTTTGTGAATCATTGCATTTACAAATTATTTAGTTAAAATCACTGCAAGAAAATTATCCTAACTTGACAAAAGAACAAATAGTGCTAATTGCATTTAAGCTTAGCTGGTTTAGTCAACAAAGTTCACTAGCAAAATAGCATTGTTTTCATGGGCGAGGGAGAGTCAGTGTGGTGTGCACACACAGCCTGCTACATGTACAGTCCAAAAGGGTCAAGTGAGACTTCTCTGTGGAGGTGTCAAAATCAGTCTAGTAGCAGCGTTCCTGTGAGAGTATGGCAAGTGGATTTATTTCTGGATAAAGCTGGTGTAAAAAAAATTGCTATGTGTTAAATGGGTCAGAAGTGCTAGTGTTTGAGACATGTTGTGATTCCAAGATTTTGCTTGTTCCTTAGGCAGCGATAAGAATGATAAGACACAAGAAAGTCTGATAAATGCTTGCAGCTGTATAGTGTCATGCTACAAAAAAATCTGTAGAATCTTTTTTTTATCTGATCTGGTAAACAGTCTCTTCTGAAGTGTAGCAGCTTGTAAACGGAGGTTGTTATTACTTGTGAGCTGATCATTATACATCATTATTAGGCTGTCAAATTCTATACATTTATTACATAGCACTATATAGGTTCTGTGTATCTATTATATAGTGCTAAATACATCATATTGTTCCACTTTAAAATTCTGCTGCTGACTTTGAAAAGCAAAAAAGCACATTCGAAAAGCGTACTTCAAATAAAAGAAGCAATAAAACCCCTTGACTAGGTGTGACTAAAATAATATCTAGGGTGTTCTGTTTGGAGATGAACCAGACTCCAGTATCTGACATGTCTGACACTGAGGGGAAATAGTTTTGCTAGGTGGAGTATTTTTTGACAAAGGTGTGTGTGATATTCCTTGCTGGAACTGTTGTCAGTTGTTTCCTTTGCTAAGGAGTGTCTGTTAGCATGATCACAAGAGAAAGCAGCAGAATGTACAGGCCTCCAATTTGTTCTCCATCAACTAAAAGAACTGAATAGCTGTGTATTCAAACTGAAAAGAGAGGAATAGTGTCCTTTTTTTTTGTTTCATTTTTTAGAATTTATACATCTTCAACACTCTCTTCTTTTTTAAAAAATGGAAACTGAACTCCGGGCTAGTCTGTGGATGTTTTAGTAAATCTATATCACAGCAGCAAGAAATATGCCAGGAACAAGTGATTTTAGTGACGGGTGCTATCTGGCATGTCTTAAAATTGAGGTATATTTTCTATTTTTCACAAGTTGGAAGAGTAAAGAAGTTTTTTTTCCCTCAAAGACCACAACTAGAAGACTTGAGTCTGTTACTTTCTCTGATCAGTCTAGTAGACCATGTTGATAAATATGAGTTGACTTGGAAACAAAAAAAGAGAGCCCCAAACTCCCTCTTTTCATGAAGTCATGACAGCAATTGATGAGAATTCTGTAGGCAACTGCAGAGGCAGAATTCTGTAAATGAAATTCCCAAATGATGAAATCCTATCTTCAGCCTATTCTAGTTTGAACAGCAGATTTGCAGGATGGGCAGCTCAGCCAATTTCAAGTTCCTGGTGTGAAACAATCAAGATAAGAATGAAGAAGTAAAGAAAGGGAAAAGCCCTGTTAGATTATACCCATATACTAGAATTACGCCTTCCAGAGTCCTTACTGCTCTCCCTTAAAGTAATAGGAGCCCCATAGTATGTGTTGTTTCTCGTAACTACTCTTCAGCTGCATGATTTTGTTTTGAGGAAGTTTTTCCTGGCTATTTAAAATGTGTTTCCGGCTATTGTATCTTCAGTAGATTCGTCTAAAACCTGGATCTTTTCTTGGCCTCGATTTTTGCTCCTATTAAATTATGGTCTCACCTCTCCTCGTCGGAGATGTTACTTACCAGGACCTGACACCTAATCCATTAACAGCTCTCCAAGTTATCAGGTAGATTTTCACTGACATTAAAAAGACATTTAAAGCGGAGGGTAGCAACTTGTTCCATTTTTGTGTTGATTTTGAAAATGATAAATAACACACTTGATGAAACAACTCATTTTTTTTCTGGGATACTTTTGAAGATGGTGAATTTAGTGTCAGTTCTTCAGAAAAGCTTAGAAAGCTCAAATTCAAATAATTCTTGATAGCATTGACACATCCTTTACTGTTACAATTAGGATATACCCAGTACTGAGAAAACAAGATGCTATTAACCCTGTTACAGGGAGCTTTAGTGAAAAACAGAAGAGAAAATAAGAGTGGAAAGGTGAGACACTGAGAAAAGTATTAGTCAGATTACTGTGGAGATAGGATTTGGAAGTTAATAGCTTCCTGAGTTAAAAAAGGAGTATGTTAGAAACTGAGTTCTTTTGTAGGTGTGGGCTTATGCTGATGAACACATGTTGGGTGATGCTCTTTCAAAAATAGTCTTGAAACTTAATGGTGTTATTTTAACGTATACCATGTTAGATGTTCAATTCCCTGTTTCACATTCCTAGATGAATGCTGTTTTAGGTGAACAACTTCAATAACAATGCATTAAGTGCTTATATTTTTAGTGATATATTAGTGGTCCTTGAGGTGATCAGTAATACAGATCCATTTCTATAAAGATAGTAACATTAGAGAGATCAGAAAGGGCTGGGAATGCCATGAGAGACTCAGTCAATCTCATGCAATGTGTGTGGTGTCATTAAAATATAATACAGGGACCAGGTAGCTGTTAGATTTAGCAATAGGTTAAGGAAAACTTACGACATGGGAGTGGGGGATACAGAGGTCTGTGGAGTCGTGAGAGCCGTGGAGAGGGTGAATAGGCATCAGAGGTTCCTTTTTTCTGTCAGGGATGTCAAGTTAAGCTAATTAGAGGCAGATATATGAAACTGTAAAGAAAGACACAAGCTACTCATTTTCTGAGCGGGGAGCAGACCTGTAAAACTGCTTACCAGAAGAGGTAGGTGCAAAATGTTGATGGGACTGAGCAAGTTATTGGAAGATGTTTCCTTTGAGGTTACTAAGTACATAGAGGACAAAAAAAAAACCCAAACTGTTCTCTCAAAAGTCATCTGAGTTGAAAATAGCTGGAGGCTAGGAAATTATTGAGGGGATTAGATAAAGTTGGAGTTGTTTTCACTCTTCCTTTGGGCAGCTGCCTTTGTGTCACTGCTGGAGAGAGGGTAATGGCCCAGGGAGCCTTTTGGACTGTTCCGGTATGGCCACTCTTCAGGTCTCATTCACGTCTCTTGCAGCTTTCTTTGGATAAAATCTTTTATGGTGTATAAAAGAAAATATAAGGTGCTGGGTAACTAACATTAGCAAGTTTTTCTCTTTTTTTTATCTTTTTAACTGTTTGCAAAGCAGCCATAATACGTTATCTAGACACCCTTCTTCTTGTTTGTTGGATAGATGTTGCTCTGTACAGGTGGTGTATGAGTTCAAACAGGCTATAAATTGAGCTGTGCATCTGCAGTGACTGTAGGAAATTCAACAGAAAATATCTGCAATGAAACAAAAATACTAGCTTCACTCATTTTAGTAACAAATTAAGTTTGCTTGAGTTTTTTTGCACCCATTTGCAATATGGAAAAACATTTTTCTATAGTGAGAAAGCCCAATGTAATTGAAATGTTGGTTAGTGTAATGAACACAATTTTTGGGAAAAGCTTTTTTATTTCAAGAGTAGACCACCTAGGGCGGGGGAGGTACAGGGTTCAATAGTTTATAGGTGTAGATAAGCTACACTTTACTACTTATGACAGACTTGAATAAGGGTGTTGTTAGGTTGTTATCAGTTAATCATAGCCTAGTGACACTCTTTTTATGAGGCCTCTCTGCTGTGGCTTCATTTCCTGATGCTCATCAGATCCTTTGAATATGCTGTCATTGATGAATCAAATGTATTTGTTTTCCTCCATCATGCTTTGGTCCTGTTAAAAAAAAATAATAGGAGAAGAACAAGTGGCATGATTAGATTAGTCTGATGCTGCTGTTGATTAATGACTTTAATCAATTTATGTAATAAATGCTGTTCTCTTTGACCGTACTGCTCAAGTAAATATTTTGCTATATTTTTGCTGTGTGTCTGTGCTGTAGACTGCTTGGTTTTTGGAATAGTTTTGGTGTCTCTTACTCCATGTATAAGCCTAATACCAATGTATATATTTCCCCGTAAGTGTGTGTGACAGGCAAATGCAATATCTCAGCTCCGCTCTCTGAACAGTTTGAAAAGACAACAGAATATTTTTAATACATGCAGTGCCTGTGTTGCTTCTGATGTGACTCGCACAGCCTACCACGTCAGTCCATGTTTGCTTTGATTTTTTTGTGCTGGGATCTCCATCATTGTCCAATGTGCCGACATCCCTTGGAAACAGAGATGTATTTTGAGAACAGAGCTATAGGGCAGTATTGTCCCTGCATTTCTTCCCTTTCAGGGTTGTGTTCCCTCTTCTCTCTTGAGCCAGTTCTGTCCTCTTCTGACCCTGCAGCGAGATGCTTCAGAAGCTGAGTGGCTAGAAAACAGTTAATCCATATTTTTTAGGGAAAGGAATTGGCAAGAGCACCCAGCTGGGGGTGGGTAGGTGGGATACCGAGGTCTCCTCCCACCGTGGCAGACGGGCGTTGGCTAGGCTGTGACTTGAGAATAAAACTAAACCAAAGCCTTCAGATGAGTTGCACTCTCTGAGCACTCAATTATGGACAAGAGGCAGCTTATTTGGGAAAGCATGTGTGACCCTCTGCCCTCCAAGCTTTTAGGCTCCCACTGCAAGGATGGCTTTACCTGCTCATAAAGCAGGAGAGCTTGCCATGTTAACAAGAGTGATACAGTCTTTTTTTTTTTTCCTGTATCCTAGTCTGCAATTTGTCACAGTTCAGTAGCTGCTGTGTTAGAATGAGTTGTCCTTTTAGCAGAGATAGCTGGACAATCAGTGCGTGAACAGCTGCAGCCTGCTCTGGATAGGTTTTAACTCCTTGTTAGTCAGAGCCCTTGTATAATGCTGCAGAATTACCTCATTGGAGAAATGGTGGGACCATGGGAAGTGCAGAAGCAGGAGGATTTGTAGGAAAGACGATGTCTACTAGTGGTAGGGTGTAAAGATTTGAAAAAAACAGAAAAATTCCTTGTGTTGCTTGGTCTTAGGCAGCTTGCACGGCTGCTTAATCACAGATTTACTTGTTGAGAAAGAGCTTAATCTGTGGGTTATTTGTGTGAAAATATGGTAGAGACACAAAATTTTTATAGAAAGGTGGTGGTACTGCATGTATATGTTGCACACCAAAAGTCACTTGGTTTTGTAGAATTCCTGGGGAAATGAAATGGAACTGTAGGCAGACTTGGAGCACCTTTTGAAGAGCAATGTTTTTGGAAAAAAGTATTTAATGTTCCTTGATACGTTTCATGGATGATTTCAGGGCACTCAATATTAGCTTTTCTGGCAGTGTGAGAAGCTTATATTTTTCTCTGGCTTTGCACAAAACATAATAGTAATAATAATTTTAGGAAGAATCTGGAATGCATTATAAACACCTTATTTTAGGGGAGCTGCATCCCAGGAACATCTGGAGTATATAAGCCCAAGCTCCACCACAGACTTTACTTTTGACCTCTGATGTGACTTCTAAGTTTTCAGAAAAATGTTTTCATACTTACGGATTATGAAGTGCTTTTGAGTATTAAAAGTAACTTGTAATTTTGAGGGCTATATTAAAAGAATTCTTGGATCCCAATTCTTCAGACTGCCCTGTTACTTTTGCATACCCAATATCACAAGTAAGATAGATTTTTGGAACATTTTGGCATACCTGATACTTTACTGCGAGGGCAAATACCATGCAAAGTGCTCCTGCAGAAGGCAGACGGAAGGCTACCAGCCTTCCTAACATGTTCTCAGATAGGAAGAGAGCCACAACTTCAACAACACGGGGTGTACTTGGTGTTCAGGGTCAGTGGCCACAGCAGGACTTCTTGAGCCTTGTTGATGTCAGCTGCCTGTCTCCATGTCATGCAGCAGAACCCAAGTCTTGCAGCATTGTCTAAATATCCTCTGCAGCTCAACAAAAAATGTAGATCGAGCTTTTACTCTGAAAGAATGCCTTGTTTGACTTTTAGATGCCCATTAAAGTAAGGGTGATGATGGTACCTGTGTTGAGGGAAACACAGACGAGGTTTGAATAGCAGTTGTATTCATAAGGGTTGAAAATAGTGCAATATTGTCGTGTCCTCTTGTTATTTTTGGAGATTTTCTTATTTATACATTTCAAACTCAGCTCCAAATGTGGTGTCTACTGAGCACTTGTATCCTGCCTCCCAAAGCGTGGCACATTTGAGACAGAATTCTAATGAATTCAATAAAGTCTTTAAGAAACATGTACAATTGTGCTTTTGCCCCATGTAACGATTTCTGATGCTTGCTGTAGTCTAGACTGGTTCTTCTGCAAGGCCACCATTAACCCCAACGCAGAGGAGTATCTTGTTCTGAATGTATAAAAACACAGACAAGGCAGGCACCGTTAGCAGAAGCAGAGACACAGAAGAAGATGTTTTTCCCAAGGAAGTAGTGTGAGCTTCGTCTCATATTCCCAAATTAGAGAGCAATGTAAAAGTCCTTGTAACCTGGTAACTATCAGTTCCCCACCACACATTGCCACCTTGACAAAAGCATGTGCCCGCCTCCCTTTGGAAGGCTCTTTGGAGTTCACAGGCTCTGCATGGTGAAAAGGGAAGGGCTGTCACTGAGCAGCATGGCTGAGTTGATCTGGCAAGCAGGAGCAGGCTGAATTGGTATCACAGGAAATATGGCTCTTCCTACCTTGAGGAAATAGAATGGGAAACAAATTCTGATTTTTTCTTCTTTCCCTTGAATTGGTGTATTTGGTTTGTATCTTTGTTCAGGTTTTAGGTATGGATTTGAAATCTGTAATAAACTTAGAGAATAACAGAGTGGCCCATAAATGCTACACATCAGATCTATTTCTTTCACACCAGAAGAAATTTATCTTTTGCAGTTTGAGGTGGCTCTGCTGAGAGCACCCAGTTTGACAGGCTGTTCATCTCAGTCTTTTCCATGATTAATCTTGCAGTAGTGAATTTAAATTCAAAACTCAGAATAAAACCACAAAAACTTTTTATCAGTATGTCACTATTTTTATCAATATGTCACTAGTCGTGTTCACTATTTTCAGAAAACAAACAAGCAATGCAAATTAGAAAATAGCTTGAATTTACACAGGTGGGCCTCCATCCTAGATGTAGCACTTCGTGAAGGTGGGATTTTGCCACTGCTCTAGAGGCAGTAGCTCTCAGCGCTTAGAGTAATAACTATTTATACTCCTTCCCAGTTTAGACTGGGTTTAACTTCATTTTCTAGGATCTTTTAGCTTTTGGTTTACGTGAATTGAGTTGCTTACTAATGAATTTCATGTAAATGCCTTACAAGTGAAATTGTGCAGCAGCATGGCTCACACTTGCTCCTTCCACTACGATACCAACTCATTGGTATTGATAAGATCACTCTGCGCTATGTTTTTAATAGAGCTGGCTGAGATGGTTTTCTCTCCAGCGATTTAGCTTCCTTTCGTTGTAGTGGGCTGTAAGCTATCTTCTGTGATTGCTTCAATTTTTGACTTTTATAGAAACTGGTGTTTAAACTTGTACGTAGCTGTTACAGTATTCTTTTGCTCTGGTCTGTGTTTCTCATTGCACAGTGAATCCTCTTTCTGTGCACTTTTGTAGAGTGGTCCCTATATGTGGATGATCTTTTCCTGAAATAGTGTTGCTTGCTAGCCCAGTTCTTTATCCTCTCGGTTATCCTGTTTGTTTTAATGGTTCACACACATCCAAAGACATACAGGTGTTCGGTATGAAAGAGTATTTCTGAAGTGTGGAAAGTTGTGCAGCTTTTATGTGATATGAATATATCTGCTTTGAAATAACCAGAAAGTCAACTTGTGTCAGATTTTTCCATATTTCTGATGTAATAAAGGCCTAAAGATAGAACGAAGATCAGAAAATGAAGATTTCTCAATTCACAGAGAAAATCTATTTGGGACAGAGTTTAGACATATAGGTGAATGTGTCTCTGGGCAGGTTTCGGATACTTTGTGTGTTCCCTGTTGAAGCTTCTTGTAAAACACCCTTGGTGATCCCCCTTCCATCCAAGCATACTCTAGTGCTGTGCTGCTGCTGTGCTTCTCCAGAGAAGTGTTGGTGTAGCTTGTGTGTGTTATTTTGTCACTAGAAACCCTATTACTACGAACTATTTGCCGTTAATGACAGTTTTTATTGCTGTCTTGTGTGTGGTCCTGGTTATTTTTCTCCACTCCTGCGTATTTGTTTCTCTTGAATTTTTGAGTTGATATTTATCTCAGTTCAACTTCTCTGTTGTATCTGAAAAGCAGATGTTATTGTAAAAGTGCTGAATTGTTTAAAAAAATTGCCTTACGTTGCAGTGGAATTGTGATTAAAAGAAATAACTTTGATTTTCTCTGTATATGTTCCAAGCACGGCACTGGCAGAATCACCGCTAGTTTTGTGTATGCCTATTAACCAAATGAAAGGAAGGATTCAATGTAGCGATTAGTTTTCAATTTAGGCTTTTAAAACTATTGTCTAATGCTTTTTGCAGCCTAGTTACTGAAGGGAATATCCAGGATTTAGTTATTTTTAATTCTGTTTTGATTGGGAGACTCTTTACAGATACTGAATCCAGATAAAAGCAGGATACTCAAGGATAATTTAGAAGAAAAGATACTGTGTCCTTAGAAGGCTTTTATAATTCACAAAGTGCAACATCTAATAACTAAATTTGTCGTTAAAGCTCAAATAGCACAAAAATCTCAGAAAGCAGTATAAACAGTGTGATCCTAAGAGGATTAGAAGAAAAACCACGAGCACACAAGTTCACATCAGGAACAGAAGCGATTCAAAGCTCACGTGGAAAACATTTCTTTAGCCGAAGCATGAACCCAGTGTAATTCCTGTGTAATGGGTGTGTAGGAAAAAATAGCATAAATTATGATGCTTCTTGAAGAAAATGGTGGAACGTTTTTGTAAATAGCTTCTAGAGAAATCCTTATTTTGAGCTGGTTACATTTGGAAACAAGTTAGGAGTAATACTAGTGTGTGGCTGTGCTGTGTGTTTATAACCAGGTTTGTCACTGCAGTGCCATGGTTGTCTTCATCTGTGGCTTCCTCTTTGAGACACATTCCTGGGTTGATAACAGCAGCCCAGTCGGTGCTAGCAGCACGGACTGGTGTTTGTGTTTTTGGTTGCTGGTTTGCTGTGTTAGTTTTGGCCCTGCAGATGGGAGCTGCCTGCCTTGTGCAGCCTGTTTGCCTGGACCTTTTTGCCACCTCTGCATGCAAGCTGGTCTCAAGAGTTTATGCCTTCAGTCGCTGCTGCCACTGTGTGCACCACAGTGAGATGCTCTGCCTGAGGAGGTGATGGTGGTGTTGTGCTGAGCGTCTGGGTGCAGTGTCAGGGAAGGGGCAGGGCCATCAAATGTCATTCTTGTGCAGAAAAACCCAGTGTGGGCAAAGCTGGTGAGCACTGGCTTGCCAGTACTTCTTTTTAAGCTGAGGGAAGCAGTACTCAGCCAATGCTGAAGGCATTGGTCATCAGTCAGTGGTCAACTCTCCAGCCCCTCCAAGATGAAGGATCCAGCTCACGAGCTACTGTGTCTTCCCTAGGTTTGCTTTATCAACTTCAAGGGCATCTGGTGTATTGTTTTTAAGTGTCAGGTAGTGTAGCTGTTACTACTGTTATACCTGGTCACCTGTTTAAATCACTGTAACAGGTTGGCATATAAAGGCGAGAAATAGTCTAAAATCAATAAATTATAGCTGTCACCTGCATTGTTTCAAGGTACATGCCAAAATGGCAAAATCCAATAGGATAAATTTGGAACTAAAAAAGCTGCTGCTGAGGCATTGTACTCAGTACTTGATTCTGAAGGACATCACAGCATTTTCTGAATGTTTACGTGTCATTTCAAGCGCTCTTATTTAAAACTGGAGCCTACAACCAATTAACATGAGTGAGGAATGAAGCAGAGTCAGTGAACCCTTTCTTCTCTTATTCTCTGCTCTGTTGAGGTTTTGCTTCCAGCTTCTTTCCGTGTCACTGCCCTGTTTATATCTAAAGTGAAGGACAAGAAGCCTCTTCCATGGATCAGACGGAAAGGTTTCCCTCTCTGACTTTGACGATAAGTACAGCACTCAGAAGATTGCACAAGGGCAAAGGGGTGTTGGAAGGAGACAGTTTGTGCAGTGTATGCTGAAGAAAGCCTTTTTTCATTGAGGAAAATGGTTTATGTTTGTGCAATCATCCTTTTATTTATGTTTGCCATGTTCCTTCCCAAATGAAATAACCCAAACCACGCGTCACGCTCAGAACAGGGCAGCAAGCCCTCCTTTGCTGTTCTCTGCTCACAGCTTTTATAATGATTTAGTCTGTTCTCAGAAGAAGAGTGCAAATATTGGTTGGTGTGTTGTCCTTTTTGTAAGGAAAACACTTGTTATAAACAAGTAATGTTTGTTTATGGGGTCTGCCAAGCGAGCTGATAAAGCTTTCTCTTCTCTGCTGGTCTGCAACTCTGGTTGTGGAGAAAACAAACTTTCTGAGTAGCTCTGCATTGTGCCGCTTGAGGAGTGGAGTTTTCCTCAGCCTGTTTACATCATTTCTGCAGCACCAGTACAACTAAGGAAGGGAACAACCATGTTTGCAAATTCTTTCAATTCCCGGCATTCCTTCATTCTTCAGCGTCCTCTGCAGTGCCTCTTGCTTGTGCTGTGAAGGTTATGCGCTGTGAAGATTTCATTTCTGTCTACCTTGATAGTATGGTGTGATCTCCAAGAAGGAAATAAAGCCGACTGCTGAAGATCTTTCTTTGGTGGGGTGCAAAAATGGCTTTATAATACACCATATCCTACTGGTTCAGTTTCAAAATTGTGTTAATCATGAGCTCTGAAGTTATTTCCTCCTAGTAAAAGTTTCTGAACACAGTTTACAGATGCTTTGTAAATAGTTCAAGCTAAAAATAGCCAAATAAGACTTTATTAGTCACTCCTGTCCATCTGTTGCCCTTCCCGCTCTTTGAGTGGGCGACTAGTTTATTTTGCGAGGCTACTTTTCTTGTTGGAATTATTTCTACAGAGAGCAAGTGCTTAGAAATATTAGTATGAATAAAAACTGTTTGTAATTAATGAATAAAATGGTTCTTAAAGTGAATGGAGTTAACATATCTGGACATTAAAATGTGTTTATATTCAACTATTTTATTGTTAGATACATTAAAATATTATTGATATGTAAAGAAAATTATTAAAATATAGGAGAGCATGGATTTTTTTGGTTTATATTTTTGTTCGGTTTTTGAAGACTGGAAAGATTTCTCTTGAAAATTGCATTAGGAATTTTTATATTATGTACATGTTGCCAGATATTGCCAGCAACTGGTATGAGCTGGGCTTTTTTAATTACTGCAGTCCCTGCCGGAGCTGGTACCTACTGGGGTGCACAGGCACACACACCTGTGTACATAAACAGCATCATTTAGTGCAATACATGTTAGGAAAATAGATTTGTTTCCTTTTTTACTGCTTTTCAGTGGATGTGACCATTTTGGAATTTAAACCGCTGGAAGGTTTATTTTTATTTTGTTTGAGGCTTTTCAATGTGTTTAGAATTCAGTAGCTGATGTTTATTTCCAGAACGGGCATGGGCAGAAGAAACTGTAAGCTGCCTACTTTGCCTGTAACTTCCCAAAGGCTTTTCTGGAGAGCTAAGGCAGAACCCAGACATCAGGTTTTTTATACATAGGTTGTGTTGTTTGTGTGTGCTCCTGCTGAATGGGGGCGACTGTCTAGAGGTCTGATGGTACAAGTAGTCATTCAGCAGGCTCATTTGTTCAAAGGTCTGTGTTTCAGGTTCCCTGCGGGAGCAGTTGGTGGGATGTGGGTAGTGACAGGATATATGCAAAACCCCAGCTCTGCTCTGCTGTGCTGATCGCAGCCACTCTCGGCTGTATACAAATGCAGCTGTGATCACTCTACTCCTTGAGCAGAGTAGGCTGCAAGAGCTGTGAAGGCCCATACTTGATAGCATTTGATTGTGTTAATGCCACTGTTTTCAAAATAATAAAAATTAATATTTCTGCTTTTGTCTCCTTATTTCCTAGTAAGCACCGCCCTTCTGTGGCCAGAGGCACCTGAAAGGAAAACTTCTGCATATCAATGCACTGCCAATGGTAAGTACCTTTTTAACAGACTAAAGCTGTGTGGTTCCTTCTTGCAGATATACTGTAAGCCAACTTGTGTTGTAAATAGTATGTTTAGAACAACTGCTTCTTAGTACTTGAGTGGATTACTTTAATTTTTTACAAAGTAGCTAGACCGTTATTCTGTTGGACAAAACTATTAAAATCGTATCTGGATTTTAATCCTGTGGAAAGTAGGGCAGCATGTTAATTTTGAAGCAAGAAGTGTGACTTAACAATCGCATAGCTCATCCTGTTTGTAGCTGGTTTTGCTTCCTCTTTTGGCCAAAAGCCTCTTCGGGGCAAGCCACAGCAGAGCTGAGTGCTCTGTTGCCCCCACTTTGGTGCTCTGTGCAGTTTGTTTCAGTACTAACAGCTTCTTCTTTAAAAAAAAAAAACCTGTGCAATGCCAGGTGCAGTTTTCTTCAGCAGTTTGTGAGACGAGTAAAGTTAAAATCTTAGCTTCTGTAGAAAGGGATGTGGTTGATGCAATTGTCTTACTGCATCTCTGGAATATTACTTAGTGTTACTGACTATTAGAAGTTTGTATTTGTAGACTGTCTTTATGGTTTACTTATGCTTTCTGATAGTTGCGCAAATGGAAAGCAGAGGTGAGCTCTGAAGAGGAGGACTGGAACTTACTGCTTCAGCTCTGATCAAAGAATTTTTTTCAGCAGTTTTGGTGTCTTGTCACAGTTGAGATGTGCAGGAATGGTAATTGCAGCATTAACCTTAGAAATGCATAAAGGGCCAGCTTGAGTTCTGCATTTCAAGCATCTCCAGATCATTGTGCTCAGTATAGAAGTTAGAGACTATTGCTAACCACTGGCTTTGAAAACTCAGTTTGGGATCTGAAAGCTAACCTGGGTTCCTTTGGTTTGCTTGTGGGCATGGATCTAAAAATATTTAAATAAATTATAGCCTAGCTTACACCTTTGCAACTCTACTGCCTCTGTCCTGTGAGCAGAGTGGTGCTCCAACAGAGTTTGCTTGGATGTAACTGCTTTAGTCTGAAACGTAGTAAGTAATTCTATTGACTCTTGAAAGACATCGTGGAGTATTGCAGCATAGATTTGGCACTAAGTAAAGCAAATAGAGCTCTAAAATCAGAAGATCTGCATCAAGTGTATATGTAATTTAATAGCCTGATGTTTAGCCTCAGAGTTGAAATGTGAAAGTTTATATTGATTTGGAATGGATTTCAGCTGGTGGGAATGGATTTGTTGAGTGAGAAGGCATCATTTTTACCTGGTCACATAGCCTGGTGTTTTACTTCTCCAAACCTGAACATAGCAGCGCACTCAGCCTTTCCTATTATTACTAAATTTTCATTGTTGTTGTTGACCTTTTTCCAACAAAAGCGTACTCTGATTTCTTTTCAGTTTGTGTTATTTGAGCCTGGTTTTAGTTGTGATGTAAAATACAGGTCTATATTATTGCTTCTCTTAAAAACATGAGTCATTCCATATTAACCTCGTCCTTATACTTCATAAAATTTTAACATACTGAAGGACTGTACTTGATACATTACTGCATTTTGTCCTAATTTTCCCCCTACAAATTATATTAGAAATTCAGAATTGCACAGTCTCAAGGGCATGCTAGTTGTTACAGTGGTCATAAAACATACTCAAATATTACTTGTAGTGAAGTGAAATACTCCCCGCTCTTTTCTTAAAGGGCTGCTTTTGTGCTGTGAATTGTTAAATTTTATTATTTTAGAGATTTGTAAACAATTACTCATCTCTTAATTACCTTGAAGCAATTTGAATGTGGCTTTAAGAGACAAGCTAGACACATGCTTTATCATCCCAAAAGTAATCTGGTTCATAGTAAAAAGACTTATAGGTTTTTTTATGTTGTTTTTCTGTCTGATATATGTAGATATGGTCCAGAAGCTGACCTAAAAAGTCCAGTTTCTGTTCTTTTCCCAAACTCGGCTCTGTGTAACTTAGCTACCTGCCTTCAGTATGTGTATTTGAATCAGAAATTCGTTTCTAATTCCCTTGAGAGATAATACTAGCTTTTTAAATAATTTTTTTATTATGATTGTCAGTTCTATTTCTTAGTACTAAAAAAGTGAAACAGAGAAGTTGCACATACTCTTTTGTTTTTTCTTTTAATTAACTTGAAAATACAAAAGCAAACATATATATGTTAACTACTAATTAACAGGGTAAAATACCAGTTACTCTTTTAAAACGTATTGTAATTCTTGGCAATTTTTTTAAAAAGAAAATATTTATACTGTGATACAGCATGCTAAAAGAGAGTAGGCTGTGTTCAGCTGGTGTAAATTCTCCTTCCCATTCTTCAAGTCAACTGTAATGATCCTTAGAGTCTCAAGGGCAAGATGCAAAAATTTTAAAAAAAGGGTTTTTAAGTGAAGAAAAAAAAATGTATTATGCTACTTTTCCTAGGATTTCAAAGGTTCATTTAGAGACTGATAAAGGAGTATTTAATAAGGTGATAAGGGATAATGAATATGTTGGAAATAAATATCAAAAGTCTTGGACCTTTGGCCTAAGCAAAAGATCCCATTGGTTTTTCTGCAAAGGCTTTAGCAAATTAATTTTTTTGTTAGGTAATGGAACAAGTAGCTTACCTGAGAGAGATTTTTCCATTGTAGCTTGCAAGATGTTTCTTGCAAGCTTTAGAAGCAGAACAGTTTGTCTTTCTGACTTCTACAGTTCGTTGAAGCAGGCCTGTGTATGTGTATGTTCATAAATGAGTGGCTGTATATGGGTGTGCTTGTGTCTGTACACGTACAAATGTATATCTACACACATAAAAAGGAGCGTGCAAAACCCAGGAACTATGGAAGCTGGAAGGAACCCATTTGTGACGATCATACAGCTTGATGTGATGGATTTCATTTTGCAGGAAATAACCAAAATGAGCTATGGAAGAATTAAGCAAGAAAGCCAAAGTGCTGGCCTTCTGAGAGGCATCCTGAAAATTGCTATGTCTGGCTTCTTGGTTCCATTTCTTACTGCATGGTTAGTTTGACAGAGATCAACACACCGATCAGTTAAAAAGGTCTCTTGCAGAAGAGAGTAGAGGAGGTTGCCGTTTATTACAAGCTGATAAAGGTGCAGTGAGCACAAAGTTAGTCTCCAGGAAAGTGGAGTTGTCAACAGCAAAGTTATGTCCTCGTAGTTTCTTGGGGGAAGCACAGATGTTTAAATTCCATTTTTTTCACTGCTGTCTACTTCTATGTGAATCTGTGATACTGTGTTTTAAAGATGTAATGCACCCATTATGTGTTATGTCATACATGTAAGAGACTTGTTATAGAAGAACTCGTCAGGTACCAAGTCTCTTGGACCAGGAAATTGCACGGGTGCAACATTTCAATGTGATACCCAGCGAATTTAGCCCAGAAATGGCAGAAGTGGTTGGAGGAGCTGGGGAGGATGAGGAAGTCACTCCAAAGAAAAAAGGCATTTGGTAAATGGATTCAAAGATATCTGCAAGAACTTCTCCAAGACTGCAGCAAGACTTTTTCTTTGATGTCCTTTGTGATGCCTTCTACATTGTCATCCTGTGACTTTACTGCTCCTTAGAAGACACCGGAAGGAATAAATGAATAGAACTGTTAGCTGTGATTCCACAACAACTAAACCCATCTAAATGCTGACCTATCTGCCAGGTTAATCTGCCAGTCCATGATGTTAAAATGGTTTTATGCAGAGGAAGACAGGCAAAAGAGTGGGCAGGAGCACGCAGAACTGGAGGAGCTGGGTTTGGTGTGGAAGCCCTGTCATTGCTGGCGCTTGCCAAGGACAGCAAGAGGTCCATGCTGCTAGCTCCAGGGTATTCACTGGAACTCCCAAAGCTGACTTTGTTTCAACAGAAGCTGAATGTCATCTCACAACAATAAGAATGTACAAAAGAATATCTGTGGGTGAGCAGACCTTTGAAAGATGGTAGCACTGAAGGGTGTTTTTCATGGTGCTGAGAACAGGGACTCTTGCTTTCAAGAGTTTGTGAAACTTGGCAGTACTTAAGGTGTTTGCTGCAAGAGACATGAATAATTACTTCAAAATAAATAACCCTGCACCATTGATGCCCTTATTCTTCAAGTAGATACACATGTGTTTACAGGTATCTTCAGGTGTAAGAAGAGTTCTTTTGAGATATAAATAAGATCGCGTCCATAAAGCTAACCAAGCTTGAAAGTGTTTTCAGTGGTAGGGCCTGAAAGTGCTCATGAAATTTATTGTTGCTGCTGTTGGTTGTACAGTTTATGGAGTACAGCTTTAAAGGGGGAAAAAAGAGAAGTATTTCTAGCAGTTTCTGCAATAGCCTAAGCTAAGTGACAACAGGAAATTTTGGACCATTTTGCCTCTAAAATCAATGGATGCTATTATCAATGAAGGAAGGTGAAGTGTGATGTGTTTTGTCTGATAATTGGCTACAGCTGAACAATTATATTTCAGAGTGTTCAACCATAAATTCTATTTATTGGATCAGCATGAATTAGTTGATCTAGTGGTGTATGTGTTGAAGAGAAAGTGCTAATAATATAATACAGAAGAAAAATTGTGTGGTGTGGTAGGGTGCATACTGTGATAAGTATTAAAAAATTCTATGTACTACTGCATTCTGATAAATTTTTGATAGGGTTTTTATTTTTTGTATTTTTTTTTACAAAAAGCACTTTAAGCACACTTCTAAGAACCTTATCTTTGATTTAGAAAACACCTTTTACCCCCTTTTTCTGCCTTAGTTGAAGTTCACCAATGAATGAATCAACTGAAAGGGAAACTACTGTCCTTGAAAAAAGTGGTGGCATTTGTCAGAGAACTTTCTCTGCTGATTCTCTAAGCATTTTACAGTTCAGAAATAAGGTTTGACTAAGAATTCTCGGCAGAACTATAAATATGTAATTACCTAAGCAGCTGGGATATGTAGCCCCTGGCAGGTGCCCAGTGCAGTGCAGTCACAAGAGCAAAGGGAATGGGGCCAGTATCTGAAAGCAGGAGAATGTCCTCTGACACAGGATGAAGGCAGTTGCTGTTCCTTGCCTGTTGCTATTCCTAGGTTTTAAATCTTAAATGTACCTGAAAAGAGGCTGTTTCTGGTGCAATGGGTTGTCGTATGTTACAGCTTTTTTATTCTGTGTTTTTTCCCTTGTCATCTTTCTCCTCCTTCACCTCCCCTGCCTTGGGTTTTTTGTCTTTACCACTTTATGCTGGTTTTAGTTCAGTAGTTAATAGCAGCAGTAGTAGTGCAGCTAGCATTAGATTATATCTTACTTGATCAGCTTTAGAGGAGAGGGAGATTTTTACGTTTCTGCTATGGATTCACTGCTATATGCTCGTGGTAAAGTTGTGTGACCTGAAATGACCCTGTCCCCACTCTGTTATATGAAAGAATCAGATATACAGTGTTAAACATTCATGGCAATGAATAAGTTTGTTGCATATTTGCAAAAATCTAACTGGATGTTAGGTGCACGTGAAGTAGAACGTTGTAGGGAAAATCCATGGACAGGCTTTTTTGTGTCCAAGCACGTGAGTGTTACCTTCTGGAGAAGATCATGGCTTATTTTGCAGAAGACCATGTTAACGTCTTCCATGTCTAACCAGATCTTGATCCTGGTTTCCTTCTTGTCAACAGAAAGTTGATATTAGTTCAAGTCAACAAAAGTAAAAGCTGCTGTTAGTTTCAGTGGTGTTGATGCTGGGAGATAATGAATATTGCTAGAGAACAACAGGAAGTTTGTAGACTGAAGGGAATGATACTGAATATACCAACTTTTGTTTGCGGGAGAAACTGAGTCCTACTGGCCACTAAAGTCTAGGGACCCTGCATCTGCATGGCCATCCACACAGATGATAGGTCTAGAAGCCGGTACTTACATGCCAGTGTTCTAATTCAGCATATGAATAGAAATAAAGATTGTAGTTGCTGGATTAGGGCAACCCGTATTTGGAAGTGAAGGTCGTGTGAAGTTCCTACTGTCATTTAATGCACATATATCAAAAACTGTTCAAGGCAAGGGTTCCGAATCCTTCCTGGGTTGATGTTCAGCACATGTATGTAGGATCAACATCCATGAATTCAATATTCACACAAATGGGGAAGGTATTGATGTCACATGTGAGCCACAGTTGGAATACTTGTCCTCGGTAATGACATTAGTGACATTTTCCCCTTTAATTTCTTTTGTCTGTAGAGGGATCATATTTTATTATGGTCTACGTGTTTTAAAAATTTTTATCATGTCTTCAAGTGTTTGTCATCTGTTTTTTAAAAGAACGATAAACCCAGTAGCGTAAATTAAGTTCAAGTCCATCATAACACTATGAAAGTCAGCCATTTCACTCTTCCGTAAACTTTTCTTTATGAACATAGTCACCACTTTCTGTGAAAACAGCCATGCACTTCTGGTAAAGAGAATACAGTAAGTCAAATAAAATGCATGTATGATGGACTATGAAGAAGTGATTTTCAGTGTGTGCTTATTAATCAGAATCTAGAATAAAGTCAGCGATGGTTAAAATTAATAGAGGGCAGATCAGCCATCAGAGAGGATCATTTTTTTCAATGAATAAAAGAAACAAATCTAAAACTATCAGGTATATAACACACAAATTAAGGGAAAAAATAGATGGTCAAAGGTTAAAGAGGGAATAAAACCACAAGTTTTATGGCCATAAGATCAAATGAGGCATTAGTTAATTTTCCTTTTTTTTGGTGCAGTTCACAAGAAGTTCACGTAATTCAACTGAGTGATTGAACTGGAACAGAAAAGAGTGCCAGAGAAACTGATTACTAATAACATAAACAAAAAAACCCAAATAAACTTAAGACTTGATGTCAGTATTTCACATTAAAATGCATTTGAAAAGGCTGGAATTCCATCCTAGTTGCACGGAACCTGATTTACATAGAAAACATTTAAAAGAGCTAGTCTTGCTACAGTCAATAAATTAGTCTACTAATGAGCTGTCAAAATGGATTTAACCAAGAAGTGGCTGAGGCACAGAAGATGTTTTCTGGAGACTGACCATCTGGGAAATAGGAAGTAACCTGAGGAGTAGATAAGGGTATTTGATCCCAAGGAAATGCTGTGAGGAGGTGACTGTTAATTACATAAATTGCAAATCGAAATAGCATTAGGGATGCTGGGCTTTTGCTCTAAATGGAAGGTTCTGTAAAAGTTATTTCCTACCATGAGCAACCCTGAGGTGAAGTGCTGCTCTCTGGACAAGGTTGCTATTGCCTTTTCTCCTGCACATTTCATGCTTTTTACAATAAGCCAGTAACTAGTTTGCTATGAGTCTGTGAATGCGAATGCAGCTTAGAGCGCATTGTTGGCATACCTTTCCACTAGCCTAATTCCCAGTTTCTTTTATGTTTAACTTTTCTAAAAACAAGGTTCTTTTGTGCTGAGTCATTCTATTTTGGTTAGTACTTAGATATTTCCTATGCTGTTGTAGTTTACCGGATACCCAGTTAAAAGTCCTTGCAAGTCAGCAGGCAGACTCACCTATCCTGGTTTTTGCTGGAAGCTGGAAGCCGTGGAGAACAGGCTATTGTGGAGCAAAGTAATTTTCATTAACGCAGGCTGTTGTGGAGCAAAGTCACTTTCATTAACCCATCCAGTTTTGCTCCATCGTTCTCTTTGCTGAGGCTGACTGAAGTTTGTCAGCAGATCTACTTCCTCATGGCCTACTGGAACAAGCACTGCCTATTTCTTAGTCATACATGCTGTTGTGGCAGTTGCAGGGATTACCCTGTTGAGGTTGGCAATACCCCTTGGACTGTCACTCCTCATTTTCTTTGGACTGTATTTTGTTCATCTGCAGTTGGACGTGCATTGTAGCATATTTGGAAGAAGAATGAATGTTACATGACTTAATATAAATGCAATCCTCTGAAATATCTTGATCCTAACATCCCAGTGTCTGGAGTTCACAAAAGTTCGGGCTTTGTGTTGGGAGGGAGCTGAGGAAAGGCTTCTATTCTGCATCCCATGGGCGTATATACTTTTATAATGAAAATAGACAAGACTTAGGCACATGGGCTTCATGGACACCTATGGTGGGATCTGTGTTGTCTTTCTTTCATAGAGTTGTTCATTTTGGGTTTTAGCGAAAGAGTGAGCTAGAGCTGATCTGTCCAGACTGTGGTATTGTACTTGCTCCAGCTACATGTAGGAAATTTTGTGTTAAAATACTAATGAGGTGCTGTAGAAGAACTGTGAGGTGAATAAGGAGCTGTGTTAAAGGGAGGTCAAGTCATTTTGTGCTCACAGGGGATGTGCTGGGCCTACAGGAAACTTGTTGTCTTAAGAATTGGTCTTGGGCTCACCTTGATGTATTCACTCATGAACTTGGCACCAAAAGTAGGAGTGTGTAATAAAATTTGCCGGTGACATAAAGTTGGGAGGTGCTGTCGGTATAGAGGAGGAACAGAGAGAATGAGTCTTACATGAAGAGCTTTAGGACTTAAGGGGAAAAACTGGACTGAAATTTAATGCAGAAGTTGGTTGTGCACTTCTGGATATAATTGAATTTTGCCCTAACCTGGGTGCTCATCTCTTGAAAATGACAGAGTAACAGAAACAATTAAGTATATTAGCCAGAAAAATCAAAGGATATCTTACCCTGCAGCTCTGGGAAATGTAGTCCTAAAATGTGTGAGGTGAAGAGGTACTTTAAGGTAGAATTAGAAAGATGTGAATGCTGCTTGTTCAGGTGCAACACTGCAGCACTGCTAAATCCCTAAAATCCCTGTGTGTAACACTGAACTGCTCTGGTAGTCTACATGCAAGAAAGATGAGTGCAGAGTGGAGCAGGTGCAGAAGAGGACTATGGAGATGGTGAGGGAACAGCTGAGTCTGTCTCGCAAGAGGAGAATAAGAGGTTGGTTGTTTTACCCTAGTAAAGTGAAGTCTGAAAAGGGATGTAATGGCTTTCTCTAAATACGTGAGGGCTTGAGTAACAGCTATTTTCTATGTTAGATTGAAGACAGCACTGGGAAAAGAAGTGTGTGTATCTTGGCAAAGAGCGTGTTCAGGCTGGAAATTAGAAAATGGATATCATCAGGGGAGTAAGATTTTTGGGTAATCTCCTCATAATATAATGAGAGGCAAAATAACCTTGCTAGCCTTAAGATGGACCCTTGTTAATACAAGCTGAGCTCAAGGTTGAAGCCCGACCGTCTTCCTAACAAACCCAGTTTGTTTGTGTCTTTGAAAGGTGAGAGCTTAATTTTGTGTAACCTGGAGAGAACATCAGCGATCTTTCAGCTGTGTTCTGTTTTGTCAGATTAGCAAATTTGACACATAGAGAAGTAAATGACATCCTTCTGCTAGGAACATGGGACAGAAACTGCTGCCTGAGAGAAAACAATATAATGAATATGAACATAATGGTTCAGCAGATTCCCAAGTACATAACAGGTCTTGGACTCACTTGTTGGCTGATTCAGAAAGCAGTTTAATCTGTTATGTAAATGTCTTTATATTTTGCCAAGAAATGTTACATATGTAAATTCTAAAGCCTTTAAAAGAGAACTTGTAGCGTCTCTGCTTAGCAAACCTGCAGAAAAAAGCCCACTTGTTTGGGGAATTCCTAATGTTCTGTTGCTATCCCAAGATTGATCTGGGACGTCTTGTATGAGTGGAGAAACATCAGCAAAGCAAAGCTGGAGCAGAGAGTTGCTGGAAGTGCCAAGTTACAGATGCGGTGGGTTACATCTACTTAAAAAGATGTCCACTATGCAAGACTCATAGGTTAGGAACCCCAGTGCTTACTTTTGAAGAAAAAGCATTGTGGCTTAAGTGAAGTTAATTGTTCCACATATTTTTCTGATTTGTAACTCATCCAGTGGAAAATCCACAGTGGTTTGTAGGCACAGTGCTCTGGGTAGGGAAAGGAGCTTGGAGATCCCAGAAGGAGATCTGGATCACAAAATAATGCACTTGCTTCCTTATTCTCTTGTCCTGGCAGCGTGTCACTTGTGTTTTGGACAGTGCTGCCTCCCTTGGAATCTTCCATTGGAAAATGAATGCATGTCAGAATAGAAATATATATAAAAAATATTAAAAAATATATAAATATCTAGCTCTGTTTTACATCTCTCTGCTGGATATGCCCATGAAAATTGCCCAGAGGTCAATAAAAAAGGCTGTTTTGGGAACAGAAGTGGGTGAAATGTGACTGCCCAATGAGAGGTGTTTGTAGCCTTTCCTTTGATGGTTTATGGGAGCTGGGTATCACTTAGGACAATTTGGAAGATAATGCTGTGTCTTGTTTACATAAACAACTTGCTGCACACTGTGTCAGGGTTGAGAAATGACAGCATGCTGCTACCGCGTGCGTGGCTTTAGTGTGTTTGAGGATCAATTTTGTGGCTATCTAGACTTTAAATTCAGTGTGCTGTACAGCACCTCTGCTATAGTGTGCTAAAGTCCTGTGATAAGAGTGCTATAGGTAGGAGAAACGCATTCCTTAAATTTAGTGGATTTATCAATAGGTGATAGCTGTCTTGACTTACTCTATATTCCAATTAGAATTTCATGACTGCTTAAACAAAAAGAGCAATGCTGTCAAAAAGCAGGAGTATGCTGGAAGGAGGAGGGGGTGGTTGTCTCTGTAGTGATAGGTAAATACCAAAAATCCTCCAAAATGGATCATTTTAAGCAGTGGGTTTTTTGCTTCCATTCTCCTGTACTAAATTGCAATGAGAGAAGCGTCTGTAGGATCTGTAAATCGTGGAAATGCATCTGTTTATCACTTCTATCCAAACCTGGATGAGCTGTATGGATTTTTTTAATAACACTTAGAAAAATAATTTGTTTGGGGAATCTTAAATTTACGAAATATTTGCTGAATGAAGAAAGAATCCTAGACAGGTAGAAGTGCATGTGTAACGTTTTGCCTCATGCTATGATAATGGCTGCAAATTTTTAGAGCTTCAGCTGTTTAATAAGGCATTCTCTAACTCAGCCTGACAGCCAGAGCCAAGAATGGAAAAAGTGCCTTTCCCTGTGATGCTTTTGCGTTTCCTCTCTCAGCCTGTTCCCTCAAAACACTTCCCTCGTCATTGGGCTCTAATCTGGCTCAGTGCTTGCATTTCTGCTGCGTTCAACAGGGCTTGGAGGGCTGAGGAAGGACTTACCTATAGGAAGCTGTGTGGCTAGTTTAAAAGAAGAGAATGTGCATTCCATTGTTACTAGTTGTGTATAGTTTGAGGGTTTTCTCCAGTCTCAGAATAGCTTTGTTATGTAGCTCCTTCTTTTTCTGCACATAAATCACAGGCTACCATTTAGTCCTCATTCAATACTACAAATATTTCATTTCACTGACCAATGAAGTTACTGAATGTAGATAAAGGTGGCAGTATTCAACATTGTATTTACCATAACTGAGAAACAACCAGCACTTTCAGGAATGAATAGAAAAGCAGTGTTACGTCTTGGCACTTTCATTATCTTTGAAGACTCTTTGGTGGTTTTTGCCTCCCACAGAAGAGGAATCTTTTGAGGTTTTTATTTTTTCTTTCAATGAGATTTGCTAGGAGGACAGAATCAGCAGCAGGAGAGATGCAGAGTGTCTGCAGGTCCTTGGTCGGTAAGAAAAAGAAGCAGATGGTCTAAGGAAAACATAGTAAAACAACAAAAGTCCTGTACGGAGAGGTTTTTTGTTGTTGTTGTTGACATTTTGCTTTCATGTTGTTTATCGACTATGTCTCCTTAGATTATAATCTTTTCAGTGCAGGAACTAAGTCTTATGCAACGTTAGCACAATGGGGCCCCATCTTGAATAAGGTCTTTTGGACGATGCTGTTATTCAAACAAATAGTGGGGGTGGTAATGTTCATAATGTCTGGTTTTAATTGTTAGGAAGCCTCCTTGAGCAAAAAGAGAGGTGCTTGAAACAGAACAGAAAAATTGTAAGTGACACGAGTAAAAACCCTTGTGATCTGTTGCATGTGTTGCTTTATAATTGTGTGTTTTGTAGATCTTTTTGTACAGCTCTGTTTTATCCAAAGTGTGTTTAACCACATCAGGGCTTTTACAAGGTTTTATATCAACACACATGGTGATTTACACTCGGATAGGAAAGATGATGATTACCAGAGGTTTCTTGGTTTTGTATAATCCTGGCCTTGCAGCCTTGTAATTCACTTGCTGTCTGTTTTGCAGTGCAGATCAGTGATATAACCTCTGCTCAGAGACTCATTTGGCTTTTTCTTCTCTCCAAGTCATTGAAGCACACCTGCGTGGGTTGCCACCCACTCCCCTGCATGCATTCCTGCTCATTTTCCTCCGAGGCACTCATCTGGAGTAGCCTTGGGGTTTTTTTCTCAGGTTTCAGTGTTACGAACAGAATTGAGGGGCAGGGTGAACGGGGATAAACTTGGTTACTGTCACTGTGTGGTGAAAAGCACAGCTCGTGTCTAGAAATTGGGTCAGGTTTTAATTGCTTTGTCAGGTAGTTAGTGCGTAAATATTTTACTTCTTGGTACAAAAGAGAACAAAAATAGATCTATTATCTTTTTCTAGCACTTAATAAAAATATGGTCTATATGTATAAATGTAAAGTACAACAGGTTTAGAAAGCTCTGTAAACCTTTTCCTGCTTGTAAGTGCTCTCCGTTTCCTACTTGACAAAATGAGCTGTTTTTTTTCAGTAACGTTGTGGGATATCTACAGTGAACCTCTTTCTCATCAGAGTGTTTCTATTCTGAACAGACTGGTAACTGCTTCACCTGAGGCATACAGTAACGTTTTTGGGTATGTTTTAATAACATTTGTAAAAGTCTAGCAAATTTATGAGGCAAAGTTAAAAAAAGTGATCCTTTGACAGTGTACCTCATTCTTCTGCCTCTGACTGCCTTCCATAGCCTGAATCGCTCTTTTGCCCCCATCTTTTTCCACAGAGGTTGTGTAAGTGAATAACCGTGTCTGCTTTTCTTGCTGTGCTACACAGGGTCATCAGATTTGGCTCTTTTCTAAACTGCAAGTCAAGTGAAGGATATGATGGCTAAGGATTTATTAATTTCATTCGTTTTGTGGTTATATAATATTCAGTTATAATAATTTGAATCCAGTTACTATCAACTGAATTAATTTGTGAAAATCAGTGAAAAGGCAAGGGGGAATACTCTTAGCAGGAGATGCACCTAGATTGGCTGTGAATCCTGTGGTTTGTGTGGCGGAAAGCAGCCCTCAGCAATGACCAGGAACCTGTGGGATATACAATAATTGTTGGAAGACATAATACTTGGAAATGGGTGTTCAAATTCCAACAACACAGCTTAAGGGTCTGTTAATGAGTTGTTCTGTGGTTGGAAGAAGTTTCTGTTGGATTTTTGAGTGGTCTGCATGAGCCAGGACTTCTCAGAAGAACACTTGCCTTCATTTTCGTTACATACCCAAACCTCTAAATTCTATCCCTATTTCTATTAAAATGAAACCATAAAAATCATGTCAAATATCATTCTCTCAGTAATGCCAGCTTTGCCTAGGATAAGTGCAACTAAAAATAATTTCTAGATTAAAATATTATTTTCTTTCTGCTGATGGTGTTTGCATGTTTTAAGAAAAGCTATTGTAGTAAATATTTGTAATAGGAAAGAAATCAAAAGATCCAAACTAAGTCTTGACTTTGTGCTGGTTTGATATAAAGCAAACAGTGTGAGATTGATTGCAGTGTTGCAGCTACAGAGTCAAATCTGGTTATTGGTAGCTGGACTCCAGTTTTAATTCATAGCTGTAAGAGCCACAACTGTTGCTTGAATTAAATTTGTTGATATAGGAGAGTTTGACTTATCTGGTCAAGCCCACCCTAATCCTGAAAATGTCTAAATTATCTCCTTAAGGTTTAAATCTTTTCAGTGTATATAAAGGAAAAGCTCAGCAAGGGATGGATGGATCCTGGTTCATATTTTCTTTCTTATCTCCTTTTAAAGTACCTCACAGCTTTCCTGCTTACATGTGTGACAGTTATTACAAAAAAATAAAATGAATAATGGACACGAAAATATCCCATGTGATCAAAGTGGCTTTGGATCCCAGCTGGCTTTTTATTCTTTTTCTTCTTGCAGCTCTTGTTTTCTTTTCTCAACTTTGGCCCCTCTAGTTTTTAATACTTACAATGTTAAAGTGAGTTTTAAGATAAAAGGAAAACTTAGGAAATGGCAAAACATGAACAATCCTGTTCCCAAATGGCAAATGAGGATGTTAATAATTCAGGATTCTCTTTACTCCCCATGTATTTAAAGATGAATCAGCAATGTGCAAAATTAGTTGCAGCTACAATTGATTTCTTCTTACAAATACTTTGGTGTGCAGAAATACATGAGGAATTAAACAGCTGTTGCGGGGCCTCTGGTTTTGTGCAAATATTGAGGCTAGGAGGATGTGGGCTTTTATTTTTTACAAGAATAAAAGCTAGCTGTAGAAAGAAGTTCTGTAAAAAGCATTATTAAGAGGAGTGTCTTCCTGTAAGTTGATGAGAAGTGATGTGATTTTTATACCAAGAGGAAAGATGAGCTGCAGTGATTACTGTGTTTCTCTTCAAGTCTATCTTTCAAATATTCCTGAGTATTCCAGAGTATTAATCTGCTGTAAAACTGTAAAATAGACATATTATCCTCCAAAATGTGAGTGCAGATCACCTTTTGTTGAGGAGATGTATTCCTTAGTCTTAAGTTTGTCTAGAGAACTATGTAATCTTTTATTTCTGTTTCTTCTCTATGGCAGACGTAGCCGAAACAGTGAGTCCTGCTTCTCTCCCAGCAGAAGGCTTGAGGCAATTTAGTGTGTATTGCCAGGGTTTCTCCTGCCAGCTCTCCAGCTTAAGTGAACCTCTGCAGGATGCTCTTTTTTCCACTTTTTCTGCAGATAGTGTCAGGCATCTGGAGACAGAAAGGGAGAACTGTTTTCAAGGCAAATCACAAAACATAAACCAGAAGAAAACTCAGTGGAATAAGCCACGTTCTTTAAAATTGTAACTCACCACAGTGACTTTTGACCTCCTTTGAAATCCCCAATGTGGTCTAGTTTTGCCAGAGAAGTCCTGAATTTACAGCATTTGGAAAAGCTGCAGAGAGGAGGCATTGCTTTCTGATTGTCCTCTACTTGTTTTTTCCATGACAGAAGAGAAACCAGAGAGGACAGAGGGACCTCTGTGTTTCAGTAGGCAGCCACGTATAAAGTGCATCTTCCGTCTCGGTGAGCTGGCAGTTACCGGGGGACTTGGTCTGAACCCAGTATGGTTTTGTGCAGGGTATCTGATGCAGATGCATGCACATTGCCCTGCTGATCGATAAGGTATATTATTAGAGATGTTGTTTCCACTTTGTTGGAGGCTCTTCCCTGTGAATACAGTCTGGAGATGGAATATTATGTTGTATTGCATGTCATGGTGCATTGCATGTAGCACTAACAATCAAAGCTAGTCTCTGGATGGGAAATAATAAAATTGGATCCAAGAATTTCTTGCTACCATCTCCTGGGTGCTCACTCCTTCCAGCATGACTGCTGCACAGGACCTTTTAAGGTACAGCTGTGCCAGTGGCCCACCCAGCTTCACACTGATTAATCACTTAACACATTTTTTTCTTTCTCTCTGCATATGGAAAAATGTTTGCATGAGCTCATGTGATGTAATAAAGACTGTCTATAATATGACTTGTATGTGTAGTTGCCTATAATGAAAGCTAGATATTCATTTGGGAAGGCACACAATAGGGGTATTGTAATTCAGCAGTGGCTGACGTCTCTCAAACCTCAAAGTAGGTTGTGCTATAAATATAGTCTCTTGTTTTGCAATTGACATTTTGCTAGTGGGTGGCTAATTGCTAATTTGAAGGGAAATAGACCAGTGATCTAATATTAATAACTAATTAATAGTTATGTGGATATTTTAAGTCTATTTTTCTGCTTATTTATAGGCCTATGTTATTCATCTATGCTGTGTATTCTCCTTTGCGTATGCTTAATTCTGAAACTTTTGCTTCAGTAACATTCACACTTTTGTGCCTTTGCAGTCAAAAGCTTGAAAGCAAAGTTGCTTGTATTTCTCAAACCCACTTTCTGAGGATGATGATTTCAAAGTAATGGCATTTAAAGTATTTTAAGAAGAGCCTGCCTCTTGAAGCAAGCCCTAAGAGGAAAGCCAGTGCTGCCTTGCCTGCATGTCACCTAAATCTCAGAGTTCTAAATCAGCATCAGTATTGTATGTTTTCCCGTATATAAAATAAAACATAGGGCATTTTTTTAGGCCTCCATTGGAAGTGGGTAGCTCATAGACAAGCTGAAGAGGAGTAAAATAAGAAGGGGCATCTCCCAAGAAGCTTGATCCTTTGGGATCAGAGTAAAACATGCATTCAAGTGCACATCTCTTCTCATAGCACAGATGTTACTATACCAAAGAGATATTATGTTCAGGTTTACTCTAGTGGGATAACTTTCCATATAGGTTGTGTTTCTTCTGCCTATTTACCTGGCCTCTTGCCTTGTCTCTCCCACATACACTCATCTGTAAATTAATAAATGTGTGCGATACTTGACCTTTTAATGAATTCTTACACAAATTTATTATCAGGCAGTAGGATTATGTGAGAGATACATGATATTTTGCATGTGCTTGATATTTTGGATATGTGACAAAAGAGCGCTTTTTAAGTGCATTCCCATAAACTTGGTAGAGCAAGGCTCTGATATCCTGGGCTGTGACTGCTGGCTGCGGAGCTTGTGTGTGTGGTCTTTGCATCTCATCCTCTTTTGTGTGAGTAACTTTGCTGTGAGTACTTACCTTGCAGGGTTCAAAAAGTTTTTCACCACCACCTATAGATTTTATGTTATAGTGTTTATTACAGCTACTTAAATGGTAACTGTCCTAGGAGGTTTAAGCTGTGTCCTAGAAAGCGTTTGCTATTGCTGGATTAAAACCCTGCTGACTGATATCTGTGAAACTCACTGGTTAGAGGGAGCATCAGTGGTACCTTCAACCAAATGCTGCATTTTCTGCATTAAACATTTAAGATTTTCTCAGCATTTGTTGCAGGTGTGAGGGAAGCCACATATTAGTGTCAAATGTCTAAAAATGAGCAGATGTACTTTTCTGTGTTTTAATACTCTGTGCTTTGAAAGGCAGGGTGCTACAGCTCTTTGCTTGTTGGAGGGCACAGTTATTGACAGTAGAGGAAGCATAATGCGGGGCTTGGAGCTTTCACAGCCCTCCTGGCAGCTGCAAATGTCCTTTGAAAGGTGTTGAGCTCTTTGTAATTTTCTTCTGCTGCCCGTCTCCCCAAAGCTGTGTCTCTGTGTGTGTTTGTGTTTCAGCATTTTTCATAGTGTCATAGTTGTGAAAGAGATGATTAAGGATAGACAGACTTACTGCAGCAAGCTACTTACTTCTGTTTTCTTGCAGATACCCAGTTTTAAGGTGGTTTGTTGGTTTTTTTTTGGGGGGAGTGATTTTTTTGGTTGGTTTGTTTGTTTGTTTCCTGGCTCTGATGTACTTTACTGTGCGTGGTACAGCTCTGGGCAGAGAACCAACCCAAACCAAGTTGTTGCGTTACTGATACAGCAAGCTTAGCTGGAGAGGTCGGTGTTTCGGGCATTGCTTGAGGTCCAGACCATTTCAAGAATCATTTAAGGTTCAGTAAATCTCCTTTGTTAAAATGTATCTCGTAGCATTTGTCCAATTCACAGTGTTCTAAGGAAGAAATGACTTTGTTAAAGTCTTTGCCTGCTCTGGTGATGAGAGTTATATGTGAAGGCAGATAATGAGGCCCAGGTTTAAGCTCTGCAGGACGCTTGAAGCATGATTTCTCTTGTTTCACAGTCAGTTTGAGATGTGTTTGGAGCGAGTCAATGGTTTGTTGTGCAGTTTTTGTCCCTGTATGTTTTTCTGACTCTCTTTGCATGACAGTACTTGCTTTTATTTTCAGTTCCATATGATTCAGGGAACATTGTATCTATGCCTGTGGTTATTACGCATAGTCCTGTATGTAACATAGTCCTGTTGAGTTCTCTCTAATCATGAGAATCTGTCACAAGGTACGTATTCAAAATTTGTCTTAAATCTTGGCAGATTAAGATTCTGTAGTAATTTTAAAAATCTCTAATATGTTAAAAAATTACGAAAATTATCTTGCATTTCTACACACAACTTCTTCTCTCTTAAGAATCATATCTGCACCTGGGAAATCCTGCTTGTCCTTGTAATATTTACTTGCTAATTTTTTTCCATCAAAAATAGTGAACTGTATTTGCCAAAGTACTAATATAGCAGGCCAGAACACTTAAAGCATCTTAAAAATTACCTGTACGCCAATCCTGGCACTGCAATGAAAGTGTCTGTCAAATACCATGCTCTGGGAATATAAAGCAATGAATGATTCTTGTCCAAAGTTCTCATGTTTTGAACTGCTGGCGATCTACCAAATAAATTCAAGGAACTTCAAATGCCCCATGAAGGACTGCAGACAAGGGCAATAGGCAGTCGCATGTGTTGAAAGTAAACAAGCAAGTTGATGAGTAACTGTCACACCTCCATAATTTTTGAGGTATGGGCTGGATTTCTTGTTTGGCTTGGACATGTAGACTTGAAATATATTCTTCCATCAGAATGAGTTTTTGGCCTTTTTCTTAAGTCTGTCTCGTGTTTCATAAATATCTCCATATGTGCTTCTTCAGCATTTGGAGATCTCTGTGGAAGTTTCTGACAGAAATATGTAACTTTCTACATAGCACCTTTTTGCAAACTTTTTAAAATCAGAAATTATTAAAGGCCCATTGAGTCTGAAAATTAAGTAATGTAACTTTCCACAAACATGCGTACTTTTCAGTGTAATTGGAAGATGTTTTGGATTACTGTCTCTAGGCTTATACAGCCAAGAAACCAATTACAGGCATGGTTAGAAAGTGATAGCGTGCATTAGTCACATTATGACAAGATACCAATAATGTAAAATTGCCGCACGCCAAATTAGTTTGTATAGTTTTTGACAGTTGTTACCTTTAATAAACTAAATTGTTAGGCAAAACACAGCTGTAATGCTTCCAAAATTGGAGAAAAATAGAAGCTATTTCCTTGTCAGAATCTTTTCCATAGAGCAGGGCTGTGGACATTGGTAAGCCTGGTTGGAGTTGTTCAGTTGACTCTTTGAATCCATCTGTCCCAAGGTGATTTTGTCTCTGTAAGTAGATGATACATATATTAAAAAGAGCTACTTTAAAGACATTATCAGGCACCTTCTTTTTGCTGTTGCCCCTGACAGATGCATCTGTAGTCTTTTGGGCTGTCATTCAGTAAACTAAGGTCTGGGAGTTTTTAATGTGATTTATGAATAAATGTTGACTAGATTAATGCTGCCTGTTTGTTATCACTACAAACTTGAGCCAAGAATTTAACTCGAGTCTCCTGAGAGAGTGCAAGAGCTATCTACGTTGTAACTCCATATGACTATTGAATTGCAATGCTGAAATCCAAGAACCTGTCTTTCCCTTTAGTAAAGTGTTACTACAGTGCTATAAAATAAAGCAGAATCTACCCAAATTCTAGCAATCAAGCTATTGATCGGTAGCTTTATTATGCTTTCATGTCCTCCAGTTGTGGGTTTGGGAACTGTTGTGGCTGCCAAATGACGTCTGTGTCTACCTTGGCAAGGCTCTGTTTTGCTGATACGGACTTTAATTAGTTATGACATAATTATGATATAACTTGGTTTTAGTCCAATTTAGGACCAATTCCCACTCTTTTTGTAGGGATACCCAAGCAAATGAAAGCCTAGTTTGAGATGTGTGCTCCATCCCAGAAGTGCCCCTTGATATTTATTCCAAATGAACTTAGACTTCTTCAAGACATGGTCACTGCCTGGCAGTTTGGCTCCTCCCTTCCGACAATCCAAGAGCGGTGGGGGTAGACCTTTTTTCTGAGTTTTCGTTTCTGCTGTTGTTGCCTGTTTCAGCTATCACATTTTTTCTCCTGGGAGAACATAGTGACAACTGACTTCATGGGGATAAGTGGAAAGATGAAGGCTGCTCGTTTGCTGTGTTTGCAGGCACAAAGTATGTAGCAGCTTTCTGCTCTGGGATTGTGCAGAATGGCAAGGGTTACAAAAGAGACTTTTTTTATTTATTTATCTATTTGTTTATTTATTATGTGAAGTAGTGCCTGTGGTATTTGTAACACTGATCATGGAACAATGCTAGTGGAGGCAACCTTTAAAATATTAAGTACTTCTGTCCTCCAGTTTCATTAATCATTCCTGTGTTTGATTATTTTTTACTGAAAATATACATATAAAACTTAAAGACTTTAAACCAAATAGTTTACATTATGATCAGGCCAAAGAACAACCCACAAAACAAAGCTCAAAAACCTGTCTGCTCAATATATGCACCAGTAGGTAGGTACTACATAGATGTAGGTATTGCTTCTTCCTTGGTGTTACCTCATTAGCCAGTCAAATATAAGACTCTTTGAGCACCATCAACATATTCTGAAAATATCCTCTACACAGGTACCGTATGACTTCTTACATCATTAAAAGGATGAATTATGGCAATGACGGTGGATAAGGAAGAGAAGAAAATGAGCATGTTCACTTGGGACATTGCTGTAAGGTAGTTAAAGCAGAACATTAATGTTTTACAGATAAAGATCTTAAACTTCATCGTTTCATTTTCATAACCTGGACTAACTATTTAGCCAGCAAGTAATGCTTAATAGTGCAGTTATACTTAAAAGATGCAATGCTGCAGAGGCTTTGTTTGTCTGTAGCATTTTAATCTACGTCTGGTTACCATCTGCCTGGGAAGCTTTATGGAAAATGTAAGCTTATGGGATAAAATCTTCCTGGGGGATTTTACTTCAGTATCGTGGTGATCCAAAGACTTTTAAACTTTTGTAGTGCTCAAACTTCCTTACATCCATTTTTCAGTATCTGAGTAGTCTTGCTTGGAGTCTCTTTTGGTGGGATTAGGGCTGTTAGCGGTCCTGGAATCTTACTCTGCGACAAGTGTTTCTGTTTGTTTCCTCCTGAAATTACTATGTCTCAAGGAAATACCATATTGATCATGTTTACTTTGAAATAATAAATATTATTCAGTAAACGGTGGTCTTAAACAGTGCATGTGATAAATGATTTATTGTCGGTTTAACTTCTGATGCTGCGTTTGGTTGTGCTGTGTATAACCTTCTGTATTACGATGAAGTATTTTGCAATCTCTGCAGTCCTACTTGAAAATTAAATAGATTTGCTTACATTTTATAGAGTGATTCTAGGAGGCCGATGTGAATTTGTCAGCTCAAGACTTTACTTTTCTCAAAGCCGCCTCTCCTGTTGTGATTTTTTTTCCTCAGGTGTGTCAAAAAGGGATCCGTGTTGCTGTTTGCAGAGACAAAATGGAAAAGCCAGGTCTTGTTTTTGTAGATGAACCGACTCTTATTTTGTTAACGCATTACTTGGATTTCGGTTTCTGTGGTGGTGACATTCGTTGGTTGGATGGTCTTTGAAATGGAGGGATTAGAGGGAATAAGTGGTAGTGAGCAGATCAAATATCTCTGCGGTAACATTTGGGTTTATGCAAACGGAGAGAGAAGCAGACCAGAAATTATGCTGCGCTCATAGGACAGACTAAAAATAAGGCCTTATTCATGCATTGAGCTCCTAAAAGATCCAAATGTATGCATTGCTTTAAGTTTGAGAGAGACTTACATTTTTATTTAATGTCAGGGTATACTGAATTCCTTTCCTGTACACATGCATTTTATTGCCTTAGTAGCAGTCTTTGCTATAGTTGTAACAGAGAGAAACCAACATCAAATACTACTGACAGGGGGTCTAGTGGGGAAGACAGCAGTAAACAGTGCTTCCTAAGAGTAGGTCTGTTCTCCCTCCCTGATGGGCCACATTCAGTTTATAAAATGCACATCAGTACTTTTTATGAGCACATAATTTACGTTTTTGTTTTTTTTTTCTAACTATGTATGATTTAATATCAAAACAAGAAAACCCCTAGACAGCCATTCAAAAAAGGAATGCTAGTTTGTTTTAAAATAATAAAAAATGGATTTTTTAAACAAATTTCATTCACTTAAGAAGTCCAAATCTAATAGTAGTAAGGATTTCAGTTACAAGTCATGGAAAAGAAGAATCTAAAATGGAAATTGCTGCCCAAAAGCTTGAGAGGGTTGCAAACAAAACTATTATTTTAAGAGATGAAGTCAGTCTAGGTTGGATAGCTATATTCCTTTAATTTAGAGAAGTACAAACCAGAATTTTCCCACTGTTTCTTTCGGTTAGCAAACCACCCTTGAAATGGGGCAATGGGCCTTGGTGCTGATCAAGGAGCACGCCCTAGCAGCAGGTTAACCCTGCATGGTCTGCTCGGATGCCTCATCCTCCAGCTTCACCAATATTAATCAAATACTTAGAGAGTGACACTTCCATAGAATCTTTTTAAATTTACTGTTTCTGTTGCTGTCCTGTGCCAAAACAAGTGGAATATGTATACATGGGGCATCATCACGTGTATTGGTGGTAGTGTGATAAGATTCCTGCTCTATAATTGATTTTGAAATGTGGAAGTAAATGTATGGTTTTGTACATGGGTAAATGCGTAGCTATTTTAGGCTGCAGACGGAAAGATCTCATGCTCAGAATTCACAAATTCTTATGGAGTGTGAGCATTTTTAGTAGCAGATACAGTCGTTAAGGTTGCCGGTTAGCGTCACAGAAAGTGTTGAGTTCTCACAATCATCCACATTTTTGCAGTGTTTTCTGTTCTAGTCTTCTCCCCAAGGCTGGGTAAATCCCTTTAGCCCTTACTCTCCTCTCTAACTGGTGCTTTTTTTTTTCCTAATGAAACTGTAGGTTTGCATTTTGATTCTTTTCAGAGTCTCTGAAATACATGTAAAGAGGCATCTTGTAAGAAAGAGAAATAAAAGACTAGGCATGTAACTACGAAGCAATCCTCAGCATTACTGCAGAAAGAAAGCTTGATATAGTGGATATAGTAAGAGAAATTCTGCCTTATGATTATAGATGAGCACCCTGAGATGTGCTTCATTTCATCACATAATTTGGTAGGAATATAATTAAATGTGAAGTTTTTATTCTACGTGCTACAAAGTCTGTTCATGTCGCTCTTTATATTAAAAAATAAAGGTGGACCTGTTCCCTCTATGTGATTCATAAGTCTTTACAGCATATGAAATAAATTAATTTGAAACAGGATAAAAGTGTGTCCAGGATAAATATAATTTAAGAATTCCTTGATGGTCATATTATGTGAGACAAGTGACTACAGAAGTAGCTGGCTGTTGGGATCCTTCTGAAAAACTACTTCTGTTGCTTAGTCATTCTTAAAAGACCAGTTAATTTGGACTGTGCATTGAATTCTTGGTGTTCCCCTCAGCCCTCTTCATCCCATGGCAAATGTGTTAACTGTAAACAGGTACCTGTTGTTGTAGGGAGTCTGATGTGATGATGAATTTCTAGTGTTCTGTGCCTGTTGTGTTTTTGTGTGTACTCTGTGGGGAATTGTGGAGAGGAAAGGAATTCCTCTTAAAGCAGTTTCTGTTGAGAGTGGGGTTACATCACTCTCCCGTAGAGCCTCCTGATTCTTTTTCCTGTTTGGCATCATTCTGGGAGGATGTCAATCAGTTCCTTGAAACAGAATTTACTCTAAATGAATGAAAAATACTAAAATGCAAAATGGACAAAGTTCAAAATGTATGAATATTGAAAGTTATTGCTCCCTTGTTTGTTTAAGTAGCAGGATCAGCGTCCCCTTTTGATGACTGTTTGCGCACTCATTCATCTTGGAATTAATATTTTATAAGAGTCTTAAACTTTGCTTCAGATTTTTTTAAAATTCAGTTTTAGCAATATAGTTGATACCTACAGTTAGACCTGCAAAAATTATCAAGGCAGTATTTAATAACCTAGCAGAGAATTAAAATTATATTAATATGGGGTCAAGACCTTTTCACTTAGCTTGTGACCTACTGTCTGTAAGTGTTGTTATGGAGAAGGACCAGGGTGCTTTTCAAATCCAGCACGGTGGTACTGGAGTGTTTTTCTTAAAAATCTAGTAATGAATAAACTGACTTTTATTATGAGGTGATCTCAGTATTCCAAGTGATGCTTCATAGCATTTACTTCTGACCCCTCTAGGTCATAGTATTTCTATCTTCTCATTCTGAAAAGGAGAACCTTAAATATTAATTGTTAATTAAACAAATGTCATAGTTTCCATATAAGTGGAGGAGCATAGTACTATCAGCGTTCCTGGTATACCCCTTTCTGTCATCCAGGGCTCTTCCCACAGACCGTATCAGGAAGGAGGGAAGGAACAGATACTGGTTTACTTGAATCTCTTGTGAATTTAAATATGGAAAATGATTACTGACCAAAATATTCTGTAGTTCCTCAGCCAAAACAGGGAAAAAGATATTTTCAAGTCTTAGTCAGCTTTGTAACTGACTAAATATCAGTGGGTTTCTTAGAGATAGTGATTATTTTTAAGATGATGGAAAGTCTTAAACACTATGTTCTGTTCAAAGCATGTGTTGCCTTCCTTGGGTTTAGTCCTGTTTTTCGGGAAGTTTCAGTGTTAAGTGCAGTGCATTTTGTGAGCCTTTATGGCTTGAGTTTAGTATTTAGAAAAACAGTTTGGTCTTTTCCTGATCCTCTTCCATTTGGGGCAGAGTTATCTGTTTTACTAGTATGTCCTGCTTCAGACAGCATTTTTTTAATATGTGGATTACTTTCTTGCAGTGCCCAGCCAGTGTTCTTGAGCTCTTACTTGCAAACGTCTCTTTAATCCCGTAGTTTACTTAAGATTGCTCTCTAATGATTTCTTTTGTAATAAATATTGCTTGTAGGAACCGCTATGGTATCCAAATGTCGGATCAGTAATTGTTCTGATCACAGGTGCATAATGTAGGTAACTCCTAGGGAGTGTTTAAGTTTTGAAGTTGGTAATTTACTCCACAAAGCTATTTTAAGGATTCTTTCATATAACTTGTTCTTTTTAATTTGTTGGTGTTAAATTCAGATCCAAAATGGTCGATTTTGAGGACACGGGGTGGTTTGAACATAGCCTTATGTTTCCTATTCTTTATCTTGTTATTGAGTCGTACGCTTTAGCTAACAGTAAAATAAGCTACCATATCCGCACTTTGCTTCTTTAAAGTCCATGAGAATCCAGATTAAAGTTCCCTTTTAACAATATGAGCAGCCAAAGTAACAGAGATTCCATTAAGCTAATGCTTTATTCTCTCCTAGTTTCGTTTTCAACTGAAAGAGTGAGAAGAGAGTTGAAACTGTGCCATAATTTTTTTAAACGTATTCCATGTAACTAATTAAAAGATTATTTTTGTTCACTTATTTTCTTATCTAAACATATATTGTAATCAGTAGGAAACAATGTTGGTTTAATGCTTTCAGTAAAAGACTGGTAGAAAAATAGCTTTTAGCCTTTTTTTTCATCCTTTAAATTAAATATTGATAGAAACTATCATAATATGGTTTGTGTTACAGGTGGTGTAATACCAGGGGCTGTACTGCTGCCACATCATTTTTGTGGGGTTTCAGAGAGTAGTTCTGGTAAGGACACTCAATGATTTATCTATTTATTTGTCATAGAAGTGGACTGATAGTTTGGTACAATTTAGTATTAGTAACTGCAGTTACATGCATTTACAATATTTGTTAGGTGTCAGTTTCTACAGTCCACTGAGTCTTTACATTTAAGTTTTGTTTTATTCAACGGTCTTTAACAGCTCCTTTTGGAGCTGTTATTGTCTCATGTGTAAATTCATATTCATTTTGTTGAAAGTTTTTATGTGATAACACATCAGTTCACAGCACGGAAATATAGACCTTTTAACGAAATACCTTGTAAAAAAACCATCGTCTGCTTGAAGTGTGGAGTCACTGTTGCCTTAGTGTGTATCAGTTTTTTTAAAAAAGGGGAAAAGTTACTGTGTTTTGATGTACAGTATGTTTCTTCCAAGTACTAAAGTCTTGGCTTCCTAAAGGAAAATATGAATATGTGGTTCACAGGGCAAATGTCCAGACCGTGTGCTGCTACAAGTCTCCTCTTGGATTTAATGTACAATCGTAAATTTGCAATGTTTTCTTTAAATGTATGGAACTACAGTCTCTCTAGCATTTCTTTTACTTCGCATACTTTCCTTAAACATATTTTCTTACCTCTTTTCCATTAGTAGAGTTACAAGGGTGACGAGATTACCTTAGTTTTTCTAATAGAGGGGAAATTCACTCTGAACCAGTCTACCAGCCACAGCGCTTATGTATTGTGCAAGAGCACAATTGAGTATTTGTTCTTCCAGCAGTAGATAACTGATACTACATTTGTATCTGTGGAATTTTTAATATATGCTGTAATTTAACAAATGTTTTGTGGGTGTAGCAGATGTCTTTTTCTTTCTTTTCTTTTTTTTTTAAAAAAAAAATCACAGTCCCTTAAAGATTTTTTTTTGCAAGATCTGTTTGTGAACCATCTTAGGTCTGTAGAGGGCACTCAAAGATAGAGGGAGTTTGTTTTAACAAACCTTATCTTGTAAGTAGATCCCCACAAGGTAGAGAAGAGTATTGCTGACTGTTCTTCATGGCCTTGCTCTTGCAGGGAGCTGTTGTACTGGCTCTGTTCCAACAAATCACTTAAGCAATTGAAGTGAACGGAACTAGAATATATTTAAATATTCTGCTGGATTGTTCTGCATCCACATATACTTTCACAAACCCTCTTTTTTTTTTATTTTTCTAAAACCAAGATGGGGTACACTAACTTCTTAATGGGATACTCTAGTCAACTTAAGAAATTAGTAATAGGTCTTTCTGTGTTGAGATTTGGGGGAGGGACCTGCTTGAGAAGACTGGAAGCTGATAAATTAGGGAAGGAAAAGGGAAAACGCTATTTGAAGATACAAGTGAACTGGTGTCAAGACTGAAGATGTTTTCCCTGCTGTCATTGCATTCGATTGGTCTACCTAAAGTATCTGGGTGTAGTACTATTCACGCTGAATGGTTTCCAGCCCTATAGGTAGATAGTACCTCACGTGTGCACAAATAATGCATGTAGAATTACATTAGAGTTTCTAAATCCTGGAGTCAAAGAAAATAGGCTTTAAGATTTGTATGAGAGAAACGGCATTGTGAAGTTTTGAGTAGCATTACTCAAGAATATTAAACAGCAATTCTGCAAAGTAAAGACGTCACAGCTTTATAAATATTGTAAGGAAAGAAAGATGATTGGAGCTCTTTGGAATCTGAGAAATACTGAAAATTTTTCAAAATGTTGTGAGCAATTTGTGTGGTAGTTATTAAAGTATAATGTGCTCTGGAGAAGTCATGGACTTCTTCCTCTCTGTCGTCTCTTTATTTTCAAATAACGGTCCTATTATTGGAAATGATTGAGCAGAATTTTTCAAGCATGAAACCTGTTATTTCACTGTTTGAGGTAAGGTACAGATACTCTAACATGGTGGATTTTTCTTTTTGAAAAGCTGTCCTATCTGATTTGTTTAAACCTGAACTAGCAGAAGTAGTTACTGTGATTGCTTAATATTGCAAAAGATAGAGTAGAGGTCGTTTGTGGGACAATTTGAAGACGATTTTGGCGCAGCTGCTATGTAATAGTAGCCTGCAGTTACAGGACGTGGTGTATTGCCATCTCTGCTGATGTTTTAACTTGACTAAGCAAACTGTTTTCTCTACACAAAGCGTTAAAGTGTGATAATATTTCTAGCTACACCAGTAGAGGAGAATTTAACTCAAAACCCTTCCATTAGAAGTCTCTATTTTATGTATGTGTGTGTAGGCACTTATGCAAACATTTGCATACAGCTTTGAAGGATGTTTCCCTCACAAAACAAGAGCTTTTTTCTATCCTCTGTCCTATACAAAAAATGAAAAATAGCATTCTTTTCATCCATCTTTTAATATTTTGTTGAAACACATTGCATATCCCTCTACAGGTGTGCTCAAATTCCTTTACTAGTTAGACCTTCTGTACAGTGCCAAATTAGCAAGAACAACATTTGGTACTTTTTTTTAATCTTCTAAGAACAACAGTGGAATTGCTTCCACAGGTACAGGTGCCTTTACAATGTGTAGGAGCCGTGTTATGGCAGGCATGTTCACTGGATCTCAGTGAATTTTTCTTTCACAGTACTAAAAATATGCCTCTAGACTTAAACACCAGTGAAGTGTCAGAACTTGGCACTCATTCAAAGTTGCCCTTAGTCTGGGATGATTTGAGTTAGGTTAAAATATTCGATTTTCAACAGAGAAGGAAAGAAGCTTGTTTTTTATTTTTCAAGGCATTTTGTGAAAGGAAAGACTGCTCTTGATGATTCAGATATTGGAACAACTCCCAGTTAGAAGGAGAATATATGGCAAGGTATAGAAAATCTGGTCAAGATGACTGTATTTTCTATGTATTATAGACATATCGCCTCAACATATATGCCATTATCAATATTCTGCCAGAAGTCTCTTAGTACAGCTTCGTTTAGAGAAAGAAATAAGCAGATGCTAAAGGCAGGAAGGGGGAAGTAATGAGTGGCTGGACAACCTTTGGAGGCATGAGTGAGTTTTTCATTAAATGTATTTACTTGAAGGGAAAAATCAATAGTATTTCATAAGGAAATTTAGGTATAGCTAATACAGAAGGAGACATTCTCTGCCAAAATAGATAGCAGGAATGACTGGATAGTGTTGGTTTTGCTCATGACAACATGCACAGCCAGACTTTGAGACGTGGTACAGAGCAGGGATGTAGAGATGCAGGGACTGAATATCTGCCTTGAAGGTGGTTATTGTAGCAGAACCTGAAAATTATATGAATTAAGGTAAGGGATACTTGCAGGCCCTTGTTGCAGAGCTACTGAGGAAGAGATGTTTCTTCTTAGATACCTGTGGCCCAGCGAGGGTCTTGTCTGCAGCTCAATAGCTTGTGTAGTTGACTGTCCAATCCCATAGGGGAAACAGGGATGTGGGCTATGCAAGTCACTTTGGTTATTAAAGTCATGAGAAACCAGTGATGACAGAATCGTGACCTACGAATGTCCAATCTTTTTTTTCAGTAAAGGTGAAGCAGTGCTCTGCCCTCACGACCTATGCTAACAGCCCTTACCCTGCTTCCATTTCCAGAGCCATCTGGGGCACAGGCACCTGCTTGCCAGCAGCTGTGGCTGGTGAAGCGTCTCTGAGATGTTGCTTGGGTTTGCTGTTGCTTTATTTCTCTATTAATTCTGTAATAGATTGCATCAATATTGCAGATTGGTATATAGTGCAGTGAGAGAAGAAATGAGAATGGTACTTTGATCTCGCATTTTTATTATTTTAGGTTGTAAATAAAAATAGGACGAGTTTTTTGATCGTGCTGTGTCACAGCCTAACGCAAATGAATCATTGTGTGCTGTCTGTGACTGCAGTCCGTTCTGTTCATGTGTGGCTGTGCCCAGTCCCCTTAGGAGGGCTGAAACCATGGATATGAAACTCTTACTGTAATACTGGATTAAAACTTAGCAGATAAGAAGAGCTTGACTCTTTAAATACCAAAAAATAATGTTTGTCAGACAGTTTCTTAATTTATTTTATGGGTTTTGAGAGACATATCAACTTGGTCATAGGAAGTCCCGAAAAAGGCAAGTACTTTGCATCCTGTTCTCTAATAGAAGTCAATTCCAATAAGGCTTCTTAAGTGATTTAGGTGCTTCTGGAAAATTTAGCTACCTAATTTCAATGTCCACCTGAAGCTAAATCTTGAGGTGTAAAGTAAGTACAGGTGATTTCTGATCCACTTTAAGAGTCCTTTTTCTAAAGTAAATTTCTAAGTGTTAAATTTATTTTGATTAGTAGATATCCCTTTTCTGCAAAATGCTCTGACTTAATTATTTGTTCCTGCTAATTAGTCTTTAATGAAAGAAAAATATCTGAGGTAAAGATGGTTTCATTCTGCCCGTTTGCATTTGTAACTGATTTAAGCTCAATCACTGCAGTTTAATTATTCTTAAAAATATGCTACAAGTCTAAGGCAGCTTTTAAAAGAGCTGTGGTTTGCACCTTTTAATGCTGTTGTTGCATTTGGTTTCATAAGGCTTTTATTTAGGAATGAAAGAAAGTGTTGCAGGTGGTATTGGTGGAGTGGTTATGAGGAAAGAATGTCTTGTTTTGCAAATTAGCAGCCTAGTAAGGCAGAGAAAGTGGAGGGTATATATCTATATATGTGGGAGCAAATATATCTAACATGGATTCACATGTTGTTCTTCTTTTGCCTTCGTATGGCCGATCACAGAGGTGTGTTACCTATTATTTTTGGTTTTGTGAAAGGGTTTTTTTTCCTTTATTTTTGAAGTCCTGAACTCATGTTTATTTACCTGCACATTCCCACGGGCTCATTTCAGTCTACTTTCATAAACAGAACTGGATGTCAAAATGCCTGGATAAATGAAACAACATTGATTTTTTTAATCTGAGGGTAAACTTTCTTAAACCTTCTTTAAAACTCTCCATTCATGCATAACACCACAGTCAGTTATGAGTTATGTGTCTTTGAATCTTTTAGGTTGACATTTTGGGGCTGGAAAGAACTTGTCAGTTTACATTTAATGGCATTAATTCCAGGCTTTGGGATATGTTTCGTGGCTGGAGAGAACTTTGAACACTAAATATGGTGAAAGTTGGCACATATTTTCAATGCCAAATTCTGCTGTCCAGCTGCAGTTAGAGCCTCAACTTCTTTAGTATCCTAGAGTCACTCAATGGTTTATCTGGGTTAATAGAGAAAAACATGTTTAAAGCACAGTGTGATTCTGCTATTAACATAAGTAACTACCAATCTATCTGCCATCAGTCCACAACTCAACGGTAATGCTGGCCTTGTCCCAAGTAGAAGCCAATATAAAACAAAATAAATTCCTTGCATTCTTGGTATCATTAATTCATTGTTTTTCCTATCTTTAGGGTGCCATTTGCTTTATCTTCATCTCAATTAAAAAAAAAAAGCATGTATATATATGGTCTCCTCTTCAGTTAGCAGCACATTCTGATGTAGTTGCTCTTGATGAATGGCCACTAAAGCTTGAGGCGATATTTTTCCTTGTTGACAGTTTATATTTTCTTAACATGAAATTGTAATAAATTGTAGCTGAAGGATCTTCTTTGCATCCTGTGAGGTTTAGTGGTTTTTCTTTTTTCTTTTTGCCTTTTTTTTCCCATCCCATTATGGTATTTTCTCACAGGGGTTTTACATTTCACCTTTCATTTTTCAGAAACCGTGGATTTGGAGCTGTTAGTATTCAACAAAACCTCTGTCTCAGGAAAAAAATTGGCAGCTTTCATGCACTCACAAAGGAATTTCAGAAAAATTATTTGTTATCCTCAAATTAGATGCTGCCAGAGTATATCATTCCAAAACTACTTTTCTCATGGGAAAGGCCCATAAGACTAGGCTTAACAATGGGGAAACAATCTGGGTTTATTTGCGTTTACATAGATCAAGCTTTCTTTACTTGTCTGTGAACAGAGCACCTCATTACTTTTTCTTTTCCCCCCAGTCAAACTGCACGTGTAAAATAAAGCCCTGCACTTGACAATAACGTTGTAGGTGCTAAAGAAGGTGAGGTGAGTGTTCAGGGTCATACACCAAGAGCAGGGCAAACAAGTGGGTCCTTTGTTAGAAAAGGCCATGTTTGTGTAGCTCTCTGTGTCTAAACTGATGTGTGTTTGGTTTTAGTTTGTCTCCAGTTGTTCACTGGGAAAGGCGAAACAGGCCCCAAAGACCTGTAGGAATTTCAGATAATAACACAAGTAATGATAACAACCTTAAGAAAACACAACAACCTAGCATTTCATAAAAAGAAAACCCCATATGTGAGGCAGAGGTGACCTCTAATGGGCGTTGCAAAACTTAGACTTTTGCAAAATTCCTTACTGTGCAGCTGCTGCTCCTGGGTCCCTTTGGCAAGGGCTGCTTGGGTCCCTACAGGCTCAGCCTCACAAGTACCAGGGCAAGCACGGAGAGATTTGGAGTCTTTTTGTTTTGATTATGGAAAAATTATAGATGTGCAGTACAGAATGGACATCAGCAAGGAGGTGCCCAACCTAATGCCAACATGAGCTGTAGATATCCACATGGTGCAGAAGGGTGCCACGTGAAGGTGCTGGTTGGCTCTGGCAGCTGTGCTGTTGTCCTGGTTTCTGCACTCGTTCAGGTGCTGCTAACTCCAGTCTCTGCTGTGTGTTATTACTCTGCGTAGGTGTAACTCCAAATCACCTCAATTTGTTGTTGTTATGGCAGCATTAAAAAAAAAACCTTCCTAATCAAAATGAGGGAACCCACTGTGGTGAATACACTGAAGTGAGTCAGACGAAGGACCTTCTCCTGCAAGGCACTTCAGAACGTAGCTCAGGTACAAGGCTAAATAAACAAGGACAAATAAAATGGACACGGCTTAGCTGAAATAGAAATCACTGTTATTGAAGATGAATTGAATTTTATTCAATCACCAGAATTTTATTTGTGCAAAGTGTTGTCAACTGACATGGAATAACAGAAAGGTAATGGAAGAAGAATACAGAAAAATAAATTACCGAAGTAAGTACAGATAAAGTCGGTGCTCTTGAAAAAAGTGGTTGGAGAGATGAATTCAGGAGTGCAGAGTATGTGTAGGCAGTGTGTGGTGAAGAGGTGAAAACCAGGGCAAATGCATGACCACAGGCTCAGGATTGTTTGTCAGATCAAGAGATGAAAGCCAGAAGATGGATTACCAGCTTGGGAAAGATAGTGAGGACAGCAGATAGGAGCTGTAAAAGGGTGACGGACAAGAAAGAGGAGTCTGTATAGCTCTGTGAAAAAAATCCCCAGTGAAGATAGGGATACTACTGCAGGAGTGCAGAGATACCTTTCCACAGATGCTTGTCAGAATTACATATGCTGTTCATTACCATCAGGTAGCAATATAAATATATTAATCATAACAAATAGAATCTGTTCCAGAATGCACACTCACTAATCACCATTACACAAAAAGGTTTCCAGAACTAAATACCCAAAACCACAGGCAGTTGAAAACCAGCTAATTATGAAAGCCTGCCCAAACTGTGTAGTTTTTCATTGACAAATAGATAGCATTAGTCCAGTCTCAGAATGAGTCTTTTTTTGTAAACCATCAGTATGCAGGTCAGCAGCAGCATAGTGAAAAACTGTGTCACTGGTAGTGCACCAATATCCATCAGCTCAAGCGATTGATGTTGATGTAATCACTGTCTCTAATAGGGATAAAGTCAGGATAATGAAACATTGTCACCAGATCAATGTCTTCTGTTTTGAAAATAAACCCCCTCAGCTTTGCCTTTGCATTTATGTACCAGCAGGCGACCACATCATTCAATTCAATTGACACAGTCCCTTAGAGCCCTGAGTGATCTATTGTGGGAACATCAGGAACAGCATATTGGGGAAAAATGGAACATTCTTGATCAGACTTACAGACCACATTATTCAGTGGGTTTTCCAGCAGTGAAAATGAGAATAAATCAGCTTTAACTGTTTAATTTCTACATGTTCTTGATCAAAAAGCTGGGACCACAGTACTCGTGCTTATTTTCAATGATGCATGGTCGCAAATAGAAGATGGGGTTTTTTTGTATGTTGTTCCTTCTCTACCTTAGTCTCAGCAGAAGCTCTTGATGGGGCTCATTTTGACCAATTCAAGAGCTCTTCCAAACCAGTTATTTTCTCAGAAATTTTTACAGTTTGATCCAAGCGAGGATTAATGGGTGCACTCCCACATTCATCCGTAATTATTTTTGCTAAGGCTTTAAAGCAAGACAGGAGATTAGCAGTTGTATAGTTGCATGCTTAAAATTGGGTACGTGCTGAAGGTGTGTATTGCATGGGATTTTAAACCACGTAGCAGATAATGCTTCTTCCAGTTTTCATCTTTTTAGTGCTTGAGTCGAGCAACCTACCGCTATTCTATGTCTAGATCTAGGCAATATTAGTAGGCCAACATATTAGCACTTAGTAAAGCTATTTTACAAAGCCTTCTTGAGATAAGGTCTATATGTTTGATTGCAAAAGTCTTAATTTAAATTAGGTATTCCTGAACAATTGTAACCTCTAAAGGGACATCTTTCTAATGGCCTACAGCTTGCTTGATGTTTTCACTGCTCCCATGATGGCCTCTCCAATAAGAAAACTTCCCTTTTTTGGTAACAGATGTCTCTCCCTGGCGTATGACAAGCATTTGTCTGGTAGCTCCCTCTCTGTTCCAGAGTAGGTAGAGGTTAGCATACACAGCCTAGGTGGATTTTGCCCCAGGTAAATGTTCTAATTCTGGTGATTAATCAGAAGTTAACGATTTCTAATCAATGTTAGAAATACTGTGATTCCATTTTTGCTGCCATAGGCATCTGCCCGGCTTGTGTGCAGGTAGAATAGTCTAACCCTGCCTTGAAGGCATTCCACCAAGACACTGGTTCCTCTTTTCTGAAAAATGCTGTTGGTCTGGATTAGGTGTTTGATCACGGAAAATTTCATATTGTTTGTTTATATGTTCTGTATGCTCTGAAAATTACGTAAGTGTTGAAGGAGGTCAGTGCTTTAATGTTTTAACTGCTACTACCAGACAGTTTTCATTTAATCCTATTCTGCATCAGTGGACTCGAGCTTTGTGATTAAAAGCCCTCTCCTTGTCTGCTTTCAGAGGAGTGAGATGGGATGTTCAGGCTTAGGATCTTGTGGTGAGTCAAGGAGGGATGGCTTTCATATAGTAGTCAAATCTGAGGCAGAACTGTCTGCTCGTGGGTTTCCTGGCATATGGGTGTGTGTTCTGAGCAGCTTGGTTTGGCTTTTAAGTTTTGAAGGAATAATATATCTGCTCCTGAAGAAAGATATATCAGAACTACCTCCATTTCAACAGTGTTGTAGCTATCACACAGAGAAGCTGTGCCTGGATAAAAATGTCTATATTCATTGTACCCCAAACAGCTGAAAAGTCTTTTAAAATATCATAGTGTATATATATGATATATAGCATATAATATATGATTCCTTTTTGTTATTCTGATACAGGAAACAAGGAGAAAAATCTCCCCCAAACACGTAATTTCTTCTTGTGTAGCACTGTATCAAGGAAAAAAGAGATTTAAGAACCTAAGAGCTTTGAATGAAGTGTCAGTACTAGAAATATCTCTGTTTCTTCAGTCAGTCTAGGGATTTTCAAAATATGGCTGCCAAGAATCACTGCATGATGCCCTATAGCTGTCCAGGAAGATGTATTTTTAACTCTAGAAAGCATAGAAGTTGCAGCTTTATGGTCATAACCCTGGAAATGTGATACTGAATATACTGTCACTTGTCTCTCTACTGTAACATCCGGAATCCCAGTCTCCTGGGTCACACAGCAGATGACTTTGGGGAGGAGAATCATAGTTCAGTAATTAAATACTACTTCGCTCTAGGCTAAACCAACAAATGAGCTTCATCTGCAGCTTATTTTGTACTAGTACTCAGGATGGTGCTTGGTGTTTCTGGGGACTGAGTACTCTGATAAGTAGACAGTAACTATTATTTTCAGTTAAGGTTTTGGGTGGTTTTGATTTTCTCTTCAGAAAATTTCAAACTGGCTTTGTCATCTCGTATGCTTCATACTCTCAAATTGGCACAGAAAGACAGAGACTGCTGCCATAAATTAGGTCACTAAAGCTGTAGTACAGAATACAAATATTTATCACCTGAGCTCGGGAAACAATTCAGATGAAGAAAGGAAAAAATATTTTTTTAGTATTTAGAAATGAAGCCATTTTCTTAAGATTGAAAGTAAAGCACTAGAGTTAAAAGATGAACATGAGAAGCATCTCTTGTTTTAAATTGCTAGAAGGAAAACTAGCAAAGCTTGATCATATGGGAAATCAGTAAGAAGGCTCATTAGGTAAAATTACAGATAACTTTTAATGTAAGTTCACATTTTACATAGATTATTGAATCTTAAAATAAAAAAGGGCACATTTAAATAATAGCGATTTAGAGACACAGGTAAAAATGAAGAAAATGAGATAACTTTCATTTTGAAATATATTACAACAAAGCTTATGGATTAAATTTAAAAAAAAAAGTTTTCCTCTAAATTCAGAAGGTTAGAAAGAATTCCTAATTCAGATTGTCAGATAGTAGGGGAATTTTAATAAGGGCTCATTTGTATTGCGCCCAATAGAATACTGGCTCGCATCTCTCAAGTGAAGGTGTGAAAGTACAAACAGGAGCATTTAGAGCAATTAGTTGATGCAGTTAAAGGAACTTCAACCTTTTTTTCCTTCTTTTTAAAATATGAGAAAATGTTTGTTTTGATTGAAATTGATGTCTAATAAATTCTTACTCAGAAGATGTACAGCATTGATCATACACTGCCTGCTTGACATACAGGAACCACTAAGTTATTTAATGAATTTTTCCTTTATAAACAGTTTCTAAAGGGCCATGTGTAAATTTTCTTTGGATGTGGTATTACCAAGTTCAGCAGCCATTTAGGATAGACTCAACATGTTTTGAGGAAGAGCCTTTGGAGAACACTTATAGAACAGCAACTGCCTGCAACAGCATTTTGTGGAACCCTGGATTAAAACTCCAGTTCTGCAAGCCACTCACAGGGCAGATTTGGCTGAATGAAGTCCTGCTGAAACCTTACAAATCCAGGAGTTCGACTGGTGTGAGTGGTTGGATTTCTTTTCACTTTCTTCAGCACTTCTGAGTTGATGAGTCAAAGCAGACTTGGGGGCATTGATGGCTCACAGTTTTAATTGTCTTGCGTGCAGCTGGACAAGAGGATGGAATTTAGTGTATCGGCACTTCCCAAGGCTACGACGGGGTATTTGTCCCTTGAGCCCCTGGGACAGCAATCACATAGTGGTTGAGCTTGCTTGCCAGGCTGAGGGACTTCCAGCAGTAGTTATTAAGCTTAATGAAGAGAAATTGATTGTGTGTCACACACACAACCTCATTTTTATTTTTAAGACAGGTAATACAATTGTAAAGCAGAATTGTAATAAAATTTTCCGAAGGACTTGTAGGTACCTTCAGTTTTTTTGGGTGGAATTGAAGTCTATGGATAATAGTTAAAAAGAAACCCAACAAATTATTATGGTCATTTAAAAAAGGATGATTCATAAGTAGCAAGGAAAAAAATGGTATCACTCTGTATGTGCACAGATGCTAGCAAAATTTTTGTCAGGATTTCTTGTGAAAGAGGAAAAAATAAAACGATTAGTGACAATATTTCTGTAGTAGGAAATTTATTGTTTCTGTAGCCAGACTTTTGTTTTCTGTGGCTAAGTGTAGCAGTCTGTTTATGTCTGAGCACTAAACGTTTTTCCGAGCTACCCAGACATTAGCTGTTCCCCTTAACATGTTGTAGTTAGTACTGAACTCATGACTGGTATGTTTTGGGACATCATTATTCACAGCAGCCAGCCAGGTTTTTCTGTTATCCTACCTAATTAGGATGTGTTAGAGCCCACCTAAAACTGCAGAAATGTTACTTTCTTAGGCTGTTGTTTGGTAATGCAATAAATCTAACTCTAGTAAATCTACTGTACATTCTAGAATTATGATTAAGATATGTAAAGTGCTAATCAGATGTATAAACTTTCTCTGTCAGTTCAGATTTTTTTTTAAAAAAAAAGCACATCCAAAAAAACCCGTGTTGGGCAGGAGCCATATCAGGCAGCATCTGTTCTCCAGCATTTGGCATGAACCTGGAAGAGTACAAAGCTAGCATAAACATGTAGAGTAGAATAATAATTTGTCAGAAATGCAATAAGATCTGTGCTGTTGGGCACCCGTTAGCCTGCAGATCGGTGTTTGTGATAGTGGAACTTAATCTTGTTATAAAATATTTTCCTTGTAAACTTTACCCAGGGTGTGAAAGTGTGTGAGTGGCACTCAAGGGATGGAGAAGCCCCTGAGAGACCCTGTGTGCTGGTGTGTCTGAGTTAGGGCAGGCACGTTACAGAAATGCAGGCACAGTTTGCTATGTGGAAGCTGGGTCAGACTTGGTGTGTTGGCTCCGGAACAAAAAACATAATTTCCTTTGAAAAAGGCAGTTTCCAAATGGCTTTTTGTAGGATTTCTGACACGGATTCAGAGTTGTAATAAGTGGGTCGGTTTATCTAAAGCACAGACCTGCGTCTTGTCAGGCACATCTTGCTCTCGAGTAGATCTTGAACCCAGCATCTGCATAGACAGTTGACTTTTATTTTATGGCTGGTGTATTTCACACCTGATAAATTTTGGGAGTTCAGGCATTTTCTATAGCGACATTAAAAATTACCTGGGACATCTTGAAACTCTGCTGATTCTAATTGAATGGTGATGTTATAATCCACGGGCTCGTGCTCCAGGAAGGGGATCCTACAGATAACCAGTGCCTGCGGCTCAGTGATTTTGGATGGTCAAGGAAGAACAGGATGATGGGTTACCTGCACTGTAATACAGTTTAATTTGGACTATGGTATTGCTGACCATCCTGGAGACGTGTGTGGGGCACGAGCCTGAGAAAAGACATATTGAAGTGGACTTTGTTTTGAGCAGTGAATATTGATCCTGGTATGGTCCCAGGTACTAGAAGCCCATAAGCAATTTAGGCGTGGTTCATAAGCCTTGTTGCATATCCTTCATTTACCTGTTTTGTTGTTGTTTTAATTTAATCCTAGTTTTACCAATAAGGAATCTACTTGAAATGCACTGCAACTTCTCAAGTGGGAGAGGTTTCCTTTAAAAGTGCACTAGGAGCTAAAACAATAATGTGGGTGCACCACAGTTTGCTGTATTTCCTGTAAATCCACAGAATGTTTTGAGGAAGACTTGGAATTTTTTTTGCAACAGCCAGAAAAAACGGCCTCAAGGATCTTGTTACATTTTCAGAATTGATTTGGGACATAGACATTGTAGGTATCTTGCAATATTTTTAATGGTCCCTTTGCAAATTGGGGTGGAAATCTAGGACTGGTGGGAATAATATAATTTTTACTTTTTTGATATTTTTTAATTTTTTGTTATTTGATTTCTTTATCTAAGATAAAGAGCAGGAAATTAATACTAAGTGTCCAAAGTAAGTAGCTGATTGCACATGGGAACAGTGGATTTAGAGGAAATAAACTAGCAATAATGAAGTAGATCTGCTACTATGTGCAATATGTGTGTATGTGTATGAGTGCATATGTAAAGATTTTTTTTTCTCTCCTCTAATTTTCTTCTTTTCAGTCTTTCCTCCTCTAGTTGTGTTTCTGTTTCCATTTACATGATGCTACTTTTAAGAAAACTTCCCCATCACCTCCCAGACAAGCCCTTGTTGAGGCTTTAGGGAAAATGGAGTTCATGTGGCCCATAGATTAGCAGGTTTGTTTTCTTTCCCATTCCACTTTTTCTTTGGCAGACATCACTGGCAAGATGTAACTTCAGCGTGAAGGAAGGGGGTGGCCATGTGTGTTGAGCACTGAGAGCAACGTGGCCAGTGGCTTTGGGATCAGTGGGTCCCCTCTCCATCCTACCTCTACACCTTCAATGTCATCACCTTGCTGTCACTGTCTTGGGTCATTTCCCCTGTTTACCGCCCAGAAAGCTACTAGTGGGAAGGTAGGAGGCAGCACAGCTCCTGGGGCTGCCAGCAGATTCCCAATCACATGCAGTGGGGTTCACTCCGCTCTGAGCTGCTTCTTCAGCCACCTGCAGAGTCTGCTCCCGGGACTGGAGGTGCCACACTTGCAGAGCCCTTTGCTGCCCCTGGTTTTGAGAGTGAGCAGAGTAAGCCCTGCAGCCAGAGCCAAGCGGGGTACCGATTTAAAATTTGTCAAAGGGAAAGAGTTATTGTATCTTCTTCTATCTGTACTTCTGCTGTATTTTCTCCTTCATGTGGTTGTTTGCGTTTGGGATGGGAAGGAGGGTGGTTTGGTTTTGCTTGTTCTTCTTGCGGGGTGAGAGCCCGGTGAGTGCTGTCTCCGGGGCACCAGCTGAACAACTGGACCTGTGATGGGGGTAAATACAGAAAACTTGTCAGCACCAAAAAAAAAAGGATAAAGCAATATCTTGGTAAAAAACTCCCAGAACCTTTTGCACCCTTTTCAGCTTCATGTCCTCATCAGGCAAGCCATGTATTTATTGAACGCATCTCTTGTGTTTTTCTAGTTGTTGCAGTGCAAAAGCCAGTGTTGCACTGCCACCTGTTGATAGCAGGGCAGGAGAGCCTGTGGCAGTGCTGGTCCTGCCTCACCAAAGCATCCTGTGGGAATGAACCAGCCTTGAAAAATGAAACTTATTTGACTCAGGCACGGAGAGAAACACTTTTGACAGAAAAGTAGATCATTATCTGTTTTTCTTTTGCTATTCAGCTACGTGACACATGAATTTATGTGGCATCTCCATCATTCTGCTGTAAGTGGGGAGCCCACTTTGTCTTAATAATGAGGGTCTTCTCTATGTAGCAAATAGCACTTGGATGTTTTCTGAATTTTGATGTATCTTTTTGGAAAATGGAGCAAGATTTTAAAAATCAGTAACACCTCATGGAACAAATACTCCTGTTTGTGTGTGTAATATAAAAAGGCTTCTTTACAAGTCTTTTTAAATCTAATTACTTTTTCTTCTTAAGGAGAATATTGTTCCTCTTCCTACAGAACTTCTCTGTAAGAAGCGGTCTTAAATAAAGATGATTTGTGCCAGGTATGATGTCAAGACATAGCTGAATAAAATTAGTGTTTGGTCCTGCACGTGGTAGAATTGATTGCTAATGCCTGAAATGGCTAAATATCACATTAATTTCAAACACTGCTCAATAAATGAGCCCTCAAAGTATATTCTAATTTGGCAGTTGTACCTTGTACATTGGGCTTTGCAGGGGGACTGTGGATGATAGGGTAGGGTTAGTATCAGTGTACCATTAGAAGGTGTATTGCATTATCTAGAAATTATTGTACAGGAGTAATTATTTTTTCCTTTAGAAGTGACAAGAATTTAAGTAGTTCTGAATTTTAATTTATTTTCTTAAGGGCATCTTCCCTCCTTGAAGGTCTGTTGATGAAAACTACTGGGCAGATACTAGGAGCAAGAGATGGACCTTATGTCTTACTCTGTTCTGGAAGCTGATGTTTTTTTCTTATTACTAGATGTCATGGAAAGAGCAGGATTTTCAAACATTCAGAAGTCAGGAAAATGCCCTCACAAATGAGGCTTAAAGTTAGAAAAGCTACTGTATTCTGTCTCATTATCTTCATGTTTTAAAGACTCTTGTTGCTTCATATTTTCAAAAACTTGTCATCAGAAGTAGATATAGTCTGATACTTTGCTTTGTTAAATATTTACATTAATAAAATCAAAGGGAAAATATTTATCCATCAATATTTTTAAAGCCTTTATGGAAAAAGAAATGTTACTAAAATAATAATTTTTTGTGGAAATAGCTGGGCATTTTTTGAACAAGGTACAGTGTTGTAGCCCATATTGCACCTTTCTACTGGAGCAGGAGTACCTGAAAATTGAACTAGATTAGAAAGTGTAAAAGCGAAAATTTCCTTGGATACCAACGTGAAACCAAGTTTTTGGTCTTTATTAGCCAAGGCAGACATAAATTCACTCTTTGAAAAATGTGTTCCATATCAGTAATGTTGATTCAATGAAACTCACTTGAGTATTTTTAAAAACCTGTGAAATTAGGCCTTTCTGGTACTGGTAGTAAGCAGCATCGTTCCCCGGTCCATACCATTATGCATCATTTGAGAATGTGGCCCTTCAGTATTTTATTTACTGACCTTTGTGTTGTGGTGAGACAAATGACTTTTTAATGATTACAGTAGACTTATTTGCATTATAAAATAAAACCATTGTTTGTGCTGCCAGGGAGCTACTCACTCTATAAATATAGCATTTGTTGAGAAATACTTATTAGGTACTAAAAATATTTCATTGACCTACTTTTTTAATTTCAGGATTGTGTCCTCTGTTGTGACCTCATGGTTTAACTGGGAATAAAGATGAGTATAAGCAGTGATGAGGTTAACTTCCTGGTATATAGATACTTGCAAGAGTCAGGTGAGTTTTTACAATTCTGGTTGTTAAACAATGCATAATTTATTTGGTATTCATCTGGAACTGGCTTTAGCAAACGCAGACTCATTTAATTATTTTGCCAGTAGGCATGTGCTTCTGTCTGAACTGTTTTTTGGTGTTTCTTCTCTACAAGAGAAGGAATTCCTGCCAAGTTACCTTCTGTAACTTAATCAGATTTAGTCATTTGGAGTTTTCAGATGGCAGTCAACCAGCTAAGGCCTCACATGATTGCTAGAAATTCATTTTCCTCGAGATCGCTTTTGTCTACAGGTGACAATGACTCTTTGAACCATTTTCTTTGAGGCTACTTGAAGAAGAAAAAGGAAGACCATCAAAATACCTTTTTTCCTGTTCTTTTATGGGGTCATGGTGCTTCTGTGAGCTGGTTTGCCATGGCCAAATTCCTTACCTGATTGTACAGAGGGCAGATGTTGCTATATTTCAAAGGAAGAAGTGGCATCTGTGACTCATTCATCGAATCTAAATACAGATGAACAGAATTTTTTACAGGAATGACTCTTGGGTTCTCAAAAGCCCCTCTCCATTTTCTTGGAGGATTTTGTCTTTCATTTTCAGGCAAACCAATGCCGCCTGATTCTTAGGAAGAAGAACAACAGAGAGACTAATATTGTCAAACTTGAAAACAAATTTCAGGCTTCTTGAAAATGCATTTGACTGATGTAACATCTGTCTACTGCTCATGGACTTCTCAAGCTAAGACAAAGAAGCCCCAGAAGCAATGGTGGCTGGCACAGTTTTTCAGTCTCTGCTTGTCAGAAGAAAGCAGAAACTCATTGTTCTGCCTGAATTTACTGAAAAGTATTATATGTTCTTATTCCAGTTGCAGATTGCTTTTGTCACATAAGCCAAACTTACAAAATTGCTTTATCTTTATCTGGAAGTTTGCAGACAGCTTCATAGTTGCCTGACTGGGGAAAAAAAAAACCCCAAAACAGTAGTTTAAGAAAAAAATCGGTGACAGTGAAGTTAATTTGCTGAAACAAACATTTTTTTCTCTAGGTTAAATTTACAATCAAATAGCAAGCGAGTATCAGTGATGCACATGCTTGCCACTTCTTAATCAGTGCATGATACTGATGCAGTTCTAAGTGCCAAAACACACAGGATTATGACAGCACTGTACCACAAAGTGAATTCTGATCTGTGTACAGATCCATTTCACTTTCATGGGTAACAAATCAGTGAGTAAATGTAACAAGTGAGTCTTGGTGTCTTGGAGATATATACTTTATTAAGTACTATATGCAATACTCTATATATATAGTTTTACTATACATAAATACATTTAAATACTGTTGCATATTGTGTATTTTATATTTTTTTATTTACCCATTCACAAATGCTTTGCCAATGGTACTGTAATTAATAGTTGCTAACTTTATATATAAACTTAGGTTTTGTCTTTTTGTAAACTTAAACAGGAAACACGTTGGAGGTGTTTTGATGAGGGTTTTTTAGTTAATAAACATGCTGCAATTTTGTGTAACTTGCTGAGATTTGTAAACAGAAGATCCTAAAGTATATGGCAAGTAGCAATGCCTGTCTATAAAACAATTCTGATGTTTTTGCTTTGCCTTCAGGGTTTTCCCATTCAGCATTTACCTTTGGTATAGAGAGCCATATCAGCCAGTCTAATATAAACGGTGCTTTGGTGCCACCAGCTGCTTTGATTTCCATCATCCAGAAAGGTCTGCAGTATGTAGAGGCAGAAGTCAGTATTAATGAGGTAAGGAGGCTCTGCCTACAGGAGCATTATGTCCTTGCTTGCAGTAAGTTTGGATGTTAGTATTTTTTTCTTAACTTTCTTGTATCCTATTTATCTACTTTTACTTCAGATTCCTTACTGCTGGTGTTCACCATGACTCCAGTGGTGGAACCAGAATGGAGTGACATTACTGGGTAGGGGTTCTGCCCAGTGCAGCCACACAACACCAGGCATGGTGTTCTGGCTCATTGCTTAAAGGTCCGTTGTCTGTAGAGTTTTTACCCTAATATAATGTTGTAGTAAATCCAGACAAGTGCAATAAAATAATAATTGAGACAAGTAACATCTTGATTTTCATTTTTGTAGACTTGCACTGGGGAGGTGGGAGAGCACTGTACAACTCTCATTTGGGTGATGTGTCATTATAATGAAATAATGAAAGCCCAAAGGCAAGGTTTCCAAATAGAGAGAGGGTTTCAGTTTGTGGCAGGAAGGATGAAGGCATATGCCAGTTTGCTTTTTACCTCTGCTGGCTAATTCGTCTTGAGCAGGATCTATTAAATTTGATATTTAAATGGTTATTCCAGCAGTACAGAAAACTATGTATCTTCCTGCCTGATGCTGCAGATACCCACAATTTCCATTCTAATTTATGCCTGGAAGGTTAGCAGCCTTTGTATATGTCAGTTCTATTATGGAAGGAAACGTTTTTTTTTCACTAATTCTGCTCTATTTCCAGTCTTCTATTTACGTGTAGTTTTCATAGTCCCAGTGAAGCAAATCTTTTCTCTTAGGAAGCCTTAGCAAAATAAAGCAAGTTATTGGAAAAGAAGGAGGCCCTATATTTGTCACAAGGAATCCTTCTAGCTCCTAAAAATAGTTTCTTACAAGGCCCTATTTTTAACTGGGTCTTGTCCATTTCTGGATAAAATTCTTCCTTATTGTTTGAAAGCATGCCAGCACTGTTTAAAAAATGGAAGAAAACTAGTCATCTCTCCAGATAATATGTTTATGGAAAGTATTAGTCTAATAAGATAGAATAACTTCACAAGTCAGTGACCTGACTTGCAATGTTTGCAGCTCTTCAAACAAACCATTAGATTTTGTTGTGACCACTCATGCTTGAAATCATATTCATAGATAGCTTACAGTATTTTTTGCTTTAACAGATGATTTAGCAAACTCAAAGCATAGACGTTTTGATTCCAGAAGCTCTGCCAGAAGCTTATAGTGGCTTTTTTTCTTTTGTGTATTTGTGGTGGACACTTAACTTTAGACTAAAGTTCCAATCCTAAGCACAGCAAATATAAAGCTATCACTTCCAGCACCATTTGTGAACTATTTTATTATGTTAAATCAAAACTCTCACTTTAGTTTTCCTTGGAATTTTTGCCCATAATGTTAATTTGTACCTGGTGTTGTCTTTTGTTTTCTCCCTCTGCTGTAATTCAGGATGGTACCTTGTTTGATGGTAGGCCGATAGAGTCTCTCTCACTGATAGATGCAGTAATGCCTGATGTGGTACAGACAAGACAACAGGCCTACAGAGATAAACTTGCACAACAGCAGGCAGCAGCTGCAGCAGCTGCAGCTGCAACTAACCAACAGGGATCAGCGAAAAATGGAGAAAACACTGCAAATGGAGAAGAGAATGGAGCACATACTATAGCAAGTAAGTTGGGACAGAAATTATCTTAACCCGTGATAAAATCATTTCTTTGTCATTTACCGTGGTAAGAGCTCATGTTACAAGGTAGTAGACAATGAGGTTAGTGTGTAGAGGTACTAACAGCCCTTCAGCTTTCAGACAATGCCTTTGTCATAGGTGATACTTAAACAGATGGTGTCTCTCTCACATTTGACTATCCCAAGTTTGATACCTGGAATTGTAGGAGGATGTGCAAACTCCTGAATTCATTAATTCACAATATTCCATTGGCCAGCCTCACTTCTAGTACTGCTCCTCTCCAATCATCAGAAGGAATTCATAGAGAGCTCTTGCATAAAGAGAAAAAAAAATCGGAGACAACTCTTTAAATATTGCACATCCTCAGCTTTAGCCTGTACAAGGAATAAGGAGAGGAGTCGTCTAATCCACACCTGGTTAAAACTGAGCTTTGCTTGTGAAGCTCCATGAACTGCTTTTGACGGGTTCTGCTAACCCCATGAATCAGAGAGATGTAACCAGTTCTCTGTAGGACAGACTTTCTTGTTGTGCTGAGATCGTCATTGTTGCTGAGACAAACCTGGTGGTTACTGAGACAAGCCTGCAAGGAGTTGCATCAAACAATCCTGAATAGCAAGTCGTGAAAACTGATACTGATAAAGGAGATAAACCACACAGAACTTATTTTATTCATTGGATTCATTTAGTTGTGGTTGGTGAAATAAGTGAGTTTTTTATTTGTTATCACTAGTCAAGGAACATACCTTGCAATCAGGCTTAGTATAGGAAAGTTTAGGCTAGGCATTAAAAGTGTGGCTTTGAAAATATTCTTCTGGAAGTCTGCATGACACCCTTGAAAGAGGGAGCTACAGCTCTTTCTGTAAATACACCTGAAGAAATAACATTTTTGAGTGAGTATTCATATCAAGCCATATACAAGTTTTGCATTTTATAGCTGGGTTTTGTTGTTTTATTTCATTATTATGTGTGAAAAATAAACTGGAAATATAATATTTGGCTTAAATAATAGAATATTTACATGTTAACTGTGAACTGGATAGAGTAGGTGTAAACCTCAGACCTTGGCCACTGTTAAATGTGGTGTATCAGCAACCCCTACTGGCTGGTACACCAAATTGTTCTGGCATTGATTCTCTTTAATTGAAGCAATGATTTATGTGATGCTCTTTCTTAACAATGCGCATATTGTAATAGCCTTTTCTGTTTTCTCACGCATACAAACAGTGACAAAACCCCTTACTGTTAAATTAAGCAATAGATGTGAAATGGTTTGTTTAACCACAGTGAATAAATATAGAGCAGGTGAACTGTTCAGGGTGTTTTATATTCTGCTTTTACATTCACTGTGAATTTATTTTTAATAATAGACAGTGATTGATGGTAGTTGCCAAGAAAACGGTTTTGTCAGTTGAGTTGCCCCCAGTATGTTTTACAGAACAATATGGATTCAAAATCACTTCCATGCAGAAAGCTATGGATTGCCACGGCAACTGCCAATGCAGTTTAAAAAACTCAGTTATCAGCTTAGCATATCACTAAATGTTACTGTATCAATTAAAGCTATTTTATAAATGAAGTGTCTGAGATGTAGGTTTTAAATCTGTTTGGCTGCAATTGATGAACAAAGATTTTTGAAAATGAAAGTGTCATAAATCTATTTATAAAGCACAAGATAGACAAGCAACATATTGTACTATGGAGTACAGAGCCTGAAAAACTGTGACTACTTTAAACATCAGTGTTTATTTTTTTAACATAGTAAAAAATTAACTTTTGGTCTCAATTTTGACGTTTCAAAATTAAATCAATTTGAATGGTGAGGTTTAGAAGAGCTAAGAGCTTTCTCACATTTTTGAAACTCTCCATCTGTTTATAGGACTTCATAAACTGGAAGAATAAAGGAACACTACAGCTTTGTCTAATTTTGATCCCTGTAAATTGTGAATTAAATGTTATGCTCCTTCCAGAAGAATATGACCCATACAATACTTACACGGTATTGTCTTAAAATATTAAAATCCATCTCTCTACTGTTATTTCCCATAATGCAGATAATCACACAGATATGATGGAAGTAGATGGAGATGTTGAAATCCCTCCCAACAAGGCAGTGGTGTTGCGCGGCCACGAATCTGAAGTATTCATCTGTGCCTGGAATCCCGTTAGCGACCTTTTGGCCTCAGGGTAGGTGCATTAACCATGTGTGTATACAGTGTCAGTGCCCCCTGGCCATACCTCTGTGTATTGGTGCTAAAAGGTTAAAATAATACCTACCCGATGCCCTCTGCATCAAAATGCCACAACGTTTGCTGTCTTGAGAGGGATACCTTTGCAAATAGTATGAACTGAGAGAAAGGGTTATATTCTCATTCGCTGTTCCGTAGATCTGGAGATTCGACAGCACGGATATGGAACCTCAGTGAAAACAGCACAAGCGGCTCTACGCAGCTGGTACTTCGACACTGTATACGAGAAGGAGGGCAGGACGTGCCCAGCAACAAAGATGTGACATCGCTGGACTGGAACGTGAGTAGAAATGACAGCGCTCAAAATGCTTCAAGAAAACTGCAACTATGGTTTCACGTAGTCAAATTTGAAGTGGCAGCGACTGTGCATCCTCTGCTGCGACTCCTGAAGTACTTCTGTTTTTTAGTTGCATTGTAATTTCTTGTATTGTACTTTTGGGACTTCTTTTTAATAAGTTGTACTCAGTGGAATAAATATTATACATACTGTGCAAATGTATTCTATGAGAAATTTGCTTTGTGCTCTTCAGCTCTGAGATCTGCAGTAAAAATAAACAAATAAAATAACTTTTTTCTGACAGAGTGAAGGTACACTTCTAGCAACTGGGTCTTACGATGGCTTTGCAAGGATATGGACTAAAGATGGTAAGAGCGATACTTTTTATTTCCAGTATATTTTCCTGTATTGTGGCTCACAACATAGTTTTTTATTTTTTTTTAATGTATTCATATCAATATAAATTTTCAGGTAATCTTGCCAGCACCTTAGGGCAACATAAAGGTCCTATATTTGCGTTAAAATGGAACAAGAAAGGAAACTTCATTTTAAGTGCAGGAGTGGACAAGGTGAGATAATCTGCGGTAAAATTAAAATTCTTTCCTTCACCGTTATAATATGATTGTAAACATAATAGCAAAACTACATAAAGTAAGTAAATTAAACTAAAGGCACAGAATGTAAATATGTACTTATGAAGAACTTGTTATGCCATCTGTGTTTCCTTGTATTTTATAGTAGTTTATAGAGATATTTTAGTTCTTTAGATTTTGGTGTCCCTGGATCTCTTAAGGTTAGTGTAAGTCAGAAAATAAGTGCCCCAAATGTAGGAACACTAAACCCTTGTAAAACTGAATCATCTAAAATTTAGTGAAGCACTTTATGCGAAGCTGCAATAAAAAAGATCATACTGGAGGAATAAGTTCAGGCTGATTTGGATATCAGTCAAGCCTGAGAATGATTAAAAAGGTTAATGCTGGAACATTAGAAAAGTCAATATATCTGACTGGGGAGGTGCCCCTTGTGTAATGCCCTGAAGCTCATTGTTTAACTATGTTTTATTTCACATCTCTAAACAAACTTAAAGACTCACAAGGCCTTTAAATTCAAAGCTATTGTTAGCGTGAGAGATTTTATGAATGGAAGGGAGGCTGCTTAGTGCTGAAGAAGAGACTGAAGACAAGTTCAAAGAGTTTAGTGTCTGCTTTGTAAAGGATTCAAGGCGCAGAAGTAAACACAGGCTTTCAGTGAGACTGTGAGACTGAAAGCTCAGTAAGTCCACAGGTCTGCAGTACTGAAAACTGGCAGAGTCACTGTGAAGTAGTAGATCTTCTCCTTTATTTATTATTTTATTTTCCTGCACGCATTCAACCTGGTTTGTTTTAGTGCTCAGCTTTCTAATTGCTTGTGCTGGCACAAAGGAAGAAAAAGTAAATGTCTCAAAGCATGGAAAGGATGGGTTTCTTCTTTTGGCATCTGTGATAGCTTATGCCAGTTTTTAAATCTTGGCACTGCTTTAATTTGCAGAAAAGTATTCTGGAGGAGGTAGAAGCCTCATTTGAGTCAATAAAACTCCTTTGATAAAGCAACTGAGATTATGCTTTGAAAAATATTCTGCATTAGCTGAAAGATTGACTCAGTCTTATCTTTCTTTTCCATAAATAATGTATGTTTAGTTCATCCTTCCACTGAATTCAGTGTCAAAATTTTCATTGATCGTTGAGGTAGGTCAGGGATATTGGCATATAATATAGTGATAACAAAATACTAATTTTGTCGTGTAAGACTTTTTTTCATCAGAAGGCTGTCAGAAGTATTGGCAGAGAACTACTCAGAATAAAATTACACCCTTAAACCGAATCTTTCAGATTCTTAAGTATGAGGCAAATTGTTTAAAGAAAGATCTCCTTAGGGAAAAATAAGTATTTGGAATTACAATTTGAATATACAAGTATTTGAAATTAAAATAGGTATGTGGAGTGGATTACAAGAATATAAATAGTACTAAAGAGATAAATCTATTTAATTTGTTTATTCAGAAAAAGCTCATAACCCCCTTCTTCCCTCCAGACCCCAAAATGTTGTGATTAAACACTTTTCTAGTATTGTAACACATTAAGGTTTTCTACTGTTGTCTGTACATCTACTGCCATTTCCTTTTAGTATTGGGTAAACCACTAGAAATACTTAGTTGGGAGCAGGTTTGGGCAATGGGGAGTAGGCTAGGTAGTCTGATACCTATGAATGGTGGTAATTCTGGGAAAATTAGCAATTTGTACAAGTTTGTTTATTGTTTATTTATCTGTTTAATACAGACCACAATTATTTGGGATGCCCACACTGGTGAAGCCAAGCAGCAGTTTCCTTTTCATTCTGGTAAGTCTTGATTTTGATCATTCAGAATTGTCATCAGAGAAGACAAATAAAGTGTTATTTATTGAAATAAATTAAAAAACCCTGAAGTTATGGGGCTTATTTACACCAGGCAGTCTTTTATACCAGTTCCCATATTCATAATTTTATGAATTTTTGAGAATGTAAACAACAGTAGAATTTTTCTGATTTTATAACTATATAACTCACAATTTTTATTGCATTGTATGAGTGTCGTAAGAGATAAACCAAATATTACTGACTTGCTGTAGTACAGCCACAGATAAATCAAGTGGGTGGGCCACGAAGGGTTTGCCTTTGTCAGCTAAGGACTGCATTTGTCATCTTCCTGCTACAGTAATCCCAGCTCCGCATCCCATTGTTCTGCGCTGCCTGCTGTGCTGTCCCCAATTTGTTTGGCCACCAGCCAGCTGAAAGGCTGTTCTCTGGCCAGCTGGGATGAGAGTGCAGCTTCTCAGGAGGTCAGACAAACTGCTTTGTGGGCTGCATGCTGTGCAAGCCTGCTAGAATCAGCTGGAAAATAGAATAGAGAGGATGACGAACGTGTCATTGAAGGGCCTTTAAGAAATGTGTCTTGTTTCCACTTTTTTCCACTCGCACTACGTTTTCAGTGGCATGACAACAATCAACCCCATCAATTCTTGATTTACTACAAGCAATTCTGTGTGTTATCTGCCATAAAAATCTTGGCTTCACCAAAATGGAGTATGTTACCCATGATTAAGCTTCAGGTTACCACACCCTGCAATCCTGGAATTAAAGAAGGGAAATAAATCATTACTTTTCACTGGCTGCCATCTGTCAGCACAAGCATGAACTGTTAGTGGAGAGGAGCTCATGTATGACGATGTGTTAAGTTGTGGGAACCTGTTTCTCCTGCTGACTCTTGAGATTTATTTTTAGATGACTTGACTACAGCTTGTTGTCCTGCTGCACTGTCTTCTATATAACTGTTTCATTTCAGATTTGTTCCATGTTTTAATGACTTCTATTAAATTTTATTTCATTTCTTTGTGTAACACTGGTTGTGGCTGCATTTCTCACTGTTCATAGTGTTGGATTATCTTTAGAACTGCAGTAAAATGAATGATTGCTTTATGTTGGCATTTGTTCTAAGGTGGTGCATGCTACATTTGCAAATCAGACTCCTGCAGAGTATATACCATAGCTTTAAATTTATTTCTTTTTCTTTTAGCACCAGCATTAGATGTTGATTGGCAGAGTAACAACACATTTGCCTCTTGCAGTACAGACATGTGTATTCATGTCTGTAAACTGGGACAAGATAGGCCCATCAAAACCTTCCAGGGCCACACAGTAAGTACTGGAAAACTGGGGCTTGCTACATGATACTTAATACATGAGAGATTGGGGGCCAGGTATACTTGTCAGTACACAGCACTTGTGCAGTGGTTCGTCTTCGGCCACAGGCAGTAGGTGTATATAGACAGGTAGCTGTAGCTCAGGTCTTATGGTAACTGTAGTCTGTATCATTATTAGAACAATTCTTATTCCCAAGTGCAGCTATTTTACCAGAGCCAGGATGGCACAGCAAAAGTGAGCTTTAGAAGAAGAAACATGGTAACTAAGACTTTGTGTAAGAGCATGCATGGGAAAATGTGGTGAATACAATACTGACTGTTATACAATTACTCATAATTACGGTCCAACTTTATCTTTGTAAGCTTGTCATTTGTACTGGAAGTGAAGACTCCAACTTACTCTCACTGTTCCATTTTAGAATGAAGTAAACGCAATCAAATGGGATCCAACTGGTAATCTTCTGGCATCCTGCTCTGATGATATGACTCTAAAGGTAACAGGAGTTCTGGTGCTTGCTCTTGTCTTTGTAGGACTCTGGAACACGCACCATTAGCTTGCACAAGTTCCAGCAGTATCACTGTGCTTGCCGTGTCGTCTAATATTTGTTCTTTTTTAATATAACAAGATTAGGCAGTCCTAGCAAATCCTTGTTAATCAGAGCCAAGATTTGGTCCAGAGAACTTGTTACAGGCTGCCACCCTGAGACTTGGAGCTTGATTTATTAGGTGCTTTTAGCTGTTTACAGAACCAGGTCATTAATCATTAAGCTGTCACACTTGGTGGTTGCTTTTGGTTAAAAGAAAGAGTTGGAATGCATGTCATGTAACACGCACAAGAATGGGTGACTAGCTCCTTTCCTGGTTTTCTTCTGGTTTCCCCTTCTTTCTAGTTAAGCTCTTTGGCATATTGTTTCTTAAGAGACTGTGCGAATGTCTCGATTTTTCCAGTTTATCAGGAGTCATTCTACAGTTTTCAAATGCACCTACAGTTTTCCTCCAAATAATTCATAGCAGTGTACTTTCTCGTAGAATGGGAGCAAACTTGTGGATAAAGACAATACTGTAACTTATAGTTATGACTTCAAGGCACACTAGAGATCCACTCAAAAGTACCACTGGGTTAGATGCACTAGAAGAAATGAGATTGTGCCTGACAGGCTTGTGCTTTTTCCATGTTACAGATGTTTCTATTACTCCCATACTGTTTTATTTTTAGTGGATGCTTTAACACTGTATTTGGTAGAGTTTCAGGATATGTTTTTTTATGCTGACAGCACTGTCCTACTGGTAGCCCTCAGGACATTTCTTTCCATCTAGCTCAGTGTTGTGTAATCAGAGATAGGGAATGGCTGAATGAATAGTCAGGTATCCCTTCCTGTGCGCACACACAGTCAGGCACTTGCAATGGAAATCACTTTATCTAAATATAAACATTTAATCGTTAAGCCTCCAGTCTAAATCTAGATGTCTAGACATCTTTAGTCAATCGTGTCTAGGACTACTGAAGAGCAATTCATGTTTTCCTCAGTTAAGTGTCTAAGTTGAGTGTGATGAGTAATCTGCTGAGAGTGGCAGTTGTTCTCCATTGACAATGGATGGAGGCAAAATAGCCAGCTTAAGCTAGATATTTAACACTTAAACAGCTGGAACTCAGGTGAGAGGAGTTCCAGTCTGGAGCTAAAGCTGTTGCTGCTTCAATGAGTAGAGAGCTGACAGCTGGGAAAATGTTACTGTTTGTTGGGCTCAGGCAATTAACTTCTTGGTTGCTGCTTTAAATTCAGTCCAGCCTGGGAAGAATTTTTCGATTTTGTTCAGGATTAACTGGAAGACCAATTGCCTGTAAATAAGTCTACACATCACAAAACACTTGTGGTTCAATTACATTCATTCCTATTTCCATTGAAAAGGCAGGTTTTGAAGGCTATAGAAAATGCCTACTCATTGATTGATTGATTTTTATTTATTTATTTATTTATTTATTACTTTCTTGTGATGCCAACTTGATATTCTCCAGGGTAGCTAATATGGACTCTTTTCATATATACTATTTTTGGGAAGAGAAGCTGGATTTTGATCTCATCAATTTAAACTGGAAATACAATTTTAATTCTCTCTGCACATTGAAAATCCATTTGCCTTCAACGAGGTACCATTTCTGAAAAGCATCATTCATTTAAAGCCCAATTGCACCTTAAATACACTTGAGCTTAAACATGCTCCTGTTAGCTTTTTCTAACAAGAGGTGAGCTAAAAGCCCTACTAAACCAGATGTCATTAAAAAAAGCATTTGTATGATTAGCTACTTTATCAAGTTTCACATCTAGGAAAAGATATGAAAGCCTTCCAAAACCCCTTCTGTTTGCAATGCAAACTCTTAATAGAATAGTTTTATTTTGTTTGTTGAATGTTATCATGCAGGAATTGGAGTCCCAAGGAACTCCTCCTTTGTATGAAGTACTGAACAAACACCTGGCAGTGCAAATCCTAATAAGCCAGGAAAATGTGATAATATTTTTGCAGTGTGCAACTATGGCTTCATATGAAAACAGAAAATTTCTGTACTATCCCTTTATATCACTTAATCTGTGTAGCAAGAAAATTTAAAAATAGGCCTGTCATATTTTGTCAACTCAGACATGAACATACACATATTGCTCTTCTCACTTTAGCATCTGTTATAATCCCTACCACTTTTCAAGGGGCTTGTAGTTAGCACATGCAGATTGGTTTCTATAGACAGTACCTTTGTTACTCATTAACCCCATCAGGTACTTACTCAAAGGACAAAGGGTACTGGAATAATACTTGTCATAATTATTCTAGAAACTCAGTAGTCATAACAAACATTTTGAGTGGCCTATAAGGTAACAGTCAGGCTGCAAACGGTGGAGAAAAATGTATTTTGGTTCAATATTGTGCTAAATGTCTTTGTGTTTTCTCCCATTTTTATCATAGATCTGGAGTATGAAACAAGACAGTTGTGTCCATGATTTACAAGCACACAACAAAGAAATTTATACTATCAAATGGAGTCCTACGGGACCAGGAACAAGTAATCCAAATGCCAATCTCATGTTAGCAAGGTACTATTTAATCCTCTTTAAATGACTGTTAAGTGTTATTTTTACTTCTCTCCTTATATATGGAAGTTCACAGAATGTTTTGAAGAATGTTAAGATGCTTTATCATATTATCTTTATATTAGAAACAAAAATATGTGAAATTGTGATATAATTAATCTGTGTTTTTTCCCTTGACAGTGCATCCTTTGATTCTACTGTTAGGTTATGGGATGTAGACAGAGGAATTTGTATTCATACTCTGACAAAACACCAAGAACCTGTGTACAGTGTAGCTTTCAGTCCTGATGGCAGGTACCTGGCCAGTGGCTCCTTTGATAAATGTGTACACATCTGGAATACACAGGTATAGCTCTTTTCTTAGTTCAGAAGTTTGTCTTTTCCATCAGCACCCTTCCAACCTTTGTTGCTTCATCTTGTTTGAGCCATAAAGAGCTTTACCCTGGCTAATGCACTGATTCACTTTCTCTCTGTTCTAAGATTACTTCTGTTGATGCATGTACATTTAGTTTCTCTTGAGTGCTTGCCTGTGGTGAATAATTGTCTTTACTTAGGAAAAAAAAAAAACAAAACCCAAACAAAAACCAAACATCACCATAACAAAAAAAAATTCCAACCAAAAAAAACCACAGAACATATTCAGCAAAGTATCTCCAATAACACATTGTATTCAAAATTTGTCTTTAACTCTGAACTTTAAACTCCTGATAAAACAGGTTTGCTGTGAAAAATGTTTACTGGATGTAGACATACAAATTTGATAGCTATTTCATTGAATTTCATTTTCTTGAAAAACAAGAAAATGTAAAGTGAGAGAAGCTGATGATCACAGTATCACACGGTTGGAAAGGACCTCTGAGATCATCAAGTCCAACCTATAACCCAACACAACACCAACCCATCATCTAAACCATGGCACTCAGTGCCTCATCCAGTCTCCCCTTAAACACCTCCAGGGTCGGCGACTCCACCACCTCTCTGGGCAGCGCATTCCAATGGCCGATCACCCTTTCAGTGAAGAACTTTTTCCTAATATCAAGCCTAAACCTCCCCTGACGAAGCTTGAGTCCATGCCCTCTAGTTCTGTCACTGGTCACCTGAGAGAAGAGACCAACCCCTGCCTGACTACAACCTCCTTTTAGGTAGTTGTAGAGAGCAATTAGGTCTCCCCTGAGCCTCCTCTTCTTCAGACTAAACAGCCCCAGCTCCCTCAGTCGCTCCTCATAGGGCTTGTGCTCCAGCCCCTGGAGTGGCAGTGTTTCTGCAGGATTTAAGATAGGACACGATTACTTGTTTTGCATTTCTGAAAAAAAAAGGGCTGATTGTGCATGAAAGTCTGAAGACCTTATTGTTGGGCAAGATGTGATCACTGGCTATTGGGAATTGGATATTAATTTTTGAAAGGCTCATTTTAGTAATTGGAAGTAGTGATGGCCATCCCCAGTTTTGTCTGTCAAACACAAGCGATGGAGATGTGATAATTGTTTGTCACATCCTTTAACACGGTGCTGAGATTGTCTGTGAGTGTCTGGACCACTTCCTTTGAGAATTTCAGCTTTTAAAAGCAGCGACGAAGTTTTACTTGTACAAATTTTACTCTTCGCTTGGATTTTGTAATATTAATTACGTGCTTTGTCCCTTTTTAGACAGGTGCCCTAGTTCACAGTTATCGGGGAACAGGAGGGATTTTTGAGGTTTGCTGGAATGCAGCAGGAGACAAAGTTGGAGCAAGTGCTTCAGATGGTTCAGTAAGTGCAGCTTAACTCATTTGACATCCTAACAAGAAGCGTCTTTAGAAATCTTTTGACTAACAATGGAGCCTGAGGTTTAGTACAGCCAACATGTAGATATTTACATAGAAGGGTGCTGTGATGTTTGAAAGGAGAATACATCTTTATTCCAGCTTAATGCGATGCTCTTAAACCCTCCAACAATCTCAGAATGTGAAGATGTCTGTAATTTGAATTTTCTGTCCCTACTGGGGCTTACCATGGAAATGTGTGTGTTGTGGCTGGTCTTTTCATTATAGTCTGGAAAGAAATGAATTTTTTCCTCTTTGCCCTTTCCAAGTGAAAATGTTCGTTGTAGGTGATGATATTTCACTGCTATCATGCATTACAATATCTTCTGCATTGCATTTAATAGAAAGAACAGCAAAACAAAGTACAAATTTCTGAATATTCAAAATTAAAAAGTTCCTAAAAATGACAGGAGCTACATGTAAATACAAGTCTTCCTTCCATTGTTTAGAAGAAGCAGAGAATAAAATCACGTTTAGTTGTGAACGTACCCACTATCATCTCATAGTGGTGTATTGTGGCATCACCACCTAGGTCTTCTGACATTGTCCTGCAGTTCTTCATAACAAGTACAATAGCTGTTTTTTTGCTTGCCTCTGTTTTGCTGTGTTTTTAAAAGAAAGGAAAGAAGAACCTAAGGAAAAGCAAAACTAGAATAAAATAAGAGTGGTAAAGCAATTGTATTTTGAAGTGTTTAAACTTAAAGTAACAAAAGTAAGCAAAAAGCAGTCCTGAGAGCTTTGTAGTTTCAGGTAGCATTTTAACACACGTGCCAAAGTGTTCTCCCGTCCTGTGTGCTCCACGCGTAAGTGAGGTCACAGGAAGTTCTGGATTTTAAGTAGACTAAATTCTAGTGAATTAATTTTGATTGGTCTTTCATATCTTTTTAGTCTTGTAAGTATAGACAATATTATAAAAGGTACAAAAGCTCAAGGTATATCCTGAGTAGAAATTAATTATTGTTCTACCCTGGATGATCCTTTTACATACATGCTGTGTAACCTTTCCAGTCTTACAGTTAATTTAACCCAAGGAGCTGATTGTACTTGCAACAGATTGGTTTTCATTTAGTTTTTGCTGTTTTAACTATAGCTTGTAATAACTGAGCAACTAGAGGCACATTTGAACTGTCTGATGACTAAAAGCATAGTTTTTATATGATTATATTTTGCTAGTAGATTTCTATATGTGACAGAACTAGACCATTATGTTCTGATAGTAATTCATTAGGTAGCAGTGCCCTTACCGAGTCTGGCTGGGTGCTTCTAACCAAAGTGCTCACCTGGTGATTCTTCTCCCACCCCCAAATCTGTTGTTAAGAGATAATATAAGATAAAGCTTGCACAGTGTGTTTCGTAAGTTTTGCTCAGATATTTTGCACGAAATTGTATAAATGTGTCTCTGTATTGTATCAATGTGTGTGTGCATTCTGTATGTGTGTTTCTTTTTCTTACAGGTTTGTGTATTAGACCTACGGAAATAGCGCTACTGGTTGGAAGCCATGGACCGACTATGAATGTGTACATAGCCAAAATGACTGTCCCTGACCCATGTACTGCTATAGTCCCAATTGAACCATGGCCAGTCCACTACAGCCAAACAAAAAAGAAATATATACATATACTGTATATAAAAAAAAAGAGAAAAAAATTACACCCTGAAGAGGATGACAGAGTTTTGTCACAGCTTGTGAATCCTGTTCACCAAGTGCTGGAATCTGCTGTGCCCCAAAATAACATTTAAAGGTTTTGGATATGAAAAACAGAAGAGAGAGCAAGAGAGAGAGAGATATACCATATACAAGAGCAGACCATATACATACCAAATTCAGAAGATACTAATGGCAGCCTTCATTACCCCTTCCCCCCTTTAAATCCATTATGATAATGGATTGTGGGGTATTTTTGTTTTCCTTCTCAGTAGTTGAGCAGTTTATGTGTACAGAGAAAATGGACTTACAGAAATCTGCAGCAGTAGTTTTTTTCTTTGCTTTTAAACATTGGGTTTTCTGTTTTGTTTTGGTTGAGTTTATGGATGCATGAAGTAAGGGAGTGATTTAGTTTCTTGTTTATGTTTTTTCACCTTGGAAAAAAAATGTTTCTTTGAAACATGTTTTAATGCATTCTTTGAAGAGGTAGGTTGAACCTGATAACGTTTGGTACATTTTGTGGCTCCCAGAGCACAATTTTGTGAACAGAGGGAGGATGGAAAAGAGATTATGGAGAGAGAAGAAAAAAGAACAACTGTCTTTGAGGCGTGATATTTCATGTCCTGCTCACCTACGAAGTATGACAGTAATGGGTATAATGCTATGTTTTATTTTCTGGTGACATAGCTGAAATGCAGTAGTTTCTTATTTGGGACATAATTCTGCCAAACCTAAGAATAGAAGGGCACAAAAATACAGAAAAGAAAAATACAGGGATGCAAAAAAAAAAAAAAAAGGACAAAAGAGGAAAAAATGCATCTTCTGTTGCTTTAAGACCATAGCTAAAATATGGTTAAATTGTGCACTATTGTGAAAAGGAGCAAAGTATAGCTGGGGGATCATTTTTAAGAGTTTAGGATCTTTCTGGACAAGGGTTCATGCCACAGCTTCTCTGAGAGTTGCCCATCATTATTTGTAGGAGCTTAGATGTATAATTGTAACCAATCTCCAGTATTAAAAGTATCTCATGTAATTTTTCTTTATTAAAATAAAATCTTTGGCATATATTTGATAACACTGCCATTAAAAGGCAAAATGTTTACTACCTTAGATTTAAAAAAAAATCTTAAACAGAAGACTTGCTTCAAGTTTATTTTAATAGCAGTGATTCAGCTTATTTGAAAGATGAATACTTGCACTAATTCCCCTGCTGCTCCAGTCCTGCAGTTTATTGTATCTTGTGACTACATTTTTTCCAAATGTAGGGTAGATGTAAGCTGCTATTTTTTTAATAATCACTACTATATAGTGTCTTTTACTCTGTTTACAATATCAAGTATTTTTCTTACAATGACAGATGTATATGGCAAACTTTTTTCTGCTCATGTGATTAAAAGTATACCGATAGTGATTTTATTTGTAAATGATAGCATGAGGTTGTGTTTACGCGTATGTGTAGTCCAACAAAAGGTTGCATCATGTCTTGCATAAGGTTCCAAGAGTGTAAATTTATAAAAAGAGAGGTTGTCAAATTTATGTCACAGGCGTTTTACTTAAGGAATGGTTTATATTACAGAGCTTTGCAAAGTTATCAGTTTTATAACACTATTTTAATCACAAATTTTGTGGCTTATGATTGCTCGTCTCTAACATTTTTTTAATTGGTTTTTTTGGAGGTTCCCCCCCCCCCCCCCCCCCCCCCCCGAGTTAGGTATAAATTGATTTAGTTGAGATAATGCAGCTTTGACATTTTAACCATTGTTCTTAGGGCATTGATTTCTGCTATTTCCATGGAATAAACACGACTTGAAGCAAGTCTGAGTTTGGCTAAGGTAGGGTAGCAATTTGCCAGTGGTAAAGAGAAGATTGTAATACGCAGCGTTTAAAACCAACAAAAAGTCATATCCATACAGAGAGTCATCTGCGGTGGTTCAGTGCCAGCTATTTTTAGGGTTTTGGAACATATTGCAAGTGTTTAGAGCAATTACCCTGTGAGTTACAATATGTAGGAAACATAATATATTGAGTGTCTGGCACTTGAAATATTGCTTTTATTGCTGGAGGTCCATGACTGTGGCTGACCTCTGTCATTTAATGAAAAAAAAATAAAAGTAAAAATAAAAAAAAATTCTGTGCAATAATTTTAAACTGTGCTCCCAGGAATAGACACAAATGTTTTGAGTATGTTTAAGCTGCATTTTTCATTTAGCAATGCATTTGTCAATTGCACTGAATTTAAATCTGAAAGTCAGAAGTGATTCTTGATAGTACTTTTGTATTTTAATATGGACAGTTTATTCATTTTCATAAAAGTTATTGGATGATTCTTTCAGCCAATCTAAACAGTTGTGGTGGAATTCTGTGGCATAGCTGCAAAATCACACAGCCGTGTTTTAGGATATTGCCATTTTCCTCTTTCTCAATCATCAGCTGTTTTGGTTATAATTCTAGTCGCTTAAGCATAGTATCACATATTCAGAAATAGATAAAACAGAGCTTCAGTGTCACGGGTTTTTTGGTTGCTTGAAGCACAGTCCAGCAGGAACGAGAGATCTGTTGACTCGAGCGCTCTGGATGTGCAGGCTGAGGCCCCCACCCTGGTGTTCATCAGCAGTGCCCCACTGTAGTGGAATGATGCCAGTTTCCATTAGCAGAGGATCTGGCCAGTGGATATTTTATTGTTGTCCTGTACTAGCATGCCACAGTGCTGCTCCTGCTCACACCTCTTCTCCCCTCCTGTTTCATACACCGTTCGGCACGTGCATGCGAGGTGTGCTGGCTGCTGTGATTATGTGAAGCAAAAAAAAGAAAAAAGAGAACCATGACATTAATTATTCTCTTTTATAGCACAAAGACCGCATATTCATAGTGAGGTAGATCATCCCAATTGTTCCTTTACACTGAGTCTGCCAAGTGTCAGTAAGGCCCTAACCTTGTGTACACGTGTGCACGTGCTTAGTCCTACGTACCGAGTGATTCTGTTGCGCCTCTTCTGCAAGTGTAAAGGCAAATGTGTGCTTAAGCCTTTGGCATACATTACAGTTCCCAATTTTTCCAGTTCAACACATAAATGGGCAAATATCCAAATAGAGATAAAAGGAAGGAGAAAAACCAGGCTTAGAATTAATGATGGGATAAGAAATGAACTGCTCTTGAGTTTGCTGTCTTTCTATGCATCCGTCTCAGAATCCCGTTTCTCATTTCTGCATAATTAGGTCCAGGTTTCCATAGAATTCCTCTTTTCCTATTTTCACTTTACCTTTTTCTGCAGTTTTAAATTGATATAAAGATTCCCAACCAGTGGACTTTTTAGTGTAGTTAAGAGAATATCTAGGTCCTCATAAAAGCTTTTTTAGAGTCTTTGTAATGTTGATAAACTCAGTTTATTCTGGGACTACAATTGTGCAGGGTTATTTAGCGTGTCTGCTAGATGATTGGAAATCTTATATGAAACACTAAAAGTGCCTCTTTTTCTGGGTTGGGTGAAGGGAGGTAATAGTTACCAGAGTCAGAATGACATGGCATTTTGAAGCATGTTTCTTGATTTTGTGACACTTTAATGCATTTTGAGAGAAAGGCCAAAGATTTCTACCAATTTTAATTAATTTTCGTTTAAAAAGCACTCCTTTTTCCTTACACTTCTTACCTCATGCTAGGGTATTTAATGGGACGTTGTACCTTTGAAATGTGCTTTGTGTTTAGGAAGAATAGTAGGTGACATAGGGTGGTTGTGCCAGTTTGCCTACACAGCAATCTTAGCAGCCGACGCGTTTAGTTCTGCTGAATGAAGGAATTTCATTAAAGCCGCAAACTGGGGGTTTCAGCTTGTAAATAAAAGGTTGTATGTTTTTTGTCTGTTTAGCAAAGAGGAGCCTTGGGACCCGCTTTTTCCAGTCTTTGCTTAACCAGAACTCCCATTGTCTTTCATTTCATGAGAAAACCTTGCTAGAATAAGCGTTGGAGGCGTTGGGTCTCTGTACAGCGGTGCCGCGTAGGTAAAAACGAGCCACAGCTCACCCGAGCCAAGACTCCCCTTGGCCTGGGTGGGGGTTTGGCCAGAGCAGGGCCTGCTGGATTTAGCCCAGTGTTCTTTTTTCATTGACAAGAGCATTAGCTTCTCCATTCGCTTCTCCATTCACAAAGTCCTGCAGAGCCATTCCCCAGTGGGATCAGTTTCACACTCTCCAGAAGTCTGAAGAAAGCAGAAGCAACATTGTGGCATGTTAGAAGCAAATATGGCTTCGGGAGACAGCAGTAAATCCCCATCAAGATCCCTGAGATTTTCTGTAGGGAGAAAGCCGAGGAGCAGTCTTCACTTCTCCCTTTAGAGAAAGCTCTGAAATAGCACATTCTGTGAAAGTGTGGCTGTCTTTGCTGTCAGTCTGATGGAAGGCAGACGAACCAGGAAAATCTGCCGCTTCTTGCGGATTGCAGATTTAGTGTTAATAGTGCTTCAGATCAGTAGTTTTTGAGTACATAATTTGCTTTCTCTGCCTTTAAGTTTGAAGCTTGACAATAACTTGAGGCATGTTTTTGGTTGTTTTTTTCTTTTTAAAATAATCATTCATTTTTACTTCATAATGTTTTTTGACATTTGTGGGTAAATACAAGAAAACAGTCTGCATGTTCTTGCTAGTCCAGTGTACTTTGCAATCTTGTCCTCAACAGACTGCAGTGTGCAGAACAGTAATGCTAGAATACAGAAGTAATTTTCTCTCTCTCCTGACATTGACATTGTAGTTGTAATGGTTTCATTTGGAGTTAACAAATCCTTTGGGTCTAATTCTGTGAGCCTACCTATAGCACTGGATTAAAATGTCTGCATCATTTCTTCAGTTATCCAGTTAAATTACAACCGTTGTAAAAGTGTAAACCAGCCCATGACAGTTTTTTGTACTTGTTTAAAGGACTTTTATTGTTCAGTTTTCATGATTATTGTCTAAAGAAGACTGATATAGATGTTCTATACTGTCCTGGACCATGTTAATTACACTTTATGATGTATTTTGGTTCTACATCACAATGATTTGTCCCCAAGGCCCTTATATCCCTTCTAGGCACATTTTCTGTTGCAGTTTCCCTTTGCATTGTATTGCTTTGACAACTGTAATTTGAATCAGATCTGAAAGAGGTCCAGAATAAAATATATTTTGATATTACCTTGGCTGAATGTTATATACTACTAATTTTAAATGCTTGGTACAGAAGATTTTCAGATTAAGTGGGGGACTCACAGCTACGCTCCAGCTGTTCAGAAGCCTTTGGAAGCGTGGGCTCCTGTATGGTAATGCAGTCTCATGTCAGAGAGGTCTGTTCTTCCAGAGTGATGCAATTTGATTGTGTAAAGAAACATTATTTGTGTTACTGTATTTCAGATATTTGAAACCATTTAGATTTACACATGAAGTAATGTGTATCCACCTCTATATAATGATGTTTTAATTCCTTCAGGATTGTGGGACGTGTCATAATCCAAGAGAAGGGAACCCAAATGGTTTATTTCACGTGTCACTAGAACTTTATGGTGAAATTACTGCTTCTTCATGTAAACTATATCTTTGCTATAATATGTTTAAAAGTAATAGCTTTCTTATTTCAGTAATGCTATCAATTTATTTTAATACATTGAAACTTGCTGTTGAAAAGCATATGTCATGGGTAGAAAACAGAGGAGGGACTGTATTTTACAAGTATAAAAGCCAGTCTTGGATTCCCTTTACCTGGAGTCTGAGAGCACTACAGGAATTTCTCTATTGTTTGAATTTTGAGAGAGCAATCTTGAAGTAATTTCATGGTTTTGAGACAGACCGTTTGTGCTAACTAATATTATGATACAGAAGGTTGGTATGTCTTGAAATGTCATTAGCACAAACCCTCCTCTCTAGAGTATGGCCACCCTGAGATGCAGGAAATGCAGATTCTCCCACCTCTGTTCTGGGAGAAGGAGACTGTGTTTCAGGTAGGTGCATTATGCCATTACTGCCCAAATCTTCCCATTCTCCTCGTACAACAATCTGTTCTTTGTAATTCTTCAGGAACTTGTGATCTCAGGTATTCATAAAGTTCATGTTCTTTACTTCATAAGGAAATCATTTAATGGAAATCTAAGCAATCTCTTTGGTTCCCTGATGTCAGTATAGGGCAGCTGTAGCAGAATAATATTTTTGGAGGAATTTATCCATGATTCTGTAGAGAATGGTGATGCTCCAGTTAGTACAATTTGTCCTTGAGAAAGCTGACCCAGGAGTGTAGGGGCTTTCTTGTTTGTCTGACTAACTGAAAATTGGTATCATAATGGGTTGTTTTGAAGGATTAAAAAAGACACAGGTTTTCTTAATAGGCATAATATGAAACTGTTCAGCTCCTAGAGTCATTCTTAAGGTACCAAGTCAAGAAGGTGACAAGAAGTCTCAACAGAAGTCAAGCACTTTCAACAGACTGTTTTCTTGTTTCCACAGAGATTTTCTGACTTGTTCTAGATGCTGAGAACCCTGATTTTTCACACTGAGAGTGCTGTATTTTGAGTTTTCTGAATTACATATTCTTGAACATTTCAAGACTTCTTTGTTGGATGGGCGAAAGCTCAGATGGAGTATTCTACCTTCCCCGAAAGAAAAGGTCTCTGCTCACAGCAATACTGAGGTGAAGTTTCCATTGACCTCAGTGCCAGCAGAGCTAGGGCAGCGCTTTCCAAAAGAAATGTTGGTGGATAAAAGGTTTTTTTCCTGACAAATATTAAAACCCATCTAGTAAAGACCATGTTTCTCGTTCCACTGTAGTGAAGTGCATATATAACAAATCTAAGGCACCATCTCAGCCTTGATAGAAAAAATCAAATCTACTGGCTCTGCTTAGTTTATTTCTACCTTTGTCCCTCTTTCAAATGTTTTCTATTAACAAGAACACCTGAAGATGTAGAGTCAACCCTTAAAAAATGCCAGGCACAGGCACACAGGGTGCAAGTCATCCAAACATGCCTGTTCATTCTCCAAAGCTGCATTGGGTCCTTACAATTTCTTTCTTCCTCGCAAGAGCTGCGGTGCTGCATCATTTGCAATTACAAAAGCTGCTGCACTGTGGCTTTACTCTTCTTTATAAGTATGGAAAAGAACATTTTTATGTTATAATAACCATGCATTCCGAATACTTCAATTTAGAGCCACAGTAGACTCTGACATATATCCCTTAATTTCTTGTAAGTGAATAATTTTATATGGTAGGAAATTCTCGCCCCAGGAAAATAGTGAAGAATTGCAATTACTGATGTTTAGTTTACTTTTAAATTGTTATTTGAAAGTTTTGCAGTTCTCTCACTTTCTCATGCCGCGTCTCATCCATCTTCAGTTTGCATGAATACGGGAGCAAAGTCAGATGCTGATTAGGTGGATAGGAACAAACTGCTTTCTAGCAGTAAGCAATTTGAAGCCAGAATACAATTCCCAAGGCAGAGAAGTAGGGGTGTGTGTAGTTTATTGCAGTTGCATTGCTTACCATCTCATGGTCAAATCAGTAAATCTTAATGTGTGCGCTGAATTAAATATTCTATTATTTCTATTAAATATCCTATTTCAGTTCTTGCACCTAATTTTACAGGAAATCATTTGATACAGCTCTTAGAGAGCACAGCTTAGAATTTACACTGTCTGTTTGTAAAGCAGGGAAACTTCCTGTTTGGTACCCATTTGCAATGTCAGTTAAATAGTGGTGCAGTTTGTTGCTGTTGCTTGGATAGCAGGTCTGCCTCAGAGTTTGGGGTTTAGGTATATGATTTCTTATCAGAACATTCAAGTACAAAATACTTGTCAACCCATTTATTTATTTATCTCCTGGCTTATTACTGTTTGCTTGACTGGATGGATAAATCAACTCGGTGTTTCCATCTGATGGTTTTGTTGTTGCAGGTAAGTTATGCCTCTGAATTGGACAAGAAATAAGAAATTGTATGGGAAAGGAATCTGCCCGTGGTGCTCTGTTAGTTTGGACATCAGCGCATTGTATGTCTCTCCGTGTCAATCATGGCTGAGTCACTTTTTATATACCTGGGTAAGGGAATCAGGAGAGTTCTGTCTCACCAGCTTTTCAGCCATTTTATTCCACTTTATTTAGGAGGACTTTTAAATAAACAGGAGAAAATTGAATACTTATGGGTTTGGAGGTTTATTTTGAAAATAATGGGGTCATCAGACAACAAGGAAGTCAAGGGGAGATGCCTGGGGTTGTAGGTTGAAGAGAGCTTGGCAGGCTGCACATGCCTGGTTCTGACAGGCAGCTGCCAATTTGGTCTCAAAAGCTTTCCTGAGCAATCTGTTCCAATATTGTGACAGCCTTAATGTTAAAACATTTTTATGTCTAGTCTGAATCTTCTTTGTTGAAATTAAAAAAATAACTATTCCAATAACCATAAAAATAACTATTCTAGGGGGAAGAAAAACTTGTTCCTTTATTGTTCACAGCAGCCTTTTACGTATTTGAAATCTGTTGTTGTGTCTTTTCTTCTTTAGGCTGAACTATCCACAGTGCATCTTAATCAATTCATCAACACCAGCTGCTCTTCTTGACAAACAATCTAATGAATACTCAAATAAGAATCTTGTTTGTAAGAAATATTTTGTCTGGCACAAGTGTGAAAGAGGGGAGGGGCGACTGAAAATGAAATGAGACTCCTAGTTTTGCAATTCTGTTATAATAGATAGGAACAATGGCTCAATAATTTATGGGTTTCCATTACTGTGCCAGCAAAGATGAGTCCCTGAAGTTTTTGCAAGTTTTACATAAACACCTTTTTTCGCTTCTACAAGCCGTCATTTGCACTGTTCTCCCATCCTGGTTGTCATCTAGTGACAGGTTTTGTCCAGAGTTTCCCAGCAGATCTGTGGCGAAGCTTGGAATAAAACACAAAATTCCCTACTCCAAAGGCATTTCTCCCAAAATAGGATGGAGGACCTGGCTGAGGGTTGTATCTGCCCATGGCTCCCACCTGGGACCACCCTCCCAATCCAGTACTGCTACAGGAATGTTCTAGAAATAGTAAGAATGCGGAAAGGCACCCTGGGAACTGGAGATGTCGGTGAAGTGTGTGCTGAAACAAGCCAGAAAAGTGAATTAATAATGTACTCCAGTGATGTGCTAATGATCTTCGTAAGAAGGCTAAGAAAGAGAGAAATCATTTTTCCTGCTTTATATTAAATATGCTTTCAGGCAGTAAATGTTTTTTAATATGATAAAAATATATTTCAGTCCAGGCTACTTCTGTTTTATGGAGACACACATTTTCCTGCATTCTAATGGCACAGTTCACTTCTAGCTCTGGGTTATTACCTGCTCTGTTCTTGCCTGCATTGGGAGAGAAACCTAACCCCTTCCTCTTAAGGGCTTGAGCACAACTACTGCTGTGGGGAATAGGTCAAGAAAAGGCATCTCCTTTTTCAGCCCTAATTAAGAGAAATTTTAAGGATTCAGGAGCCTCAGCAGTGATGGAGGGGGTAGGTGTGTGCTGTATTCTCAGCTGCTTCCATATCCGCAAGAACTGGAAACTGGAAGAGGACTTCTTATTGACATTATTTCATCATTGCCACTGAGCGAGAAGGATGTGTTATTTTCCTAATACTTTTCTATGTATCCACTGTCTTCCAAAACTTGCCACTCAGCTGGGATTGCTGCAGCAATGCTATGCTTAGTTCATGATAAGCTGCGAGTTTTTTTCCTTTCCCTGGTGTGAGGGCAGTAGTCGTGTTTTGTACAGCTCCCAGGCAGCCGTGGTCCTGCAGCAAGAGCAGGAGCAGCCGGCAGAGCAGTGCCAGCCAGACACCATGGCAAGCCCTGCAGTTCAGGGGCTGCTGCCAGCTGTCCTGGCAAGGCTTGCCTCGTATTTGAAGGACATTTCCAGAAACTCGGATAACAACTTGGTCTGGACTAATAAGACTGGGTCTTAAGTTTCAGGATGCAGACCTGTTACTCTCATTAATGTTTCCTAACACCTCTTCTGAGCTAGAGCATTGCTGCTTGCACACAACTGTCCAGTATCCAGTTTGAGTAAGGGTGGAGACAAGATCAAAAAGCAGTGTGGTGCTACAATGATTTGTGTTATCTAAACTAAACTACAAATAGGAAACAGAATAGTATCTTGGAACGAGAGCAAATATAGTCAGTAAGATTCAGAACATAAGTGGTGTTATTTCCCATTTCCTGTGAGCCAATTTACTGTACTTCCAGCCTTCCTTTTTCTCTATACAAAACAGCAGTCAGAGGAGTCATTAAACAAAGACTGGATCCCAGGATTGCCTATAATTCAGACACCCCAGTGACAGAATAATGTATAGTTTCAAGAGAAAGCATGTGCAAATACCAAATCTTACCAAATTGCAGAGATGTTTGTTTATTCAAGCCAGCCTCTCTATGCTTTAGAGGAAACAGTTTGCTACTTTAGTAAATAAACACAGCTGTTAAAAAGCTGTTGAAAGATTAGTCAGATTCATTGTCTGCCTAGTAAAGGATAGTGTCTAGACCTGTGTTATCTGCAGAAGTGAAGATGCTGGAGTATGCCACGAGTAGGGAAAAAAGGAAGTTTGAAGGGCAGATACAACAGATGATGCATTGGGGCCACAGTCCTTTCAGCTGATGGGTAGATGCAGTGCTTTTCTGAAGTGAAGTCTGCTGTTACAGCAGGTGCACGAATGTGTGTGTGGTTGTACGGGGGAAAGGAAAGAAAGGTTAGGACTTCATGAAGGGTACCGTGCTGCCAGCTTTGCACAACGACAGGGAAACTTTCACAGGCACAGCTCTCATGGGAGATGGGGTCAGCTACTGTGCACTTAAAGACTTTTCTTTCATTTCCTTGCATTTGTTTGTCTTGCAGGAGTGCTGCCTCTTCCCACTGTTCTAGCTCCCTGGGATAAGGTCTGTGGCCATTAGCATTAAATGCAGGATTTAAAGCGATGTCTGTATGATTAACATCAGAGGCAGTCTCCTAACCAACAACAGAGAGGGGTATTTGAGCAATGCCACATTCTGCCCTTCTCATCCATAAATGTCATACTCCGGGAGGGTCAAAAGATTTTTCCTCTCTTGGTGTAACAGATATTTCTAGGGTGGCTGACTGCCGGCTCCATGAAAGGCAGTAACCAAGTCTCTGGGAACTTCAGTACAACAAAGTTTTCATCCTTGTCTCTGTGACTTTGACTTCACAAATTCATTATAGGCATTTGGTGTGACCTGTGCTTCCTACAGCGCTTGCAATTCTTCATTAAAATCCACTCCTTTCCTGTAATTTTTCAGGGTGTCCTGCTACACGATGCTGCACCTTTTCTTCAACCTAATGCTGTGGGTTTAGTCCTGTTTCATCTATTTTCCATCAGCTAAGAGACTCGCTATGGGTTCCAGGAGGTGCCTGAGAGCTGGGTTCCTTCCATCTCGCTCCCTGCCTTCCCTGTCAGAGGCTGTGGCAAAACCTGTTGATTTTTGTATGGGTTGCCTGTCCCTGTACTCTTCACCAATAAGATTCTTCACTGGCCTCTTTCTCTGATGAACCAGCACATTCTGCTGGTTTTGGACAGCTGCTGAGTCAATGATACTATTTTCCAGCTGCCTTAAGAGATGACATTTCTGTGTACCAGTTCATCTCTAGGACTATCTGAATTCTTAATCTCATGTCTGAAAACACCAACACTCTGCTGCTGCAGAGATGGTTGAAGCTTTAAAATGAGCATCGTTGCAACCTCATTAGAAATTCTCTGCAGCACTCTTGTGTCTCTCAAGGAGCCCAATGGACAAGAAGTGCTGTTTCAGGAAGCAGCAGCAGTTCAGCTCAGCCAGAATATCTTGAGTATTCTCCTCCTGGGTGAGCTTTTTCCTTGGCCTGTCTATGTCTGCTTTCCTCAAAGCTGGTGGTGGAGGCTGAGGGAATTGCACACGTAGCAAACCCTGGCAGCGAGCTGGGAGTCACTGCCATCTTCTAAGACGTGCTACAAACACCTGGGGTTGCATGTTTTAAAGACAGAAAGAAGATGCTGAGAGGATTTGCAGGCATTAACAGACCTGGCTGAACGCTGGGTAACCCATCCAGCAATATGCCTGTGTGTCCACATCACAGTAAAGCCGGTGAGAGCTTTTGCATCCTTTGGAAGCACAATTTTTCTCTGAGGTAACCATCTTAGCATCCCTATTTCACTGTAAATTATTAATGGAACCAAGCCCTGGCTCTTTAAATTCCCCTTTGTCTGAAACAGAAATCGTGTCACAGGGCACCTACTTTAGTGAAAATCAAAGAATTAACATTTTTTTTCATAATAATAAGCAATAACTTAGAAGTTAAGGATGATGCATTTTGCTTCATGATCATTCCTTGACTTTTTCCATTGAATGAAGGTCTAGAGGGGCTGAGGTTTTCAGGGGGTATGAAGTGCTGTCTGCTTAATCATGCCTAGTTGCTCAATTTTGAATATTAAATACTCATATAAAAGTGCATAGGATGAACATCCATGATTAATAGCAATTGAAAAAACAAACTCATCAGATAATTTGTCTAAGTGATGCATGTTGGGTTTTTTGAGTTAGAAGTTGATTATTTGAGAAAATGAAGTTGTTCTCTTTCACTAGAAAATGTAATAGTTACTTATTTGGCTTAATTATTCCATCTGTTAATGCATTGTTGCTCTTGCAGCTGCTGGCAGAGAAGGGCTCCTTTCAGACAATGGTATTCGTGCTAATGAATACCAAGGTTGTTTTTTCTGGCTTTTACACTTGTGTTGCCACTCCAGGTATTTGTGGTCCTCTGTAACTACAGGAGAAAATTCCATATTTAGTGGAAACAAAATCTATTGATAACAAACAAGTTCCCTGTTAAGTGATAAGTACTGATGAATTGTGTGTGGTGCAAAGGCAACCATAAAGGCTTGCTAAAGAAATCAGATATGCCTTTAAAATCAGGGCAGAAATTATTTGAAGAGTCAATTTAATTTTTTAGTTACTGTCATTAAAAATGCCTGCAGGAGATAAGGTTCTGTTCTTCTTCCACTAAAGAGCCTTATAGCTCTGGAAACTTGGAAACAAATCATTCCTATGGCACCTCTTGTAAGTCCGTGATGATGTTTATGAAATGGTCATAATCCGTGTCTCTTTCTTACAAGCTTTGACTGTAACACTTTTTTTGGTTCCCAGTCTCTATTGCATTTATGGCTCCATCATTGTGTTTAATATCTTCTTCAGAGACTATTTCTACTTTATTTCCATGCTTTTGTGTTATGTAAAGTAGAGCTGCCAGTGCACCCGCTGCCCTAAATATCAGCACAGTGTATTGAATAGGTGTCACTTTCCCAGCCTGCACTGAAGGCTGTGATTCTGCACATCCACCATGAACCCAGGGCAGTGCTGTGTCTTCACATGTACAACAGCTCATCTGTTCTGGAGAGGGCGTTTGGGCTGTACTGCCTCATTTCATGCTGTCGTGTCCCACTTAAAGCGAGCTCTTTGGAATCACAGGCAAGGCATCAAGAGTGACACAAACCACTCAGGAGGAGGGTGTGAACAATATTTTACTAAAAGAAGTGCATGCTCTGAAACACTGGGTTCAAACACTCAATGACCCATAACGTGAAAGAGCACTGACAAGAAACCACAAAAGCTGATGTTACTGCAATGAATCCACAAGTTAGAAAACACTGATAACACTGTATAATGATCTGCTTAATGGAACTGTAATACATAAAAAAGAGCCTGATGTTGCCAGAGTCAAAACTAAACACCAAAAATGCCTGCTCCAGCCTGCTTCAGCCACACTTGTTACAAGGAAAAAGAAGAAAATTAAAAGAGAATGAGGAAAGAGAGAGAAAGAGAGAGATATAGTTTATAAGAGATATAGTTTGAAAGATAGTCACCACCTCCAAGGCCCCGCGTAGCACATGCTTCTTTGTCCTACAGGTCCAAGAAGATGGTGGATGTCCACGAGGCCATAACTGGGTTTTTAAACTGCCTGGGTCAGGTGGCAGATCAGGTAACAGGTCAGGCTGGAACCATGCAGGTGGCTGATAGCCTTTAAAAACAAAGGGCCAAATAATTTTTTTTAAAAAGGGAAGAAAAAGAAAAAACAAACGAGCGAGACAAAACAAGCCAAGATCTGCTCCTGCTTCTTTACAAGCCCTATTCAGACCTCATGCGTCTTACATAATTCTTCATACGTATATAATTATCTGGCAAAGCCATGGACTTTGCTACCCTTTCTCTGTGTTGAGAGAAAGCTGCTGAGCCTATGTTCTTTAGAAAATAATAGTAATATAAAAAGACTTTAAGGAAAAGATGCTGCTCCCATGCAGAATGTGCTTGTTTGGGCAGTTTGAGTTTCTGTTTTTATTATAAATATAATTGGATTTCCAATAGTTACATGCAAACGACTGTCATTTGGGAATAAAAGAAGTAGATGTATGTTAGTCGAATGCTCTGATAATTACACAATCTTCAAATTAATTAACGAGCCAAAGGCAGCCAAACATTAGCATTTAGAAAGTCCTTTGCTGCATTAACCACTAATGAGTTCATTTAAATCTATCATGCAACGCACTTTGGAAAGCATGAGCCATATTTAATCATATTCAATCAGATTTAATAATGAAATCCTTAACACTAGGCATTGTTGATTGTCAAATTACCATAGAATTTTATTTGTTAAATACAGGGGAAATTTGTATTTATTTTTAACTTGAGAGAAATGTGGAAATAAGATACACGTGTCCAGGTAAATATATTTTTAAAATGAGTGAGAAGTGGCAAAAGATTTTGTGTGGTTTTTTTCATTTGTTGTTTTTCTTTTAATTAAATGGAAAGTATTTGTGTTACTTTTCAGTATTTGTGTTACTTTTCAGTATTTGTGTTCATTTTGAGAAATGAATCTGTAATTTCCCAAATATATTTGGGATTTCCATGATAAAAGAAAATTCTTTTTCTTGAAGTATTTACTATTTTCAGCCTCAGCTGTTGTGATGCTACAGTTCATTGGCACAGTTCTGCTCTCCATTTAATTTCTTTAGAGCTGAAATAACACAAAAGAAGTCACAGGAACTTCTCTGCATTTAAATCAGAGTAACTGAGGTGGAACCTCCATCCATTGCCTTTTTGCAGGCAGTCTAATTTCTGATTCCATTGAAAGCACCATGTGTTTTGTCATTGGACTTAATAGAGCAGATAAATCGCCATCAGCTCAGAAAGCAAACTTCTTCCACCAAAGTTAGTGGAGTTCCTGAACTCAAGATGTTATTTTGGATAAAACATTTTTCTCTGCAAAGTGTTTTGTTGAATATTTCAGCCAGCTAGAGCTATTTCAATGAAAACTTCAGCCCAGCACTTTTGCATTTGAGGCTACACTGGCACATGCAGCAGCAGAAGGTGAGGTTGAGTGCCTTGGCATGTGGCAGCCTGCAGTGAGGACACCAGCAGAAAGCTATCCTGGCATGTGATTCTTCTCATTTTTCGTGAAAGGTTTTGGCAGGGCTCAGTTCTGTCCACGTATCTTGGATTTTTATAGTGGTTACTTGGTCCCTAGGACAAGCCAGAATACTGGCACTGTCCCCCAAGACAGTACTAGTACTCCACAGTCCTGATACGGTCCTGCTGGTGATGAAGTTATCGCAAGAGGAAAAAGAGAGGTTTATAGTGCTAAAAAGTACAGGACTCTCCAAGGGGCTTGTCCATATCCCTTGTCCTTGGGGAAGGGTTTATTAAGAAACAGAAGAACAAAAGGCTAAGATTAGAAGAAAAGCTGGCCAGAGTTGTGTGCCCAGTTCTCTGCAGGTATGGAAGAGGAAACCTGACGCTCCCTCTAAGCTACGTTATGGGATTTCTGCAAGGTGTCTGATGTACTTCTGAGATCTCTGCTCAATGTGTGGTGTTTCTTCAAGTGATCTCTAGTGCTTGCCTGCCCTATCTGTTCATCGAGTTCTGGAAGTGAAGGATCTCGGGGCGAGTACATAGAAGGTAAGATTTTTTTTTTAATTGAAAAAACAAAGCTTGAAAATCATGTTGTAAGTCAAGAGGCTTTCAGTCTTTGGGCCTCAGAGTTTTTATTGTTTTTCTAAAAATCTGGAGAGTTCTAGAAAAAACGTAATCCTCTTCCCAAATAAAAATGCTTATTTGAAAACATCTTTAGTAACAATTTAGTTCTCTTTAATTTCCTCATAAATGTCTCTGTTCTACCTCTTATCCAGTGTTATAAGTTCAAATTCAGCTTCCCATCTTTGGTACTCAGGTAGAGAGAAAAGGGTTAATTCATTAACCATTTGTGAACACCAGAAGTACTCTTAACAGTGAGAATCTCAAAGAACCTTACCAGCAGTATAATGCAGGTGAGTGGATAAAATACGCCAAACATCACCCTTCTACTGAGCATGTTTTGACACATTTCACAAGAATTTCTTATCAACATTATTTTGTATTCAGCAGATAAGGGAATCAAAGTGACTCACTTTGGGGACAGCACATTGTGTCTGTCCCTCAGCTCAGAAGAAACCCGTGGATCCTAGTTCCCCATCTCTTGGTGTAATTACGAAACCTTCCTTAGTGAAATATTAGTTGTAGGAATTGCTCCTTTGCATCCTGATACATAAATATCTACCAGTTAATAGAAGTATGATGGAATAAATTTGCCAGGTCTCATGAAAGCACACTGGCTAAAACATTTGATTAGGACTAGTTTAAGACTTCAAAGAATGTCTTTAGCTGCTAGGAAAGATAAAAGCTATCATAGAAACTAAGTGATTCTCAGTTTGAAGCTGTGTTCTTAAGCTTTTAAATGCTTTAAAATGAGATTTCTATATTCACACCAGCACATTCCCTCTAATTATCCAGTGCTTTTTGGTACACTACACTTTACAAGTAACAGGGCATAGTTTCAGGGTGTTGTGTTTTTGCAAGCTGAAAGCCATTAACATTTTAGAACTTCTTCACAATGGGAAAATTGCACTGGTAGAGGGAATGATTTTCTGTGAGTATAGTTAAACTTGTGCCAGCCAATCTGTGGGTGTTCATTTTTCATTTAAGAACTGTTTATTTTCCCTTAATTTAAATCAATCGAAGATGCATTCAAGTTGAACTAAATGTGGTCCTTTGAATCCAAAAAGCACACATGCCTATAGCTATTTGTACTGCCCAGACTTTATTGCTCCTGAGCCTAAAGTAAACCAGATTGATGAAGCCACCTCATACAGACAAAACCTTACCCAGAAATGCCATGCTCGCCTCTGCCTACTCGAATACAGATACTTTCCCAGGCTGATCTTGTAACATGTTGTTTAAAACAGTCCATGACCATGGGGCATCCTTGACCAGGAAGGCTTGCTGGGTCCTGCTCCGGGCTTTCTGCTCTCCTTTGCTCTGGATGCTCTATACTATATTAGGGCACTTGTGCAGCCAGCCTGAGAGACTTGTGATGCACAAGAAGGAAAAGGAAACACGTTTTTAATTATATGGCAGTCCAAGGAAAGCTCTCATATTTTCAAGGAGGTTTGTTTTAAGTGATATGTGAGAAAACCTCACAAGGTTCTCGTATAGCAGGCAGTGTGTGTCAAACAGTGCTCTGGAAATATCCTGCTCACTTAAAATGACATTTAAGAGTATAACTACCAAATTAGATAGCCCTTTAAACATTTGATCCTTCTGTGAGGTTTCTCTCTCATTTTTTGCTCTGAAGGGGTAATGGGAAAATCACAGACCTTCTAAGCTGATGCAGGGAGAGCTAACCTTCCTTTACTTCTACATTAAGTTTTCCCCTATTGAGACATAAACATCACAACAAGAGGATGTGACCAGTGACACCTGACTTTTCACGTCACTGCTTGTGATCTTAATTCTCTTATTAACTTGACCCTATAAAATAAACTCCACATCAAAATGTTGACAGATGTGACTAGAGCAGAAGCTCCACAGCATTATGCCCCGAAAGATCCCTTTATAAGCTGTTTATTTTTCCCAGTGTTTCCTAATCTACTGTTAGCTCACAAAGCTGGTAATCCAATTCTTGAAGGTAGCTATCACAAAGATTCACTAAGCCTCTACTTGCACCTACTGCAAAGTTATGCTGTTGTTAAACTTTATATTTGTATGTGAAAATAAGCAAAACCAATCCTCAAACTGCTCCAGCCCAGGAAAATCTCAGATGTCCTTCCTCCTTTCTGCAGAACCAGCCAGGGTGGTGTAGCACTGCTGGGCATGGGGCTCCCATCTTTGCAGGAGCATCCTTGTGCAGCTGACCTACACTTATCACTCTGTGGCCAGAGCTGCTCGTTGCCAGCCCCCCTTGCTGTGCTGGGTAGCTCCACAAGAACTGCAGGAGCAGGTTTGAATGTGCCCTTGTTGGGCATGTTGCACTTTCTTTCCATATGTTTGTGAAAATGTAATTGGGGACCAGTGTCGGCAGCTGTGTCGAGCACCAGATGTTATCTGCGTTGAGCAGGTTTCTAGTGTGCTGGGTCACTGTGATGCTGGTCACAGAGGGGAAAATGATAAAACTCCTGAACCTGCATAAGGACATTTGTGGGGAGAACGGAAAACTGGAGATTTGCCTTGCATCTTGAGATGATTGGTGTGAGTAGTATACAAGAAATCTGCACTAGAGACTAACATTCCCAGATGTACACAATACATTTCCTCTCTCACCTGTTTGAATGATGTTCTTCAGCTAAGCATCTAATTTGGTCCTTGGGGTTGTTCGTTAAGATAGGATTCATGGTGTTTCACAACCTTTTCCCATCTGATATGCCCTTAATGTTCAGGCTGCTCCTGTGTATCGAGCAAGGCATATAAATTGAGCTCAGGGTGATCTGCACTTTGGTTATGTCCATGATGTGTTAAGCCAGCCTGGGAAAACTTGGTGAAATCCAGCAATATGGGGCCAAAATCCAGTACAGCCCTACTGTGAGAGTCAAAGCATCAGGGAAATGGTACTGTGGTATTGTTGTCTTGCAGAAGCAAGAGCTGACTCTTGTGCCCTAATATACGGTCCCATGTGAAATAAGAGAGTTGAAGCCTCTTGCTTGTATGTCTTCAAAAGTCTGAACTTCAGAGGTGTCTGAAATCCAGATCCAGGAGTCTAGTAGCTTAAGCCTCTTCCCTAATTGAAATAAGCGAGGGTGCCTATATTCTTTATTGGTGTTTGTGTCATAACTATCTCCATTAAGTAGCAATTAAGCTGCTGGGATTTGGGCTGTATGTCATTATAAAAGGGAATTATAAAAGAATTGGATTAATTAGTTCCTGAATTATTTATGTAGGCGTAAATATTGCACATGGGACGAGTGTTAAACAGGATACTGGCATGAAGGCAGGAAGGGAATGACACATTGATCTATTTCTTTAGGTTTTTTTTCCCTAAAATACTAGAAAACTTAAAGTTTGTTTAAAAGCTAACTACTTGCACTGTTAATGTGCACACATCACCTTATCAGCTTTTATAGATGTATCCTTTCCTGATATAGCCATTCTGTGTGCTTTTGTAATCTCTCCAAGTCACTACAAATAATAAGCATTGAGAGTTCTCTCTTGTCAATACAATGAAGTCAATCTTCTGTCTGTTGCAGTATAATTTAGAGCTAGGGGAAATGACTGATTTCACAGATATTAACTTTATCGAATATACAAACAACAGATGTATTATAGGGAAAAGAAATTTTGTGCGAGCAGCACAAAGAACTCCAGCAATCAGCAAATTCAATCTGTTTCTGACACCACAGCATTTCTATAGTCTAATGGTGCTTGTCAGCTGTAAAAATAATATAATACAAAGACGTGGCAAAGTGAAAACAAGGCAGGCTATTTAGTATGCAAAGAACCATGAACCTTAAACAGGACACATTAATGAAAACAAAAAATATGGTTTCAAATAAAATTGTCATCTCTAAATTTATCTATTTTTATGTTTCAGGGCACAACTTGATGAGGTCAGGAAGAAATTTCTGGAAAAGTAAAATACAGTGTTGAAGCAGGGAGAGGCCACACTGCTCCTTATGGGGCAGACCTGGCAACAGGGAACCTGCACCCAGACCTTTGTTGTCCTTCCGCCAGCTGTCTCCGGGGGACCAGACCAGCCTTTGGGAGAAGTTACCTGGTGTAAATATACTCACTGTGTGATTTATGGATCTCTCTCTTTGCCACCTTTCTATAAGATAGATGGAGAAACCTTCTAATACAGCAGCAGTGGGTTCAGATGGGCAGGTGGTTCATCCAATGGCTGGCAGCCAGGGGAAACCTTCAGCCAGCGAACACGGAAAGCAAAGTGTCGAAGAGAGGATCCTTCCCTTGTGAAAATGGTGTACAGTGAAGGCAGAGAACTCGTGTGATGGCAGGGAGCCAGGTTGCCTGCAGAAAGACTGGTAAGTGGTTTTGTGCAAATTAAAATTTTCTCGTTTTTTTTTTTCCCCTGATCCCACACTGCATTGTAGCTGGCTACTCTTGCTGATTTTGGGAGCTGTAACCAGCTCATCTCTGCACAGTTTTGTGCACTTCTGAAACGTGGTACAGGAACCACAGTAGAATGGGAGAGGTTTTTATGTTCTCTGGAGGAAAAGACTGGGAGAGAGTAGTTTGAGCCATGACCTGCAGCATCAAACCCCAGATTTTTCAGTCCTTTTGGGGGAGCCGAAATACTTGACAACGACATGTGAAGAAAGCTGTGACCTGGAATAGCACAGGCTGAAGTTTCACTGGTAGCAGTAAGCATAGAAAGAAATGGAAATCTTAACAGACAGATTCTGATGGACCCATTATTTTCAGCTTGATTTACAAGTCTTTTAAGGTGCAATAAATCACTAACTCAGAATTACAAATTAGCACAGTCTGAGTGGTTTGATTACAGCTCTAGAAGTCAAGATTGAAGTGACCAGTCTCAGCCATTTGTGTACTCAGTGACTTCACACAGATAGTAATGATTATTTTCTGAGCTCTTACTTCTGATAGCTACAGTTTTCTTTTGAGCTGTCACCTGGGTGCTAATTTCTTTAGTGTTAGCAGCACAGTCACTGGAACCAGCCAAAGACAAAGCAAAGGCAAGCCCAAGTGTACAGCACAATTGTTGAACGCATCCTAACTACAGTCAGATGTCACCACAGGCCTTGTCTCCCTTCCAGGAACTCCAAAAGAGCAGGATTTGGATCAATAAAGCATAGGGTATTATTGGGATTGAAGTCAGTCTGGCTGTTATGTGAAGAGCTGGTCTAAAACACAGGCTAGAAGAGTTACCTTGTAGAAAAGGCAGTATTGTTAGTGTTGAAATCTCAGGTTACCGGCAATTTGACAATTTTTAAAGGAGAAAGTCAAAACAAATCATCCTGACTTGCTTGTGTAAATTAATTTCATTTTGCCTAATTAAAATGGTCAATCTGTTTATTATTTTGCATAAGACAATATTTTAGGATGTTTTGACATTATCAAAATGAAATGGCTCAATATTATGGAAACAAAACTTTTGTGACTTTGTCTCTGGAAGAGCTTGCTTTTCTCTTAATTAAAAATAAATTTTGAAATGCCAGTATTTCCCCTGAAATTCAGAAATTCAGCTTTCTGGAAGGCTTTCAATTTACACCAGATGAAAACCTTCTGTCACTCATGCTTTGTGAGGTTTCAACCTTCAAGTTGCCTTTGCTGGTAGAAAGTAGCTAGAATAAAAGCCAGATTCAGGGCCTGGGAATTCCTGAGTATAACTGCTGGTGTGGAGTTTGCTGGTGGGACATATGAAGTGATTTTTGCCTTAGTCCTTTTGTCTCCATCTCACTTAGTTTGGGTGAACGCTCCCCAAAAAGCAATTCTGAGGCAAGACACAGTTCAAGTGTGCAGACTGACCTTTATGTACCATTGAATCCTGTTAGCTTCATGCTCACTTTAGTCCCTGGTGATGCTGAATACCTTGGCCTCATGCTAGTTGCGATCCTCCTTTGGGTTGTGAGTTTGGAGTATTAATGGCACCTCATCATGTGGTCTCAGATCACCCTCTTCCCTCCCAGCTGGCTTACAACAGAAAGGCTTAAATATACAGACAAGAAAAAACGGGGTCTGCAGAGAAATGTAAATGTTTGCATAATACATCCGTGAAAGACAGCTTATAGCTTTCCAAGTGCAAGCCAGCTTGTGCCAGTATGGGGAGCAAGCTGCTCCTGGGCGTACCCTGCATCTTCTCTCTGCCCTCTTGGGCTGGCAGGCAGGCACGCTGGTGACATGTTTGCTCCCTAAGATGGGTGAGAAGTGGAAAGGAAAAATTTTTAACTGGATTAATTAATGTACCAAAGTCTCACAGGAGTCTCTGCAGCAGTCATCTGTCTTCTCACGTCATGGTTAAGAAAACTGAATCACAGGGCAACTCACCCAAAATCATAAATCCTCACTCCTGACCCTGAGGATCAGATCCATTTATATGTCCAGGTTGTGGTGCTGGGGAGGATCTCTGAGGTCAGCCATGGGAGTCTCAGGAAATAGCTGAGAACTAAATATGAACTTCCATTTTTGCATTCCAGCTCTTCTCCCTTCAAAAGCCAACAGTGCTGCGTAGTCAAGAGACTTCAGTTGAGGAGTTGAGGGCCTAATAAGTGTTCTTAGGTCTCTTTGCCTATGGAATAGAATGACACCATTGTATGCAAGTGGCTTAAATCAGAATCTTTCACGCTATCTTGCTGTGTGTCTCAGATGGTGGGTTGTGATTGCTCAAGTAATGCAAAATGGTTAGTTCCTTGTTTTTAAAAAAAGTGAGAAAATGGAGGGGGTGGAGGGGTATCAGATACCAGCATTCAGCAGCTCAGGGCAAGTGGAGATATTCAGGGCAAGTGGAGATATCTGTAATTACTGGTTGCAAATGTTTACACTATCTAGGATACCGCCGACTCTCTTCAACTGCTGGAAGAGCTCGGTTCCTGTAGAGCAGGAACTAAACATTAATGTTTATAACAGTCATTTCTGCCAGCTCTTAGTCTGGTGCTTTGTGGATGAGACCAAGTTCGTTGGGAGTTCACAGTATCACAAGGTTGGAAAAGACCTCTGAGATCATCTAATCCAACCTATGACCCAAAACTAGCACCAACTTGTAATTTAAACCATGGCACTAAGTGCCTCATCCAATCTGTTTTTAAACACCTCCAGTGACGATGACACCATCACCTCCGTGGGCAGCTCATTCCATTGGCCAATCACCCTTTCAGTGAAAAATTATTTCCTAATATCAAGCCTAAACCTCCCCTGACGAAGCCTGAGACCACGTCCTCTTGTTCTGTCACTGATCGCCTGAGAGAAGAAACCAACCCCTGCCTGCGTACAACCTCCTTTTAGGTAGGGAGAGAGAGAGAGTTAGGAGGTCTCCCCTGAGCCTCCTCTTCTCCAGGCTAAACAACCCCAGCTCCCTCAGGTTCTCTTCACAGGGCTTGTGCTCCAGCCCCTTCACCATCTTCGTTGCTCTCCTCTGGACACACTCCAGCTTTTCAACATCTCTCTTAAACTGAGGAGCCCAGAACTGGACACAGTACTCAAGGTGTGGCCTGACCAGCGCCGAGTATAAGGGGATGGTAATTTCTCTAGTTAGGAAAGGGCATTGCACAGCTCACTTCCACTTATCACCTTGGCTTGATTCTCCAGGGGAGGTGTTGGTACCCCAATGCCCAAATTCATCTCTGTGCCTGGGCCAACCCACAGGTGGCTGAAGCCCCAGCTATGGGGCTCAAGGAGCCGTTCCCAGCTTGGATGTAGAGCCCTGTGTCAGGAGAGCTGCTCAGGCAAAAGGCAAAGTGTCTTATAAACACAATGCAAGCGAACTCAGCTCTTCCAGGTGTCAAAGCGGCTACGCCAGAAGTAAAATCCCACTTGCCGACGCTTCCCACGTTAATTCTCCTCAGCCCGGGCCGCGAGGGGGGAGCAGGAGGCGGGCGCTGCTGCTGCGGGGCGAAGGGGGGGGGGGGGGCGCTGCAGCCACCAGATGGCGCCGCCAGGTGGCGCTCGCGCCGCGCCGAAGCGGGGCAGGCGCTCAGTCTCCCGCCAAAACCATCCCGCTGTGGCGCCCCGCAGGCGCCCGCTGACCTTCGTGCGGTGCCGAGCGCTTCGCTGTGTCCTGTGGAGACGATCCCGAGGGGGTTTGGGCAGAATTGCTTTCCGGCCGCAGCTTCAGGCGTGGCAGGTGCGGAGGGAGTCGGGGCACGGAGCCTTCAGGCGCGTCCCTGCTGGATGCCCGGTGTCACGGCGGAGGCTGTTTGAAGGCGCAGACGGTGTCACGCTTATTTCTCACTCGATAACGCGTTACCGCCGCACGCTGCCGAGAATTGTATTTGTCTTCCTGCCAGTGCTACTGGTGAATTGCTTGGAAGAATACAGGAGAACCTGGAAAACCTTTTTATTGTAGAGTTAAGAAGCTCTTTGAAAATTAGTATTCACGAGGGAGGCTTGGTTCGGGGTTTTCTTTCCAAATCTACTGGATATCTGCCTGGCTTGAAAGCCCTGAAAAGGGGCCGCTGAAGCAGTCACTTGTGTTAAGCTGTGTTTAACTCGAGGAGAGAGGGTTCCCTGACAGCAGCTGGGCTCTTGTCAGACAGTGGCTTTACCTCTAAAGCATTATCTCTAGTGAAGCAGCAATGCTTCCTACTAATAGGTTCATTCATAACTCCTGACACCCTGCTGTGGTGGGAGCAAGCAGTTGGACTGGTGGAAAATATTTCCTCTTCTGGTTGCAGTCTTGGCCCTGGATCTCCCCGTTTCCTCCCCTGCACTGAATGGATCCCAAGGGACCTCGGACGAATGGTAATGACGTTGGGTAAAACTCACATTTTTTGGTGACACATGCAGCTAGGAAATGCCTAGGGCCAAAATTCAGCATTGCCTTAGTGAGCAAAGATGGCATGTGTCACCTCTGGTGCCTCTAGGGAGTTGCTCCTGGGAACAAAAGCTGGAAAAGAGAAACTTTTCTCTATTAGGAGAAGGAATGGGATATCTTTCTGTTTCTTTGCCCCAAACCCAGTGCTATCTCTGAAAGCCCTCCCTGAGAAAGAGGCTCCTCATCCAAACTACCAGGACCAAGGTGATGCCTCCCTCGCAAGTCTGCAGTCTTGGTCTGTGTGGTGGTACCTTGGGGTACAGCTGGACAGGGCATGGGCAACCAGGCCACTTGCATCTCTAGCCCTGTGGCTGTCACTATTCTGAGTACACTGAGGGCAAAGGAATGTAAAGCCATATAACACATAACAGTTCAGCGCAAGAGCTAAGTGTAAATATCAGGAGCTTAAACTCTCACTCCAGTCTGTGACCTTTAGGAAACCTTTCCATATGCTGCTTCACAATGAAAGACTCTTTCCACTGAGTTTTAGCTTGACTGGAAGAAGCTGACTTTACCCTGAATTTTTCTAAAAGAAGGGAAAAAATATCCTTGGCCTGTTTGTGTGATATTTCTAAGCCCATCTCTAACACTCTGCAGGAGGCAGAATTAAACAGGCGAAATGTGATGCTGCACGTTAGAATTGCAGCTGAGACGTCCTCTCACTCATTATAGCTATATTATTCTGCATCAATCCTGACAATAGAGGGCTAAGGAGAAAGTGTATGGAAAATTATAGAAAAGCCATCTAAAATACTTATTGGGGCAGCTGTGACAAAAATGAATCACAAAATCGCACATTTTCCTCTTTCTGGTGGTTGTGAATGACTGTCACAAGCAGTGGTTGAGTGACCCTAGCACCAAACTTAATGTCTCAATGCATGAGCTGCCACCCTGGCTGGAGACGGGTCTGCATACCTGGCCACAGCCCCTGTACTGTGCCTTCATTTCTGTCTCAGCCTGCTGTCCTATGGAGAAAAGATGAACATTGCTTAGCATTAAAAAAAAAAATAAAATTGCTAGATCATGTAAAAGTGGGAACCCAGCTCTATTTTCCAAAAGCCTTGGAGAAAAGACATGCCTCACTGCCTCTAAATTAGATCACAAGTTTTCTGGTTCATGGCAGCATCTTAGTGTTCACCCTGAAGGCAAAGATCTGAACGAATTACATTTTACTGTCACAGGTTCATGTACCTGTGCTGTGTTCCTACTAAAGGTGGAGGAATGTACCTATGTGAAAAGTGTTGGCTTTGGGGAACCCAGAGAAACTGCTGTTCTTGGGAAGGCACAGTGGTGATCAGTGACGGAGCCATTGCTCTGTGTGGGTGGTCGACAGTCTGTGGTGCTTAACACGTGTTACCAATTCAGTGAAATATAATACTCTGGGGGAGAAAAGGCATATGGTGGGTATGTGTGCTGCAGTTTATTGTAGTTTATTGCCAGGCCTTTTATTCAATCAAATTCTTCATAAACATGGGAAGCACTGATGTTGACATATACTATCTACTGCATCCATGGGTGTGCTTTTGCATCTCTTCCCTTGTCAAAAGCATTGTCATCAGCCCAAGATGTGCTCCAGCAGTTCTGAGTGATTATGTTCTTGAGTTATCTCTCTCTCCTTGCTATGTGCATGCAGTTCTCGCCAATGCTCATGCATCACGGCAGGATCAGACCCTCAGGAAGTTCAAGGTGACACTCGTGACAGAAGAGCAACAGATGCAGATTCATTTCTAGTCTCGGCTCTGAATTCCTCCTTTGTTCTATTAATTGATTGTTTGCTACTGATGTTTTATGTAATGAGGACGTTTTCTGAGCAGGAGGCAATGACTCTCATGCCCTTGGCCATTCTCTACTCAATAAGCTCCTTGAGGTATCATTGTGGGCCCAGGACTCCCACAGACCCATGACACATTGCCTTGGGCTCCCAACGTTTCAGATCTCTGCAAAATTAAAGTATGTTTGATTTTATAGGCATTTGATGCTGCTGACAGGAGAATATTGAAAATTAAGGAGATGGATGCACCCAAACTGGGAAAAAAATGCATTTGTTGTTCTGAACAGCAGTCCTAGCTGGAAAGTATGAAATGTAGATGTACCACACTCCTGGAAAATAACTCCTATCTGTTCCAACATCCCCTCCTGCGAGGCGTAATCCCAAAATGCGCTTTCTGTCGAGCTGTGCCACCCTCTGTTGCTCATCCTACGTGGCGCACAAGACCTTGTCTTTATTAGTAAAAACATTTTCTTCAGCTGATGCTGAAGAGGATGCTTAATGAGGAACAGGGCAGCACAGGGTTTTCACAAGAAGCTGTAGACAGCTGTGAATGCTCAGCTCCCTCCCAGGCTTGAGTCTGACCACATAAATATAATTAAAACCTTAGTCTAGACTTAAGAATTTTGCCTGTTTATTTGACCTGATTCAAGAACATCCCCTATTGAAGACATGCCCCCAGATTTCTCCTCTTTTCATTCGTCCTCCGGGTAGCTCTGATCAGGATGGCTTCTCTGCAAGTCTATGCCCCTGAGGTACTCACCAGCTCCCTGGAGAAGCTCTGTTCTTAGAGATCTGTGTAGGACTACTGCTTGTCCTGGTGTGGTGATTGCATCCAAGTTCTGTCCTGGATCTGCTGGGAGCTGTTACTGCTCAAGAGGCCTGTTCACATACAGGAAAATGCTTGTGGCTGCGTAATATTATGTAGAGTGACAGAGGAATGTTTCAACTCCACCTTTAAAATAGGGAGGGTATGCAGTGACTTTGCTCCTCTGCCCTGCCCCATGCAGGTGTATGTGTGTGGGGGGTGTATGGGGTGTGGGGGGTGGGCATGTGTACACATGTGCACGTAGGAAAGGAATGGGTTGGTTTTTTACAGGGAAGCAAACCATTTTTGCAGTGCTTTGAGAGAGGCAAAGATAATACCTTCTCAAACATCCCTGAGTAATCCCAAATAGCACTGCTTTCTGAGTTTTTCTATTTGTTTTGTGTGGATGGGCTAGGGAATTTCACAACCACACTTCAAAGGTTAAGACTAGTGAAGACAGTAGGAAAATCCATGAATTTAACCTTTGGCTGTAGCTATGTAAACCAGTTAGATTCGTAAAGTTTGCACTGGAATGATAAAAGGGTTGTATTTTCTGATTGTTAGAAGGACATAAACTTTGAATGTGTGGAGGAAGAGAAACACAGAGCTCAGGAAAGTGCTCTTTAGATTTTGCTTGTGAGTGCATGCACTTGTTGTGAACTTTGTTTTGTGGGAGTGTACACACAAATAACTCGATCTTCTCCAGGTCTCCCCTGTAGTGAAGGATCCTGCTCTACCTTATCTGTTCATTGATGAGAAACAAGGCATAAGGACTGGTGGTGCAGGGGTGAGAACCCCACCAGCCACTGTTGTGCCCTCAGGGCTGGCTCAGAGGGGAATACCATCTTTTGGCTTTCCTGGGGGCAGTTCAGCTTCCATGCATCCCTCCAAAAACATCTTCAGGATAGCTCCAGAGAGGAACATCCTGCAAATATTTGCTTTCCTGTCAATGAAAGAGGCCTCCAAAGATCAGAGCAAGAGTCTTCCAGTTAGGAGAGGTATTGGATTGCACAATAGTGCAACAATACTCACTTGAGAAGCAGGACAAAATATTCCCTCAGTAACAGTGAAATGCATTTAGCTGGAAACTGTTTGTGTGCAGGGCTTGGCTAGTCCCTAGCCAAGAGAAGGGTGCTGACAGATTTCCCAAGCATTGTGGGTTTGCTCCTGTTATGACAGCGACAGTCTGGCAGGAGGCCCCGCTACTCAGTGAGCATGGTCTTGGGTAAACTGATGCCAGGCAATGTTGCCCAGTATCTGATCTGTCTGACTGGGAGCCAGCTTAGACCTGGACACAATACTGGGCTTGAGCAAACACTCTGCAACCATGGCTGGAGAGCTATTCTGAGTCCACTCAGTTCTAAGTGTGAGCACAGTGTGTTTAATACCGAAGCTCTATAATGACACAATGTGTGTTTTTTGCTGTGCCTTATTTTCCCAGAAATAAAGAGGGAATAAAAGTGTATTTTCTCTGTCTTCCCATTATGTTGCATTATTGCTACTGTGTCCCTGTTGGACAGAATCTCAGATACCACAATGTGTGGGTACAGTAGCAAAGGAACATAACAACAGCCATGGGTCACTGGGGTTGCTTTACAGCAAATAGACAATAACGCTGTGGTTGTTCACTGTATCACAACAATGGAAACTGAACTGGTGCCTTCAAAGTTGTTCTGCTGCAGTCATGTCATGAGCCCTAGCAACTAAAAATACTTTGACAATAAAAACTAGTCTGGTTGCTGCAATCAGATTATTTTAGGCAAATCTCAGCTTTCTTTAAAAAAAGAAAAGAAAAGGTTAGGCTTTCATCTTCCTGAGCCAGAGAACAGTTTTAAACATTGAGCAAATATGACCCTGCACTTTAAAGATCAGAAGTTAGTTCCTACCCAGAAAAGCAAACACCATTGTAAATTAATATTAAATGGTGTTATTATTTATTGATTTTTTTTTCTAACTTCATCATTTTAAAGTCAGAGCTGTGCTGCTGGGCCAACTGCAGTAGATATTTTGATCATTAAAAACTGATAATGATTTGGTAAACTGTTACATGTTTAGTGAAGGTAATTCACAGCAGATCAAGATAGACCTTAGATTAACTTTACTAATTAGTGCTAAATACAAAAAGCGTGTGTGCTGACATCCTGTATCGAGACCAGGAGAAACAGTGCTGGTCTTCTTACTTGTGTTCTGCTTGCTACCTCTATGCTACTGAATTATCCAAAATACCTAATGAGTGTGCATTGATTATACAGTTTCATATAATGTATATTTGTTATGAAATTTTTTATATTTCCTTATACTTGCTGTCTTAGCTCATAAGAAAGAAAGGTCCTTTAATGCCTCTACAAGGTTTGATTTTGTAAAAAGGCTCTTCGGAGGTTGTGAACAAGAACATAATGACAGAGGTGTGTCTGAGATAAACTTCAGCATTAGAATTTATACATTTAATGCCCGATGTGGAGATTACTTAATAGTGTGAAAGCAATTGTTGTATTCATTGAGTAGCAGATGGCTGAAACATGACATGAGCCATCTTGCTGCGTTGTCTGCTGCCCTGCAGAAATGAGCAGCAGGAACAGAAAATGCATATTGTTTTGACAGGTGGGATGTTTGGGTAGGACTGCTTGGAGGGGCAGAGCCCTTCAGCAGAGACATGGCTAGGAGCAGGATCAGACTTGGCTCTTGTTCAGTCTTGGCATGGCTGCTTGGCTCAGATCTGGGTGGTTAGGATGTGGCCACATTTGGGGAAGCTGAGGATGAAAATCTGCCATCAAACTATTGAGACGTAACAGAACTGACTGTGGTCAGGGGTGTTGTGGTCAACAGAAGGAGGTGGACATTTACAGAAGGGGATTTGATTTGCCAACCAACCACTATTTAAGAGCATCAATCAGGTGCCTGAGATTAGATAGGGCAAACCCAGACTGAAGTGTCCAAAATACCTTTAAAATCACTGCGTTTTTTTTTTTGTCTATGCCATAAATTGCCTGTGTGGTGGAGGCAATGTGGATGTACCTGCCTGTCTGGAGAACAAGGAAACTAAATCCATTCATATTTAAGAGTCTCCTTCTCATTGCATCTTTGGGTACCTAATGTCTTCCAGCATTTCTCTGTGCCAGAATTCCCTCATCTGTAATTCAACTGTGTTTTGAGACTGGGGCATACCTTGATCCTGTACCACTTCTGCGCTTCACAGTTGGTGGAGAGGCTGTGAGCAGCTGTTGGTTTTTTTTTCCACGGTGCTTAGAAAAATGGACCCACACCCCGACCACAAGACGAATTGGTTGTAACAATAATTCCACTGATGTTAACAACAGGCTCAGCTTCTGCTGGCATTTGCACTAGCGTAACTAATAGCAGAGCTTGCTCTTCGCTCCTCTCTTGGCTGTAGCCATTCGGTTCTGTTGCTGTAGGGAAGGGAAGTTATTCAGGATGGCTGGCTCATACAAGGACAACAATTTCACACGTCTTCTCTTAATAGTACTTGTTGGCAGGAAGGAAGGGGGAGGATATGATTTCTGTAAGCAATACCTTTTTAGGTGGGGAAGTATAACTAAAAAAAGTGAGTGAGGCTTACCAGGAGCAAGTGAGAGTTTATTATTAATGTTGATTAGTTTTGTTCTTTCAGCTTTTGGAGCGTGTGGCTGAGTGATAAGAGATGTACATGAGTGTTTATTTGTTTAGAGCCAGCAACTGAGTCCAGAAGGTCGTTGCTTTTGCTTGATGTTTTTATAACCAAATATCATTTCACAGATACCCAATATGAGTTGCATAATTTGGGGCAGTCGTCTGCCTCCTGGGGTTGTTTCCAATGATGCGATGTGTTTTTCCATGCTTATTTGCTCATTTTTCTTCATGATGAGAAGTGAACTCTTGTCCCCCTGATTGGAAAGAAGCTCTGAAATACTTGTCACCTCTTCACTGGGAGATAACGTAGTAATTAAAAGGTGGCCAGCTCAGTTAGGTAATAGTATGTAAATGTTCAACTCTGATTTCTACTTGAAATGTATCAGATAGATTTGTGGGTGAATTGAATGCCAAGGTGCTCAAAATTATTTTTCTCCTTGGTAATCTTAGTCTGTAAATATTTAGTCTCTGACTGTGCAAACAGACATACCCAAAAAAAGCGGCTTCGAGGCAAAAGCCTGACTCACAGCAACTGCATGCAATAAACTGTGGTGCTGGAGGGAAGTTACTGTGTCTGTGAACTTCAAGATGTACTCTGATTCAAAGGAGTTTGTCCTGTGTTTATCACCCTCCTGTCCTCTCCAAAACACATATTTCTTAAAATGACTAGTATATAACTCCACTGCTTGTGTATATATAAGTAATCTTGTTTTCTTCAACAGAGCTCCATAGCTACATGAAGTTGCTTGTGTGTACATGTATTTGCAGGGTTTGGGCCAAAGCATTGACTGGAGATATGTTCTCAAAATAGTAAGTTTTACAAGAGAGTCTGCTTACTGTCCTAGAAATGTGGTTGATGGCATCTAGCTCTGCATTATATCTCTGCAGTGAAATGTAGGCTTAGAAGCTTCAGTGAATTGTGCGCTACCTGGGATGTTTGCACAGGTTATCCTGTCAGATAGAGGCAGAAAAGGCACTTTTCAATTGCAGAGAGATGCACGAAGATCCAAATAATTTAGAAAAAGAGCACATATACTTGGTCCTCGGAGGACAGATAACTCATGTTGGGTCCTGCTCTGTTTCGATTGTGTGAGTTGCTTTGTTCCTTTTGCTGGGGAGTCCCTGCAATTGTACCGCTTCACCTTCATTCAAAATAACCCAGGATTGAAAAGTTGGGTGGGTCTGAGTTGGGATTCCCTAGCATCCAAGGTCAACTTTCATCACATATGTCACTTCATATAGGAGTTTCTGAAATGTAATGAAATCATTCCCATATGGAAAGTAAGCCTGATTATTTGAAAGATTTTGGGTAAGATTAAGAGATTGTTTTTCAGTGTCAGTGTTTTATTTTGGGGCATGTTCCGCTGCTTCTGATGTCTTCACGATCCAGTCAGATGTACTGGACCCTTCAGCTTCTTTCAGATGAACAGTTCTACATGTTCCTTTTCACTCCATCTTAAAAAAAAAATCTTACCAATTGTGTGTCTTCCCATAGTCAGCTTTAGCACTCTGGAGGGAAGAACTCCAGAGTTTGTCTGTGAGAAATTTTGCCGTTTGGCTGTGAGAAAACAGTGTCAGTACCGAGTTAGGAATGGCTGTGCAGGAACTGAATGGTGCCTCTTCAAGGCTGGTGGTGTTGAGGATCTGCTGAAAGCAATGGCAAAACCGACCCAGAATGTCAATGGAGATGATTTTTCTTCTGTTGAGTTGAGGGAGCTGAGAGAGAAGCATGGCTCAGCCATGTCATCATTTTTAACATACGTGCCTGCATCTAGTGACCACAATAAGGCCACAGCAAGATGTGTTGATTTGGAAGTTGTTCTGGTTCGTAGGATGCCCCAGCTTTCTGCAACACCTTGTTTAAGTGAATATGGATGTGTTTTGTATATTGTCCAGCCTCCAAGGTCACCTCTCCCCATGGGATTCCTCCGTGTGATTCTTATTTAAAAGACAGATTTCTACTACTTTTATGTGGGAACAGCAGGCAGATCTCTCCTAGTCTTGAGCTAACCCCTTCGGACTAGCTGTAACACTTAGATAATTTAATGTACAAAGCTTCATGTTGTTATTATGTTTGTTCATGTAAAGTACTTTATACTTTAGGAATGCTTTGACCAAGGAAGCAGGGATACTTTTGTGTAAATATGTCATGAGATCAAGCCTTTTAATGTTCATAAAAAGACAGCATGTCAATTTAAAGTCTCATCTGTCCAATGCATCTTAGGTCTGCTGATTTATGAGGTACTGTAAATTGCAATCATATAAGCCTGTAACATTCTGACAGCTATTTAAATAGCAAAACTTTCTTCCAAAAATATGATATATGGAAGACATAAAAGTTTTAAAGTGGTAGTCTGCCTTAATAGGGAAAGAGTATTAGCATTCATTTACTGACAAGAAAGAGCTGATTTTCCTTACAAGAAATGCTCCTTCCACAGCCACCTCGTGCTTAGTATTAATCAAATCATAGCTTTTCTGCTGCCAAGATCCTGAGTAAGATTCACTTGCAGGAGAATTGGAGAAGGTTAATATTCTCTGGATACTTTGATGGCAGAGCTGACCAGCGAGGGCAAACATTGAATTTCTGGTCCCCAGAAAATCAAAGGCCAAACACTTATTTGCTGGTGAAACCAAAAAAGCACTCATGACCAGGAGGGAAATGGAAGAATGGCAAAATAAATCAAGCTGAAGTATTAGTTTGCAGCAGGAAAGTCCAAGGGCCAAATTTCAGCCTAAGTGTGCTGCCATTCACCAAGGATATTCTATTAAACCCTTTCTAACTCCGGACATTGTTTCACATGGTTCCCACAGGAAGGGCATGCCAGCACGCAGAAGTGCAAGTGCCTGCCAGTTTTAGGTGCATAAGATTGGCACTTCTGAGAAGATAAAAGACACACCTGTCTCGTGAGATGGGAATAGGGGATTCGAGCAGTCTGGTTAAGTTGCTTATGTTGACACAGAAACCTTTGTTTGTGAGTAAGCTGAAGTCTTCAGCATTTAAAATAGTTCTTATCTTGAAGGACACAAAGAGAAGGAAATGCCTGTTTATAGATGGCCGTGCGCCAGGAAGCAATGAGGAGTCACAGAGCACAGGGCAGGAGTATGCACTGATATGATTTTAATATCAGAAGTTAATTGCATCTTGGAATAAGACAGATAGTGATTTGCTATGTAACAAATATCATAGATAGTAAAGACACAGACAGAAAAGCATGACTAAAAGGTAATTCTTGCTCTTTAACATTTCAGTGTAATTGGTCCCCCGTGAAGAGACTATTGAAAATGAAGTTATTCTGTTTAACTGGGAGCTTTTTTTCAGTTCAGTAGATCTGTTTATAATTTTGAATATCTTTGGAGGATAAATATCCTGTATAAAAGGGTGTTGTTATTTTATGGATGTGCTACATGTGCTTATTATCCTAAATATCTGACCCAAAACTGCGCAAGGTATCAGTAAGAGAGGAACACTTGGAAACACATCTCTCAATATTGAAAGAAATGTTCTTGTTGGATAGGCATCTATTTGGTCTAAATGAGGCTGCTCTGGTAATGAGGGTAACTAAATTTTGGTTGTGCTACTGTGAGGGGAGTGCTGGGGCTTGGCACTTGTAAAGTCCCCTGAGGGAAGGAGCATGTTGTGGCACCTCTTCTGTCAAGGAAATTCATGGAGTTTCTTGCTTTTAGCACTTGACAACAAGTTGGAAGGAAGAAATAAAAATCCTGCTATTAAGTGTAAGCTGGGCACTGAATACTTGACTGAGCTGTGTCACACGAGGATAAATGAGGCTGCTGGAGCCTCTAAAATAATTGTTCACTAAAAATGCTAAGTGCAGTGTGCATCTTATTAACCAAAAGCCTGTCTCTTTTTGCACACGAGACTCACATTTAGCTCTATTTAAGCCCAGGTCCCTATTATAGCATTCTCCTTCATGTGTAACAGGATAACTGCTATACTGATACTAAGACTTGCAAAGGCCACTGAGAGGCCACTGGGAATTGTGCTGTGGAGGAGAAAGAGGAGTCTAAAGAAGGGAGTGTCCACACATGCACGCTCAGCATTTTGCATGGAAAGCTATCGTTAAATACGTTAAGCCTCCCTCATGCTGCCTCCTAGAGCCAAAGAAGGAAAGGGCTGTCATAGCTACAAATATGCTTTGTTTAGTGTTGACTTGGTCAGGCTATTTGTAAGAAACCAAAGTGGAAGGAAAACCTATCTGATTAATCATTCCTGGGACCAGGAAAATGATGTTTGTTTAACCTGAAGGATGGCTTATGAGGTGCAGGTATTCATGGTCCTGCATGCCACAGTTGCACCTTCTTTAACTCTGATTCAGCATCAAGTTAAATTTTCTGAAAAGGAGATGCAAGATGTTTGACTGAACATATGGTGCCTTCTTCAGAGGGTGATTATATCCCCATCTCCAGGCCAGATTCTCAGCAAATATTAATTTCTATACCCCACCTAAATATGGGGATATAAGAATTTCATTCATAAGCTTGAATTTCTGTTCCAACACTGGAAATTTTTACCAGTGGAAATATTTAGTTTTATTGGATTAAATGAGTTGAAGACTGAAGTTTCAATGAATTTTTACTCTAGTGATATTGTAGAGAATCTAGTAAGCATTACCATGCAACCAGTAGCTAATCTTCATCTTGTTCATGTCAGGACAAACATGCTCCTGCGCTATCAGCAGGGTCTGGAGAAGAGCCCATCTCCCATATAAGCATCACACTCGGGGCAAATCTCACAGGTGGCTTACATACATGTGATGTTATGGTGAAGAAAGCTCTTTTGAAATTTTTCCCAGAGAAGAAATTGGAGAGTTTATCTTACTCCAAAGCTCTGCTTTTACCAACTAAGGTTCTTGAGACTTATCCGCTATAAAAGATGAGAAATTGCTAAAAGCCTCTCATATTATCATAGAATCGTAGAATGGATTGAGTTGGAAGGGACCTTAAAGATCATCCAGTTTCAACCCCTGCTATGGGAAAGTACACTTCCCACTAGACCAAGCTGCTCAAAGCCCTGTGCTTGAACACTTCCAGGGAGGAGGCATCCACAGCTTCCTTGGGCAACCTGTTCCAGTGCCTCACCACCCTCCTCGTGAAGAATTTTTCTAACATCGAATCTAAATCTTCCCCTTTCCAATTTAAAGCCATTCCTCCTCCTCTTATTACTACATGCCCTCATATTGTACTGATACATTTTTGCAACTTGTCTGAAATGTTTTTTTTTAATTTCTTCTCAGGTGTGTGACTTGGTGTATCCTGTTTGTATAGAGAGATGCAGCTTCCACCAGGCTGGAGATGGTGATAATAAAGATGATAGTATCCTCCGTATGACCCCGTCCAACCACACCTTGCAGAGACTGCTGGGGAAGTATTTTCAGTGGCTGTTCTCTTTAAGGTTTATATTAGCGACCACCTCATAAAATCAGCTTGAATCCTGAGCACTGCCACAGAACCAATCCTGAAGGAACAGACAGATCACTTTAATAAAATGATCATGTATCCCTTAAACCTGTTAGGAAGCAAGATATTTTTTGGGGAAATGCTGAAAATTTTAAAGCTTTAGGACAACTTTGGATGTTTCTTAGAATCTTGTGTTTCTTCCTGCAGGATTTAACTTTTGGACTCTTTCAGATGTATGTGAAGGCTTTCCCATCAACGTGAACAGGTTAAATGTGGAATCATTTCCAACACGCTGTCTTTTGAAGCATTGCATTTTCTACCTTTTGAGCTGGAATCCAATTGGCAACAGAAGACTGCACAGTAGTGTATTAACTTTATTGTCATGAGAAGTTACTTTGATTAAAAGGTTTTTTTACAGCTAAATTCCCAAGATAGAGACTTGGATTAAAAAAAAAAAGATTTTTTTTTTTCATTTGGAGCTGAACACACAGTCATTGTTTTCAAATAACTTTTAGTTAGTGACTTACTGTTCATGCACAAGAATGTATAGATTAGACCATAAAGGAAAACAAGAGTGCTCATACTCGGTTAGAATTACTGCTTTGCACAGCAAATCATAAATATCATGTAATTTTGCTGCCTTTGGTCATATTGTCAGCTCCCTGGCATTTTGAGTTTTGCTGTGGCAGCAGCTGAAGTTTTGTGCTCCAAATCCTCAACCCTCTAACAGTAAATCAAGAAGAACTTTGGGTAGCTGAGGCAGCAAAGGTTCACTGTGCACAGCTGAGCCTGGTGGCTTGATTTCAGAGTGAGGTGTCTGTGAAAAACAAGTTCCTTAATGCTAAGCAATGTCAAGTTATGACATACACAGAGCTATTTTATTCAATTGCATTTAAGTATATTGTCGGGTTCAATACATATGCACTGTGTTTTAAGTTTTCTGTAACTATCAGCAATAGATGGGAACAACAGCATGGGGAAAAAATCCCAGCTGATGGAGCAGAATTCAAATGTGTGCTTATGCTGGAGCACTCACTACATGGAAAACAGCCTGGTTTGTATTTGAGTTAGATGTGGTTGAACTGCAGGTGTTAAATTGTGTCTAGAAATTTTTCATTCCACTTCACAAAGCTTAAACTGGGACTTTACTATTGCAAGTTTGCATTCAAACTCCTGAAAATCTCTGTTAGCAACCATGTAACCATAGATTCCTCTGAACCCTGAAGGGGTTCAGCATCTCAACTTAATCATTCATATGCAAATTTTTGATCCATCAGATCTATTTCACTCTGCTTCAAAGCTTAGTCTGGTTTGGACAAGTTCTGAAAATGTCTTTCATAGGCACACCAAGTTTCCCTTGGCCCAAACCACAGTCAGGACAGCACTGCTATGGTTCCACATGCAGAGAGCAAAGCCTAAAATACTTAAAAGGGAAAGAATAAAAATTTCCTTAGGGGGTGAAAGTGGAATCATCACCTGCTCTACATTAGAGAGTGCTTTCATAGAGAATGGTAATCTGGTTGCTTCAACAAGGACAGGGCTGTCCGTGATGCTCATCTGTTTTAGCTCATGATACCCTACAGGATAGCACGTATCCCCATGATAAATCTATGCCATTGACTTTACTTTCAGGAGTTGTCCCATGTTCAGAGAAAAGGGAGGATTAGTATGCTGCTTTACTGCTTTTGTGATTTATATAAGACTTCGAATAATAAGGCTTGGAATAAGGTTTTAGTCACTTGCTTTCAACACCAGCCAGAACCGAATAATTCCTTTGCCTTATGTGTGCTTCTCACATCAGTTACTCAGGTCGCATGCGGAGTTCATGCTTCTGGTTGGTTTGTTGGTATCTGGACTCTCAGCCTTATCAAATTTTCTGAATTCTTGGCCATTCTTTTGCTGTTTTCCAATAATCCTTTGTTTGCTTTAGTTTTTGCTCACTCATTTTCTATCAGTTTTGAGTAAACAGCAAACACATCCACCAGAAGAAAAGTTGTCCTTGGGCTGCAGTGACCACCTAAGAGGAGACTGAGAATCACTGCAACAGAGGAGTTTGGGGACCACAGCAACAAAATACATGGAGATGTGATTGGTGCTGGAATAAAGTGTGAGAGAGAGAAAAATAGGAGCACAGAAGGTCAGTGCTATTTTATGCTCTACTTCAGTTAAAAACAAACAAATTAACCCCCCCCCAACAATCCCTGAGGTTTTTTCTTTAGGATTTTTTCAGTTTTTCAGATGACACTAGCACAAAGTAGGGGAAGGTGATGTGCCCTCTCAAATACAGTGAAGGACCATTTCCTACAAAACCTATATAGGATGTAAAATGGATGCAGCGCTCACAGAGTTTGGAACAGGTACTACTTGGTTTATAGGCCTGATGCTGAGTATTCTTGCCTGCTTTATGTAGTTTCTCTAGACAATATCTCAAGGCCTTAGGCATAACTCTTATCTGTATTTCATAACACCTGGAGACAGCAACCAAAAGATAACCCATCGTGTTATGACCTCAGCTAGGAGCTTCTGAAGAAAACATACATTTTATTAGTCTTATCAAATTAACATAGGATAAGATTTGATTATTATAAAAGGAGAAAGAAGTGTAGAGCAGAGTATGACCTGCCCAAAATGACAGCCTGTGAGAGAGGAGGGGGGTGGAGCCCTGAGCTGGAGCCCCTGCCCCTTTGTTACTGCGCCACCCACAGCGCACAGCTCTGAGGTTGCAAGTGAGGTTCTGCCTTCCTCTTCTCTTTGTGTGTGTGTGTGTGTTCAGACAGCAAACATGCTGGATTATAGGTTTGTGGAGGACAGGGTGATTAGTTTGTGACCCATGTCCTAAGAGAGATCAGCTCCCTCAGTGATATTCCTTACAGGGTTTGTCTAATAGCCTTAAAGTCATCCAGTGACAAAGGTTGCAATTCCCCTCACAGCCCATTTCAGGATTTTTTTTTTTTACTGTTGGAGAGCTTTTTAATATTTAACATGAATCTGCTTTGCTGCAATTTAAATCTATTACCTCTAGATCCATCCACAGCAGAGCAGGTTCTTCTTCAAACAAACAAAAAAATCATGCAGGTCAGTATTTGTGGAGTGTTTTTCTTAGCCTCTTGGTTGTTCTGGCCTTCCTCTGACCTTTCATCATTTGGTATGCATATGGTACAAATGTGGACATAGTGCTCTAGCTGAGACCTTATTAGTGCTGAGCAAGGTACTGAGAGAAAGGATTATGGGCTACGGTGAGCAGGCTATTCTCTCGTTAAACCCTCCCAACAGGATGCTTGCCTTTTTCACAACGTATCTTCAGCTGGTAATCCACAATACAATAAAATTTAACTAATTTAATTTTATTTCTTTAAAGGATTTCTGGGTGAATTCACCAGTTGATTATTCCTACCTCAGGTAAGGAACAGCATATATCTCTTCGTTAAATACCAGAGATCATTTTTCTTATTTGAATTCTAGACACGTCATTTGTTGTGACCGCAGTCCTTACAGCCTTCCTCTCACCTGAAAAATTTAATAGCATACTCTACATTTCATCACATTGACTTGATAATAAATGAAAATATTGAACAATATGAGACCTGAGATGGGCCCTGCAGCACCCATCAGTGTTTTCTTATGTATTAATATCATACTGTAGATGATCACTCCTTGGATACAGCCACCCTGTCACCATCTGCTTACCTATCACACAGAAAAAGTTTTAACAAGGTTTTTTTCCCCTGGTTTGTTCCTAAGACTGGTGAGTAAAATAGTGTTGAAAGCCTAACTTTGAGATCGATTGTATGTACTGTTTCTCACGTCCAGAAGGTTTGTTACCGGCTGTAGAAATAAAATATATTTCTTTGGCATAGTTTCCTCTTAACAAATCTGCTACCAACTGCATCTCATCTCCTTGTTATCTTCCTAGTTCTGACAAATGGTTTGATTTGTTTCTGCAGGGACTGGAGTTAAACTGATTGATTTATAAATCTCCCGGCTACTCCTTTTTTTTCTTTAAGGAACTGCACTATACTGATCTTTTTCCAATCTTTCAGTAGCTTACCCCTCCTCTATAGGTTTGCAAAGATGAATGCTAATAGTTCTTCAATTGCTTCAGCCAGATTTTTTGACACCCTCAGTAATGTTCATCAGGCCCTGTCTGTCTGAGAGTTTGCTCATTTCTCAAGAGCACTAATTGTTCTGACCATTTACTTGGAAAGTGACATCTTAAGTAAAGTTTGATTCAGAAAAGGCACTGAAATTTCAGGTCTCCCCTCTGTAGATAGCTTTGCTCTGTTCATTGTTGACAAATTCTTTTTCTTTGTTCTTCCTTGTCTTCTAATGTTGCTTTAGAGTGGTTTCTTAGTGTCTTTTTCAAATTTGATCTTGCTACGTGCCTTAATCTCTCTGATGTTGCCATACACTCTTTTAGTCTCTAAACATCTCATCTTGTTCACACTCTTTGTAACTTCTCTGTAACATAAACTACTTAGAATAGTTTACATAAGGAAAAAAAGAAAACATTCTCTCTCTAAACACTTCTCTCTTTTTCCAGCCTTTCTTAAACTGTCTTGGTTTGTTTTTCTCCCACCCTTATTTACATGAAGCTGCTATTTTTTCAGCTACACCATAGACATTTGCTGACCATTGTACATCCATGGTCTGTCTTCTCCATTCTCCTCCTCCCCTCCACCCATGATGGCTTCATGATGGCTGCCAAACTGTGTGACTTTGGTCTGCAGAAAGTTAGTGCTTAGACTTTTCTAGAAATGTCTTCTTGCTTTCAATTTGGCAGAATCTGTTCCCTAAACAGGAACTAAATTTATGAGTATTTCTGTGCCCCTGAAGCCACGGTCTTTAATGGCTTTACTGCTTTCTGAAAAAATTTTCACAGATCTAATTGCATTATTGGAAACTGCTGAAGCACTTTAATATATGGGGGGAAATTTCTGTGGTCTTTGAGAAAACCTTTCTTCAGAAACAGCCAAAAAGGCCATCTAATGCTTTCAGGAAAGAAACTCTGAAGAGATTTTTCTTGTTAAAGAGAGCAAGAAAGAGTCATGAGAATACCTAACTCTGGGGTGCATTCAAGAGGAAGATGTGGGTTATGGAGATGGAAATCATGCTTGTTGCAAGGCAAAAAAATAATTAAAGGTCAGGAAATAATTTGTAGTTCGGTAGCAAAAGCTCCTGAAAGCTCTTCATTCCTTATGTTATTACCGTCTGTGAAGCAGGACATCAGCACTTCATGTTGCCCTCATTAGTTTACCAGAACACGTATTTTAGGTAAATTGTGATTGCAGTTGGCCTGGTGCTTTCTTGTGATTAACGTGGCATTCAGAAGAAAAATTGAATGTTGTGTGAGCACTACTCAAAGCTCAGCAAATGTCAGACAGTCAAGATAGTTTAGAAGCAACGGCCAAACGCAAGGAATAAAAGTGTGAGCTGTGCTTTGGAGAAGGCTTCTGGAATTTCTGGCCCAAAAGAAAGGGGATAGAAACAGAGAGAGTCTGGTTGAGGAGCTGTAACTTAAAATATTAATACTGACAAAGAACAGAGGAACAACTCCACTTACTTTATCTCAAGCCATTAGCTTTGATTTAGTGAAGCCAGGGAAGCCTTTTGGTAGTTTCTGTACTATCTTCACACTCATTGTTTAAATGAGGAGTAGACCCTCAAGCAATATTTCTCTTTAAGAGTCAAGTCCCTGCACAGAGTAATAAGTAAACTGGGAATAATATATTTTAAAAGAAGAAATAGATTCTGCCGGCTCAATTTAAGGAAATATTTATTACATATAATTTCTCAACTGTTTTCTGAGTAAGCGGTGTAAAATGATCCTTATGAACAGCAAAACGGAAGGAAGGAAAAAGTCTGCACCATTATAGGGAATTTAATCTTCTGTATGTCTGCTTGTCATTCTAAGTGATGTCTTTACTTACATGAACTAAAACATTTAATCCTTGATGTCTCAGAAATTTTAGTCCCTCAAAAGACCTTGTTTTTAGCACTAGCATGCACCTACATTCTCCCTTTTATGTTTCGCTTTCTAGTAACTGACCACAAGCTCCACAACTTTAAGGGGAAGACAAGGATGTTAGACTTGTCTTATCTTGTCTCGGCAAACAAGCCCCAAACCAAATATTTTCCATCTCATTGAGTTGCAGGTGTGATGACACTTGGCAGACTGGAAATGGTGTTCCTCTGTTTTGTGCTCATATTGTTACTTTAATCCCAAGCATCTTGTTTAGTGTAATTTATTAAACCCTGTACCAGTTCCTTGTGGTTCCTAGTTTCCTGTAACTGAGTTTGCTGCTGTTAGACTCCTCTGACAAGCAAGTAGGCTGAGTGTGGAACATGGGCTTAAGACATGTGCATCACATAAAAGTAGCATAGGTCAACAGCTTCAAAATAACTGCTTCCCCCCCCGCCTTCTTTGTATAAAAATATTAAATTGGTATTGAGTTTCCAGGGCATCATTTTATCCATAGCTAAAAATACAAATCAGTGCTCCACATTTTGGCAGATTTGTCTCAGTAAATTTGTTTATATGTGAAATGTTTCGTGCTGAGTGTCACAAATAATAATTTAGTTTAGAGTGTGGCACACCATTGAACCAAAAAGCGCTGCTGTGAAAGGAAGATTTTGCTCCCTCCCCTCTTTCAAACATCCTGCTGACTTCTTACTTTCATGCCACTATGAGCCTGGTAATCCCTTTGCAGACCTAGACATAGGTATTTCACAGCTGCATTATTAAATTAGCTCAGTACTTCCTTTCTCTTGCCTCCATCAAATTATGATAGAGTGCTCTACATCTTATTCCTTTTTGTATTACTTTTATTGGTCACAAGAACATAATTGAATGGATAGACACAGTTTCTTAGAAATTGATACAATTTTTTTATTTTAATTCAGTTACCTGTGACTTTAAATTCTATTCTTTTTGTTAATGCAATCAAACACCATGTTCATTTTGCTTATTGGAGAGTAGTTGCTACCCTCAGAGGTGATGATTGCAGTGTTATTATGATTGCCTGTATTATTTCCTGTGGACTTGGTTGTATTTTTTTCATATCTCTTTTTTTTATGGGAAGATTTTCCAGTGAGTCCATCTTTCTTAGCTTAGTTCTTGATCAGAGAACTTGTTTAAATTGTGCAAGTATGGACAAAGACTGGTGTAAATCTGCAGTACTGGGAATATACTGGAACAACGTAGTCAATATTCGAATCTAGAAAGCTATGATTCTCCTCTCTGTGTAGTGGGAAATCTAATTTCTGTGACTAAGAAGACAATGGGGAGGGGGCGGGGGGTGTTGTTAACTCACATTTTGCTGTTGACAGGACAGCACGCGTCAGGATGCAGCATGTGGAAAAGGGTAGATGGTTCTTTTAATGACCTCATAAATCATAACTAGATGTGGACGCGGGCTATGTTGCTCAAGCGATTTTTAATTCAATTCTTATTGGTCAGTCCAGTACCTTCAAAGAATGCCAGATGAAGCAGTAAAACCACACGACACTACTCAGGGGAATGACTGCTAGAAAGAAGGATTTCTTACTGATTATTGCTGCCTATTTGTGGTCCTAACTGCCTTCAGAGGCTCTGCTCCTGGGAAGGAGCTGGGTGGTAAGAGGATTGATAGGAATTGATCATAGATGGTGATGGCTAGACTGGTCATGTATTACTTCATTACCTCCTTAGGCCAAATAATATGTCTAGCAGAACAGCTGCACTAAGAACACTACCAAAGCTTGTTGAAGGAGAATGGAGTCCCTCTGGCATGGAGGTGTAAATGTGGATTTTGTGCTCCTTTTTCTTACAAAAAGTGCTGTTCCTGTGGAGATCAGCACTGAGTCATTTAAATAGGGAAACACAAAGTCGTACACGGAAGGGAGTATTCTTCATGAGCATATTTGAAGCATTTTATAAAATGGATCTATCAAGCAACCAACTGAAAAAGAGAGGGAAAAGAAAATAAAATGTTCCCATAGATTGCCTCCGGTATTTCAGAGGAACTGCAGTCATTATGTTGAACATGGTATAAACATAGAAAACATCCCTAAAGTTTCTACAATCTAAGACAAATAGGGACATAAGGGAAAGCAGAAGCATTGCTGCTGGCAGTATTGGCCACCGCCCAGCCGGAGTAGTTTCCTGGTCTGTTGGAGGTGAGGGGACGGAGAGGGGAATTTCAGGAAGGATATGAAGGACAATAAACAAAACAGGTTTGAAAATACATATGGGAGGTGCAGCACAGGGGGAGCCAGGCCTCTCTTGACTTTTACTGGATAAACTTTAATAAAAGAGGCTTTGTGTATGTACCTCCAGAAATGTTAGATTCTTAGGGCAGCACTTTAGCCAATGACACGGGAGGAGGGAAGTGGAAACACAAAGCTGAAACAAGGGTAAAAGGTAGCCTTGGATAAAGTCTTAGGGTTTGCAGATCTAGAGGTAAAAACATATGCTTTCTGAGGGAGAAAAAAACTGAGTTCTTTCAGCACCTGGGACATTTGTGAACAAGGACTTGATAGTAAGTGATACGGTGTGCAGACTGGAGCCAGCCAGTCCTTCAAAGCCCGTGCAATAAGTGGATCAGACTGTAAACCATATCCTTCACATTTGTGTTACCTGAAAGCTCTGAGTGGTTCTGCTGGACTGTACCACAAAGTGGTTTATCAGTGTTTTTAGTGTTGGCTTGTTTTATCCAACACTATTGAAGTCTGCAGTATGGAGAATGTGCCTGGCAGATCAGATGGGATGTTTTTTGTCATAACACGTTTCAAATTAGTCATTAGAAACTAAGTTTGACATTTTGGTTTCCTTAGTTCAAAGCTACTTCACTCCCTAGCACTGTGGTGGAGAACTAATTTCACTGTTAGGCTGGTGTATACACTTTATCGTAGTTCAGGTAATGCTATGACATGGGGAAGTTCAGTGGATAGGTGCTTCTTTCAGCTGTGAGCTAATCACTGTTTATTGTACCAACAACTTCAATGCAAAATGGCCTCATATTCTTTACAGGGCTAATGTTGGCTGGGACTTCGTATTTACATGTGCTTTTTTTGTCAAAATAATAGAAACCGAGAATGAAAAATTTGGGATGAAATAGTGCAGTTTTCAGTCAAAAGCTTGTGGCTTGGATCTGAAAAGAGCTACTTGGAAGGGTTCTGCTCGTGCTTCGGTGTTTCAGTCTTGAGTCCTTGTATGCCAGGACACATCGCTGTCTCTTCCTACTGAACATCCATGTGAGTTTGCATTCTAAGAGTCTGTGATCATGGTGCAAGAAGGAAAAGAAAAGCTAAACCAGAAGGGGGAGGTGGGCACTGGAGGCTTATTTCTGAATGCAAACTTTTTGACTGTGACCAAAAAGTGTTGCAAAGGAAAATTATTTTCATCTTTTTAATCAAGTTTCTTTTTATTGCAAAGGGAACACTATGTACCATTTACAAAATATTTTGTAATAAAAGATGTCATTTGAAAAGTCAGGCTCAATTTATTATGAGAACATAACGCTGGATCAGAAACTGAGTATGTGAAACATCTTGCAAATAAGAATGAGTTAAGATGAGAATTAATTCATGCAGGAAGAAACTTGTTATCAGACACTTACTGTTTGGATGTCCCCCCATTCTGTTGCTTAGAAGAAAATGTACATGAAAAGTATTTCAGCAATGGAAGGAAAAGCAATTCAGTCATGAAGTGAGACAGATGAGAAAGGTAGTGGTTTCTGAGCACAGTCAATTTAAATAGTAAACTATAATGTGCCAGTAGTAGTCAGAATTTTAACACAATATTATAGCAATATGGCTCTTCTCTGTCAGAGCTGTTTTTATGTTGAGAACATTCAGTTCTTTGGAGAGTTACAGGTTATAATTCATAGATCATCTGGTTGGAAAAGACCTCTGAGATCACTGAGTCCAACCGCACCTGGCCCCTTACTAAGCCCCGTCCCCAAGAAACTCATCTACCCGCCTTTAAGCACCACCAGGGGTGGTGACGCAACCACCTCCCTGGGCATCTGTTCCAATGCCTGACCACCCTTTCAGTGAAGAATTTTTTTCTGTTGTCTAGTCTGAACCTCCCCTGGTGCAACTTATGGCCATTTCCTCTTGTCCTACCACTCATCACTTGCGAGAAGAGACCAACGCCCAACTCGCCACAGCCTCCTTTCAGGCAGTTGATGAGGTCTCCCCTCAGCCTCCTCTTCTGCAAGCTAAACAACTCCAGTTCTCTCAGCCACTCCTCGTAGGACTTGTTCTCCAGCCCCTTCACCAGCCTCGCTGACCTTCTCTGGGCAAGCTCCAGCACCTCAATGTCCTTCCTGTACTGAAAGGCCCAAAACAGTACTTGAGGTGCAGCCTCCCCAGTGCATTTGCTCTTCGTGTTCAGTCCCCTTGAGTTTTGTTTTTCATCACACACAATAGTGTGAATGAATTAACGTCATCACGGTTCATGCCTGTGTGCGCCCACAGAACTGTACTGGAAAAAGCTGCTTAAACTTGTTTGCTGCTGCTGCCCTATGGAATATGATAATGGAAATACGAGTATGGTAGGCGTAGTACAGAAATCTGACACTATCACAGCAAGGCTGGTCTTAAATTAACTATCAGAGCAGGGGATGGAAGGGATATTCTGCTGAAGCGAATTGTTACAGATCCTTTTGTGTGCTTTCTGAAGAACTAGAAGTAGGACTTGGTAGTAGATGCCAGTGCATTTTTAGAAAGAAATCCCTGCTATCTTGACCAGTCTCTTCATATCCATTGGTCATTTGCCATTCCTGCATTTCTTTAAATTCATGGTGCAAATTATTTCATGACATAAAGATAATAATCCTCCAAAATGGCTTCCTTTTCTTCCAGAGGAGAACAAAATTCCAGCACTTTGAAATTTTGGCCAAAGGTCAACACAAATTTTGGAGTAATAGAATGTTAGAGGAAACGAAGACTGCTTTGTGGCCCACACACTACATGGCCTATCTGGCACCAATTCTGGTAATTTGCTCTAGTGCCAGTTGCCTGAAATAGAACCGTGACCGTGGAGAACATGTAGTTTTGGTAAGTAGTCCAAACAATATTAGTGTTTACCATTGAATTGATAATTTAGGAATAGCACAGAGTTTTGAGCCACAATGTAACTGAATCAGAAGGGAGAAATAGTGTCTCATGATTTGGATATTAGGCATGCCAGATCATGGGAAGAATGAATGGATGGAATGGATGATATTGTAAGGTCTATTGGATAAGAGGTGCCTGGAAGTATCCATTGCTCTGCTGCAATAATGACAACAAAAGGATGTTTCTACCTCAGGGTAGGGACAAAAATTGCTTTAGAAAAAAGGACAACACACAAAATCGATGTAGCTAACACTTCCTGCAGTTTGTGGCTAGGCCGCTTGACTTTTCAGGAGAAATGTAGTTGGAGAAATCCAGAAACAAACCCCTGTGCTACGCTAGAGGAAAGTGTCAGTGCAGACCCATGATACAAAACCATGCACCTCAAGATATGTGACTGCTCATGTGCTTGTACCTCACTGAAAGGGATAATAGAACCCACAAAAAATGACAGCCTTGCAGGATAGTTTGCTTTTATCAGGGCTAAGCTACTTCACTGAAAAAAAAAGGTCAAATGAGATTGTTGGCAAAAGGAGTTGTTTGAGAATACAGCCCATGAGAGAGAGTGAAAAAGCGCTGCCCAACGCAACATGGACGTAACAACCATCCTGTTCTCAACACCTCCTCTCACTCTAGGCAATTGTGAGATTTGGGGTGGCCTCCACAAAGCACAATGCAGTACCCAGGGCAGTGGGAGGGGAAATGTTGGGTTTAACCTTCAGCCATGCCCACCAATTCCTGCCTATTTTCCTTTGATAGGTGCACAGGTGGGAAAGAAATTTCCTGTGTGCATGTTAATCAGGAGTAGCTTCAGTCAAGTGTCTGGTTTGAAAACAAGACAGTGATGTTGTCGGTGTATCTCATGAAATAATGAAGTCTCAGTTGCTGTCATGCTCAGATATCGTGTAATGGACCCATCATGCACTGTGAAAAAAACATACTGGAATCAACAATGCTAAACATTATTTAATGTGATGAGTGTGGCAGGCAAAAGCCACTCCTTCAAAGTAATAAACGCTATAACTTTTAGCTACCTTTATCTTGGCAAAAAACCATCAAGGCTTCAGGTTTTCATGATGTATGAGCTGCTTTTGAAGTGCTTTTGCACTAGGAAGGGTGGGTCTGCAAAGGAGGAGCAATGAAATTTGGCTTTGGGTCTAACTCATGATAGGCAGAGTAAATGTATCTAGGCTGCAAAGCAACTGAACTTTAGTTTTTATCTCTATATTTTATCTAAGGTCTTTGCTTTCTTCAGCTCCATTTCTGTCTATCAAGTGTCTTCTGTCTTCTTTACACTCATTGCCCACCTGCAACTCCAATTCTATTTCTGAAAAATGGTAGAATGCTTAGATATACTGGTACATGGTAGGGGAATTTATGCTTTTTCTCCCACATAGTTCTATGTTGGATCAGCATTCAACAACATACTTGTGTACAGATTGGGTTCCAGTGGTTTCAGAGTGACACAGATGTAAATTGCAAGAGTGTAACTGCAGAGATTTAGTAGTGCAGGACAGGATAACATCCCCCTGGAACAGTAGAATGCAGCAATATTCCTGCTGTCCTTTGTGTTTGATTAAATGTCACATATGGAATGGGACATGTAGTTCTTTTCTGGATAGTCTCACTAAAAGAAAAGGCTATATCTGTCAACAGTGTTAGGTGAGAGCTTAGGACTGAGGTCAAGACCTTCACAAACTGTTTGGGTGTACAAGCATGATAGAGAACATCTTCAGTAAAATTTTGCTGGGAGAAATCAGATGTTAAAAGTGTGCGAGCAGCAAGGGCATCTAATGCCGTGAGTCACCACCCCTGCAGGTATTTAAAAGGTGGATAGATGAAGTGTTCAATGATACAGTTTAGTAGTGGATATGGTTGTGCTCAATGATCTCAAAGGTCTTTTCCAAAAAAGTGATTTAATGATTCTATTGTGTGACTTTTTTAGGGTAGGATCTTTCCATAAGCCTGGGTGAGAGTCACTGCTGTAATTGTTATTCAGCACAGAAATTGAAAATGTACTTGAACTGCAAGTAGGCTGACCTGTGGAGGAAATCGTATCTCATGACATGCTGAATGTTCCCTTGGGTGAAAAACAGGAAGAAACAGGTTGCATCCAGTATTTCACTGTCATATTGTCTTCCTGCCATGCTAATGTAACCAAGAATCAGCTGCAGAATTTCTCTTATGCTCAGTTAAAGAATTATTGACCATGTCCTAAGCATTTTATTTGAAGGAACGTGGTAGGTTGAACTATTGCTATTGAAAGCTTAAACTCCTGTGGTGTTGGAAGTTCACCCCAATGGACGCTTGTGGTGGTGCAGCCCTCCACCTCCAGGGCCACTCTTTGATTTCATGATAAACCATGTGTGTTTTGGGAGAAGACTCCCACTGTGTGCTTTTCTTTGTGACAAGTGCAGTGAGTGGAGTGCTTGGGCACTCCCTGCCCACACCTGGAATTCCCACTGCCTAGATCATAGCCCAATCTGGATGGTACCAGAACTACACAGTCTGGAAAGTATTGGAATTGTACAGCTGGTAGCTCTACCAGAATTACCTAACACGAATTGTGGCCAGAATGGAAAAATAGTGAACAAAGTAAACCATCTTGCAATCGTTAAGTGTGGTCTTTTGAGCTCTCTAGGACCACAGCAGGCTGTGACCCAGCATTACCTTCTGAGATGAGATGCTTCTCAGGACAGATTTCCTGCGAATTCAGAGATCATCTGCTAACAAACGCCAAAGAAAGAGAAGGGCAAAGTCAGATGTATCAACATTCAACGATCACCTGCTGACAAATGCCGAACCATTAGAAGTGAGTAATTGACTAAACTTGAAAAAAGGCATATTTTGAGCATTGGTTACATTTGTGTCTGTATATTTGTGTATCTCTGTGTTTGTGTGTCTGTGTGTGCGTGGTTTGATTTAGGAAACCCTGCAGTAAGTCTCATGGCAACATTGCCATTCTCAAATCTTGATTGCAGGAAATTCCATTGAATTATTTTGCTAACTCGGCTGATGATCACGTGCTATTAAGTATTACATGGCCTAATCTTGTAATCTACCTCGAAACTATTAGTAATTCTTAAATTGCTGATAAATCAAAGCCACGTAAAAATCTGTTCCTGACAAATAGGCATAGTCGGCAGGATCCTAAATTAGGATTCATGACACCACTGATGGTCCTCTATTTATTGTTGCTAATGGCACAAGAATTTTTCCCTGATTGAAAGACCTCAATTTCAGACAAATCATTTTCATAGTAACTGGTGATAAATCATCTCCACAGTAGCTGGATTTCCCTGATATACAAAAGGTAGTATTTTTACTCTTAAGTTGTTTTTATTCAGACAGCTTAATAGACTTTTTACTAACTGTCCAAATGCTGCGCTGCATAAAACTTTACTTATTGCATTTCTCTAGTGCTTTCAGTATTATTTCTAAAGTTTTATGGATATAAATGAACTTACCTTCACATAACATTTTTCAGAGTAGCAGGTGACATTGCTGGTTTACATCAGGGAAACTGAAGCCCAGAAAGGTCAAGTCTAAAATTCTGAAATTATAGGAAATGTCACCTAGTCTGGGGTTTCTACACTGAAATGTAGAGATCTTTTGTTTCCTCTCCTTTACATTTTTAAAAGACTTTTTAGCATTTAAAACACAGCTAAATTGACCTCAGCTGCAGCTGATGGCACTCAGCAAGTTCTGCCTATCTGACTGCAAGAGTCCAAGCCCCAGTAGCTGGAACCCAGGAGTGGTCCCATGTGAGACAAGTGCTCGTCAAATACTGTGGAGGAGTTCTGGGTCAGAGCATGAGCAGATTTCCATTCTCAGGGGTGGCACTTCAGGGCTGAGCTGTGACATAATTTTTCTGTCTGTTGTCCTCCTTCTCTTAGAGTACATTCTTTGGTTAAGAACAATACAGTTTTTTCACATGGGTGAAAGATTTTATCCCAATTATTTACATTTGGGAACTATTAATTTGGGGTTTTGTTTTTAAAGAAGCATGAGTTTTTCCTTTATTGATCTTCAAATGCTGTGGCTTTTGAATTTAAGGGATTTATAAATCTAGGCGCAAAACATGTATGATTTTCTCTCTTCTTGCCAGACAAATGAAATGACATTTTCTTACAGTATTATATGCTGGAGTAAAAGCATCTTTGTAAGTACCAGTCTATTTATTTTCTTCATAAAATTAATCAATAAAAGTTGTTCCAGATAGGCCTATTTCTTTCAGTTTCCCAGGAGATTTCCTCCACATTGTGTGACACAAATCACATTAAAAATCAAAAACAGACCCCAAAGCAACAAGGAAGCTGCAGTCACAGAGGTACAGCAAGGATTAAAACCAGGCTTATTGCAGAAGATGAAGAATTCAAATGCAGCCATGAAGAAAAACAACATTGTCTATACACCAGAAAAATCACTTAAGGCAAACCTTTAGATTTTGTTTTTTGAAGGTTTTTTAGAAAGCTCTAATCCATTAGTTTTGAATCCAATCATCAAAACTCATTTGAGGGTTTAGTTGAAGATCAAGATCCTGCATAAAACCTTTTCCCTTCATAGATGAAGTTATAGGGAGTAAAGCTGGCAGCATCTCTGGACATTTCTTACTCATGTCTCATCATTTAAATGATAATAGATGTTCTGGGCAAATCCAGTAAATCAAGTATGCAGAGGCCTGTGCACACACACTCGGGAGGATACATGTGCACGAATATGCACATATATTTGCTATTATTGATTTTTGGGTTTTCTTGTCTTTATCTGATTATTTAGCAGTATCTAAATGTAGCAAAAATATGGATGAAAATCGTTATTACAAGAGTTCAGTTGTGCTGGAATTTTTAAATCTTAGCACACGAAATTTGGAAGCAGGGAGGAACAAGTGGTAATTAATCACTGAGGGACAAAACTGCATCGAGTACTCGCTTGTGCTTGGCCTTGACCCACCAGTTCTCCAAGTGAAGAATATGCTCAGGATGTGGCATGATTACAATATGTAGGATTGTTTTGGAATAAAGGAGCACAGGGATTTTTTAGATTTTAAAGCTCTCCAATTTTTTTTTTCAGTTGGCAGTAAATCAGTAAGGCACTTAAAATGCAAACTGTAACAGTAAACAGGGCTTTGCTCTGCATTTATGGCTTGTGACTAAAGATTGCAGAAGGATGGTAACTTTTAAGTTTGCATTAATCCAGCTTCATTCTGCAACAAGTGAGGCGTTGAGATCGTATGATGGCAGTTTGGTGAGCCTCGCGTGTGGGGAGAAACGAATCTATTACTGTCTGCACCTTGCAGTGGGATGTCCCCATGAAATAATCTAAAACTGTCAAATTGTGACAGCTTCCTCTACCTGCACAAATAAAGCCATTCTGAGAAACCAAGGATTGCTGATATTCCTGTCATAGATCTGAAAGTGCATACTGATGTGATCTGCTGTTTTGTGCGAGACAGCATTTGAAGCTGCTAACTTGCTGTTTCTGCTGCATCAGCTTATCGTCTAAGAAGAGTGAATCATATTTTTGGAAAGAATTCAGCATTGAACAAATCTCTATCTTGTCTAGCTCTGATACTTCAATCCTAATGCATGAAAATCTGATTTTAAAAATCCTCCTTTACTTTAAAAACCCCTACAACCTTCAGCAAATGCATGGACAACTTCCTTGAGTATCCCAAACATATGTGGTACTGAAATCTGGTGTCCACACAATGCATTACAGCATGTACAAACAAATGTACTGGGACACTTCTCAACTTCCAGAGTCCTAGAGAGGTTTCCAGAGCACTCAGCCATATCCTTTGTGTTAGAATAGAGTCTGGTACACTTGGAGGTTTTTTTCAGTGTTTTGGCCAAAATAAAAACAGAAGGGAAAATATCAATTTGGGTTAAAATCAAGGTGGATATTGTTGACGGTTTTTCATGTTGCAGTGAATGGAGAAGTAGTAACTAAGCTTGGGCAAATTTTGATTTGATTAACCTGAAAGAACTTTTCAATGCAAATTAAAATACTTAAATTCCATGGTGGTTTGGTTTAGCGTTGCTTAAACTTTTAAAAAAACCCTAATATTTCAAAATAAAAAATACCACTTAAAAATCAAAAAGCTGAAAAAAATCTAGTTTTCAGGTACTTTGTAAAAACAACACTTTTTGTGACAGAAATTATTTTTTATAAGATTTTGCAAGTAGTTTTAGGTTGCTGTACTGAATTATCATTTGGGGATGATTTCACTTTTTCTCAAGACATTGTTGGCCCACTTTAGCCTTGAAGAGTGTTGGTAGAGCCTTGGGAGAAGAGTAAATGTCGCTATTACTGTCCTGTTAAGAGACACATTATAGAAACTTCAATGTCTTGTTGGTTTTAAAATCTTGTCCGAAAGATGAGTAAATGAGCTGCATTTCCAGCCACAATAATATATACTTGATCATCTTTAAGAAAACATTGCCAACAAAATGAGACTTAAAGATCTGTGAAGCATCTTTCCTAAATCGTCCATTCTTGTTCTTTCTTTTTTTTGTGGAGTAAATGGCATCTAGCTGTTCCCTCTGCTCCAAGTATTGTGCAACAGAAAGAGTAGTTTAATATCTCCTTAAGTTCTCTTGAGACTTAACGTTGCATTATTCAAACACTATTGATTGCCCTGACACTGTGACAACAGCCAGTTTTTTAAAAGGGGAGTTATCTTGCTTAGAGAGGTGCAATTGACCTCAATTCCTCAGTGGTCTCAGTAGGAAAGGGCAGTCAGAGGCTAAGGTGATGGCTGACATAGGAAGAAAAGACTATAAAGCTAAAATTTCATCTTTTCTAGCATTCTGATGGAAAGAAACAATGCTGAAGGGAAGAGCAAGTAAAGTGTGAGTGTGACCAAGTTGTAAAGGAATACAAACCTAGTCATTGTGGGTGACTTTTCAGAGTTAGAACAGCAGAGGCTCAACAAGGCTGCGTTTCTACCACGCTGTGTGTAGCATGTGATGCAGGATAACAGACTGCTCCCTGAAGCATTTACAATCTCAAATGATCAGCTAAAAGATGGGACTGATGCAGTATTTATCTTTGCACTTGACAAGGAACTTTACCACAAGGATTAAACAACATGTCCAGAGTAAGAATGGGGCAGATTTGGAACATGATCAGATTTGTTGAGATTCAGTTCATTACTTTTTTGCCATAAGGTAATCCATCTTCCACTTTGAATTATGCTGTGCATTTAATCAGGTACTGAGTGAATATCTTACTTTGAAGGGTTTAACTAATAATGGGCATAAAAATCATGGTAAATGATAAGAGGCAGTAAGACAAGTTGTATCTTCCCTAATGACAGCATAATGAACAGAATTTAAAATGAAATCCTATCATGAACAGTCACGGCCCATTAGACAATGAAATTTCATGTTGAACTGACTTTTTAAAAACACTTTGCAAAAAGTGAGAATGAAACAAAATTAGACAATATTGTTGGAAGTCACTTGCAGCCAGATCCTAGTAACCTTTCTGCTTGAGAGAATATTTTGCTTGAGCGAGGACATAACCTCTAAAAGTGTCAACTGTGAAATACATGCTTTCAAAATAATTTCATTAAGTCTTAACATCCAATATCACCCTTTATTGTCTACAGTAGTGTACCCATCAAGAACAGGTATAAAAAGAAAGAAAAAGAGAGGGAGGGTTTCTTTGCTTTTGGTGATTACTACTTTACAGAGATCATGAAGAAGAGGAGAAACAAGAGGTTTTGAGGAAAACATTTCAGGAATAACAAGTGGGAGGGAAGACAGGGGGCGATTTCCCAAAGATGACTAAAAGGAGGTGCAGGGAATGGAAATGACCAGAGGGTGTTTGGTTTTATTCATAAGCATTGCACAAAACCCCTTTTATAGATCCCTATAGTGTTGTCATTGTCATCTTCAAAGCAAATTTACACTGCTTTCTCATCAGCAATGATTTCTGCAAACTGAACTTGGCATGAAAATCTAAATTGTAAAAAAATAATAACTGTAAATGCCCAATCTCACAGGATGAGGAGGATATATGTTCCTATTGCTCATCAGTCCCTTTGGAATTATTCAGCTGAAGGTGTTTTGAAAATGGGACCACAAATTTCCTAAGCACTTTTAAAAACTTTACCCTTCATATTTTCTTTATTTACAATCTGAATGTTCCATCTTATTTTGACCACTTCTATATTAGGTATTAACAGTATTTTAGCTATAAGAGGAATATATTTCTATACCCTTTAAAAAAGTTTATTTTGCAGAAAAAGGTGCCCTGAAAATGCAAGATTATTGTAACAGATAAACAAAGAAAGTGCATTACTTTGTTGTAGGAGTGTTTTGTTCTTTTTTTTTGTCTTTTTAGGAAGAGCATCTGTTCTATAATTGTTTCTATGCATGGATAAATCATCTAATGATTACATGGATGTTGGCTGGGAGACACCACCACATATTGTAGTGGAAGCTGTAAAGAGGCTAGTAAGCACAGGCTTATGCAGTTTTAAAGGAGACAAAAAGAAGAATATATACTGTTCTGAACGACGCACAATGTTGGATATTGGTAGTCGGCATTTTTGGAAGAGATGCATGTTTAGTTGCTGAAGCTCTCACCCCTTTTGAAATCTGACCATTAGGGATTATTTTGATCCATCCTTGAGTGTGAACATAAAAGTTAAATTGTAGTTTATAATTTTAGTCCAAAGGTGTCTAGGGTGCTTGCATAGAGGGACTAACTCTGAATAGAAGGCAGTTGTGCCTCTAATTCAATGTGTGTATCTGGCATATATCGTTTAGTATTGGCATTTGTGGAAGAAAAATGAAATGGAGAGAACACTGCTTAGAAGAGTTATGTGATTTTAAAGAGCTTGTTAAATTTTAACTTGGTTCATTTGGATTGAGATAAAATGGGACAGGTAACTTTATTCTCATTTTTCTGTAATGAAAATAGGCCCTGATTCAGATGCTGTTTTCTGTGCTAAAATGCTACATCTACTTTTATTTTTCTTGATTTACAGCAAAGGGAAGAGAATTGGGGCTGTAGTGTTTGTGTCAACTCGTAATAAGGGCTTGTAGTCAAAAATCACTTTACTCGTCAACTACAGCATTTGCCAATAAATTGTCAAATGTTTGATTCATTTGACCCTGAAACTAGTTATTCAACTACTATAGCAATAGATTGTTCAATTCTTTTGACCCTGAAACTAGTTATTCAGCTACTGTAGCAAGAGATATGAAGCAATGAAAGACCAAGTTGTCCTTTCATTTTGCTATCTCATACAGTTAAGCAAAAAATAACTGATTTCTTTCTTCAGCAGACCATAGGAAATAACAAGCTGATACTGAAATAAAGCTTCCCAGCAGGGCTATGGATACAGTACCAGTGTTGATAACAAAAATACACTAAGGATGTTAAACAAAAGCAAACTCTATTTTGGCAGGAGTCCTAGAAGTAGTGAACTGAGCCAGATCAGCCCTGGCTAAAAGACCAAATGTAGTCAGCAATATTTAACATAAATAAAACTCCCTGCTGTGGTTGCAATTGTAGCCTTGGAGTTTTTAAAACTCTGCCCATCCTTTGGTCACCTTCCTGCTCACAGGATGAATTTTATCGAGAAACACTAAGCTTTTAAAACAAGTAACAAAAAGGCAAATAAAAAGCAGTGTGTAAAAGCCTTTTGACCTAATGAAATTGTAGTTGCATGTTATGGGTTAAGTGGAGGGAAATGAAGGAAGGAGCGACACTAGCATTCCTGAGTAGCAATGTTCTACATGAAAGGAAAATAAGTCACAATTAAGGAGGAATCTTCATTGTGTTTCTACAAGTAGTCCCTCATATAACATTAAGCATAAGGGACTGAAACTCAGACTAGCATCCTTAGAACAAACTATTTGGATCAGTTGAATCCCAGTCCCACTTCAATGTGCTTCATTCATCAAACATGAACTAGAAATAAAAGAATAGCTCCATGTGCATAAAGCATAGTTTGCACTAATGTATTAATGATTGCAGAGTGCTATTGAAGGAAGCATGCAAAAAATGTCTCACAATACCACATACCAGATAACATGGCATAGTCATTGCAAAGCTGTTCCTTGGAAGTTTCCGTCACTTAGATATGTCCACTGGTAAGGCATGAGAAACTTCCAGATCACCAGGATGATATTAATGATTTTGTTCTCAAACAGTTGTGTCTCTGACAGAGGATGAAGAGGTAAGGAGTGTTTGTGGGAAGGGATGAATTTTTCTCAAGGATGTGTAAATCGGTTGTCAAGACGGGCAGGGTACAGAGAGGAGCACCGCAAAGTGTCTGATTGTGCTTTGTGCAATTGGAGTTGTGAAGTGATGCTTACAGAAGAGTAATTGAAAAATTTCTTTTGAAAGTCTGAATTGAGTAGAAACTTGATTAAGGAGGAATAACAGCTGGATTTTTGAGAGAGTATTTTGGAAGTAATGGGGTTTTTGTGTAAACCTAAATATCTGGTAATATTTTGTATCTTAAAGCATGTACAGTCAGCTTTTGAAAACAGAGAAGAAATGTCAATGAAGTCAGAGGTATTATTCTGGCTGCAATAGCTGCAAGGGTGACACAGGGTCCCATAAGTGGGATAAATGAAGAAGGAATTAGCCGGCCAGCGGAAATGATCTAGGCAGCTGTCTCATCCTTTGCTCTGCAGTAAGTTGTGTGAGGAGTATTGCTTCCCTTATTTCCAAATGTAGAAATCTCAGTAGGAAGCAAAATTTCAGTGAAGAAGAGATGACAGCTCAGGGAATGGACTTCATAATGGAAGCAATCTTATCTTCAGCACATATTTGAGCTCCCATAACATATATTTGTTATTTTATTTTATTTACATTAGTGAAAACCAGTGTCTCTTAAATTTATTTTTTTTCTAGTTCCTGAAAGAAACAATACATATGTGATTGTTGGGTCTTTTTCCTCTCCAGTTACCAGCTGGAAACTCCCCACAAGCTAATTATAAAAAATTGGCATCAGATTGAGATGGGGAGATGCAGTTCAGTTTCCAAGGAAAAGGCAGGCTGAAATCTGGAGTCATACAGTTGTTCTGGGGGAGTAATTTTCTGGGAAGCATGTTTGTCTCCAGACTGGTTCCAGCAGAGATTGCCTCTTACCTGCAGAGCTCATACCTGGGGTGAAGAGGAAGAGTGAAAGTGAAGGATGGAGGAAGGAATGACATTGCTGCTGGGAGTGCAAGGGGCAGAGGAGAAAAGACACAAATCTGTAGGGAACCATTTATATTTATGGGGTTTGCTGCTTGAAGAATATCTTCTTTACTTGCCAAATACTATCTCAGAGTAAACCTGTGACTGTTTGTTTCCACTATGGAATGGATGAAAATAGAGTTGACTCCTTTGGATTTCACTGCTGCCCGGCAAGCACAATGTTACTGATCCAACTCTGTGCATGCACCACATTTTTTCAGGCTAACATTCCACAGCCAAAATGATCAAAGCTAAGGGTCTGGAGTTAGCCTAAAATTAGGCCTGAACTCCTATTTCAGCACATAGTGAACCAACATTTTGGGTATGTGAACATCCAAATTCCGCCTAAGTCAGTGGAGATGAGCATATTTAAAATGTGGGTCCTATTTGTATCGAAACATGGTTTTGTTAGTCTAACTTGATGGCAAAAGAGTTTAAAAATATGCACTGTGTGCACTTCCACTCAGGTCTCGTGCTGGTAGTTCTCAATTGCCCATAGCTGTACCCTGCATTGGGACTGAATAAGTACATTGGTTCCTATTTTAAGCTTTTGCTCCACAGCTGAATTGGAACTGAACCTGCAGAGGCATGGAGTGGTGTGTGTGGAGCTCCTCTTGGTGTTTGCACCTTGACTTCTATTAGATCCTGCCACAAAACCCCAGACCTGCCTTTGTGAACCCAGCAAGTCACAGAAATGTGGGGTTCTGTTTCATCAAGGCAGTGTCCAGTATGCCTCTGGTTCTTCATCAATAAGGAGGGGAGGTCTGAGAGGAGGTAAGACAGTTGGATATAAGCACAAGGAAACAAAAATAGCACATCCCAAATAGTGATTGCAGTGCATTCCCTATTTATATTATTTTCTTGACTGCTGTTCTTGTCTTAAAGATTTTATAGAATACAGAACTTTTAAAATATCGAATCAAATTTGATATTTTAATCAAATCCCTTCTAACTCATCATTTTGACTTAGTCTAACATTATTTTCTATAGTATTTATCTTGAAGCATGTCTCTCCATGTAGTTTTGAACTGCTATAATTTGAATTTTATGTAGTTCCTTTGCAAGGCTATTTCGTAGCCCAATATCTAAGAGAGAAACCCCTAAGAGAGGTTTTAGACACCTCTCTACCTAAACTTGACCAAAATATTTTTCTCAGTTTCTCCTGTGACTCTGTGTGCATATTAAATTATACATTTGATTAATTTTCTCAGCACTGAAAAATTTCCTCTGTCAAGGAATTTTTTTTTCTTTCTCTTAATCATACCTTATACAATACTTATGCTTCATTTTCATGAAAATGCACATATATTTTACTAAAAAGGGCTATTTATTTTCTTTTGCTATGACTTAGAGAGAAAAGTAAGCATCTCATGTAAGCCTTTTCCTGGTAATTCTGGAGTAGATTTCAAAAACTGGATGGAAATATATCCAAAATGAAAAAAAATCCCTCCATCCTCAGCCTGCAAAAAGCTAGTTACTAAAATGTTTACATGCCTGTTATTGCCATCACTTATACAATTTAATTCTACAGTGCTGGGACCACCACTCTATAAATTTCAATCATACTATTAGCAACAGCTCTTCAGTGGAGTAATTAGTATACTCACTTCATCTAATAGAATATTTTTCTCCTAATTGACTTCAAATTTATTATATAAATGTAAAAGCTAAATTTTCCTATAATAATGTATTATCTCTGCCGTTCTATCTCACTGCACTCACAAGAAACAAAGCAATAATAACCTTTTGGGATAATGAAGGACAGCAGCTTATTTCAAAAAGAGCTAAAACGAATGACAGCTGCTTCTTACCTATCAAACTCAGAAACTTAATATATCCATTTAGTTAGACTACAGGTCTGATTCACATCATATTTTTACTCTTACTGTAACATAAGTATAAACCTGGCTTTTGCTAGAAAATGAGAATATTTACTCTTTAGTTGAGGGACATCCTATGAACATGTTCTTAGATAAGTATTCCCATTATCAGAGACTTCAACTTTCTTGCCTTACTTTATACAGTGCAATCAAATGTAACCCAAGAAATAGGCTGTTATACCATGACACACAAGTGGCAAAGACACAAAGAAAGGGCTTTTTAATGTATGAATGACTTTTTGAGAATAAATATGGGAGAAAAGAAATGATGCAAGTATGCTCATTAATTCCATAGATTTTACGTAGGAACAGCTAAGCCTGGATTACCATATCAAGTCCAGAATAGAGATTTATAGTTAATTAATTCTGGGATTTTAAGCTGCTGTATAGAAAGCTGTAATAATGAACTTGAAATGAGTAAAAAAATGTTAGACTTAGGCTTGTTTTTTTTTAAAATTTCTTATTTGTTTGAAGACTTTTGGGGATATCTTCTGTAAGAGATTTAGCTTTCGTGCTTCTCTTTCTATCATGAGGAAGTACAGTAGCAGAGGCTGATCATGTCCTCTGGCCAATGAGTTGCCACAGCAGCTGTTTATGGTAATACTGTTCTTCAGTCACTATCAGTTACCAGTATTATTCTCCATCATTGGAAAGCAGTTACCAGCAATGAGTTTGTCTGAGCCTCCTGCTGTGAAAGGAAGCACTTGCAGAGAACAGTTCCCTCCGCTCTTCTCCATATCACCCTTTTGTGCATCTGAACAATCCCTGGATAAAAATCTTTCTGGCTTTGTTCTGGGAAATGAATTGATAAGGTGCACACTCTCCCTTCTAAGAAGTACAGTTACACTGCAATTCTAAACTTTTTTACTTTTACATGTATCAGGCAACATAGATGGAAACTGATTTAAGTTCAGGTAAGAGGCTAAATTTTAATGTTGAGATTTTATGTGATATCCTTTCAACTTTCTCTTTAGAGGTGTAATTAAGAGTTTTGTGATTTGGGGTTTTTTTTTGGATGGAAGTATCATACATGAACAGAGCAGCAGGATTCAGCATACTTGCAGACATGAACTACACATGGAAAGTAGCCGTGAAATATTACTTGGACAAAATTCCTAACAAGAAAAGAAAAGGGTACAATTGTGTGAAATAAGAAGTTATGGTAACCTTCTGTATGTAGCATATGGCAAACCTTTACAAGGCTTTATCTGGAGAGTAGGAGTGGGTTGGAAGCGCATGAAGATTCATCCTGCAGGTGCAATCTTAAACTTATAAATGTAATACCTGAAAAATAAACGATGATATTAAAAAAAGAAAAGTCTAAGTGTAGCCTTGTTCTACAGAATTGTGCTCCTGGCAGATTACCCCACTCCTTCCTGGTGTGAGGAAAACGATTTACCCAGAAAATACAAACATAAAATGTATCATTAGTTTGAGAGTTATGATTGCCTCAGATCCACCTCATTGTTTGCCACTATTACTTTTAAAAAAACTGGCCTAGCAGGGAACACTTTACAAGAAAAACACATATAAGGGTACCTCAAACCAAGTCCTCTTGGCACAGATATAATGTATCCTTCAAACTTCGAATAAAATAAGGCACAGTTGTTTATTTGCAGTTTTGGTACCTATACTTGTACCTACATGAGCAGCAGCGATGACTCTGTCTCACCAGTGTATTGTTTAGTAGGGCCATAACCCTACAGTGAATTTTCTGAAAGTGTAGGACCAAGCATGGAGTCTGTATGGGACAACTTCTCACTGATGAACCTTGTCTAGGGTTTACACTTAGAGGTGCAAGTATTTACATAATCTGTAGCCTCTTTTCCTTAAGTTTTAGTATAGCAATTCATTTAGTGACTTGTCTCTTTCAGTGTGTATGGGTACTAGAATTGTTTCTTTTCTTTGGTATCTGTACGTAATACCTCTCGTCACCATCTGATCTTGGCAGGAAATGTAAAGAAAGTGCAGAGGTACCAAAACTCTGCTGAAGGCTTTGACAGGAGTGACAGGCCAACAGATATCTTTCCCACTCCTTTGGCATGTGGGTGGCTGAAAATCTGTCTCCAGTGTTTCCAACACACCAACAGAAAATACAACCTTACCATGAGGCTGTCCTGAAATACAACAGCTCATGAATATTAGGTATCTCTCAGTGCACTGAGAGATCTTTATACATAGATTAATTTGGGCTACCTTGGACCAGTACTTTGCCACCTTTGGAAAGTTTGCGTTTAATTTAATTCCATGAAGCCATTGGACTTGGAACCAAAGGGAAAATAAAAATCTGAAGTACTGCTCATTTGAAAATGTGCTAACAAGTGACTATTCTGTCTAACCAAAAGTCTTTTGTTTGGCAAAACCAGTTAGAAGCAGATGATATTCCCTTTATTGAATGGATTGCACTATATGGCATATATCTTTAAAAATTTGGCGTTTGCCTTTTGTATTTTTTTACTTCCAAAATGAATGTTTATATCCCAGGGAGGTACAATTAGTTTTTAATATTCATTCTTCTCAAATGGAAGTCACAAATAAATAGCTCAAATGACTTATGTAAGTATGCACAAAAATAAAGGTAAGTTGAGTCCCAAGTGATATAAGAGCTATTGAGCTAGTCTGAAACATTTTCAGGAGCAAGATTTTCCTGTATCTCCATTATTTTAGTGTATAATGCAAGTACTGTCACTCGAACGACAGATGATTATAATTTATCTGCAGAAAGCTGGCTGAAGAAACACATTACATGATTGTAGGGGAAATGCTCATCAACCCAATTGCTTAGTATCATAAAAACCAAACTGAAGTGCACATTCATTTTTAAAACAGTAACTGTTGCTAATATTTTTCAAAGTGCTTGAAAATATCAAAACAATACATTCAATGGACTCAATGCAGAAATGTCCAAAGGTTCGAGGTTTTATTCAATTTGGAGATGTCTAGATATATTAGGTTGTCAATGGAAATTTTTTATGGTCTTTTGAGGTCTCCTGCTTCACTTGCCCTTTTCAAAGTCTTGGCTCTCTTGCAATTTCATTGTTTCATTTGCTTCATACAATCAAAAAGAAGAGTTTGGGAGCTGTCCTAGAAACCTTTTCTAGCAATATAAACAATTAGTGGAATTACTAAGTTGTTGTTGATCAGGAGAAGAATTTTAGGTATGAGAAAATGAAAAGAAAATTTACAACAGATCAAAAAAAAAAAGAGGAAAAAATAATAGAAAAACAGATGGAAAAGACAAGGAGCGAGGCATTCCTATGAACATGGTTTTTAGCTTCTCCAATAAATGTCTGTGGTGGTTTATCAACCACTACTGAGGTCAATTTGACAAGTGCAGAAAAAATTCTTAGATATAAAGTGAAAAATTTAATTTGTTAAGAATTTAACTAAAGCAAAAGGACTGTGTGAAGCCTTAAAAAAGTATAGTGTGGCTGTAGAGAATGAATGCATGTACTCCTTTATAGATTGTGACAACCATATCCAAGGCAGTGTGCGATTTGTCTCTAAGATAAGTATCCTGTTCCCACTGTGTCATCCCTCTTACCATTTAATAGTTAGATAATTGTGACAAGGTCTCCTTATCATTATTGAGGATGAATGACATAAAAATCATGAACTGGCCTTTTGGTCATGTGTTGATTTTTGCTGTTTCCTTTTGGATTCCAAGCAAAATATGATAATAGTTTGACTGCAACTATCTGTATCTATTGATATAACTATATATCCATGTATTTCTCTTTTGAGGAACAGATATAATGTTGCCTAGTAGCTTTGCGTTTCTCAAGATCTAAGCACAAGGCATAGTCCCAAAATAATTTAACACCATGCTGGTAGTGAGATATTTAACAACAGAATAAATCAAGGCTTTCTTGATCTTACAAACTCTGACATTCTTACAAAGAGATATGCTTCAGCACAAGGTCTTCTCATATGCTATGCTGCAGTTTGCTGTAGGTTTCTACCTATTCACACATCTATTACTCCAGATACAAGAAGAATAAAGTCAAAATTGTGTGTCTAAATCCTTCATGCAGCTTTGGAAATATCAGTTGTCTTTTATTCTTAGTTTGCCAGAGGGCCAGGTGGCTTCCATCAGCAGAAAAATGATGGTTCCTCAGTTAGTGTATGTTGAAAAGACTTTTTGAATTGACTTTCTTTAAAACTTCAACTACGTGAAATAATTGTCCCTTTATGGAAAAAGTCCTGTTTCAAACAAGGCAGAAATGAGAACTGCAACTTCCCCACATAAAAAAAAGAAATGAACAAACCCAATCTGAACCCCAAAAACCAAACAAAACAAACTCAACCAAACAGTTTTAGATAAACTTGTTAATGTGATAGTAAAGGGCATCACTGCTCATAAATACAGAACGTAAGCAGCCTTTTCAGACTGGTTCAAATTACTTCAGTCTGTTATTCCTGAATATCTGCCTGTGCAAATGCTGCAGTGAGTATGTAATATTTGGTCACCACTTATTACACATATAAATTTTGTGTCAGTTTCTCCAGATTGAAGAGATTATTTTATAATTTAAAAAGCAATGTACACATACAGGACAGAATGAAAATTTCTCCATTTCTATGCACTGGACAGTTTGAATTAAGCCTAAGTGATTAAAAAAAGAATCATTAACACATTTCCTGTCATTCTGGTTCTGTATGAGTTATTAAATGAAAAATACTGTTTTAGAAAAGATAACTTAAAGGTATGTCTTTATTGCAGATCTTTTTTAGGAGAGTGAGAGGGAAATGTTTTCCAGAAATCTATGCCAGATAGGTGTTTTGACTGACTTCTTTTTATAGTGCTGAAATGGCTCTAGATTAGAGACAAAATTACAGTTTCCCATGGGAAAATGGGAAATATACTTGCTCAAATGTCCAAAAACTAGCCTTTCACACATAAAATATGATCTAATTTTTGAAAATGTGTGTGAACAGAGCTTACTGAAGAGTGTCAGTCACTTTGGATCATTTGGAAAATTTTTCCAACTTTTGGGAAAGAGGTAACACCGAAAGGGGCGTGTGATTGAGATAGATTCCGCAACTGTGTCAGACAAGGGCTTGTACTCTTGCCTGTTATCTTTCACCTTCATGCATCTTCCATCTTTCAGTAGCCTGGTTTGCCATCAACACTGCTCAGTCAGTTTCTCTTAGTTCACTGGATGCTGGCAGTGCTGGGCTGGCATCCCTATTCCTGTTACAGGGTGTTCCTGAATAGTTTTGGTTTCAGCTGTTGCCGTGTTGATCACCTTGTGGCCTCTCTGTGCTTTGGCAAGGGTCTCAACATAGGCTGAAAGCCCTGGGGTGCACTGAAAAGGCTCTCCCCTTCCTCTATTTTCCTTCCTCTCTTGGGTCACATTCTCTGCAATCTTGTGTCTATGAATACGTTTATGTATGTAAGTATTTTTCTCTAGCAGTGTGAAGAAAATATACTCCTGTGTACGTGTTTGCCAGATTGAGCCTTAAATCTGGAGTGTAGTGTTTCCCTGTGCTGTTGAATATTTATCATGTTTTACCCTAGAGGTGACTGTATTTCAGTGAAGAGCTGAGTTGTTATATCAAGGCCACAAGTCTTGCCAGAATTTCACTATGTGTGTAGTCCTACTGAATATAATGGGGCAGCAACGTAGCTGAACCGGTGTATTAGCAGGATCAACTCCTTCTTCTACAAACATTCAAGGAAGGAAAGAGTACTTTTGATTTGTAGAAAGAGTTTCTGAAGCAAAAAAGCATAAAGTATATTAAAACACTTGTAACAGTTACTTTCAAAGTGAGTGCTGCTATAGTGCTTGAAAATTTCTTGAAACTGAAATAGTGTTTAGTACAAAATTCAGAGATGAGCAGTAAGAGGCATTGCTCAGGAGATGTGCCAGCACCGTGAAAATAATACTGGCACCGGACCATTTCTTTATCTGTGATATTTATCATAGAGCAATATTCAGGATCTTGATTGTGATTCATGCTGTGAAATACAATGAACATAACATCTAGAAAATGAGAGAACAGATGCAGTTGAGTTGTATAATCCACTGCATCATCCATCACATTATGAAAAGAATAGTTGCTGAACTTGAAAGACAAGAGTATACAGAGCAGAAATTGTTCAAATTTTCACTGGATTGAAAGAGTCATGTAATTTCACAACCTATGAAGAATCATGATGAAGTAAGTTATAATTTTATTTGTTCTTAACAGACACGAGTCTTTTGCCATATGCCATAAGACCCATCCTGTGTCTTTTGAGGTGTCTAATTCTACTGCTGTTGCCTATTACTGACAAATTATGTAAGACAGTATGACAGGCTGATGAAGAGATTCTTTATTTAAAATAAACACTTTTATATTCTGTAATTTAAAAAGCAAATAAAAACATGAGTGTCTTTATATAAGGGTAAACCATAAGCCACAAACCACTGTTTTGTATTACTTGAATTCATTAAATATATTTTAAATCATTTAAATCAGTGCAAATGATACTCAGATTTTAAACAAAGAAAATTATTGTGGGAGATGTGGGTCAGCACTTTTCTTCAGATTATACTCATATTGCTTACTGCAGCCAAAGTATAAATAGATGCTGCGAAGAAGCAGAACCGCAATGTCACATCTTTATACTCAGCTTTATGTGTAACACTGTATATCCCAAAATTTCCTGCACATGTGAGTAAGCATGTATATTTACACTTAGTTATCTATGCAAGATGTAAATTCATGAAAAAGCTTCTTTTTGATATAAATATGATATGGTTATGCAAGAAAATTATCAATTCCATGTGTGTAGTAACGTAGGTGAATGACCTGTAGCTCAAAAGAGAATTTGACATCCAATTCCTGCAGTTCAATCTAGTTTTGGTTTTAATTTTGCTTTTTGCAAGCAAATAGGTATGAGGGACATACTTAATAGCATGATAGTATTTGTATCTATAGTGAAGGATACGTTTTTATTCAGGATAGAGTAAAACTGAGCAGGTTGTGTCTTTTGTATCTCAAGATGGACAGAACAGCTTTGTTTTCACACCAAGGCTTTTGGTAGTCCTTTTGCAGTGTTATTTTGCATTTTGTTAATAGAATTAAGAATTCTGTATCTCTAACCTTCTATGTATTATCTTGATTCAGGGTGCTGTTTTCCATTGCAAACAGAGGTAATGGTGCACTGGACCAAGCTGGTTCCCCAAGTATCTTCTGCAGGATACTGTCAGACCCAGGGTGCTAGATGAACCTTCACTCATTCTCCACCTAAAAACCTTTGAAGCTTTATTTTTTTTTTTTAATGAGTATGACTAAAAAATAAAGGAGCAAGGGGGTCTTCTCCTCATTAGTTTTCACCTGCCTAATGAAAACTCTTCAAGGAGTCAGCTCTTGAACTCATTAGAAGTCAGTGGCAAGGTCCCACTTAAGTTAACAGTGTTGAATCAAGTCTCAAATGTACATGTTGGTGGTATCACATGTAGGAATGTCAAACTCCACTGTACTGAAATGAAAATGCTTGGTATTCCCTTCTCAGGTTGATTCCCCAAGTTCTTTAGGGGCAATTTCAGCTAATGAGAAACGTGTTAGAGATATGTATTTGAAATGTGTATGTTGCGTTGTATTTATTTAAAGTTTTATACTGATTACACAGAAATCCAGGGAAGAGTCTCCAGATGTTGAATATGCTGCACAAATTCAATGAAGTACTCATGTATATCAGCATCATTGTCAATTGTTGTGAGCACAAACAAATTCAATCTTTCATTGCCCATTGTGCTTGAGTACTTTGACTTGATGATCCCCATCCTAGAGAGAACTCTATTAGCACTTGCAGATGTCACTATAAATGTAAGGGTGGAAAAAGCTTTAGGAAGTGAAATAATCAGGCTATACACTGCTAGTCTCTTGCAGTTAGTAGAGTATTTGAAATTCTCAAATTGGTTTCTTTCGAATGCATTCTGAATTTTAAATTCCTGCTTGCAATTCTTTGTCACTCAGTTAATAAGGCATGCTTGAGGGAGACTAAATTTCATCTTCAAGAAATGTATAGGTTTTAAAGATTCCAATTTACATCATATAATTAGAGTATCATGAGAACTCTGAAAGTGTGCTAAACCTCTTACAATGCTTGATCAATAATATATTGCATTTAAGCATTATTTAGAAAAGATTGCCCTTTGTTAGTCCAGGCATTTTATGAACAGATGCTTCCTTTTAAGATGTGTAGGAGTCAGTAGTGGGTTTTTTTTTTCCTCTTTGAATACAAAAATCTGTTAGACATTTTCACTGACCTCGGAACTCTCTGTTCCACTGAATGGACTGTATTAATGCAACTGTGATGTTCAAGGTCAAAATGCTGTAAATAGTAATTCAGTACTCTGCAGAGTCCCAGATGATATCTGTGTGTAATAAGGCACAAGAAAACTCAAATGATGACATTTTGCCCAAACAATCTGCTCAATTCTATTGCAGTATCAGGGACTTTTGATGTCTCTACAATGTCATCTAAGGTTTTCCACATTGTTTTAGAGGGTATTTTGTGCATTTCAATTATGGCTTTTATTCAGCAATACCATTTAATTCCTGACAGTTACTTCAGTTTGACAGTCTCTGATTTAGCTGTTATCTATTTTGCAGCAATGTCAAGAGCTTCATGATAAAGTGGGCTACTTTGATTGAATATAAACAGGATCTGGACAGTTCAATAAAAGTTCCTTGCATGTTTAATTTCTTGCTGTCATGGTATCAGCAAAAAGCATATAAGAAGATTTAAGATGGTGTTGATTCACTTCCTTTAGCTCACCTAAATGTAGTCCATTAATGGGTTTATGTTTTATGCATATTAATTGCACTGTATGCTATTTTTGTGTGGCAAGAAAAATTAGAAGTGGATTGAAAATATTTTTAGTCATATTTTTGCATTATGAGGGAATTTTCCCTGTACAGAGAGCAGATGAGCTCTGCATGTAACTAAAATGATAACTAAACTCTTCAAAACCAGGTCAGGTAGCTGAGGTTCTCATTGTATTGATTTCTTCATGTATATATATATGAGGGGGATGCAAAATTAACTTGCTCTCTGTTTGTATATCAAACTACTTAAATCTTTGCCTCTGACTGGAGAACCTAGTGAGCCTGAAGTTCACATCTCTCTTAATACAATTTAAATTTAATTTCCACTAACATAATAAAAAGAATATCAAGTCATTATCCAAGATAGTTACCTATAAATAGATTGGTTTTTTTAAGGTGATGTATACAAAATATGCAAAAATGGGTATTTTAAATGTCTTTATTTGAGAGCTTCAGCTCTAGAGTTTCTTTGAAGATATAGCCTGTGCTGTTACCATTGCGTGCTCTGTTCAAACTTTATTTGGCACTGTTTTTGAGTTGCCTCAAAGCAAAAGCTGATGGTAACTTCTAGATTTTTGCATGCATGTTTTTGCTTTATCCTTAGTGAGAGCTGGACTTTGTTAAATTTTCAGTTTATTAACAGTGAAAAATACTGGGATCAGTCAGCAGATCTACAACCTCTCAAGTAACATGGACACATTGACAATTCAAGACTTAAATAGTATGTCTGAGGTTGCTGCTTAATGAAAGGGTACAGCTGCATGGAAAGGGGTTGGGTTAAATCGCCATTGTATTATTTTCCTTTCCTTGTGAGATACACAGGCCATGCCCTACCTTTTGCTTTTCATCTGGATGGCATGGAATGATACCGATGCGAATAATGGTCCAGTGGGAAGTAGTAACCAAAACATTGGCAAGTAGTCTTAGAGCACTGCTGGACCCTGAGCCCAACAAAACAGGCACCTGTGTACTGTTATCTTATAATTAGTTACATATCTACTTCTCTAAGCTGTTTCTCTAAATGGGGAATACACTATCACCAGGGAGAAATGTCCAAGGTGCAGATATATTAAATTTCTGCATCCTATTCTAATTTGATTTCTCCTTCACTACCATTAAAATTTGGATACTTGCAAATTCAACTCTCCATTTATAGAGCTGGATTTCAACCTGATAGGTTGACTTTATAAATGATACACCACCAGGTCTTAATTACAACATAATTGCAATAGGTGCATTTTTTTTATCTGTCATGTATACCATTATCACTATTTTATGTCCTTTTGAGAATTTAAGTACTTGAGTCTGATGAAAATGAAAAAAGAAACCAACAGGATTTGAAATACATTTTTTTTCTCCTTTTTACTTAGCTCCCTTTTTAGGGTAACAAGCAAATTTGAAGTCAATTTAAAGATATTTGGCCTTTTCTTCTTACTTTTAACTTTGGCTGAAACCAGTTGTTGTTGCAGATGAACTGGCTGGAAAATCACTGAGCTAAATTTTGCCCTATTTTTTTTTTGATAAAATGCTTACTTTGTGCTTTGAAGTAAAAAGGATATTGAATTTTTTACTAGGAAAAATAGGTTTTAAGAAATGCTTAGATAAGTCTTGAGACACTGTCTTCTAAGCCTACTGTAACTTAATAGCCGGAATGCATCATGGTAAGTAATGCAGCCAAGAAGTGTTCCTAATGGAAAAGAGTAAATCATCTCCAGGTTCAGCTGGGATTATCTGAAAAACACCCATTAATTTGTGATTAACTTCCATCAACTTTTACAAATAAACATCAAGGACCTGGTTTTAGTCCCATCACTCTTTAGAGCAGTTTAAGTCCATTGTCTATCATGGAGTTTATCTCTGATTTACACCAGAGTGTGAAGAGGACCAGGGTTCATAACCTCTGAGCACAGCAGCAGTATCACTGTTGCCCGCTGTGTGGTGACAAGTGATGTGTGGGAAGTTTGCAGGGTCACAGCTCAAAACCTTGAGTACTTGCCTCGATTCTTTGTGCGTTGTTGAATTGTAGAACTCTGCAGTAAACTATGTCAGAACAAAGTTGTTCTTTGTAATAATTCTCTCATTACTGAGTTGTAGGCTGCCTTCAAAGGAGGGGAAATAGCTGTTTTAGAGCATTTAGACAGTTATTCCAAGTTTACTTGGACAGATAAAATTCTCTGTCATGTCTCCCTCCAGAATTTCCATTTGTCTTTGACACTGAACTGCCCAGCAAGAACCTCAGTGTCTGCTGGGTCATGTATCTTGGAGGCTGATGGGGCTTGGTATCTGACTTCAGTAGAGGCAACAAAATCTATTATTTGAAGTGAGCATGTAAGCCGACCTCTTTCTGCAGTCCATTCCCTTTGTCTGTCCTCAACATCCACAACTTTCCCAACGGTCAAGGATGCTCTTTTTAATATCTGGTTTTGGACTTCTTGTCCTAGAACTCACCTAATCCATTTTTAAACCTGCTGTAACACTCTGCTTTGATAAGCTCAGGTCAACAAATTCCAGTAGATCGCTACTAGTTTTGTGAAAAAACCCCAACACAACCTGCTTTTATGTGCATATCTCATGCTTGGCTGAGTGCTTCTCATTCTGCTGTTGAGGGGTTTGATGAATAAAGGTTCTGCATTCACATTATCAACAATGTTCATGACTTTGTAAAATTCAGTCATACTCTTCCCCAGTGCAGTGAGGAGTGCATTTTATTTGTTTAATTGATGTTACAAGCAGCAATATCCTGGTTCACTAGATGGTAGATTTTGTGCTTTTCAGCAGCTCTTACATTAGTGCAGTATCTGGAAGCAAGAATCTGGCAGAGCAACCCATTGGGCAGAAGGATCAAAAAAAAAAGCTTGAAACTGGAATTGCAAAGTGACTTGTTTGTAAGAGAAGTGTTCTTTGAGGAAGAGCCGTGGCCAGCGAATATTCAACCTGGGCAGGAAAAACTGGCAGCTTACTGGCTTGTGAAAGCCATTGCAAAATTCCATTGTGAAAATTACTGTGTTGGTGTCTGATTAAGCTGTCAAAGTCATGATTCTTCATTCATACCTTTTCCCTTACTCTTATGATCCATCACTAGCGAACTACATTTCTCTTTGCAGAAGCTCTTCGGATCAGTATTTGATTTGTGTGCCTATTGACAGCCAAGGACCAAGTTTTTCTGCAAAAGCACAAAGGAGAATAGGAAAGATGGAAGTTGATGAAATAAATAGTTCGGGTAGCAGAGAGAAGATTCTTACAAAAATAATGGAGCTGATTATTTTTTTGAAAATTTTTTTCTAGTTGAACTCAATTCTGCAGCATTCAGAAAAGCAAAGAAACCAAGGAAGTGGTGAAAAACAATTAAAGGACAAATAAGGCTGGACGATTTTTTAAAAATTTTTATTTCCACATAGAAGTTCTCCATCTGCAGCTCCCAAACCACCTGTGAAACGTAGGAGGTTCCTACTGGATTACAGCCAGAAGCTCTTGTGTGCTGAGTATGATGTACAATACACCTACTCCTAAAATTGTCTCAAAATTAGTGTCGGAAAAAAAATCACAGAAAATAGAAAAGCAATGAAACTTCCTGGGCTGTGTTTACATAAGTAAAAAAATGCAATCAAAATGGGGGTCATCTCCTTCCTTCCCACAGGACAGGAAGCATGGGAAGGAGTCATGTCCCTGAAATTCAAAGGAATGGGCAGGGGCTGAGAATAGAGGAAAAGGGAGTAAGGGAGCCAGGGATCTCTCAGGCAGCAGTGGATACAGAGGTGATCTGATGCTGGAGTGAAGGGAGAAGGAAAAGTGAGAAACCAATCATTTGGAGTTGCACTGAAATCAGATGAGACATTAAGGGGAAAAGAGAGAAAATGAGAATGCAAAGGGCAAGAGGACAGGTACTGGTCTGTTAAAAGGTGCAGGAAAGGGAATGTGGGAGTGGCTGAGGCAAAGAAGGAAACAAGGGACTGTGTTGGGTCTGTGGGCAGAAGCTGAGTTTAGATAACACCCTGGGACAATGGTTGGGATGTGAATTTAAAAAAGGGGAATAGATCTAAATAGGATGTGAATTTGAGAATTAATATTATTTGGTTATGTCATTTGAGACAGGGTTGAAAACCCCAAGGAGAGGACATGAGGACCAGGAAGAGACAGACACATGAAAAGTGAGGTACAAAAGGGTCCTTTCAAAACTTTGAGGAAGCTCAAGGGAACCAAATTCATCGTTTCTTTTATCTGCAAATATCTCTGAAATCTAAAAGCAAAGTTTGTGTCTCTTCCCCTTGTAGGAGCTACTTCCAAAGATTAAATAAAAAAAAATCCTAGAAAACAACGATCACTGAAGCTGAAGAATGAAGTGTACAAAATGTTACACAATGCCAAATTAATGTCCATCTTCATATGAAAATTATGATACTCTTATGAGCAAAATTATGTTATTTCTTCTCTCCCCTTTTCCCCCTTTTTCTTATGCTTCATAAAATTTACAGATCACAGGAAACAATTTACCGAAGTTCTCATTCCTTAAAACTCTGTTTCTTCTGGAATAAAGTAGAAGGTACTCATTCCATCTCTCTGACACTTTGCACAGTGATAGTTCTGCCTCCTTACATCTGGATGCAGTGGTGAAAAGACTACAGCCCTTCTGATGGACTTTGTACGACTCTATCTGCAGTAGGAAATTATCTTCCAATGGGATTTAATGACTACAGGTACTGAAGAGAAGCTGTTGGTTGCATTTATATGTCTTAGGCATGTGTCATGTGCATGCTGTAATAAATGTAGAGGGTCTTTCCTGTGCTGCCAGCTCCTATTTATGTGCATCTTGATTTCTCCATCAACCTGCACACTGCAGAAATATGTTTGTGCTAACTTAGGCAAAAAATCGGGTGCGGAAACACATAGAAAATAACTGAAATTATCAAGACTTTTAGAAGGACGCCTGCCATCTGGTCATGGGTGGGGTTTTTTACAGCCTCTAGATACTAACTGTAGTTGTGAACTAATGAAGGAGGTGTTTGTGGCTGAGGAAGGGATGTCACAAGGAAGAAGTTGCTGGGAGTCTGTCTGGGCAACAGATCCATCTATTTTCTCCTCTAAGGGCGTCACATACACTGATGAGGGAAAATACCCATCAAACACCACAACTTCCATTGGGCTTTGGAAATTAAATGAAAGTAGATTCAGAAACCGAGAATATTGAGGTTGTTCAGTCCTTCTATGATTTTTTTTTTTGATTACCTGTCTTAAAGTTGTTTTTTTTACTAGGGTCTTCTCCGCATTTCATAGCATAACCCACCACAAAACCTACAAGGGGAAAAAAAAAACCCCTCAGTGATTAACATTTTGAAGTGGAATGTTTTCAGAAGGCAGAGGGAGTAATGATGGGAGGAAGCGATGTGAAATTTCTTTTGACAAAATATAACAAAAGATGAGACTGAAGAGATTTATATGTACTTTGGGAGGAAAAACCTAAACTGATGCATCTGGTAGCTGACATTCATGCTTTATTTGCACTGAAAAGCTACTTTAATTATTTTAACGTTTATCCATTAATTTATTCTCCTTAATCTATCATTGAAAATGTTATATCAGCTCCTCAATGTTTAGGACTCATGTTTATTATAATATGGAAGTGGATCACCAGGTTGTTGCATCACAATGCTAATCTTGATGCTGAATGAAAGATTTTAGTCAGGACTGACCTTCTGTGGAAAAAAAGCTCGTGCCGAGGCAGTTCTGGTGGAAGATATTTAAAATAATGATTTCTGATGCTGAGTCACAGTGTTGTCACAGCACTATTAATAATAAACTGGGAGAACATTTGTCTTGCCATATGGGATGAGACTAAATAGTTCAGTGTCTGCCTCTGGTATTGGCTGACATTATATAATGTTATTGCAAGAAGCATATACATTTCCACTTCCCTCCTATCCCTCCTTAAATGCATAAGATAGATTTTAGCTATCTGAAGTAATGTGTTGTTAGAGAGAGTTGTCTTGATTTCTTTTGGAAGCTCTGTCGATTGTCAAGGATTCCTTCTCTGCCTCAGTCACTTGTAAGGAAATTTAGTTAAACCGTGTTGCATTCTGTGCACTTGTTCATATTCAGAAATAAAATGTCTTTAATGTGATTTTAGCTTAAATCCTTTGGAAGTCAGGTAAAGAAAATTGAATCAAGGCATTTTTAATTCTAAATACAAATGTCTAAATGATAATTTAATGCAATTTATCTAAAACACTTCAGAAACTCATTCAAATTAACCCCTTTTCTCCCAAACACACATAGAAAGTACTCCATAGCCACTCTTTATGTCATCCGTAACAGACTAGTAATCATGAAATATGAAGAGATTTGGCACTGATTGTGAATTCTGAATGCATATTCAGATGAAAGCATTTACCTGCATGCTAACAGATCTTCACTGTGTTTCATTGGTGACATTTGCCACTGTTTCAATGCATTCAGCTGCAATGCACTAATCAACAGTGAGGAGGACATGCAAATCTTAGACAATGTTCTCTGTCCCTCTGGGCTGAGATTTCTGTACAAGACTTTGCTTGGTAGGCCACAGAAGAGCGTCATGGGCTTTATGAGACAGCTAGATGAAAGTCCTGGTTTTGCTGTGCCACACAAGCCCAGCCTCAGCCGCCCTGTGCTGGCGCTGAGCGAGGTACTGCGCTTGCCGGCTCTTGGCAACCTGTAGCACACATCTGCTTGGGTTTAAATTATGTTTCAGTTTCCCCCAAAAGCTCAAGGGTACTTGAATTTGGCCGTTTAAGCTGTCTTTCCTGACTAATGCCTCTGCAGTTCCATCTTCCTGGGTTTATTGTCTCCAGCAACATTTTATATAGGAGAACAGAATTCCGTGTTGTTTTATGCTATCTGAATTTGCCATTCTCACCCTCCTATAGGGACGATTACCTTGCCTCTCACCTCCTTACATTTCTCTGTCCTTTGTGTCACATTTCAATGAAGGAAGACTTAGTGTTGCCCTTTTCTACTAAACTTTCAAAATTGCCCTCCTCAGTAATAAATTGATGCCAAATATATTTCATACTATTCCCACCCCAAGTCATTTGGCAGCTACTTTAAAAATAAGATTGTTTAAGGATTAGCAAAGTCGTCTATCTGTAAATATTCAAGATGACTTAACTAATGCAGAAGATGTAAAGCAACACAGTGACTAAAGCAAATATTTAATATAGAAAAGCAGTGGAGTAGAGTTGCTTTCTATCTCATCAAATAAAATTCTGAAACAGCTAACCTAGTAAATAAATTTTGAAAAATAAGTTTATTCTTATGCTGAGATAGGATGATGGAGATAGATTTATAGCTGAGGGATTTGATATCATACTTTTTTTTCTATAACTTCCTTTTTGTTAATATTGTAAACATGTTTGCACAGCATGTTTAGTTGAGGACTGTAGCATCCACACTGTTGCTAGGCATGAATAAATCTAGCTTCCATGCTTGCCTGAAAACTGTACTGGGAAAATCCATTAAAATGAGGAAAACCGAATTAGGATTTTATGATGTTTAAGAAAGCTGCAAAACTGAGATAAAACCCCAACTTTTTCTTTTAAATAGGCAGAATATGCATCTCAGGACAAGCCTGCACTTACTTCAGTGAAATGTGAATTGAAATGAATGTGGATGGTAAATGGAAAGTATCTCTATTTCTAATCATGCTGCTGTTTCATTAAGGTTAGACAATGTCCTGATTCTAACTTAGAAATTATTCTTTTTTTTTGTTGCAGAAACAAGAACCTCAGGCAGGCTGAAGGAAATATTCCTTATATGAATACTTCAGTTGTAATGACAGTAACAAGTAAGCCAGCAGTTCAATACTGGAGGATGCTGCTGAGGAAACACTGAGAAAAGGGCAGGTAATTAGTGCTGCTGCTTCTTCCATTAAAATTGGGGAATGGGAGGGACCAAAATGGAGTCATTGTAGAAAAAGGGCTTTTAAATTTTAAAGAAATCTTATTTACACTGTGAATCCAGCTGAACTAAGTGAGCTATTCAATATGATGTGCAAATTCTTTTAACAACACCAAAAATCTGGCTGAGTAATTAAAGTATAGCAAAGAAGAGCAAATATATCGAGGAAAGGGGCAAAGCTGACATAGCTTGAGTTGGTCAGTGAAGTAGAGTTACTGCTCTTCAGCATTTTTTTCTGCCTCTTAATAATCAGAGATATAATAGTGCATACCACTTCTAGCAGTATAGAACCTTTCACTATTGCCCAAATGAGACAAGGCATACGTGTGGGAAACGGGAAAAGAAAAATAAATCTGTTTGAACACCAAAAAGAATTTGATTGAGCTGAGGTTAAAAGAAAATTTCAGGTCAGGCTTACAGATCCTTTATGAATAATTCTAATACAAAATAGACCTTAGTGGACCTGGTTTTCATTTTGATGTAGCACCGGTGAAGCCCAACAAGTTAGAATGATGTTGAGGTTGGCACAGACTCTTCAATGAATATACATGGAGTTAGCCAGCTGGTAGGTTTTTTTGCAAATTACAGGTAGGGTTTTATTAACAGAATGGTGTTGTTTTTTTCTTTTTCTAGTGATGGATTTTTTTTTTCAAACTTTGAATAGTGTTATTTGATTTAGTGGAAAATTTTGGATTTTTTTTTTCAGATCAGGAGTGGACTATTGCTCTTTTTATATGGAGCCTAGAATAATGGCTTCTTGATCTTGATTGGAGCCTTTCATGGCTGCAAATAAATTGAACTATTTTTCTTGCTTATACCTTTACCCTTATGTCTGGGGAGCTGGGATAGGGAGCACGGACACTTGGGCACAGTGGCCCGCATTCTGTTCAATAAAAGAATGAATGAATGAGAATTAACATGTTTGGCAAAAAATAGAGATTTTCCTTATAGCAGTACCCGTTGTAGAAAAACAGTCTATTTGGTTTAATCTGCATTTTTTCTTTACTCCTTGCTGTAATCAAAAATGAAATGTAGGGTTTAGTTTTGTGTCAATATGAAAATTAATTAACATAAATTGTAAACCCACTCTCTTTCTGAAAGTGCTATGCTTTCTTGTTATTTCCCTTTTAAATGGAGTCCTAAAGGGGGAAAAACTGGATACTGGGTCATAAATATTGCATTATACTTAACTGATTTATATTTATAAAGCTAATTCCACTTCTTAATGCAAGTCAAACAGGAAAAATGCTTCTCTGTGAAGACTGTTTTAGAAGTTGGATCAAGCATGCCAATGCAGTCAAGATGAACTGAGGTTTCTAGCCCAATTTTCTAATTTTTTTTACATGACCTCTTCCCATTCTCTCATGTTATTTTTCTCAGTTTAGTAACATACTCTAGTGAATTTCTTCTTGGCTAAGAAAATAACTCTGTGCAAACTACACATCTGAGGTGACAGCTGCTTCTGACCTTCATGCATATTATATTATAGAGCTGGTCAACTTAAAGCTCTGGCATATTGGAAATTGAGTCCTTGACTTTGTCCCTATATTGAGATGAGGACATGTGGAAATTGAAGGGCTTTTCATAGTATAACATAAAAGGCTGGCACAACAAGGCTGATCCTTCACAGTCTTTTTGGTACTGGATAATGTCATAGGAGGTCAGGTGTATTTCCAGATATAATGTGTAGTGTGTCAAGTTACAGCAGCAATTAATGAAGCCCTCTAAGATCTCAGTTTTTCTCTTTTATTCAAAAAGGGAAATAGTTGTTAGTTTTCAGAGATTAAAATATGAGAAATTTAATTGAGATATCTGGTATGTGCAGCTGTTTTTCAGAATGAGTTCGCTGTGACACAGAATTAGGAGCATTCATGAGCCACAGATTTGAAACATCACTAAGCAGGTGGGAGGTAGGAGTTGTTTAGATAAACTTCATCTGAACTGGCTCAGAAGCAAGACAGAAAATTGTGAATATGAAATATGGCCTCAGAATTATTTCTCATTGATTTTAATTTGCAGCAGAGCAAGGGAATTCAGGTGGGGTCTGCCATGTGGTGTAGCAACCTGTAGCAGTGAGTCAGGGCTTGTCTAGCACACAGAAGCAATGGCTCTTTTTTGTCTCTGGAATCTCACTTCCTACACATAAAATTGCAAAATTGCCCATCACAAAGGCTGCTGAGGGGACTAACTTTAGTAGGGTTATTAATTAGGCATAAAACTGCACAATTGTGCAATGTACTATCAAAGAAAAATGGATAAGCATTCCAAAATGAGGAAAGTGGGGTCTTTTAGACTGTGGGATATAGAGTCTTGCTGCAGCCTCTTCTATCCATCTGTAGTTTTACATGTTCCACTGTCCCATCTGCTGCTGGTGTTTCCTTCTGAGATAGGACTACATTTTGTTCATTCATAATAAGGCAGGACCATGTAGTAGCTGTGAATATCCAAACAGCCTGCATGAGAATTAGTTGTCATTGTTTTTATCAAACTGTAAAGTCTCTGAATGGGTGTAAATAAAGTATTTCAGTTGTGCCATGACAGGTTCTTGTGTGTTGACAACAAAAGTATACCTGGATGTCTGTGTGGGTGAACCTTTATTCCAATGGAAGCTCTTTACGTTGGTCATATTGTAGTTCTCAGGCAAAAAATAAAGGAAAGTTGAGCAGAAATGTGCCTCAGATTAATACTGCTAAAGTTGTCAGAAAGCAGGCAGGGACCATCTGTTACAGAGCAGGTTCTGCTCCCCACAGGCACTAAAATAAAGGTTTCCTTTGGCTTGCTGCCTTTAGGCTCCCTAGGGTATCTGTTTAGGACTGCCCTTTTGCTCATCATCTGAGGATGTCTTCAATCCCAGTAAGAGCAATCATCTTTTAAATATATATTTTTCACTCTCTAATTAGCCTCTCTCTCTTTTCAAAACTACCTTGTTTTCCTGGACCATTTTTTTGGGTCCCTTATTTTATTTAACCGTTCCATGATATGGCTAATACAACATCTCATGTTGGACAATTTATTTCCTCTCTGGCATAGAAAGCCATTAGCCTTAACTATTTATTCAGTAATATTTTTGTTCTATTTAATGGTGTCCAATCCATCTCTGGGATTAGCAATGTGAATGCTAACCAAGCTTTTGCAAGGTTTTCCCAAAGGCCCAGTAGAAGTTCATAATTTATTTAAAATATAAATTGTAAAATATCATATATTTTACAATTGTGTTGCAGAGTTATTCATTGCCTGCTCAAGAACAGGCATTTATCACAACCTTGACTACTCTAATTTTACCATATTCCAGCCTAACTGCCCAAGGTTACAGTGGTCAGAGCATCATTATTCTGCTTTCCCGTGGTGACTTACAAGCAATTGAACAGGGATCAGGGCAGAGGCAGCAATAGATTGGCAAAGACATCCCACTGCCTCTAATTCATCAGAAATGTGTGAGCTCCGTGGACTCTACAAGATCCAGTCTATACTAAATCATAGCAGTCAGCTTCAGTAAGACACATATACTTTTAATGAGGAGCTTAATATGTCTACCTGGTAGATCATGAAGTAATAGTCAGAGAAGCTAGATTTGGGTAAAAAGTTGCACCCTTTAACACGCTGAATTGAACTAGTAATGTGTACCTAGTGCTGAAGCACCGCATATCAGGAAGACCACATAAACCAAATCCAACACGTGAGACAAACAGGGGCAGCAGGAAGCTGGAATCTCCTTTGATGTTGGCTGAGCTGCTGGTAGCTGGCAGGGGGCTGGACATGACACCGTAGAGGGAAAAGCAAGCTGGCACAGTCAGCAGTGCACACATGGATGAGTTGCATTTTCTTCTGAGTTGGTGCTGTACTCACCCTGTCTTCCTGGTGTATGTCATTATAAGCTATGCAACACGTGTGCTCCTGCCTAACCCCCTAAATGCTGCTTCCAGCCTCTCTCCCTCATCTCTTTTTTCCAGGCTGATGTCAGCAACCCCTTCCTAACCTCACAGACCTTCCACTTCTCGTGTCGGAGCCCTCACCACTGGTGCCAAACACCAGCTGTGACCTATGACCATCAGTCCACCTTATTAATTTCCTTAGTGAATCAAAGGTATAAATATCTCTGTTGGCTTTTTTTATAACTCTGAAATTGCCGCCCCCACTCTGTGTGGTATCTGTTGACTTTACAACTGTTTCAGGTTCTGTAAAGTATTTTGGCACCTAGAATTTGTCAATGTGTGGTGTTTCAGTAGCATTTTGAAAGTTAAAATTGGAAAAATTTCTAAAGATCACAAAAGACAGAAAGCAGCTTAGCGAAGGTGTGAAGGCAGGCTTCTGAACTCTCCTGGGCATTGCTGTAGACATTGGTGTGATGTTGACCATGTTCCTCTGAGCATCAGTTGAGCATGAGTGTCCATCCCACATCAGGGCACAATGAGGATTACGTTTTCCAAGTGGGAGATTTTGACGAGACTTTGGCAGAAGTGGAGGCTGTTTCTCAGTGCTTGTTTTTAAATGTCTACAACAGTGCAAACCAAAGCCTAGAGGCTATTAGCCCTTCTTCAATATATAATTACTGCTTCTATAGCATAATGAAAAATGTTACAAAAATAAAATAATGCCATATAGTGGCTAATTTAGTAATTTTTAAATTGTTTTCCATCTGCAAATAATTTAAAAATTCTGAGATATACTATCCACAAGAAACATACTCTGGGATGTAAAGTCATTCAAAATTAGTTTTTAGGAAACTGGTAATTCTCAAGCAGCATGTAAATGCTAAGTATAAGCAAACCCCCCTGAAATTAAAATCCGTTTTCTATCAGCCTTCCTGGTAACATGGGCTGGAATTTTTATGCAGGGCAATAAAATGATCCTGCAAACACTCCATAAGCATTCTCAAGATGCTAATTGATTACTGTTTTTCTACTACTAGTTTAGTAACAGCAGAGCCTCACCAAGGGAGAAGAACATTGTCACTGCCATATCACTTAGACAGTGTGAGCTAGGCTGCTACCAAGGATAGCTGAGGATTCATGTCTAGACAGCCCCTTGCTTCTCTTTGTGTCAGTAGTAACGTGGTTACTGACAGTATCCTGGTCAAAGCTGTAGTGGCAAATGTCATCATTGCTGTAGCTCCCAAGACTCCACACTGCAGAGGGATATTCTCCAAACACTGCCAATTCTTTGCCATAGCAGAGATAAGAGTTTCCTCTGTATCGTTTTCTGAAAGCTATAGCGTCACTGGCTGCTTGCAACAGTACAGAGTCAGATGAGGCAAACTATATGGCAGGATAACATATAAATTTATGCCCTCCTCAACATCTTCAGCATTGTAATATGTGCTGTTCACAGCTCAGATGCTGGCTTCAAGGATTATCTGACATCAGCTCAATTTGGAAAAGCTCAAACTGTCTCTTAACAGTCTTAATATCTCAATGCTGACAACACCCTGTTAAGCCTTATTACTATCCTTAAGTATGGGAGACTGCCAGTTTTGAAATAGAAATAAATCAACATTTTTGTCATCTGTTTATCTCAACTAGACCAGTGTGAAGCTGCCAGAAGAGAAACTGGAAACAAGAATGATCCTCTGCATGCAGCAAAATTACCTCTTCCTCCCCATTCTTCTCCAAAAATGTGTCTCCAGGACTAGGAATGTCTAGATAGAGTTATGAACATAATTGAATTTCTTGTCTGACCACTGAACTGAAAAATGAAAATATGTTCAACTTGGGTCAATGTAATTTTTACTTTTTTTCGTGGTTGTTTTTTTCAGTTGGCTCTGGGGTTTTTTTTCTCTAGGTATAAATTAAGGGTGCAAAATCCATCTAGTAGTTCTCAACAACTAGACAGTCATCTTACCACATTATGGTTCAAGTTTATAGAAACTTGAACGTAGAAAATGTTCAAATTTGAGATCTCTTGTCTGTATTATTGCTGCTGATTCCATTCCCCTCTGATTTACTTTTTTCTTTGATTCTCGAAAATTGAGAATATGTCTTGCAGCATTCTGTATTCCTTGAATTAAAGTCAATAATCACTTTTTCTGACACTGAAGATCACATGTTCAATCAAATTATTTCTTTCAAATTTCCTCCCATGACCTCTCCAGCTTTTCCCTAGTTCACTGTTTAATTCCAATTTCCTTTCTTGTCATGCTAAAAGAGATTTCGATGAAGAAGCCCTATTTCAGTGTTCTTCAGTATCATATCACCCCTGTTTATGATGTTTCTTGGAGTGTTTGGTCAGCTAACAGAGCGTTTGTACCCTGAAAACATTTTCTTTCATTAGAAGGATGCTAAATGCTATGAAAACTGCTTCAGAGTTAACTATAGGAAACAAAAATCTCTAAATGAATTAGTGTCATCTTGAAAATCACAACTTCCATGTCTTCAGGAGAGAGGTTAAACAGACTGGTTAAAATTAAGCAGCTGCCTAAAATTAAGCATTTGTCTATGTGCTTTTTTGGCCCTCTGGACAGTATATTTACTACTTGTGAAGGGATATCCATAGTCTAATGTGGTGAATAGTGATCTGTGCTGAAAAACTCCTTTTTTTCAAATCTGAGCCGGCATATGCTAAGAAAGATTTCTCTGAATCATCTGTAGAATAGAAAATTATAAAATTTTTGTATGACAGTACGAAAATGTAGCTTATGTCAATTTCTGATGAGCAACTAAAGCAGAAGACCCTTGTGCTTAATAATTTCTTTTTTGTCCTAATCCGTAATTCAACCAAATTAAAGGAAATCTCGTCTTTATAATTTGCTAGACAGTAGTTTAATATACTGCTTTTGTTGGTGAGCCATATTATTTCTGGGTAATTTGTAAAATAGCAGTTTGTCAGGCTGATCAAATAGGGCTAATTTTGGACACTTACATTTTCAGCCTCAGTGGTTTCTATTCCTTGATTGTAAAATTAGTCTTCCGGTAATGGAGAGAGTCTGTGCTCCAAGTCCTGTAGATGGCAATGTTACACTGGTTTAAAAATGAGTGGAAGCTGCACATCTCAGTAGCTTCACTCTTTATTAATCAGAGAAAAAAGGCATAAATAGCAACTCAAGATCCAGTCTCTGAAACTGCTGCAGAGGTAAATATCTATAAACACATCATCAGTAGTAAAGTGTAAGCCTGATTGAATCACTGTTCTTATAAGGACTTATTGAGGAATACTTGCTAGTTTTGTTACAACAGTTTAGTATATGGTTCAAAACAGCAAACTTGTTCAAATTCTTACCTTGTTTAAAGAGACCCCATTTGTCTGAAGTGCTCATCATCATCCAGGAGAGCTTTCATTTTTCCAATTAGAAGTGTGGCATTCTATCAGGCTGCCTCCGACTCTCTTTTGCTTACTGCATGGACATGTTTTTTTTTACGTTTACTTGCTTTCTCTGATGTTTTGTTGTGTCTCATTTTGTTTGGTAAACTGTTTCATTAGTTCCTTGGTATATAGGTTTCGATCCAATCAAGTACTTAAATATCTGTACATAAATATCTGAATTTTCATAGCTTCAGTTAGATTATTCAGAAGCTAAAAGTTGTACGTAACCTTAAGAAGATTTGTTTTAAACCAAACACTTTCACCTTTACTTTCTTGATGATATTTTCCCATTTGGGAAAGTACTTAGCTTACATAAGAAAAAAAGTTAGTTGGGAACCTAGTCCATGTATTATGTGAGTTAAAAATCCAGTCACAGAGCCTGCGTAGCAAATATTCAAAGCACTATCCAGGACAGAGAGTTTATGTGCAATCATTAGTCAGAAATATACGTGAACAAACCATCTGTTCTGTAACTTCAAATAATGAACAAAATGGCCAAAGAAGTCAGCATGAAGGAATTTTGTAAACCAGTGATGGCCATAAATTAATCATATAAACGATCCACCGTGGAATGCTCATCCAGCATAACAAGCACAGAACTGAAAGTACATTTGTTGATGCCAGGTCTTCATATAAACAGTTCACTACCGTCTGTAAGCATCATCATGTTACAAATTTATCTGCCATCACAAGTAGTGCAGTTGTGGAATAGAGTGTTTTGTTTTGGAGGGCTGAGTAACAGTCTGCAATTCACTTAGTTGCATGGCACTTTTTCGTTTACTGGGTGTACAAAGGATTGTGCACAGGAAGTTATAAGCACTAATTTTGACTATTAATTAAATGTTTTCTCTGAAAATATAATCCACAGGATACACACACTATGGTGAAACTTGTAATCAGCTGGGAATCCACTTTGTCTTAAGTGACCTTTACAAGTATCTCTAGGGTTTTTGTTGCAATTTTGTGTGACCTTTTGTTAAAAACCAAGCTCTTCTAGACAACTGATGTTTGGCACAGTGATTACTTAAGAGAGGATTCATTGGAACAGATTTTCAAAGGCACTGGCAAGAGCTGGTTGCTGGATAACCCTCAGCAGCACAGACAGCTGCTTTATGTTGCGACTACACACACACGCTGTACATTACTGAGCTTCTTTTCTTGAAAGACCAAAATGTCAGTTTAATGATCAGGAAGAGAAACTCGGCAATCAGCTAAGGTGGATGGATTAGAGAATCACACAATCCCAGCTACCTGGCTCAATCTGCACTAAGAAACTTAGCAAGTATACGTGAAATGGGGATGTAGACCATGTCCTCCTTTGGGGCAATGTGAGTGGTTTGCTCTGCTGGAGAAACTGTCAGTTTATTCAAGCGATCAACACAGAGGGGAAAGTGAATGAAGAAGTGCATCCCTTGTTCCCCACTCGGTTGCTGGCTGGCATCACATGGGAATTGCATATACATATGCATTTGGGAGAACAAGCTGTGGGGAGGAAGCTGTAAAACAGTTGAGTGCTGGTGAGGCTTGCTTTGGAGACTGTTATTTTATACAGTTTTTTTAAAAACTTCAAAGCGAATTCCCCCCTAATGGTAACAAAAAAAATGTCTCTAAGGCCCCTGGCAAAGCTTGTACTTCTGTGACTAAAAATCATATACCTGACACAATCACATTTCTTTTTTGGGACTGTGTATTTCTTTAAGACATGCACCGAACGTTCAGAGTTTCCTTTAATGTGCCAGCTTCCAGATCAATGGTGTCAAGTTTTACATTTTTATATCTCCAGTAATATTAATAACTTTACATGAACAACAACTTGAAGATAATCAGTTACCTCCTTTTGTTTTTTTTCTGAATGCTTTATTATGTTTGTGGAAATATGCTATTGCTGGAAACATGGAATAACTATAATGTAGTATTTCTGCTCCAGTTATTCTAGTTTCCTTCTCTTTCTTGACTCTATTCTAACCTCCAGTGGAGAGGATGGTTAAAATTTTAAGCTGCTTGCCAAACTACATTTTTCTGCAAAAGAGTTTATGTTCTGACTCTGTGTAGGGGTAGTGCTCTGCTGAAGGCAGACCTCAACACAGTGGAAAAAGAGATTGAACATAATTAGCAAGTGAGGCAGTTTTTCCTAGAAAAAGAGGTGCCTTAAGATGGTCTTAGTTTGAGCTCAGATACACCTGAAATTTTGGTTAGCTTCATTCTGATAAACCAGTAAAAACTGAACTTTAAAAAAGATTATTACATTTTGTCTATAGGCTAAAAATTTTCAATTTCCTATGGGTGTCATAGCACTAGTGAGTTTTTAAATGGATGTCTTCCGTTCTACTCCCAGTGCCTGGCTTAGCAGTGAGCCCCTAACATCTGCAGCACAGCAATGGTCTTCCAAGCCTCATCCTCATTTCACTTGAGCACCTTTTTTATACCACTCAAACACCATTGTCAGTGATGTACAAAGATATGAAGGAAATGAGAATCAAAGTGGTCATAGGATTAAACATGTGTTTACAACATGACTCAAGGCCAATTTAAATATGAGAAAGTGTTTCCTTTGTCTTCAGTGAGTTTTAACTCAGAAAATTACTATAAAACCAAATAGAGATGAGAAATATGTAAGTAACAGTCTCTTGAAACTCTGTTTGAATTTTGAAATGATCTTCTATCTTCTTTCTAGAACAATTTGATTAATTTATCTCTTGGAGCTGAGCCACTAATTCAAGGAACAAATGATGGATTGAATTTTCTATTTATGGATGGTCCTTTGAGATGAGATAATGCTTTCAACACAGTTTATCAGTTGTTTTTTGAGTGTTTTTTTTTTTTTTCCAGTTCTTTCACTCTTTTCCTGGTGAATGGCTTGTTGTGATTATTTGGTAGTCAATGTTTAACATGCAAGTCTTGCGGGCACATTGTGATAAGTCACACAATGCTGCAACTGTCTCTGTGTTGAATAAACATAGTGAAGGAGAAGAATCTGAAACTGCCCCTGGAATTGTGAAAGTCTCAAGGAGAAAAAGCAACTTATGAAAGAGAAAGGGACATTTTGAAAATGTTAAAGCTATTTTCTTGTCTTCACCAGAGAGGCCTTGCCTAAAGCATAGTTCATTGAAAGCTTCTTATTGTAAGGTTTATTGGGAGGGTGCAGAATTCAGCTATAATTTTCACTGTTGCATTCTACACAGTAATTGCTTTGGGTGTGAGAATGTACAGCAGTCAGATCTTAATCTGGATCATTTAATTGCTGGAATGGTTCTGGCACGACTTTTTTTGGAACAGTGTGCCCACAACATTTCCTGAAGTTCTGGAGAGCATACTGTTCGCATATAGTGACCATATCGAGTTCAGTGCCCAGCTGCATTGGCCATGGAAATGCTTGAAGTGTCTCCAGCCACCCCTGAGAGTCATTCTCATTCTGCAGGCCCACAGATAGTTATTTCTTGTAACAGTGCCTTTGACAAAAAAAAAAAATGTGATGGTCTCAGTTGCATGACCTTTCCTTATCTGTACCCTTGAAAGAAAGAGTAAGAAAAGAATAAAGATGAACTTGTATGAAAATGTTGTTGACTCTCAACAGAAGTCACGTTCCTAAATTATTCTGCAAAACCTTAACTTTCTTCTGTGACTGAATACTGTCATAATGAGTATTATGCCAAATGGAAACCATTAGAATATTTTATGCTTTGCAAACTAGGATGGTTTGAATATTGTTATCATCCTTTCAATGAGAACAATACTGCACCATAAAAATTAAATACATGTCATTCCTAATTTGCTGGAAATGATTGAAGTATCCCTATTCTGAAAGCATAAGCGTATTTCCTTTACCATTCTCATCCTCCACAGAAGTTAAGAAATGATCGCTGAAGAGCGTATTCAGCACTGGGACAATTTGTACGTGTTGAGTTTGTGAAGATTCTCTGCTGAAACATAGAATTAATTTCAGAATGTAAGATGGCTTAAGGAAGCAAACTGATATGATAAAAGTAAAGATGTTAAGACATGGTTTTATTGTGTTCCCTTTGTGACAAGCTGCAAAATATCAGATACCTGCTTGTAATTACAGACAGTATCCAAGTCGATTTTAAAAGGGGTGGATGTTAGAGGCATTCAGTTTTAATTACAGCCTTGTTTAAGAAAAAGCTCTAGCCTAATTGCAATGTCATTGTTAGGCTGTAGGGAAACTTCCACTGTGGTAGACAGCAGTGTTACATCTACAGGTACAGGATATTTTTTCTTTTAAAGAATGCTAAGTGTGTAATACAGACAGAAGAGTTGAAGAGGTATCTTCACTGAATCATCTATTAATTTCCGATCTTCTTGAATTACCATTTCTTTTCAAAGACACCACCACCCTACAGAGTCAGACTTCTTTTCAGGAATGCTAAATAGAACAAAGCAAAATTAAAAAAAAGTAATATTTTAAGACACATTGCCATGCAACTTATCATGTGAAGTGATGTGATTTTTGGCACTGGAATAGAGGAATTATAATGATGATAATTTTTAATTTAGTCAAAAGCCAATAATCTTGTTAGATATGCTTAATTAGTGAAACAAAAATGTGTTTCTTTTAGGCCAGTACTCTGTGCTTACATGTTATGTAAAAGTACAATGGCAAGTGTGATAATAATAGTGTAGAAAACTCCACTTTACTGTGTGATACAATTGACTGAATGCTCATTATATTCAAACATATATTCATTTGGCCTGATGTAAGCACTAGCATTGCTTAAAAAAAAACACATTATTTTTCTTAAAAAAAGACATGAATTCTCTTGTACTGACATAAAAAAATATATTCCATAATGCTGTTCATGATTGTACATCTCCTTGCTCTGTGGTTTGTATAACATCTTTTTCCCTTTGTCTGTTCAGATTATAATGTCTCTAAGGGCTTATTTTTAGTCTTCTGCATAAAACCAAAAAACCCAAACATTCCCCCCCATGACTTCTGACACTGCAGAAATACAAATAATAATGGTAGTCTTCTTTAGAAGACATTCCAGATATAAAACAGTGCCAAAGTTTCTCTTCCTACTTGTTTTCAAATGTTGAGGACATGAAGAACTGCTGTTTTGCAAGCTTGAGGCTTGGTCTTATCCAGTCCTAACCCAAGGGCTTAAGTACCTCTGTATTACCGTGTGTATAGATATATCTACAAGTGTACATTAATTGATATGGATATTGTTTTATAAATAACCACCATGCAATATCAGGAATGACACTTGAACAGTGTAGGGCACTAAGCCTTCTTGGGTGACCTTGGTTTTATTAATGTTTCAACATTTGAATGCCTTATTTTAAAGCTTTTACTGACCAACTCTTAGCTGCCTATTTAGGAAAGAATATGAGCGATTTCGTTTTAGATTTAAGTTTTTGACTTTCCTTTCTAAAAGGATGGGAGGAGAAAATTTGAAGAGAGATAGCATTGGTTATGGTCTCTAATGGAAATGCTCATATGTCTTAGATTCATTTTTTGTAAGCAAAAGTAATGTATTTTAAGGACTATTTAAGTCATGTATTTTAAGGTTGAATGCCATCTTTTTGCTTTCTTCTTATACTTTTGAACACTGAGTTTCATTTGAATATTTGACTTTTTCATGAACTTTACGGTTTTGTGTAATTTATTAATTTTACTCAAAACTTTCAAAAGTTAGATTTCTGTCCAAATCCACACTTTTTTATTTACAGTTATTTGAGATCTGCAGATCTGAATTGCTGTAGATGGTTTTATTGCCATATGCATGGTAGCTTTTATGTGAAACATTTGAAGATTTTTGCTGCATCTACATTTCTCCCTGCTATACCTCTTCAGTTAAAAAATGATAAAGAGTTTTTCGTATGGACATGTGAATTTGAATAATACCACAGTATTTATTTTATTAACTACAGTATAGACTAAAGAACTTGAAGACCACCAACTTGTTTAACCACTTGGGACATATGTACAAGAAGATTTAGGCATCTCTGAAATAATTTCTGTGGATCTGGGCTTCTGAGTAAAGGAACAGTGTCATTCAAGTAATTAGAATAGCCCCTACGCTAAAAGTGTGTTTTGTTTCAAATACTAAGACAACAGTGTTTAATATTCTCCCAGTAGTCCAAGAGAGTTCCTTGTTGTGGGCAGAGTCCAGGTTGTGTGAGACTGCTGAGGATTCAGGATTATTTCTCACATGCTCCACCCTTTTAATTCTGAACAAGTTATGTGAATAACTAATATACTGTAGACTAGAGGTCATAAATGGCTTGCAACAAATAGTTCATGCAACAAACTTAGACTTCTGCTTCCTGAATCTCTGTGAAGGAATGGCCATTTACTCACATGGAAATTCACTGAATCTTTTGCACTTTTTTTGGTTGTTGATAATATTAGTGACACAATACATCCTGCAGGGTATGCCAGGCAAAATATCATTCTAATGCTAGTACTCTATAAGATTCTTTACTGAATATGACACAATGACAGAACGATTAACTGCATTCACCTGTTGATTTCAGCAGTTTATTAAAAGTAGTTTTAGTGGTTTACTTGTCATTCATGACATTTGAATAATATACAGAATCACTTGGTATGCTTAATAATAATATTGCAATATATTTTTTATAAAAGTTGTTGCTAAAATGTGTGTATTGTCAACTTTCACTGGAATCTACTCTATTCTTATCTCCCTGAAATAAAGTGTTTTATTTATTTGCAACACCTGGAGAGCTGTGAGAAGGATATTGTAAAAGCCCATCTGGGCAAGTGAGCAGTAGAAATATAAATTATAGTGCTGAAAGGCCATATGCATGAAGTAAAACTGGAGGAGCTTTGGATATTTGGCCATATATTTTAAGATGTTCTTTTGCCTTTCTTGAAACAATAATATTGCTAGGTTTGTTATAAATGATATGTGGTTCAGAACTGCAGCTCCTGAAATTTTTCATTTGTTGTTTCACTCAAATGTTTTCTCTGCAGATGGTTTGAGCTTGCTGTTAACAAAAGATAAGCACTTATTCTTGGATTTTTAGTAATGACTTTGAATATCATCGGTACAACTCTATCATCTACCTTATAAAAGGGTATTTAATATCTCTTCAGTCTCTTGGTCCCGATGTTGTAAGGTCAGATCCACCCAGTGTGGAGAATGGCAGCTTCTTTCCATCAGTTTTAGTGCCAGCTGTGTATTCTTCTGCCTCTTTCTTGGCACTTCATTTCTCAGGATGGTCTTCCCAACCTCCTGCTTGTCTGCCAGTGGAACTGGCTCCAGTCTTTGCTCCTCAAATCAATTACAAAATTCTTTCTGAGAATTCTGGTGTGAATCCAAATTAACTAGTTGAACTTTATCCCCCAAATCCACATGGTTCCATAGAACCCTTTTCCCTTACATTTTTGCCTGGATTTTCATTTTTGCTTTGATTTTATTTTTTTCCTGAAACTCCTTGGAATTTGTGGATGCTCTTTGGGTAATGACAGCAAACCTTTCTTCATGGTTCTTTTCAATCCATATCCACTCCTATCTTTTCTTTTTTTTTTTCAACTGACAAACATTCTAAATCCTGGGTGAATACTGAAGGCAGGCAAAATGATCATGTTTATGTTGATTTTAAAATGTGGAGTAATTTCAGAAATTACATTTTCAAGCTCTCTGCTTCTGTGTGGAAAATGTTGTACTTCAACAGAGGTCTACAGAGATGTATCAGCATAAGAAATGGAGAGTACTCCAAAACAGAAAGTTTAATCAATAATTGAGTCCAAATAGCCACAGGAGTAATTATCTGTATACCCAGCACAGGACTTGACAATATGGTAACTAAAGGAATTATAAAATCCGGAAGAAAAAAAAAAGGAAAAGGAACTTCATGTCAATAAAAAAAAGAAAGAGAAAATTCTTTAAATGCCAAAAAAATGCCTGTCTAAAATATTAAGTTTTTATCTTCCTGTTTTGTAACTTCCTGTTTTACCTTTCTGCTATACAGAAGAGAGGTTAATTTTTGTCTTTGCAAGAAAAAATACTTCAAAGAAATCTCTCACATGAGCATTTCAATTTTGTAATCTGCCTAAGAATATTTTACTTTCTTCTGTGAATTTTTCAGTTGGCCCATGTGTTCTTACCAGCGTACAGGATTTGTACTAATACAAACAGCAGCAAATCCTGTTGTAATGAAGGAATAAAGATGTGCAGAAATATTTTGGGGTCATTTAATTGCTTGGAAAATTGGAGAGGGGCTTACCTTTCTATATATGTACATAAATATGTATATGTATTTTTTCTTAGAGCCAAAGCTATCTACCTCAAAACTAATACATTCAGTAAAATTCTACATCAACACATTGAGTTTCTTTAGCTACATTCAGTGCCAAAACAAACATTGTCTTCTTGTTTCTGTCCCCCTAGACAGTCTCATCTTCAGTGCTCCGTTCTTGTTGTTGCTCAAACAGATGCTAAATGTAGATCTGCTGCTTTGGGTATGTTTAAATAAGAATATGCCTACGCTACTACTTTCAGAATATTTCAGACACGGTGAGTTCATGTTTTCCTTTGCATACTTTTCCTCTGTTCTTTTGCAGTTGCTCATTCTTTGATGTCTTTTTTGTCAAGGTTGATATATTTCTTTCAGGTACCCCAGGACCTGCATCTTAAAAAATAACAATGCTAAAACCCAGAAGTAAGTTGGCTTCTTACACTGAACTCTATTTTATCCCAATAGCTTTTGGAAGCTGAGAACAGTGGTTTTAGAAACTACATTCCTGATATGTTTGTCCTAAACTAAGGACTTTGTATCCCACCAGGACAGTAATTCTTTCCTTTGTTCTACTTTGCGTATCACTCAAGGTCCCATCTGTGTGTCTTTAACTCAAGAGCGTACCACACATTTCAGGCAAATCTTGAATGTTCAAACAGGTCATCACTGCACAAAGTGGCGGAAGAATTTGTGAAATATAGTGTATCACTTGTGAGAGCCTACTTTAAGACCTACTGAACTGAACAAAAAAATTAGAAAATAATTTTCGTCAGTTTTGGACCTTCTACTTTGACATCAGTAACTGCTTGGTTAGATTTCTAAGAGCGTTAACAAAAAATAAAATCTTTGTGCTACTACCTCTATTTTTGGTGCCATTAAAAAGATAAGGTTCTGTGATTTCCTGTGCTGGTTGCATACATCTTCACTCAGCAAACTGGCACAGATTTCTTTATATTTTTTTACTCCCTTCCCTCTGCCCTTGATTGAGTGAGCTCTGCAGTCACTACATTTCTAGGTATTTTGAGACTGATTGCATGTAAACATTCTATTGCTAAGAGCTGTTAGGGTGTAATGACATTGAGTTGGCTTGGGCACTTTTAGCCATAGCAGTGCTTCCTTTTTTTCCTTTTCCTTTTCCTTTTCCTTTTCCTTTTCCTTTTCCTTTTCCTTTTCCTTTTCCTTTTCCTTTTCCTTTTCCTTTTCCTTTTCCTTTTCCTTTTCCTTTTCCTTTTCCTTTTCCTTTTCCTTTTCCTTTTCCTTTTCCTTTTCCTTTTCCTTTTCCTTTTCCTTTTCCTTTTCCTTTTCCTTTTCCTTTTCCTTTTCCTTTCCCCTTTCCCCTTTCCCCTTTCCATCCCAGAGCTTCTTGTGGTTAGTACAGTGCTCTCCCTGGTCTATACAGCAGTGGGCTTTTCTTCTAGGTCTTGTATTTTCAATGGGATGCGATAATTACATTAAAATTAAATATTTTAACTCTTTTTCTGTGTCTTATCTGAAGTTATATTTTTGCAAGTGTTTCAATGTAATATCATGGAAAATTACCATGGTGACAAATCAGCAAACATCCTGTATTATTACCTTGTGCCATGGGATTTCAAGTAAACTACTTTACAGTTTAGGAGAGCTGCCAGTCCCCCTGAAATTACCATTTTAATTGGACTGATCATAAACAATTTGCTCTAGCTATAATACTAGACCGAGGAGATTAAATCTGTTTAGCCATAGTTTGGGAAAAGGGTGACCTTTCAGCCAGTTTTGTTATAGCTGAAACGTTACTTATTTTTCTGATTGGACCTTGATGCGTGTAAATGTAATGTGAAACTGTAATACTAGAAATGGTACTTTTGTTTAAATATGTAAATGTAGTTGGTGAATACTTACTTATCTCTGCACTAGTGAGGCTGCACCTCAAATAATTCAGTTTTGAGCCGAGCCCCTCACTGCAAGATATGCATTGAGGTGCATTGAGGTGCTGGAGCATGTCCAAAGAAGGGCAACAAATCTGGTGAGAGCACCAGTCTTAAAAGTAGTGGCTGAAAGAACTGAGGTTATTTAGTCTGGAGAAAAGGGGGCTGATGAGAGACCCTATTACTTTCTACAGCCACCCAAAAGGTGGTTGTAGTGAGGCAGATATTGGTCTCTTCTCCCAAGTAACTAGTGATAGGATGGGAGGAAATTGCCTCAAGTTGTGCCAGGGGAGGTTTAGACTGCATAGTAGGAAAAAATGTCTTCACTGAAAGGGTTTTCAAGCATTGGATCAGGCTGCCCAGGGAAGTGGTTGAGTCACCATCGCTGGAGGTTTTTGTGGTAGCTTGGCAGTATCAGGTTAAGAGTTGGACTCTATGGTCTTAAAGGTCTTTTCCAGCCTAAATTATACATATTCTATGATCTATTTTTCTTTCTATTATCATTACATCATATTAACATGAAATTATTATAATCTATTTAAAATATAACAAGTTTTATTTTATTATTATTAATAATATTCAGGAAAATACAAACGGTCAATACACACACTAAATCAATTACCTTTAAAGGAATAAAGTGCCTTGTCTTAAAATAGCAAGTATCTTCTTGCCTCAAAATTTCCAGAGCCAATTCTCTTTTCTCTGAACTATTCTGTCTTAAAATTGCCAGCAGCCTAAACATTATGTAAGAGTTTTTTGTCCTGCTGGCATGACCATCTCCTTTCATGGTGTTCTTTGCTGCCTGTGGTCTTCCTCATTGCAAGAACAATAGAAAGCCCAAGCTGTTTCCTAATTAAACCCAGTTCATTACAGGCATGTTTGGTGTCATACTTTACAACCTTTTATTCTTTTGTTTTTAAAATTAAAAACTTGATTTCAGCATTTCCTCTGTGTGGGGTCTCTTAGATAACACTGTACTAGTGATTATAATGACTTTCTTTTGAATCTTTTCCCTTTTGTGGTTGACCTATGGCAGGAAGAATTTTGCAGTTTTTACATACCATTTTAATAAGCTTAATCTAATAGTTTTTTTTGCTTGGGTGAAAAGACAGTCATAGTTAAAATACAGAATGATTTTCAGCAGCCCTCTAAGTACAAGTCTAGTAAAAGCTTAAGCAACGGAAAATGGGAAAAAATAATGCTTTGCTACCTTACTCAACAGTTTTCTTAAGTCTATTGATTTAGCAGGTGTGGCTGCAAACAGAATATGCAGTGATTTGACAGTTTCAGACTAGTTTTTTCTTTGGTCCCCTAAATGGCAATCCTGTACTTTGTGCCATTAAAAAAAAAAAAATTAAGATGGAAAATACAGGTCTTCAAAGATTTCTAGTATGACAGAGGTGTTTAAGAGGATTGCAGCATGCACAAAGATATCTAGGCTCTTAAAATCCAAGTATTGTTCTCCCCTTCCTCTTAAATTTTCTTTTTTCTTCTAGGATATAATGCTAATGAGCAACATTTCACTGACATTGAACTTAGACCATAAATTGGACTGTATGGGTATCATAATTGTAGTTGCTCGTGTGCAGCAGCAAACTTTTCTTGGACTGGAGTTCAAATGCACAAAGAGTAAATACAGCCCTCTTTATTCAATAAAACCTAACGTAGGGGTCTGAGAAAGTGTAGAGAGTATCAGGCACGCTAATTGCATTAATGTCCAAGTATTTCTTCTGCTCCTGTATAGGCCAGCAAGAGGTTTCAGAACTGTAAGGCGACTTCACGGATAAGTATTGAGGGAAACTCTCCTTCTGGGTACAAAGATGTCAAAATGGATTGGCATCAAGGCTTCCAGAAGTCATTATTAGTATAATAGACCTCAAGAAATATTAACCTTTATTAGTGTTATAATTATAGGCAATGTGCTCTTGTGGCCAATAAGGCCAGTCTTATTCTGGTACACATTAAAAAGAATGTAGCAAGCAGGCTGAGGGAAGTTATGCTCCCCCTCTACTCTGCCCTGGTAAGGAGGCATCTGGAGTCCTGTGTCTTGTTCTGGGCTCCCCAGTTCAAGAAAGATGAAAAACTACTGGAGAGAGTCCAGCAGAGGGCCACGAATGTGATTAGGGGACTGGAGCATCTCTCTTATGAAGAAAGGCTGAGCGAGCTTGGTCTGTTTAGCCTGGAAAAGAGAAGACAGAGAAATGATCCTATCAATACTTATGAATATCTAAGGGGCCGGTGTGAAGAGGATGAGGCCAGACTCTTCTCAGCAGTGCCCAGTGACAGGACAAGGGGCAATGGACACAAACTGGAGCACAGGAAGTTCCACCATGACTTGAGGAAAAACTTTACTGTGAGGGTGTCAGAGCGTTTGAACAGGCTGCCCAGGGAAGGTGTGGATTTTCCTTCTCTGGAAGAGATATTACAACATGTCTGAACACGTTCCTATGAAACCTGCTGTAGGTGAACCTGCTTCAGCAGAGGGGTTGGACTAAATGATCTCCAGAGGTCCCTTCCAAGCCCTACCATTCTGTGATTCTGTGTGATTATGTCTCAGATGAGCATATTGCGGCAGACGGGGTTAAGTTTGTCTTCAAAAAAAGTGGTACGATATCTGGAAAAAAATTATTTCATAAGTTGCCTCTGATTGCTAATTGCATACACTATTAAGTAATAATTTTCTTTCTTTTCTCCTTTGCTCTTTGCTTAAAGGTAAAAGACGGAACATGGGATTATGAAGAATTCTCTCCTGGGATCTGCGTAGGGTTTAACTTTGATCTTCCTTTTCTCCTGCCCTTGGAGACCAAAGGCATTTTTGCATAAGGCAAGTCAACAGAATTGTGGGGCTCAGAGCTGCTGTGCTGATCAGAAAGAAGTTCCCTTAAAAGTCTGTGTTCTGCATTGTTGAAACTTTAAAAAGAGTAGTGCAGGCTGTTTGGGGCTTGTAGTGGATGTGGCTTTGTGTCCTGGCCTGGAGGTGTGGCATGGGATCATGGCATCAGATATTCAGCACCTCTCTGCAAAGATACACATTAAGGTGCTGGAGCCTGTCCAAAGAAGGGCAACAAATCTGGTGAAGGATCTGGAGAACAATTCTTATGAGGAGTGGCTGAAGTAATCCAGGGTTGCTTAACCTGGAGAGAAGGAGGCTGAGGGAAGACCTTATCAATCTCTAAAACTACCTGAAAGGAGGTTGTAGTAAGGTGGGTGCCGGTCTCTTCTGCCAAGTTAAAACTGATAGGATTGAGAGGAAATGGCCTCAAATTGCCCCAGGGGAGGTTCAGACTAGATATTAAGAAAGATATCTTCACTGAAAGGGTTGTCAAGCATTGGAACAGGCTGCCCAGGGAAGTGGTATAGTCACCATCCCTGCAGGTATTCAAAAGATATAGAGATGTGGCACTTAGGGACATGGTTTAGTAGTGTCTTGGCAGTGTTAGGTTAAGGGCTAGACTTGATGATCTTTAACATCTTTTCCAACCTAAACTATTCTATGATTCTATGGCCTTGAATTCGTATGTGACCTACTGCTGCGTAATGTGAGACAGCTAATTTTCCCCTCTTTTTTTTATGTCCATTACCACATGTGAACTGGTGGCTAATATGGGAGTTCCCAGTAATTTCTGAAAGCTGTGCTTCCCTGATAAGTATTCACAACATCTGCTAGGGAATTAAGGCCATAGTGAGCATAGATTTCAAATAGATTTCTAATTAGAGAAGCCAATCCTGTTAATCAGAAGAGGCTGATGGCTAAGACTGCATGTTGAAAACCCTGGTTTACAGTTAGAGTTTCCTTAAAGTGAAGTCTGTTGGGTCAATGGTACAAAAAAGCTGTGCATTAAAGAGATGATGAAATCAGGGCTGTTCTGCAGAATAGTCAACTTAGTGAAAATACTATGTATTAGGTTTCTTAGAGTTGCTAAATTTGTCATGTTCTCTGCAAAGTGTGTTAACACACTTTGAGAGGTGTGTGGTCATGGAAGAGTCCAGCAGGGCAGTGCTGAGTGAAATACAGAAATAGGAGGGATGGGAGGTAACCAGGAGCGAACACCTTCTATGCGTCATCATGAACAATATAGGGTTTGTTCCACTACAAAGTAACCTGAAGAACTACTAATTGTTTATCTTAAAGGCTTCTTGTGTAATTGAGTGAATAAGGGTATACTCGGGAAAGACAGGACTTGCTACTTGCTGTGGGATTTTCTTCATTTCCCTGAGCCAGTGTTCTTCCAAAACACCTTTTATTTATTTTTACCAAGGTAGAGGAAAGAAAAGAAGACCTGAGGTTGCTTTTTAGTATATATGTTATATCTAAGCAATGAGACCTGTATTCACTGGAACTTGTGGATGTTATTATGATGAAAATAAAACATATAGTTTCATTTGTAACAGCGAACAAATAGATAGTGCTTTAAACTTTTCAGTTTGCTTCTGAAAAAGATAATTGAATAGCCTTTGTTGTACAGAAAGCAACCACCAATCTTTCTTTTTATTGATCCCTTTTTCATTTCCCATCTTTTTCTCTCCAAAGCTTTCTTATTCTTTTTCCCTCCTGTTACCTTCATTTTGGTGCTTGGAGTGGTAGTGTTTTTCCAAGAGGAATGGCTCTTATAATCATGAATATCACCTTTTGATACAGTTCTGATAGGCCATCAAGTGTAAAAACTACTTCTTAGGCAACAGTGGAAAAAAAAATTTTTTTAAAAAATGGAGTGTAATTTATCTAAAAAAGAACATGAACACATGAGTTATCCTGCCTCCTCAAAATAAAGACAACTTCTATTAATATATTAAGAGAATTCTTAGGCCAAACAGCTTCGCCAAGATACATTTGCTTTTCAAAACCTGTGTCATTCTCTGATCCAATTATTTCTGAAAATTTCAGAGGCAAAATTAATTAGCAGTCTGCCACAGTACTCCTGACTCCTGGAGTTCCACTAATGACTTGACTTTTGTAGAATGAGGCTTATTACGTGCAATAGACAAGTCTGGACAAAACAACTTATTTGGTGCAGCTCCTGAAAACGCATTACTATTATCAGCATCTCCTCAGCAACTGCAGAGGCACCAGATTTTAGGACAGCAAGCACAGGATGCAGAATTCAGGTTGTACCTCACTCTTTGGAGAAAGGTCTTACATTTTTCATCTGTTTGCATCAACAATCATATAATCAAAAAGAACGTTGGAAGTTCTTCAGGTTAAAGAAAAATAAGTAATGAGGGGAAATGCACTCTTGAAGCAGAGGTAGTGTTAGAATTTAATTTTCAAATCTGGCAACTTAGCTAGGCAGTGGAGTATTCAGCTTTTCATATGTTAAGAGAAATACCAATAGGATTTTTTTCTTTTTAGTTACACAATAGCCTCATGTATGGGTTTAGTAGTGCTCTCTTTCTATCTAAATAATAGAGATTTTTCTCCTCTTCATTACGTATCAATATCTGATATTTTCTCCGAAGTCAAAACAAGTATAATTTCTCAAACCTGTCCAGCATTTCTATTTCACAGGGCCACATAATGCAGCTGCCTCATCAGCAGCACTGATGCCTCCATCTACAGACTCCCACCCTCTTCCAACTCTTTCCTCACCTCTTCATAATATCAAGTGTTTCCCATGACATGAGGGCCTTTAGAAGGCTTGTAAATAAAACTACATTTTGCAGCACGCTGGAAGTACTGGAGACAGAGTCCTCTTTATCAGTGGTGTAGCACAGAGTGAACATCTGAGCAGGAGTGGTAAGGATAGTTTAAAATGAAGAGCAAAAGACCAATGTCTCAAGCAAGAAGCCAAGTATTCATCATCCATCTCCCCTCACTGAGAATTCCCTGCAGTTCAAATTCCTGCAATCATACAGATGGGTTTCTAGGCAATTCTCTAACTAACACCCTCAAACACTTTCAGGAATTGGGTATCTTTGATGTGCTGATGGGAAAGGAACCCTTGGCAGAAATGATATATAGATAGTAATTTATACAAAAATTTTAAACTTCCTTCTTGTGTGATGTTGGCCTTGTTTTTCTAGATATTCAGTCATATTTAAGAGTTTTGTTCTTTTTTTTCTTAAGTGTAAATAATTATTCACAAAATATTGGAGTTTTGTAAATTGTGAGTGAACTTCTTAAAAAAAAAGGAAAGAATTACAGCATGAGAAAAATTTTGCCACAAATGTAAGAACTATTTGGCACACATCTATTTGCAATATCTAGTAGAATATTTAACCAAATAATTCCAAAGAAACCTTGGGGAAAATTGCTATGGTGAGTCATCTTAGTATCAAATATAGGCTGTTTGGGGCATGTTATGCTACATCTGCAAATCCCATAGAGCTGACTGTTGCAAAATTGATCTATATTTGCTGAGGCTCTAACTCAATGTTCTGAATGAAATGTAATGCTTTAAAAAGGCATCTTCCCAAAGAATATTAACTTGGACTTCACTGAGAAGTCTGTGTTCTGCTTTTGGCCATGCTGAGCCCTGATGCTCTGATCCAAAGCAGGAATTGGACATTTATTTCGAAGAATTGCTGTTTAGTCTTTGGTAGAATAAGGTATGGGCTGCATAGAACTATTGCAAAGTGTTTACAGCCCCACGAAACATCCAGACACATTCATTAGGTACAAATAAATGGAAAAAATGCAAGAAAATAAAAAATTGCTTTAAATAAGCGCTTTAACTTAGGCTAAATCTTTAGAGACAAGATACAGCATGTTGTTAAGTGCTTATGTGCATTGAAGTTTTGTTTTTTAAGGCTCTATGCAGTAACCCAGAACTAGAATATGTTATTTTTCAGTTACTCAGTGAGAAATATCAGTACACCATAGAAATATGATGATAACTATATGATTTCTTATTTCATTGTATTAATTAAATTCACCAAAAGCAGTTGTCAATGCGTCCATTGCTTGATAGGATTAGCAGCATGAATTTAGAATAGAAATTTGATCTAATAAGAAAAATCTGTTTCTGAGCTGTGATATACATATTGAATCAATATAGGTATATTCTAAGAAAACCCAACATCTGTTATGTCTCAGTTCATGCAAAATGTTGTGTACTTTGTGTTCATCATAAACATGGAGTTCATTTATCTGGGACACTATTTCATTTTCACATCACTTCAGTGATGTGCATAGGCATGTTCAGGAAAGCATATGGTTGTGTTGTGTAGGTGTGGGATTAAAATTTTCACCATGATAATCCTTTGAATTTTTATTCTCTAGTACTTTTCTGAGTACTAAATATAGCGACATTTACATGTGATTTAGTCTTTCAAAGATAAACATCTAGTGCCTTTTCTGGGTTGTACTGTATCCCACAGGATCTTCTGCTCATGATCCAGAAGGACAGAGGTCTGCTTGCAGTCCTTGCATCACACTATGTGTAGATGTATTAAATACTCCTCAGTACCAAAAATTACACTGGATGACTGTCTTCAGCAAGTTTGAATCCCATCCTACAAGCACACACACACATACACAGACACTCACTCTCCCATTCTGGAGGCTGAGACTGTGCAATACATTTTGAAAAATACAGATCCAAATTTTTGTTATGATTTACTCAATGTTTATACTGTTGATAGAAGTCATGTTTTTTAAATACAAACTTTATCAGTGGTTTCTACTTTGTAAATACCAGTGTGTTACTCTTGTGCATTTGTTTTTTCCGATCCTTCTGCAAAGGACTCTTTTGGGAAGCCTCCGCTTTACTTGTTGACATGATGGTGGACTGCAGAGTCATTCTGCCTCTTGCAAACCAGCAGATCCTGGGGAAGGATAAAAGAAACCTTATTATCTCTTTCTGCTATTACCTTAACAAGCTTGTCAGAAACTTTTTGAGTAATGACATCTACTTGTACATATCCTGACACCTTTTAGGAATTCGTTTTTTCAGTGTCTTGTCTGGGATATACGAATCTAATTTTCCAGTTCAACTACCTTAAGCTAAATTTTTTTGAAGGTGATGATAAAATATAGAAAAGGGATATCCTCAACCTTGCAGTTAGGAGATGAGCTGTCTTTAATGTTTAATTTCTGTGACATTACTATAATTCTCTAGGAGTCTTCGGGTCCTGTCCTGTTACAGCATTGCTATTTTAACAGGTGGCTTGAACAAAAAGGTTTTCCATCATCTGAGCATGGTGGCCCCATCTTTGCATCTTCATGGTAGTGGCCAGTCTTCAATTTTCACATCCTCCTGTGACATTTTTCACTTATTTTCTTGCTGGATTTTTTACTCCAGAGGTGGCAATATTCCTAATAATTACAATTAAAAAAAATAGATAGACCTATTTATCTTTGCCCTCTGGTTTCTAATTCTTCTGAAATAGTTTATATTTTCTGGCTTTTTCTCTAGTTAGGAGAGCAGAGGTGAATTATTAATGAGAATGTAGTCAGGCATTTGCTACCATATTACATGCTTGTGATCTGTTAGTGTAACGTGTTTTGGACACAAGTCTACAAACTTATTATTTATGTTAAAGCTGATACTAATGCATATTTTTATGCACTTAGTGTTTGCAGACAAATATGGTAATGCCAAATCCTCAGTGGAAAAGTACTATGTTGTACTGTCTCTGTCCTAGAGGCTGTGACTGATATAAATACCATCTTCCACTGACATGACTCCAGTGATCATAGACCTTATTGTTTGCTTTTCTATACCTCATGCTTCTATCTGTCTTGGGTTTTTTTGCTTGACAGGAATTTATGTTAACTATAGATTTATTCCTCATTTATTCTCATCTTTCACTGAAAAGTGTGCTCTTTTTTCAGGGAGAACTTGACTACTGAACTTTCCTATAAAGTAAATAGATAAATAGATTAATTTGATCAGATGATCAGATCTGATATAAAACTTTGTTTGACATGTTAAAAAGTAATTATAAACTTCCTTGATGATCATTTGGAACCATGAGGTAGTGGCTACCTAATCCTTTTTTGGAGTGGAGTCAAAGCAAATTATGATAGCTGTGGAAAGTAGATAGAAGTAGCACTTGTTTATGTTTTGGAAGCAAGCATCCCGCACATCTAGTTATAGCTAACCCCCTCCAGCATGCATCAAAAGTAACATTCACCATTTTTCTGTAAAAGGACCAAAATGACTTAATCAGCTAAAGTTTCTCTCTATTTTAACATCTTACTCCTGTATGAGGCAAGAGGAGGCTGTCTGTTGCTTTACGGTGACATTGTATGTCTTCGTCAAATAGATACTGAACTTTCCTCTTGGCTGTGTCTCCTTTTACATCTTATCATCTTCTGTCTCCCTCCTGAGTCTCAGTAAATAGAACAAGCTCAGACCAAGCAAAGCTGATAAGTTACAGCCGGGCAGGGGGGGATGGATCCTGTCTTTGGAGTCATGAACTGGGCCTTCCACTTATGTGACAGCACTGAAGACAGTCAGGCGTAAGAAGAGATCAAATAATGAGCTTTTGAGGCCTCTTGCTTTACAAATACACAAAACAAAATTGCTGATATGTAACCTGGAGTAAAAGCCAAGTCAAGAATAAAAAGATGAAGAGAGAAATAAGGAGAGAAGAAATTGATAGACACAGCAGTTGCTCATCTCACATGTATATTTAATGCCAGTTGAAAGTGTGTATGGGAACTAATGAATTGCAGGCATATGTATGTTGTGTGCCTAGTAAAATGGAAGGATTTAAATTATGCAGGACATGTCATCTTGTTGCCAAATATTTAACACCATTTCTACAGAAGAGAGACAGCTCAGGGCATCTTTATGTAAACATGAGTAATCAAATCCTTTTCTCATCATGGCAGGCCTTTTTGCATAATTTGTGCCTGCCACATCTAAAACTCTCACACAAACTAATTTGCAAAGAGGCAGCCTGGTGTTGGTTGACAAAACTTAGTGCTTCCATAACAATTTGTGCTGTACCATAAATGCGTGAGTAAAAATAGGTCTGTCTAGATCACCATTCACTGATTATAATTGTTGTCTCCTTTTGTATATTTTACAGTGATTTATGATTATTTCTCGTCCTGGGATTGAGAAAGAATAACTTTGCTACAGAAAATTACCTATTCTGACTGAAAGAGAAAAATGTTGAAAATACAACTATTTTCCACACGGTGAAAGTCACCCAGAGGTCCTCATAGCTCTTCAGAAAGTAATGCTTTTGGAGAAAACTGGCTGATCTGTCTAATGGGTATAAATTGTTCCTGCCTGAAACGAATTTTATTTCAAATTCAGTATCTTTCAAAATTTATGGTTACTAGTCTGTAGGGTTTTTTGCTTCTGTAAAATGCGCAAAGAGAGCTAATCCAGTGCAGTGTGCCCTCATAGGTGGTATTCATTATTTTAGTCTTATTCTGGTCCCGATTTGGTGTCCTACGAGGTGGTACACTGGGCTGACCCTTCTGTGTATTGCCCAACTGAGTGCATTTGGGTACTGATAACTTGATAAGTGCAGGGAAGGAAAAAAATGATAAAGAACAGCACCAAAAACCTTAGGCAGGCAGCAGCTTTGATGGTAGCAGATGAAGTTTCACTGGGAATTACAAATGAAGAGATAGAGCAGAATTCATAATAAAGATCCACAATGCAGTGCAAGTAACTGAATTTCCACCCACATATTTTAAACTTGTTTCCACAGTGGTTGAAATTCCATAATGTTAATTAAAGAATTATAATCAACTAATTATGGAATAATTATGGAATTATAATTATTCCATAGTAATTCCATAATATTAATTATGGAATTATATATATCCCGCATCTTTAGCATGAGAGAATATTAGGGGAAGGAAGATGTGTCTTGTGAGTGCAAAATTTCAAAGGGATTGAGAGGACAGTGGGAAGCTTTAGGAACTAAAGGGAAGGGACAAAGTAGTCTCCTCTATAAAGTTTGCTATGTATTTGATGTATGAGACTAAATTCCAAAATTAAACTACTACAAAGTTTTAATATATTGTTATGTCATTTTGTTATATTTTGGAATAGAAATAACTGAGATTACAATGGGAATGCATAGGTTAAAACTGTTATAATTGTTACAGTAGTTTTATGTATCTTTCAGATTTCTAAACTTGTAGGTTCTGGCAAGAAAATATGTCATGTACACAAATGGCATTTCAAGTTCCAAAAACATTATTGGAGACAAATCTGCCTAAAGTAGTAAAATCTTAACTCCTGTATCTGGTAGTTTCTTTTAGTAGACAGCTTTTAGTTACTAGAAAAGCACAAGCTATCAGTGGACTTCATGTTGATTGCTGATCCAAAGCTATATAGAGAATATAGTGCTGTTTATTGTTCTGAAAATTATATAATGTTTTGAGAATACACCATTAAGATGAATACAGAGCAATTTTTTTTCCCAGGATACAGCCTTCTGGCTTAGAAACCAGGGAAAGAGCAACTTGTCAATTTAAGGATGATTCCACTCTATTTTTTCCCTAAAGTATTACATTTTTCTATATCTATACCCTTCTGCAGTGGCAAAGCTCATGCTAAGAGCAAGCACCATTCTATCTGTGCACCAAATTCACTTGTTAACTCAGGAATAAGCTGTGGCAAATATGAGAAAAGTCTTTGCAGAATTCTTGATAAGTTTATAGATTAACCCATATACAAATATAGTGTTACAGAAGCTCTGGAAAGGAGCTGCTCTTGGTGTCTGGGTTACCTAAGCCCAAGGAGATAATTCCAATTAGAAGGGGAACACACAAAGCATTTATATTTGCAGAGATATTGAACGGCCAAGCAGCACTTCTCTCATATGGTGTGAGGCCTTCTTCCTCTCTGCTACCTGCTCTCCTTATTTAAAATTGTGCAATTGGGTTTCAAAATCATTATGTATATGCTTAAATATGTGTTGTCTTAATTTATCTTCTTAGTTCTGAATCTTTCAGTTACAGTGAGGTAATTTTAAAGCTTTCTTTCTCCTTTGCAAAGTGTAAACATACGGGTTTTTTTATAATGGAGGCTGAGATTCTCTACTATGAATCTACTAGGCACATGACCCTTAAAACAAATAGAAGCATTATTGGGCTTCTGATGAATTATGTCAGCTGTTGGCAGCACTTCTTATCTGTACAAAATCAACCTATTTTTAAGATTCAGTCAAGGATTAATTTATATGCGAATGTGCAAGATAGCTTTGATTTTTCCCTCACAAAGACTCTGCAGGAATTGAAGTCCTTCTGGTGAAAAAGAAGGGAAAAAAAATGTGAGTTGTTCCTGAAAGACTTTTTTCCTTTCCCTCTTTCTTCCTCTCTGTCACAAAATACTGTTGTGATCAGCTATCAAAAATAAGTCGCATCAGGACAGAAGTGCATCACTAACGTATGAAGAGATCTGTGGGTGGGATGAGTTCTGTTCTTACATGTGGTCTTGGCTGAGGAAGACACATGTTATGGATCTCCAGCTGCCTGCGTTTTCAGTGCTGGTGGATATAGGTCTGCTCAGACAAGCTCATCTTTAGTAGGAGACCACCAACAATTCCCCCTAAAATGTAATGCATTAAGACAAAATGATTTGCAGAATAGAAGGGAACAGGAAAATCTCTCTCTTCTCTGAACAATTCCATATTTTTTCACATCTGACACATGCTCTGCTGTTCTCCCAAATGCTGTAGTATTTTAAAACAAGACATTGTAGCTGGTTCAATGGAGCCAGTTTTTTATGTAAGTGCAGGCAAATGCTTGAAGAGAAGCTGTAAGTCATTAGAGTAAGTAAGGCTGGTCACAACCTGCCCCAACAACTCTGTTTAAAGAAAAAAAACCAAAGATAAGTGTGCAAGTGGATTAGTATTATTTTCTTTTTATTGTTCTAACACAGGTCAGGACTCAAATAATTTTCCAAACGGGAATTTCTATGTTTTAGGGCAAATAAGTATCATTTTCTCAACCTGTCACACTTAGTGCTGAAATTATATATTATTATTTCCTTTTCTGGGAGTATGAGTAGCAGAAGATATTAAATCCTATTTAATTATGTGCATACATGCATATTGCATATTTCACCCTAAACCTGGGCATGTACCAGCCATCAGAAAAGGCAGGAATGTCCGTTTATCACAGACATCACAGCGGCAAAAGTGCCTGTTAAATTCAATGAGTCTCTGAGTCTCTTTCCACTGATTTTCAAGAGCCTGCTGTGGCCCCGCATTCCTTTGAACTCGGGTATTTTTTTATTGTGGTTGTATTTCCTCATTACACAAGTGGTCTCAATTGCTTTTGCTTTCCAAATATTGCTTATTAATGCAGAGAGTTTTCTGGGACCTGTGACTGTAACTTGCACACCGCCATCACCCTTTCAACAGGAAGATGTCAGAAACCTGAGATGTTGTGCTGAATTTCTTTAGACCACATATTGCACATTCAGCTAATAAATCAATTATTCTGCATTTATAAAACAACCCCCCACACTCCAGTCTATAAGATACTGTTAAGCAGAAAGGCCATGGGTATCTGATTGCCCGTGCACTTCCATGTTAGTTAGACGATCTACCAAAGACATGTGGAGTGAAAGACTCTGGATGTCTTGGAGCATGTTGCTAAGGAAACCTGTGCTTTTGATGAAATGTACTGGAAATAGCTAGTTTTGAAGAGTTTGCCTCTTTGCTACCAGCAGTGCCAAAAGGGGAGCGTTAGCCCTAAGTAGCTGTTCTAAAATTTTTGCATGACCACATATTTTTTTCTGATGTAAAAAAAGGAAGAAGATTGGAAGCTACATTTAGAAGAACTGAAACAAGAATGAAGGGAAGTAACTCAGCTTTGAGAGGACTATGTGTGTGTCAGGGACCTGTGGTGCCTGGAGGACCAGCCATACACACTTGCAGGGGGTTGTGCTTTTTTGGTGGCCAAGACCTTAGCTCATATCCTTGCTGCATCTGTGCAAAATCTGTTGTGAGTTAGCAAAGAATAAAAGAAGTGTTGAATTTTGGGATGATAATTCTTGTAGGTTTTAATCTGAGCTTCTGCTTAACTCAAAATTAAATGTTTACCTCAGTCTTAATTTTTTGAGAATATTTCCCTCAGCTATCTTTTTTTCCTCTTGAGAGTGTTGCTTGCAATGTGTAAATGCATAATCGTGAAGAACATTGTTGAAGTTCAGTGAATTCCAATATAGTTTTCCAGGCAGAATATGAGTAGATTAAGAATGTAAAGAATCCACTAACAACTCTGTAGAGGTCTCCAAAGACCACAAATAGAAGTTGTGCAAAATGGAGGTTCTGAGGCAAAGTACCTAGAATCACACAGCGTCTTGTAGCTCTTATCATATTATGGCTTAAACTTGAGAGCTAAACTTTTGGCTGACTTATCTGGGGTCAAAATTGTTCCTATAGAGTTACGTAGGTGAGGTGCAAAATGAGTCACGGGTAAGGTGTGTGCAGCAGTTAGATTCTTTCTCTGAAGTAAAAACTGTAGGTTTTTTGAGGCAGCATATCTTCAAATCACAGCAAAGACATTTTATTATGGTACATCTGTGAACAGGATGTTTAATGTTTGGCATGTTTATTAAAAAAACTTAACACAGCTCATTATCCATCTGCTGTGATTACTGTATAGGTAGGCAATTGGGACTTTGAACATAAAAATCTATGTGCTTCTGTACAGCCCATTGCTGCTGCCTCCAAAAGTTCTCAATAATATATCTTCACAGTGAGGTTTCTACTGTACTTCAAGGTGTCATTGGCTTTTCCCTCCTTCCTAATTAAAAGGAATCATTTGACATCTTCGCCTGAACCTGTTTGATAAAGTCTCTTGCATCTTTCAAATTTCCGATGTGCTTTGGAATATAAATTATCATGGAGATCCGTTGCTTGTGAGCTCATTTAAGTAGACAAACTGTAGCTGGCTTTGGGAATTAGGAGTGGATTTTTACTGATGATAATTTTGGCTGCTTGATAAGCCAAGTCTTTTCCTCTTGGTGATCTTCAAGGTTGAACTCTCTTAATTTCTAGAAGTATTAAATCTCAAAATAAAAGTGTGTAATGGAAATATTATTTACCTTAGCCTGTCTGGTACTGGTTCCACAGAATATGATAAAGAACAACTCCATCACTTGCATTGGGATGCCTCCTGCTTTATTCTTATACTGTATGTTTTCTCCTGGTTCTCTATCTCTGAATCTTGTTATAAAGCACAGCACAGAAATGGAAATTTTCCATCTCAAGGGCATTTCCTATTGTTTTGGTTTTGTTTGAATTAAATGCTGTATTTTTATCCTCTTACTGTGCACTTGTTGAAATAGCAGGCCTAACATTCCACAGTCCCTTTGTAATTGTCTTAATTCCCATCACATCCAACTGGTGTTATGCAATATCAAAGATTCAAGTAAAAAACACCCAAAATTCTCAGAGTTTATGTAGCAAAAGCAGAAGAAAAAGGTAAAAGTTGCAAGAAGATTAATGAGATTACTTATTTAGTAGTCCAGAATGCAAAGAGTATTCCTCAGACTATCATCCATCATTTCTGTTGCCTCAGGCAAAGAGGATGCTTCAAGCTTGCTTCTAATTTTTCTGAGTATATTCAGTTTCCTGTGTAGCTTAAGATCATTACAGGTTTCATTAATTTATTGTGACTCAAAAGTAAAAGTCATAAAAAATTCAAATTTTGTTTTCAGCTGCAGGGTTGCATCTCATAACTGTTGGACTCTCATTCAAATTATTTTTTTGGTTTTTTTGTGTTGTTGAAGTCACTATTTTCTTCTAAATTGCATCTGCAACTTTTTGATTATCTTCAAATACTATTGATTTTTTCTTTCATCTTTCCTACAGAAAAATATTCTCCTATGGTACTCTTGATCAATATTTATCTTCATTCTTTCTCTTTTCTGTATTTAAATTCAGGATTTCAGATTAAATGATAGTGCCCCCATGCTGGTGTTTTGTAGCAATCTTAACTTCATATTTTTCTTGGTTACACAGAATTAAATAAGATAGTTGTTCTTTGCAACAACAAATTTTGCAGGTTAGATCCCAAGATAGTCAGTGGAGTACTTGAAGTTACCATCACAGGAAAAGGCATGAGAATCAAGTTGACTGTCATGTGTGAATTGGACTTACGAGTTTTTCATTTCAAGTTGAAGCCACAATACTGCTATAACAGTGTAATAAAATCAAATAGCGAGGCACTTACTCTGGGTTGTCATTATTGGGGTTTTTTAGTCTTCTAGAAAAAGAATTCTGCATGTAGACAGAAACAGGGCTAAATGACTTTCTCCCTTTGTTTCTACAAAGCTAGGCTTCATTAAAATTATTCTAATTCAAGAACAAACATGACTTGCCCAAATAGGGAAAAAAATGTATCTTTATAAACAAACTAACATAAAGCATTTTATGATTCCACAAGACAAATTTGAACTGAAAATTATATTGGTAAGAAGTCATGTTAAGAAATATGAAGAAATCAGACTGAAGTCCCATCTACTGAGCTATCTAAATATTTACTTACTATACTTCAGAGAAGACTTTTACTGTCAATTATGATGGAGTGTTTTCACTACAATCTCCCAAGGGTCTTACCAGTGAAGGCAGAGTCTTCCTCTGCTTGATGAATTGCAGAAAGTGGGCTGTTTTGTCTATGGAACGCTAATGCCTCTTTCTGTAAAAGCTGATAAAAACAGAGATCTGATGAAAATAAGATGGATGACACGATTAAAGAGGGAAAAGCTGGCTTGAAAAATCTCTTTTTAGATTTTTAACCACACTTTTCAGTTGCTGTTTCAACATGATCGTAATTTATTTGTCTGCATAATTTTTAAGAAATCCATTGAATGCCCTTGATATCTTAACAGTAATAATACAATGAATTCCTAGTAGAATTAAAAGATCAGTTTGATAGATACTTATCTTCCAAAAACCTTCCTTCCTGCTCCTTCAGCAGTGGAATGAAACATCTGAATAATAGCTCAAAAGAGAGAACTTAGATTGTATCTAAAATTCATTTGAATCTATTCTAGACAATTAAAAGCTGTCTAGAATATTTGTCAAATAGTCTTTGTGTCATATGTAAAATGATTTGGTGTATTAGCATCTCATAAAACTGGCTAGTTTCAGGAAGCACCTACTCCTCACCTGGAGTACTGCCTTTGGTTCTGGAGTCCTCAGCACAGGAAGGACATGGATCTGTTAGAGCGAGTCCAGAGGAGGGCACGAAGGTGATCAGAAGGCTGGAGCACCTCCTCTATGAGGACAGGCTGAGAGAGCTGGGGTTGTTCAGCCTGGAGAAGAGAAGTCTCCAGGGAGACCTTAGAGCAGCCTTCCAGTGCTTAAAGGGAGCTATAGGAAAGCTGGGGAGGGGCTCTTTATCAGAGAGAGCAGTAATAGGACAAAGGACAATGCTTTTAAGTTGAAAGAGGGGAGATTTAGATTAGATATCAGGAAGAATTTTTTTAACTGTGAAGGTGGTGAGGCCCTGGAATAGGTTGCTCAGAGAAGTCATGAATTCCCCTATACTTGGAGGTGTTCAAGACCAGGCTGGATGAGGCTTTGAGCAACCTGATCCAGTGGAAAGTGTCCTTGCCCACAGCAGGAGAGTTCGAACTGGATGATCTTTAAGGTCCCTTCCAACCAAAACCACTCTATGATTCTATGACTTATACTTGGAAAACTCTCATGCTGTGGTGTAGAAATTATGTGATTTTTATATGCTTATACATACATCCTTACATGGATGACTGCTGCATTTTTAAAGGCTGTTGCAGTTTGTAAGTTATCCTGTCACTCTCTCATGGGGACATTCTGTGGAACTGGTAGACTTTTTCAAAATGGTTCCTGAATTTAATTCTACCTAACAATAGCATTTGTTTTTTATATCGTCTCTCCTTGCAGACAAGTCTCTAAAACTGATTTGAAAATGAATTATCATTGCCTTATTTTCCAGTTAGTGAAGATAAGGTACTGTAAACAGGTGGTGAGAGATCACAAAGTGGGTGAGTGCCACAGTTGGTATGTGTCACACATTTGATATACGTTACTCTGTTCTACCCCTTAGATGTACTCTAAAAACTCAGAATGCTGACAGAAAAGAAACAAATTTACTGATGCAGTAGCAGTATATCACAAAAAGCTAATGTCTTAGGTGGAAAAGGATGCTTTTATCACTGCATATGTGATATAGTATTAATAGTCTCAGGTACAATTTAACTTCTCCTTTGGTAATGACAATTTTTTCATTTTTTTCACTAGTTCTGTAAAACTACAATAAATTTTAGGTACTACCTTTATTAGTCCAGCATTATTTACAATGTCTCAAATAGGTACTTACTTTAAGTCTGATTCTCGTCAGTTATACCTTTATTGAAGACTGTGAAATTATTTCCAAACTAGAACCATATGAAGGATTTGTAAGATTTTAATCTCAATTTTGCTTAAAGTACAGTCTATAACCCATGCAATTACATGAATTGGAGCAATGAATGAGAACATCTCACTGTTGGAAGTACAGAGTTGTCTTTAATTGTTATTGAACTTTTGTGGCTGATAAGATATGTCATAATATAAGAAATATATTGTCTAGAAATCATGCCACTGAATATTTTCTGTATTAGCAATGCACTGTATAAGGACTAAATCTTCAATCAAGAATGTTAAACAGTGTTGTTTTGGTTGTAATACATTAGATAGATAGTAAGGATCAGAAGGTGCTGTAATAAACAAGCTTGCTATCCTGCAGTAGGTAGTAAGCAGTTACTGAAATATACAAACTTCAAGTGCTTTTATAATGAGAGATTGCCCTCCATCCATATGACCCAAACCTTTTCGTTAAGCATAAAGAATTTGTTGTATGAAGAATGTTGGCTTATCCCTCTACAGGCAGAAAAAATACATTGTTTTTTATATCTTAGAAGATGTTAGCTTTTTATGACATCTTTTTGAATCCTATTCTTACATGATATGAATAACAGACTCTTTGTTCTTCTCCCTTTCCTGGATAACAGTGCCAAGCCACTCTGGAACAGGACACCTGCAATCCACTTCAGAGCTATGGGTAAAATAATTGTTAATGTCTGCCATGGATTTTGCCATTGTACTGTAGGAAAGGAAAAAAATAATACATTTGCAAAACAGAAAAGAAAAATCTCCTGTATTGTTCTGGTTTGTGATACCCAGCCTTTGCATAGGCCAGGATTTAAAAAGGAGCACATACTCAGAATGATATGGACTGTCTGTGACCTTCGACAACCACCACTTCATGTTTTTCAACACTTCGTATAGTTGTAAATTCTGAGGCAACTGAGGTTATTAAAATTATATATTCACATCAATGTGAAGCCAAAGTTTGACCTTAAGTTATCTTACTTTATGTAGTCTGTCTTCACACTGCTCTAGGTGGTCTCTTTCTATTCTGGTCTGCTCGTCAGGATTACCTGTCCTAGCTAGTATTCCTTGTTGTTCCAACTTGATTGTTGCAATTTCCTCATGATTTTTTCAAACTTGACGGATAAACAATTAATGATTAACAGAAATAGTTCAAACCAGCCTTCAATTATTTTTGAAAGCATCTCTTATATTCTGTTCAGATGAAATCCCCAAATAAAAATGTGTGTGTGGGAAACATTAAAGTTGGTTTCCTGTATTGCATTTGCCAAATACATGAGAAAGACATATGAAAAAGCTTTCAGCTTTTGCTGTGCTGATAGCTGCTTGCGGTAGAGGTCAAAGTCTTTCAGTGATCTGCCACTCTCCCACAACCGTTCAAAGTGCCACAAAGGCTGCCAGTTGAGTGTCAATTTAGCAGTAAATGTTAGTCTTACTTTTGCTCCACTGAACTCAGTTAAAAAACATTCTTTAATGGAATAGGAGCAGGCTATGACCTCAATACCAAAATCAAAAATTGATCTTTCGGTGCATTTTTTTGCAGTCTGTTGCTTTAGATCATATCTATATATATCCCTTAATAAATTCACTATCATAGTGTATAATCCAGACCTGACTGAGGAGCTGAGTAAGAGCTGGAACTCAGCTTGCTTTAAGATTCTAGTGATTTGAAATACTGATTTCTCATATGTACGGGTTTCCACAGCATGTTTCTGCAGTGAGAAAATCCAGGTGCGCTATTCCTTTTATGTATTTGACTCTCTGCTCTGCATTATGTCATGTGGTAAGGCATAGTGTGACACAGCCCAGTGCAGGGGAGAAGCACAAAGCAATCACATTCTGCAATTGGGGCCAAGAAGTCCTGTGTGTATTTATGGCAGATGTTAACCCCCTGACCTTGTGGCCTCTCTTCACCGTGGAGCTGCATGAAATCTGATTTTCTCTCTGGAGCTCTTCACGCCAGCTGAGGGAGCTGACTCTTTAGTCAAAGAGATCGGACAAAAGAAACTATATTCAGGCAGGCTGTACTCTGTGCAGTGCAGATCCTCACTGTGTATATCATTGACTTAAATTTCCTAACTGGTTCAGATGTCAGAAGGCTTTAAGAGGTATCAGGCATTTGAGGGAGACCAAGACAAAGGATTGACTGTCAGAAACCTGCGGGGCTGTCTTTGACTCCTTTTGCCTGGCTTTTATGATTTGGCTTTTAAATCTCAATTGCAGAGTCTAGACTGATAAGTCTAGACAAGACTAAATGATACTCATAGTTTTAAAAAACCTGTTTTGTTATCTCTTGCATGACAAGCCAACCCAAAATACAGGAGTATTTCTCTGTAATCTAATAATTAATGTTGACTTCATTCAAGCTAACAATTACAAATCCTCATTCAGAATTAATAGAAGATTACTGCAAAGGAAAACTAAGTGGCCTTAAAGTTTTATACTAAGCAAATGTAACTGACTGCCTCTTTCTGTGCAATTTCTGTATATGAAAATAACTATGCTCATGTCTTTTTCATTGCATTTAGTAAATTATGACCGATAACCCTTACATATATAAAATGACATTTCCTTGCATAAATTTCCTCGACATTTTTTGTGCTGTCTTTGATTTCTGATTGCTTCCTTATTAAACACTGCTGAGGGCAATTTGTCAAGGAGTTGCATCATAATGATGGGACTTTACAGTGGTGAACCGACATAACTCTTCTAAAATTGTAACAAATAAATATCTGTCTAACGATTTTTTTGTGCAGCTGAGTGTGAACTTGTACTATTTAAGGAGCAAAAAACTCAAAGCCAGTCAAGATCAGTAATTACCTGTTCTTTGACTATTGCCTTACCTTGAATTTTCCCTAGAGAAGGGATTCTTGGGGAGTGGAGGCCGTTATCAGCCAGTGTTCCGAAAGTCTACAGGAAGAGAAAAAAGTGGCCTCTGATTAAATTAGAACATGGTTATTCAGACCTAAATTTAAGGTCTGATGTTAAAAAAAAAAAAAAGACTAACATGTCTGTAGACAAGACTCAAATCCTGCTCTTTTAGAGGAGGAGTTACATGGAAAGTAGTCAGTTTTATGCTATTCTGTTCCCTTTGAATACAAGTTCTCCACACTGTTCATGTGTTTCATTCTGTTCTTTTTATAAAGACCGGGCTTTTTTGATGTCTGTAAAATGTAAGTCAAATTTCTACCAGTTTCAGTGCAGAAAACTTTGAAAACTTCAGCTTTCTTCAGAAACAGAAATGCTTTCTCTGTAGGAATTGCTGACATCTTGAAATTAATTTTCTTTGAAAGCAAATGAAACACTTAAATATTAATAAGACAGAACACCCTCTCCCCCTTGGGAATATCAAAACAAAATTTGAACGGAAGTGAACTTGCTATTTAAAGTTAATATATCTACTTAGAATTAGCATTTTGAAAAAAATGGCTTTCATTTCAAACCTTCTTATTGAAAAATTTTTAACATCATTTGCATAGTGGCTTAGAGTTTGGGCTTCTTTTGTGTGGAAGATTTTCACACAAAGCATTTTGAGATACTTTACTACATCTTTAAAAGCAACTGGGTACGAGCCGTGGTTTTGCTTAAGCAGAGAGCCTTGAGTGTATAATTTTAGCCATATCAGGTAGACACTGACGTAGAGTTTTCCTTCTTCTCCTGGTGTGAAGGACATAAGGCTTTGGAACTTTATCCCACAAATATGCATTTTCTTAAAAGAAACTCACTTTAGCCCTTCCCTTTAGATTACATTCTAACAAATAACTGAGGCACGTGTGATTTCTCTTTCACACACAAACCAAACTGTACCTAGGAAATAATTTGTCTCTGAAATAAATTACTATATCTGTCATTGAAATAGATTATTATAGTAAGATAATCTCTTAATGTATCAAAAACATCATTTTGTAAGAATGGAAGAATATGAAATTTTAAACTCCTCTGACAACTTAAGTCTGTGGCAAAGAGTATAATGAAGCTAAAAAGTGAGACAAATGTACCATAATTTTATGACCATATTTAAATTTGAGTTACATTTTTCCTTTGCCAAACAGTTGCTGCTTAATTCCAATGGAAGGTTAAAAGAATTGTCTTTAGTAACAGAAGAACAAGAGTACCCATACGACATTGATTTCATTTCTAAATCATTAACAGCCTTCTTGTCCTGTGCTTTTTATCTGGACAACGCGGAAAAAAAATATTATTTGTAATTAATTCTTTGTAGCTGAAGGGAATCAGCAACAAATTCCCATTTAAAAGCAGTTATCATCGCAAACAGAGAAGTAATGATTACTTCTCAGGACTTCTTGACCTGATTAATCAAGCCCTTACCATTAGGGAAAAGATCTGATTTTTGACTTGCACTTTTCTTTATTCATCTCTTAAGTCTTTACCAGGTGATTAATGTTAAATATGCATCTTATTCCTCCTCAGAGAACAGCAATATTGATTTTATTCATAGGTTTATTAGATTTCCATTACTATTTTAACTTTAGTAGATTCAGAATTTACCTGGAGGAATATAAAGAATTACTACTAAAGGAAATGAAATTTTACTACTAATGAATCAGAAAGTTCCACGCATTTAACCTTCATAGTAGATAACTGGAGTATCAGTATTACTACAGATCAGGGTTTAAATTCATGTCAGAATTTAGAAGAAGCTATGGTAAATAACGTATTACATTTAGGCGTCTTTTAAACATCCTGGTTTTTGTAGATGAGTAGGAAAATGCTTGAGCTAATTTTAAAATCTAAGAACGAGTATACAGGTTGTAGAGTACAGCATGTTAAGCTCTTCAGTTATTTTTTTCTGTGAAGAACTTTGAATTTTATTTCTTACAGCACTGAAAGTTTCAACAGCACTAGAAGATGACTTATGTGTGGATACTTGCACATAATTAACACAATGTTACAACGATAGGTGAGCATAATGCAGCTGGGACAATTGACACTGCTAATTGCGTTGATGATGCAGCCTTAAAACATGCACCTCTCTCAATGCAGCCTGGGGGTGTTAGAAATGGAGTTCCCCTCCGTGGAAGAGGAGGCACATGGTGTGAGAGACTTGAATTACTGGAGCACAACTCTGAAAAACATTACCTTATTTATAATTCTTCCTAAGGAAAAAGAATTTTACAGGTGAACTTGACGTAGGATAGATGTTCCTGAAATCTTTTACCTTGTAGTTTTTTCTTCCCTTTTGTAGCACAAAAAAGGTGCCTTCTACCCTGGCAATCTTATCCTGGAGAGAATAACCCCTGCTGATCAGATCTCCCCAACCAATGGAAATCACCTAATCAGAAGAGAAAATTGTAAACAGTACTAAAAAGCCTGGCACCATACTGCCTAGTGCATCATTACGCTTTCTCAGTCTGTGGAGCTGCACTGCTTTGAAAGAAGTAAAACTCAAGGGAAATCTGAATATGAAAGGTTGTGTAATCTTTCAAGAAGGAGAAAACCCTCGTTTCATAAAAAAATGTACAAAATCTCTCGTTTTGTATTCTGGAAAATAAGTGTCTTTCTGCAAGAATGAGGGAAGTCAGCCTGTTTTTACTTTTATACTCCAAAGGTTCTGTGCCTGTAGATTAAAATATGATTGATTTCTTTATATTTTATTTGCCAGGATATTTGACAGATGTGCCCAGATTCGCATCATGTCTCCTTGAATGCCTTATTCCATGAGCACTTATCAGCAATTGCTCTCTGTAAAATATGTTAAGTATGCCTGTTAAGACTTTGACATTTAACACGTTCTCAGTTGGTTCAGGAACTAGAAGTATTTGTTCACGTATGAAGATTAATAATAGGTTAAGTTTGTAATTTAAAAGAAAAAGCAACCTTCCTCTCTCCAGTTTATTCCAACTTCCAAACATATTTCACTCCTTGGTGTGTGATAGTTTTAAAGGTCTACTTTAAAGTATTATTTTAAAGAGTGTTTAGATTAGTGACTCCAGATTTTGGATATTGCTGAAAATGTTTAATAACTGAATAAATTTAACTTAAATTCAGCAACTAGTTGTGATTCACATAGTAGTTGGACACCCTGCTGCAGTACAGTATTTGGAGAGGTGGCACACCTGTAAGTGCCTCAAAAAGCATCATAAGCCTTTACACTGGGTGAGTTGATCTCTGTGAACTCTGCTGCTACAGTGGCTGAAAACTTGCTGGTACCTGAGCAAGGTTGCTGATAGCTGCACAGCTCACTGGCATTGCTTGGCTTCAGCAAGGGTTTTTTATGCATTCTCCTGGCGTTATACCTGGGTCTGGAACGCTGTGGTGCTGCTGGCTGTTGGCTATCATATGCCAAGTCATGGATGGTGGAGGCTGAGGAGCAGGGGAACACCAGCACCGTTATGTCCTTTCTGTAATTTCTGAGACTGTTTACACTCTTTTGCTTTGTCTCTTGTGGCACAGAGATGGAGATCTGTGATGTTGTTATAACTCATAATTGCTTATTAAAGGAGATTCATAATCTGAGAACATAGATATTAAAGGCTCCTTCTAAAATTAGGTACTGCCTTGAGCAAGGGGAACTTACCTCTCCTTCAGGAGTTGTTAGACAAGGAAAAGTTATCGCTAGACTTTTGTTTATCTCTTTAAAAATATAGGATTTTATAACTCATTGTGATTTCAGCAAAGATTATAAAGAAGAAAGTTGGGGAAGAACAATCTTCTAAAACAGAGACAGTTTCTACCCTGTTAGCAGTAGATAGGTCTTCCTCCTCCTGAGGTGTTTGTACCAGATAAATTTTTTGTCTGCTCTTTTTGCTACAGAATGAGGTGAAACCTCAGGAAGCAGAGCGAGTTTGGTGGGGCACGTCAAGAAATCTGAACATAAAGAAAGCCGAAAGGGAATCTTTGGCAATAGCAATGAAAAGCTAATGGATCTCTCTTTGTGAAACTGGTCATTGATAAGATGGTGGGATAGCAGCACAATTTAAAATTGTTTCATTTTAAAATGGCGGTGTTAAATGAGGGTAATCAGACGTGAGTCTCATTGTGATGTCTGTTTGTTGAGTGATGTATCTGTTCTTCCTTTATCAATTTGCATATTTCATTTTAGTAAACAATTAGCATTATAAAATAATTTTAATAAAAATCTATGGACATAAGAGATGTGAGAACAAGTTGTGCTCAGTCCAATGTAAATTAATTGTCAAGAGAAATGTTCCCCAGAACCAGATCTTATAATACTTCTGATAATAAAAAAGTGACTGTCTCTAACTCATAACCCAAAACCAGCTCTAAGTAATTCCAGAATGGGGGTTGTGAGCAGTCCCCTTTAGGATATTTCTGAACAGATGAGATGGAACAACTCCGGAAATGAAATGAAAGTTTTCTGGTCTCTATCTGCAGTCCATACTCAAACGGAGGATCAGCAAGTCTAATGAAGTGTTTGATATGAATGAAAAGTAGCTAGATTCTTTCAGCCAGACATCAAATTCTCTTAAAAATTTTGTCACTTAATTTTTAATAACATTTTGCTCCTCACCCACTCTGCCGCATGATGGGATGGCTCGTCAGATTGATGTAATTTCTAAATTTTCATCTCCTGACTCCTACACTTTATGTCCTGGTTGCTTTTTTTGTTTCATCTTTTTTGTTTCATCTCTGTTCTGGCTCTTTTAATCTCTCCCTGCTGTCTTAGTATTCAAAACTGCTGTCACGTCTCTCTTATCAACTGCTGCTCCCATCTTCTGTCAAATTTCTTGAACAAAACTAGTGGAAACAGCTTCACTCACCTCTGCCTGTTAATTGAAACTTACTCTAAAGCTGAGTTTACTCCATATTCAATGATGGGGTAGATTATTAAACGTGATTTTGTAGAATTGCAGGCCAGGAGACATGAATTCATTTAGAAATCTGAAATCTTTTGACATTTAATGATGTGCTTGTGTATTTAATAATATTGCTCATCCCCAAATCCTTTTTTTCCTCATGTTGTACCTGAAAGGAAGTTGTAGCGAGGTGGGTGCTGGTGTCTTTTCCTGGGTAACAGGTAATATGATGAGAGAAAATAGTCTCAAGTTGTTCCAGGGGAGGTTAAGATTGGATATTAGGAAAAATGTCTTCGCCAAAGGGTTGTCAAGCACTGAAACAGGCAGCACAGGGAATTGATTGAGTCACCATCCCTGGAAGTATTTAAAAGATATGGAGATGTGACACTTAAGGACATGGTTTAGTGGTGGACTGGGCAGTGTTAGATTAAGCGTTGGACTTGATGATCTTAAAGGTCTTTTCCAATCTAAACAACCCTGGGTGATTTTGTGTGTTGTAACCTGTTGTAACCTGTTGCCTTGTTAATCCTGTTGCATCGGTGCTTCATGTTTATCTGTGTTTGAGGCTTGCATTGTTCCTACTGTACTGCCTTTGCTATGTTTGATGGCAACCAGGAAATTTTCTTTTGTTCTCAGCTTTGCAATTCTCTTAAGAAGAGTTTTTGAGGCCAGTAGCATCTACAAAAGAATTAAAAAATTTCCTCTAGGTATCTTACTATATTCCCATTTCTCTCAAACTAAACGACACAGAAGAAGACTCCCCATTTAATTTTACTTTTAAAGTTTGAAATAAGAAGATGGGTTTGTGCTGCTCATGCTGAGCTAGTAGGAGAAGTATTCTTGCAGCAGGGGATCTCATAAGGTAGGCAGCACCCCACAATGAAATTATTTAGCACTTTGTGTTCTGTAGATGTTGAATAGCTAGCAGAATTATCTTTCTCCCCCAGAATATTTCGTCACCCCCCAATATGCTTATGTCAGAGAGTGTCAGTACACAGCTTTCAAAAGTTATACTTTCCTATTTATATATTTAAATAATCTTTCAACTGCATAAAGGCATTCTGCATATGTGTAGATAAATAGAAAAGAAATAACCCCTTGACCTAACACCTGTGCCCATAACCTCCTTTCCTTACAGAGTGTCAGCATGGTCTGAGCTAAGGTGGAGGTCCTGTTTCCTGTTTAAAGGTGACTTCACGCTCTAAACTTCACAGGTCTTTCCAGGATTACACTGAACTTGATGGGTACAAATTCATCATTCAAACACTAGCATCATAAAGAAAGAAGGTCTGAGAGAAGCTTGCTTGAACCTGCAACTTTCTGGTCTTTTCTCTCTCAGCTTCCTCATGTGCCTGTAGAGAAAAAAATATGGATCCTAAATGATCTCAGTTTCTTAAGTGTTATGTCACATGCGGCACTGCTTACTGCTAACTGGAATTAAAATTACCATCAGTGGACTTTCAAAGAGATTGGGTTCTCCAGATAAGTTTATGTCCTGAGTGAACTACATTGGATATATATATATAGTTAGTGTAAGCAAAAGTAGTCATTGAACTTAATCTGTGGGAGAAAAAGAAGGATATGAGTAAGGCTCGTAATTTGTACGGTAATACAGATGATAGCAGTAGCCTTTTGTGACTCATAACCAAATGAGTTATGACTTCAGGAATTGACTAGAAGCTGTGGCTCAGTCCCAGAGGTTTAAATTTTCCCATCTATGCATATCCTCATGTCAAATCATCTTTAATCTTGAAGTATAAGTGATGAAAGAGTAAATTGTGCAAATCTGTGGATTCAGAATGGAATGTACTTAATAATACCTTGACCTGTAATGACTGGGATAGAAAAAAACTAGGTTAATTATTAATTTATGTTTTTTTCCTTGGGAAATGACAAAATCCCCTCTATAAGTTGTTTGAAATATTTCCTTTTAGTAATACAGCGAGTGTTAAATGAAAGAAATAATTTGACAAATTGGTTTTCAATTTCTAATCAAAAGTAAATGTTAATGTGGATTGATTTTGACTTATCCAAGGAAAGTGCAGCAAATATCTACTCAGCTTTTTTGATTTGTTTTGTTGTGCAAAGTATTGAAGTTTATTTTTATATTTAAAATATAATTTTACATATAACTTTTTTTATTCACAACTTTACAACTATATTTTGTAGCTTTATGTTTCTGTTCAGAGTCAGAAAGAAAATGAGACATAACATAGTTTTCACTCAGGCAAAGAAAGCCTACTTACAACTTTTTATTTGGAGATTCTAAAAATCTATTTAAAAAAAAGTCTACATCCTTTTACAAATGTTTCATTTTACTCAATAAAATACAAAGAATACTGGAGCTGAGAATACCCACAGAGGCTAAAACTAGAAAAAATAGGGTATTGAGCAAGATTGTAATGGTAGAATGTCAGGTTGAAATGATTTCTTTGACAATGATATAACATGTAAATACCAACAACAGTTGCAGTACAGCTGTGCAATTCATCTCGTAAGATCTGCTTTGGAGAGGAATTTTATCATATATGTCTTCTGTTCGTGACATGAGTATCTTTTTTTTCCAGCTATGAGTAATGAAGAATTTACAACCTGTCTCATATTCTTTGACAACTTCAGCTTTCTTGACCAGTGAGATGGGGGTGAGGATCTCAAATGAGCTTTCTGTAAGTATTTACCATTTTTTTCCTATTTGACTGCCATAATTTTTCTTATCCACTTTAATTTAAGACAGAGAGGATTTGTTCTTTCCTTCATTTTTGAAGAGGTACATATTGTCATGTCTTGCTTCAGGAAAAAAATCTGCAAAGGGTGAAGGGTCTTTACATTTACAACGGCTGCAAGGAAGAAACATTTAGACCTTTTTTTTTCCCTTTATGTAAGCAAAACACACAAAACAAAATAAAAAAGCAGTGATAAAAATGAAATACATATTAATTTGAGTCATAACTGTCAAACAAGTGGCTTTTCCCTCTTCATGATTGAAATAATTGAGTTTGCTAAAATGAATATTCACAGATAAGTGGTGGATGTTCAGTTCAATTATGACCTTAAAGCAGGACACCAAGTGATAAACTAGGTTTAATAGGTCACTTGTTTTGTTCCTCCCTCATCTCATCATGAGCACAAGATATCAGAGAGCTGGGGCACTATATAATACAATTTTTTTTATTTTAAGGTATGAGTTTGGAAATATTGAGCATCTCCTTTCTCCAAGGCCAGGACTCTGTACTTTATAATGAGCTCAGAACAAAACTGAAACCTGTGCCAAAACCTGCTGCAGATCTTTCTAATATGTGATTTTTATATGCTTTCATTTCTTTCCCAGAGGTAGATTTCTCCTGTAATGACGTTTATCACCCATTTCATTAAAAAAATTGTTTGGGACAGGAAAATGTAGCCCTGTGCTAACAGTCATTTCCAGAGGTCAACACTGTCCGTGTAGAAAGCCATGTACCCTCATGAGAGGAGGGGTGTTTGGGTTGCTTTTTGGCATCTAGCAGAATTATCTAAGCTGAACATATCAAAGGGTAGAAACTGAGCAAAGAGATTGTGCTGTTGAGCAAGTGATGGATGGCCTCCTTTGCCTACAAAAAGCAGTCCTTCAGAGAGCACGGCAGGGAAGTCATTCCAATACAGTGTGAAAATCCGACAGCATTATGGAATGAATGGCCCTTTTACAGTCATGGGATCTAAAATAAAACCTACAGCTGTGCAGCCAGGAACTTCACTGTATAGCAGCAAGAAACAGAGGACGATTCAAGGCCCGGTTCCATGCTAAGCTTAATCCAGTTTAACTATGGACTCTTACCGGAACATCTCTCCTCCAAATAAATTACTTTCCCATCAGATCAGTGAGTCATATTCCAGCAACACAGTGAATGACTAAACCTGAGGAACGGGTGAGGACCACGTCAATGGAGTTAAGAGGCAAAAGGTGACAGAATTAAACCATCACTTTTGGCAGCAATGCACAGTTTGATGAAATTAAACACAACATGAAACTGTGCCTCCAGAGAGCTTGGGTGAATTGAAAATGTTTTAGAAAAAATAATTTGAAGTCTTTTCTAGGAGAAGTAAGGGGTACAGTGTGATTTTGAGTTATTTGAACTAAGGGGAGAAACATTTTATGATGTTTTTGTGATGAATTAAGTCTCTGGAAAAATAAGAATTTGCCTGTATCCGGCTAGAACTTTTGTTCTTTCAATCAGGTTTTTACAAATGCCTGGCTTGTTCAAGCAGTTTATTTCTCATTTCCTATCAGTTTAGGCTGATCCTGGCACATACTTGCAACAGCTGTTTTCTGAATTTTCTCAAACTGAGTTTACTAATGGTGAATGCTAACTCATTTCAGTTGTAAATAAGTTGAAGCACCAGCTCATACACTTTGTAATATCCTCTCTACAGTCTTTTTCTTCATCTTCCCCATTCATTGCTTTTTCCTGCAATTTTTGCTCTCTGACAGACCATCATAATTTAATTCCTGTGCCATCTTTTTTTTTTCATGGCACTATAGGGTAGCTGGGCTTTTTATAATTCATGGGGTTTTTTTCCTGCAGAAGGACAGTGCAATCCATTTGAGGCTTACATCCATCTGGTGCGACACATACAGTATCTGACATTGGGGCAGGTTTGTAAGTAGAGCACTGAGAGCAATTAGCATTTGAATTAAAGCTACCTGTGGATAACAACAGGTGATTACCCTATTTAACAGCTGTTAAGTGGTGTTATTTGCCAGCTATAGACCACAGACTGAGTGAATTGTATGAATACAAATGGGAGTTACTGTGCATACAAATAGACGACACTAATTAAATAATATTCTTTAAATTGCCGTCATGATATGTAGATGTTGGTTCAAAACAGGTAACCAATAGCAAAAGAAAATGTTTCGGGAGCGGTTTAGGACGCAGGACGGCAACCCCGTGAAGGTTAAAAAAACCTGCTATGTTTCGACAGGCAGTGTTTTGTTCTAGAAGGAGAAAACCCAAGCATGCTATTTACGCTGTTTCAGCTTCTGGCAAAAAGAGAAAACAGCAAGAAACTAAAGCACATAAGATTATCTTCTCCTTCTGTTTTATCTCTGCATTTCCAACAAGACTTAATCAACCTCCGTCTTCGTTGGAAAGCACAACATAGCTTGGGCTGTACACGCCTGCTTGCCTCCTTGCATATGTGAGAAGAGCTGCCTCGATAACTCGCTCCCTTCTGTGCTGGGGGCGGATGAATGTCTTTTTTTGAACATTTGCTTAGCATATGGCTGTGTAACATCCTCTTCAACCCATGTGGGGTCTGTACCGTGATTCTGCTTTGCGTACTGCTGCAGAATATCTTACTGAGCCTGGCTGCACCTTTTTCAGTAGACATTCTCGTTTGTTGAAAAGTTTTTCCTGTGAACATTGTACAAGGGCATGATTTTCAATGACTTTTTTAAGACCTTCTGAGGCATATGAAGGGAATCTCTTCTCTGAGAAAGGCTGATTAGATTTCTGCTTTAAGCATTTGCTTGCACTCTAAAAACAAAATAATGTATTCAATGATGATTTGTCTCATTGCTACTCCAGAGCTGCCTGAGTTTTGTTTAAGTGCAACTGTCACAAATTACAGGATGAACTTAACTTTTTCCCTGTGGCATAATTATCTATTCAGTTAAAAATCTCCCATGATTTGTGCATGTGTTTGTGTTTTTGTTGAATTAGAATGAATAGAGACATCCAATTGGTGCACATCCAGGTGTAGACATTTAGTGCTTAGTTCCAGAGCACTGGAATGCAAGATAAATCCTACAGTTTAGAAGGAATCGCTGTTGATTTTTATTAATGAGTTCTACCTGATTAAAGCATTTACTATACTACGTATTTGAACTGCAATTAAATGCTCTTTAACCTTCTGATGCCACCAAATTGTATGCTGCATCCAGCCAGAAAATTATTCTACAGGTGATCTTAGTTAACTAGAATTTGATGTGGGTTGAAACTGAATCCATCTGCTATTACGAGACTCATAATGACTTAAAGAAGTTTAAGGTAAAGCACCATACCCCTCAGTCATAGTTACATTGTAGAAGGCTTGGACTATTCACAAATAAGCCCTATGCCCTTGAAACAGTTATTCATATAAACTTCAATGATATTTGGATACATGAACACCTTCAAGTATGTATTTTCTTGAGGGTCAGCCAGGGATCGTTATCTCAATGATGGTAGCACTCACTCACTTTTATCCCCTGACTTTAGGTTAGAGAAAAACTCTATATTTGTGGGTAGGTTCTCTTCATACAGTAGAATACACATTGTTCACATTTTCTTTATTCCTTTGATGTCAAACAGGAAATTATATATTCTTTGTAGATAGTTTTCTGTCACAAGTACCTTGAAATTCAAGCTGCAGAAATATACTGCCAATGAAACAGTATTTTCTAGAGCAACAACTCCTAAAATAGTACTGAATTCTACATTGGTACACTCCCCGGTTCAGAGTGTTCTAAGCTTTTGTGCTAGCCAAGCTTAAACAGCTTGCTTTATTTTAAAGCTGCAAGATACTTACCACTGTATGTGCAATATCCTTTCCTCAGTGATGGGCATAGAATCTTAGAATCACAGAATGGTTTAGATTGGAAAGGACCTAAAAGCTCATTCAGTTCCAAGCCCTCTGCCATGGATGGGGACACCTTCCACTGGATCAAGTTGCTTAAAGCCTCATCCAACCTGGCCTTGAACACCTCCAGGGATGGGGCATCTATGACTTCTCTGGACTGCCTGTTCCAAGCCTCACCACCCTTACAGTAAAAAATTCTTCATAATATCTAGTATGAATCTCCCCTCTCTCTGCTTAAAATTGTTACCCTTTGTCCTATCACTGCTCTCCCTGATAAAGAGTCTCTCCCCTGCTTTCCTGCAGGTCCCTTTTAAGTACTGGAAGACTGCTGTAAGGTCTCCCTGGAGTCTTCTCTTCTCTAAATAAACCCAACTCTCCCAGCAGAGATGCTGTAGCAGAGGTGCTCCTGCCCTCTGATCATCTTTGTGGCCCTCCTCTGAACTCATTCTAATAGAGAATCCTCTCCCTTTACATCCTGGTCACATTTCTTTTGATGCAGCCCGGGATACAGTTGGCTTTCTGGACTGCAAAGGCACATTGCCAGCTCATGTTGAGCTTCTCAGCCAACAGCACCCCCAAGTCCTTCTCTCCAGGACTGCTCTTAATCCATTCCCTGCCCAGCCTGTATTCTTTTTTGGGATTGCCCCAACTGATGTGCAGGACCTTGTTTTTGTCTTTGTTGAACTTCATGAGGTTCACACGGGCCCAACTATTAGGCCTCTCAAGACCTCTCTGGATGCTTTGCACAAGTCCAGGTAGATGATGTCTGTTACTCTTCCCTTATCCATCACATCTTAACTTATTTCAAGATTAGCATGATAAGCAACACGTACCTTTTTTCCTTTTGCATCTCATGTTGGGTGATGGGCATCTTGGATGAACAGGAGACCTTCTGGTGTAGGAAGAGGAGTAGTATAATGAAAAGAGATGGGTATACAGCGTACACAGACCAGTTGAATGATGGAGAGTGCAAGACATGCTGGCCACATACCTGGAAAATAAAAGCCCCAGGAAAGCCTTGCTAAAGCAGCTCTCTATGGAGAGCACATGTCAGTGCCTCCACATGGCACAGAGAGATCTGCTGAACTGATCTTGCTTTTCTGATGCCTTCCTCCTGCTAATTCATGTCTGGTGGGATAATTTCACACAACACAAATCCGAATGTGTCCGTTTAAAGATAACCAACCAAAGTGAAAATATATATAGACAGCACTGCATATTTTTTTTAGATTAAATAAGAATAGTTTAAAGAGCAGAGAGGATAATGCAGAGATGATAACAGTGTGTTCTTTACAAGTCACTAGCTTTATCTCAGTATCACAGGTCTGAAAGGAGAATTTGGTGTTTTGGTGTATACCTAAAGCTGTTCTTTATCCAGGACAAAAAGTCATGAGACAAAGGAACCCTCAAATTCACATTGTTATTTAGTAAAATCATTTGAAATCTTGTTTTACGGGTATAGGTTTTTAACAGTGTGACTGATAATAGCTCTTAAAAAGGCTGTAGTTCATGTAAACCACACAGCCACATGACCTGCAAACATGCAAAATTGATTCATAAGCTTAGTTGTTACTAATTATGACATTAAGCTACAAAGGAAATTATAGTATGTTGTAAATATTTTGATTTGTTCTCCAGTTTTGTGTTTGGTAATGCCACACCAATCTATCATGACCAAAATACAGAAAATGCAAATGCATACTAACTAACAGATTACTAATGTATGAAAGAAATAGGGCAAGTGTGGTACTTATTGGAGCTGCAAATCTTTTTTTTTATTATTGTGGCTGGAAAACCTAATAAATAAAGGATGAAAGAAACTTCATCTAATTAAGTTACTGCATTATAATGTTACAACTATTGATAGAACAGCAATTTAACAACATTGTAATGAATGTTCAATTGTCACAGATTTAAAAGGTGTTATGCAGTGGTTTAATATGTTGTTTCTTTTCTCATCATTGCCTTTAAACACTGCTTAATATCAGTCATGTTTGTGTTCAGTTGTTTCTAATCTTTTACAGAATAGAATGCTACAATATAAGTTTTCATTATTTAAAATTTACCATCTTGATTAGTTTAAAAAGTGGGTAAAAAATCTTATTAAACCACTGGGTTTTTTAATAATGTTTTTAATAAATAATTCCTGCAATGAATATAATATACTTTATTAGTAAATAATAAAGTAAATGCATCAGACTCAGAAGAATGTGTTCTTTTCAGAACAGAGACACATGCTTTAACATTCAGATGCCCAGGGTTAATATTTAATTAACCCACTCACATATCAATTCATGCAGACTTTTCTTCATCGTAATAGTAGAAGATGCCTCAGAAATCATCCTTTCTCAGATGCCAGCTAGTATTAATTTACCAATTGTTTAATCAGAAGACCATTGCAAATATAGATGGTTAAAGGTTCAGGTGGACCTCATAATTTTTTTTATGTCCATTTGCTGCTGGTCTTGTCAAACAAGTCATCATCTTGTCTAATCTCACAGATTAGTTCTAGATAGATATTAGTGCTCAAGCCACTTTTCTACCACAAGTCCTTCCTTTCCCTTATTTGCCCATGGTGCATGTGGTGCCTAACACTTGCTCTGCTCAAACGTCCCCATTGGTGAGCTATTTGCTGTTGATACTCATGCTAGATGTGGCCATCAGTGCAGATCTTTGCCGAAGCTGGGGACACAAAGCAACTATGAAACAGACATGGCTTGGCCATTCTGTGTATTTCTGAACATACAGGACCACACCAAAGTCATTGCCATCATTAAAAATTATCCTTTGAATAGTGTGAACTAGTCATGGTCACATGCTATGTAACTGTTGACTCTTATTAGTAATAGTTTATATGGGAATGAGATATAAGAAAAAAAAGAGGCTCTCTCTTGTCCAGCTATTACTTTCCTGAACTCCTCAGAGTCCACTGTTTAAACAAAAATCTAATCCAAATGAGGTAAAGTGCTTTTGGCATTCCCTGTTGAAACCTTCCAGAATCTTTAAACCTGCAGCCTTTGTGGTTCACTGACTACCTGAATGAATTATTTTCAACTGATTTGGCACATCTTCAAAGGAACAGATGGTTCCACCTTTACTGCAAAAACAATAACAGAAGCAACAACAAAATAATCTGTAATTCTGCCTGGAAACTCTTTAAATATAAGGGAGAGCTCAATGACCATCTTACATTCCTGACAATTACCTCAAGGAAGAAATGTATTTCTCAAGAAAATCACATTATAATTTACTAAGCAAAGTATTGCATCCATGAAGTTGCTGTCTGAGGTTGCAAGGAGACTAAACTGTTATGCATGAGTTTCTAATAGGATCTTCCCAGCAATATAGCAGCTGGAAAAAGAAAGATTATGAAAATATGGTTTTGAGAGACTTCTGTATCGAAGCTAAAAATAAACTAATACGTGTTACAAAGAAAATCATAGAAGAAGAAAACAGAAGCTAAGCTCAGAGAAGCACAAATGATGTGATTACAAGGATGTAGCAAAAGCATGAGAGATTTCAAATAGCCAAAAACTGTCCAGATTTCTACCCAGTTTCTTTTACAGCATATTTTTTAATGGTCATGGTGAGTCTAGGAGTATTTGTAATAAACCAGTATCCAGTGCATCTTTTGAATGGGATTCTCCTGAAGTCACCTTTTAGTTTCTAATATTTCAACACAGGAAAAGGAATATAATAGACAAGGTAATATTCTTCAATTATTGAAAATGAAGTAGTCAGATATACAAAGCTAATATTGGGGACAAAGCAATAAATAAGTGCTCATTGTATTAAATACATACTGTTTTGCAAGTTTTACAGGTAATAGAAAAAAAACATCATTCATTAAAAAGAAAATCTTTTCCTGTACAGACTTGCTGTCAAATGTTAATAAAATATGTGTTGTTTTTTTAAAAATTTCTGTAATAGCAAATTCTCCAGGATACTAGGATGTATTAAAGAAGAGATACTCTCCTACACACAAGACCTATCCCAGGGTCAGTTTTCTGTCTTATATAGGCAATTCTAATTATTGAGTGTGTGCTACAAAAGAAATATTTGGGGAGCTACCTTAGCTGAGGCAGTTTTTAAACATTTTGGTGCTGAGCCTTTGGCTTTTCAGCTATTCTCAGCCTACGCTGTCCCTTCTGTTCAGCTGGTAAACAGGGTGGGGAGAGGATCCTGCTCAAAATCAGTACACTGCAGACTTAGCCTTCTGGTCATTTTTCAGCTAGATTTGCTTCCTGATCCAGTTCATTGCATGGATCTGGTGATGAGACTGCTGCATGGGGGTAGAAATAAGTCTTAATGAGGACAGACTCCACAATCCAGCTCTGCTATGGAGTAAATGCACATCAGGCAATGGCTGGCAGGAACAGATGTGTTTCCCTGCTCCTAAGCCAGGGAGAGCCAGACTCCGTGAAGGCAATCTGTGTTTGACACCAATAGATGTGCATTTGCATCGTCAAGAGACCTTCGGGGGAAGGGGTCTGGATGTCAAGGTGGTTCTCTGGGGTAGATTACTCCTACAAGCATGCTGACAGGGCAGGCAATTCCTGCAGCCTGGCAATATTCTCAAGAAAGTACTTTTGTAGTAATGCGGTTTGTTCCCTCACTAAGGTGCAGCTGGTATTTAACTGAGGGGTTCAAGAGCCCTGAACATCTGTCAGAGAAGGTGAACAGGTGGAATCCAGCTGTGGCCGTGGTTGCTCTTTGCAATTCATGGATTATACTAAATCCTATGAGACACTCCTTAGATTCCCTATGAAAAGCACTTTACTAGGTTAACATATTGCCCTTAGTCAGTAGCCTGGCTCCCTGCTTCATGAGGGTTTAATTTTCTGTTTATACAACACAAGCAATAAAAAGAAAATATGGAAGCATCCTTAGATTTTAAATAATTATATTTGTTAAGTATACACTAAGAGCTTGACTGCACTCTCACCATTGGTCTGACTGGTCTCTGGCAGATACTTTACCCTAATACAATGCGATCATTGTTAAAATGCTTACAGGATATTTACAGGGGTATTTCTCTTTCCTGTGTGATACAAATGACGGTAACAATTAGCAATCAACAAACAGCCTATGGCATGATTACAGACAAAGGTAGTTTTTTGGAATATTTTGTGTGTCGAACAGAGTAATTTTATTTTGCTTAAGTGCTACTTAAATCTTCCTTACATTCAAACATTCCTGGGGGGAAAGCTATTACATAAGAGAAACATTCAGGCTGCTCTTAGCGAGATCAATACAGCTCATCTGTTTAAATGATTCTAAGTAAAATATGCTGGGTAAAATACTTCAGGGAGAAGTTCTCACTGCATACTGAATGATAGGATTTCTTTTCGTAACTAGTCCATATTTAATTACTATGTTGTGAGGCCTACATTCAGGCTTACTTAAAGAATTTGATATTGTATGGATTACTGAAGAAAGACCAAAAGTATTTAATGCACGACTGCAGCAAAAAGGTTTTTCCAGTACATAATAAATAAGATGATGCAAAATAAAATGTCTTTCTTTTTCCTCTCCTTTTTATGTTCAATAGTTGACGGTTCTTATTTTTTTTTATTCTATATCTTCTATTTTCTGTCATTTTTCTCATGTCTCTAAATGAGTTGTAACTTTAAATGATTTTGTTGTCCATCAAAATCAGAAATCTCACCAATCAAAAACTTGATTTTTCAGTGTTGCCTGTTCTGTCATTCTTAGTTCAGCCTCAAATTTAGGATCTCTCAGTGGGAGAAGATGGATCTTTTGTGAAGACTGACTGTCACAGCTTGACAGCACTTTATTATATGCCTTAGTTTTATAGGCTTTGATGTTTCATGTTTATTTAGCTGAAAATTGAAAATAAATTGAAAATCCAAAACAAGTTGCGATCAGAGCTGTAGGACAGTTCTGTGTGGACTGCTGTACATTTTAAATCCTTTTTGCTACACAAAACTTTTTTTTTTAGAAGAACCTTGAACATTTGACTTAGCTGGTAATTATGGTGATGGACTTAAGGCTGTATTTGCTTTACTGAGAACACTGGAAAAATGCACATGAATGGCAAAATGAGTCTGAAGCTTTTCTGTCTAGCGGGTTTTGCTGAATCTCTTTGGAATGTGAATCTTTGATTGTGCTCAAACGTACCCTCATAGTCATGTTCTTTGCAAAGGTGTTGCTTCTCCAAGAAGTTTGGCAGTGGAGCGAGCTGCACCTCACAGCCAGTAGCATAGCAGAATCTACTGGGAATCTGCTGTGCAGGCGCAAGTGTTTTCCATATTTCTTTGCATATAATCCATTCCTTCTAAAAACATGTCGGGTTCAAGAGATACAATTCATGGCAAATGAATATCAGAGTAAAGGATTTTACCTAGAAAGGCTTTGCATTAACAGCAGAGTGAGGGAGAAGGAATGTGTACTGGTTTATGTCCTACAGCTGGAAAAGCTTATCTGTACAGATATGAAAATTCCTGCTGTGCCTTTGGATGATGTTGATGCACACACTGCTTCTGCCTTGCGGTGGCATAACACGGCTCTTCACTTTCAGTCTGGAGGGCTGTTCCCAAAGAGCTTGTAGGAGCTTAAGTTAAACTGCATTTTCAGGCTGCTGTAGCCAGTACCTGTGGGCTAGCTTTTTAATGAAAGTGTCAGTCACTTAATGGGGTGAATTCAGTCAGAGAAAGGTTCAAGAAAACAGACATGTAGATCTCTGAAATCATATAAAAGTATAATGTTTTTTAAAGCAATGCTTTTTTTTCTGTTTGAGGGTGATAAGAACTTACTGTTGTGTTAATCAGAGGTAGCTCACTGTTAAAAGAAAGGTCTAATAATTTCCTTCCTTTTTCTCTTATTTATTCCATGATTCATAGTTCAAGCTCTACTGGATTTTCAATTTCAATGGTGCTTTCTTGTCTTCAGCATGTTTCTGTTAGAAAGTTATAATGTAGGGTTTTGTTTAGCTGATAATCTTGGACAACGATGGCAGGTGCATGGCAGGTACATTTGGAAAATTGGTTGCCAACTATCTGCAATAAACTTTGGGAACCTCATACAAACTCTACATTTTACATTTGCGGTGTTGGAGCTTGCTGAAGGAAACAGAGGGGACTAGACAGAAGTGTAGGAAGGTGGGAATTTCTGTGATGGATATTGCTGTTTCATCTGTCTCTGCCTGCTTTGTGTCTTGCCTGATTAGCTTGTATTTAATCTCTTGGAGCAAAGGATTCCCCATTCCATGTTTGTCCATGATGAGCACAGTGAGACGCTGCTAGAGACAGTTCCAACAGTGATAACCAGTTTCGGTGTCACATGCCTTTTTTTTCTTTCTTTTATTTCCTTTTATTTTTATTAGAGAAAATGTGTAAATTAAAGACCATAACCAACATCTTTACAGTCGCATCATGGTGAACAAACAGATAAGGTAATTTTACCCCTTCTGCTAGTTACCAAAGCAACGCTATAAAGATCTTTTAATTTAGTTTAGTGATGTGAAGATTAAAGCTTAATTACAATGCTGATATTAAAAAAAAAATTAAAACCTGAACCAGCTAAGAAAAATAGAAAGATGTAATTATGGTCCAGTACTTATCACTTGTTACAAAGCTTTGGAGAAGCGGAATTTTTTTCTCTCAATTCAGAGTAATTTTATTCAAATCATAAATTTGAATGACCAAAACAACTTGGGATCATAGCTGTTTATAAATTAATAAGGACAGTTTGAAAGAATGTGATATTCTGCTCATGAAATACAGGATAGTAAGATTTTCTTTGCTGGTCCATTTCCTCAAAAAATTTTTTTGCATACCCCTCAGGGAGAAAGACTTTATGAAGACAGAAACAGATTACTGTATTCCAGTATTTCACATGGCTTGCCTAGAAATTCAGCTATTTAATATTAAAAGATCTCTTACTTTCAAATTGATTAATAAACATACCCTGAATTGGAAGAGGGTAATTTGGAAGAGGTCAGACTTTCAAGTGGTACTAACTGGCATGGTTTCCTTCTATCAACAGAGTTACACTAATTTGTACTGGGTCAAAAGATATGTATAGTACTCAGTGTGATATAATTATTAGAAATTCCTCCAGGAAGGAGTCTTTTTATCACTTTTTTTGGCTAGTTAAACATTTATCGCTTTGCCAAATCCATCCTAATGAGTTTAAAATCATTGTGGAGAAATCATATGTTTGTCCAGTAGAAGGCAAACCAAGACATGAGAAAATATTCTTTCACTGCAAAAAAATCAAAAGAATCTCTGTCCAAAACAAAGCAGGAACACTAGAGAAAGATCTTCAGCTTCTTAGTTTCATTGATAGCTGTCTTGTTAGTTTCTTCAAGAACTTAGCTGGCAAGATGCAATAGCTGTTACCCTGGAGAAGTAACTTCAAAGACCACTGGGCTAACTTCCTCTGTTCATCTTGCTCAAGCATTTTAAAACTGTCTTTAACCATGTATCACACATTACTTCTGTGCACAGAATCATTAGTAAAATTAGATATTAGTCCTTTCATCAAAGAAACATTCCAATATCATGATGACTACTGTTGATAGAACTCAATCTGGAAGTTTAACTCTGACTTCTTACCCCAGGATGCTGTGGAAACTGAATGGTTACTGGACTTCAAGGACAAGCTCATGGAAATAAATCTTCTGAGGTTGCTGAAATTGTCTAGAACAAGATGCCTGTGAACTGCAAATGACTGGAGACTGGGGGAGCACACAGGTGAAGGATTCATCAAAGTCTGCCCTGTTTTCAGACTCTTTCTTGATCTCTTGTTTTGCCTATTGTTGGAGACAGGATATTACGTTACCTGGAGTTTTGTTCAGGTCACTTACTGCAGTCTTATACTACCAAAAGATTCTGGCAAACAAAAATTTCAACTTCAAAAACATTGTTTTTCTTTTTCTAATCAAGACACAGATTAATTTCCTGGCTTTCAGGCTAACATAATGTATGAGATCTCTGCAGGCTTACAATTCAGCTAGTTATTCCAGGATACATTTCTGATTTTGTTAGCTAAACTGTTAAGAAGTCTCATGATATATATCTCTCTGGTGGTGTTCCTGCAAAACTTGAAAAAAAGAATATTTTTAACCAGGCAGTACTGCAGGAAATTCTTCCACATCCACCAGCTTGTATCACTGTCTTTGAGGAACCATAGATTATGAGCACATGAAGGGCTACATAATTTAATATCATTCAAGAGCAAGTGCAGTTAAAAATTATAATTGCCATCTTAAGAAAAATGAAGTTTTTTTGCTTACAAAGAATTATTTGTGTTAGATATCTTCTTACAGAAAAAAGCTATGTAAATTTATTCTAGAATGCCAATGTCCAATTTACCCTGCCAGGGGCTCAGGCTATTTATGTTTTTGTCTACATCGTCTTCACTAAACTTAAAAAAAAAAATAAATTTCCATGGAAACCACTGCATCACACAACAAAGACGTGTGTGCACCACTTAAATTGTTAAAGAGGCAGAGTCTGAAATGAAATAATGGCTTCCATTTTTTACAAGATAATATTCTTGTTAGTAAATACTTCTTTTGTTTTGCTTTTCGAAGAATTATAATTTTACATTAAAAAGCAGCATATAAAATAGTGTGTCTACCATAACATAGTACTGTGATTAAACCATTAACTTTTTGAGAGCCATTCATGCAGAAGAGATCACTGGGCTTTAAAAGCAGAGAGGGAATGGGCGTGAGAGCATGGTATTCTTTAGATCTGTCTTTCTGTTAGTTCTCCTAGACATTATTTTTCTATTTTTCAATTTTTATCACAGTACAATGTCATGGTGGCTGCATAGGTAAATACGGTTACATTTTCTGTCTGATTTTTGATGGGTAATAATCTGTGAAAAAAAAAAGTAGAAGCCATTGCGTTTGTCTCTAGCTTTTAATGAAGCTCCATTATATCCATGTTAGACCATAAAGACCTTTAATAAAGCTTCTCATTTTACATCTTTCTTTTCACAAGCAGCATTCCAGACCCCAGGTCTGCTCTGTGACCCATGCAGGTGGGCTGCATTGCAGAGAATTGACATAGGAAGTCTTGCAGGCAGAAATCTTGTTGGCTTGCCTGGTTTCCCCTTTGGCCTCTGATTCCTACAAGGGCTTTTAAACAGCACCGGAATGTCAGAGCTGAATATTCAATTCTGCTCAAGCAGCAGCGTCAAGCAGCTGGAGGTCTACACTGGGTAGCATCGGTGGGTTATAATATTAATTCTTTGGTTCAAAATAGATCTAAGACAAAAAGCAAGTCTCGTGTCTGAGGTTTGTGGAGAAAACTGGCTTTGTCATTTCATCTTACAGATCCTAGCGAAGAGCCTCAGAACTGAGGAGCCATGTACTGTGTCTGTGGCTTTAGTGTGTGACTACGGGCCTTCTGGCATATTATGCAAAATTTCTGGCAGAGGCTGCTTGCTGGTATAGCCCTGTTTGTGTTGGAATCACTTTCCCACTGGAATAAGTGGAGTCTGAGACTCCCTCCCTCTCTCAGCACTCTGGAAATCCTTCATTTTTTTTGGAAAACAGAGCTGCTTGCCAATATTTAGCCTTCAACAACTTTTTATGATTGAATTATAAAACTTGGAAATATGAGCTTATAATGAAAATGCCAGCACTATATTAAAAACAGCAGGAGCAGTGGGCACGGCTGTAATGATGTTCTTGCTTTGGTCTTAATCCCTTCTCCAAACCAGCTCTGCTTCCTGCAGCACTGCAAGTAAGAGATGTTCTCAGTACCTGATGCTCTGAACGCACCATGTGTGCGTGTGTCGTGCAGAATCCCAGATGGGCTGCCTCGGCATACAGCCGGATTTTGCCAAGTGCTACTCCATTCCAAGAGGGAGAAGAAAGGCAATAAACAAAGGGATAGGATACAGTTATCATGTAATTCAACGCTAACTTTCTGTAATTGATCTAATACCTAGGAAATTCCAATAATTTGACTTGCCTTCTTGTTTACACCCATATACCCAACGAAGTTAGGGAAGACCTTATTTCTCTTTTTATTGGGAAAGGGTCCAAGCTTTGCTTTGCTTCTGGCAGCACTGGGGTTATTCTACATTCCTCTGCAGCACTGTTTGCCTGTTGGGGTCATCTAAGTACATCTAAGTTTTCATCTATTGAAGAACCTTTTCAAACCTAATGGACATAATATAATCTCCTACAACTTGAAACAATTCAAACTAACTAAAATTTTTGGACTTACAATAGTGGCATTTGACTGTAGCTCAGCAGCCTGGAATGGGGTGGAGGGCAGTGTTGCCACTAATAATGGTGCCTTTTAAGGAGGGCACTTTGGAAATTCTGACAACTTTCCTTCACAGTTTATTCTTCTTCTGCCTTTACACCTCCCATTTCTTTCCTCTCAGCTGCATGTACCTTCCTTCTGTCAGGAACTTATCTGACTGAATGCTGGAGTGGAAGATTAGGAAATTAGTAAATTAATGTTATTTGAATATCTGTTATAATACGGTGTCACATATCCAAATACAGGCTAGAGATTGCACCATGCTAGCCATTGATTCTGAATGTGCAGCAGATCACCATGTCCATCACGGCAATCCTCTACAATTAGTCATTCTTGACTGAAAGTTATTATTATAATAGCTGCTAGTAAATTACTTTTTGAAAGTCATTTTGGTGTCACAGTTTTGGGAAATGTGAAATTAAAGGCGAAGTTCAGTGTAATGAAACAGGAAGAGAATAGTGGAGTCAGGGAAAATAAAATATCCATGGATTAAGCTGTATGAGAAGTGGTAATAAAAGTAAAATGAAGGAAGACTACAAACTGAAAGGAGAGTTGAAAAGTGGAGACATAAACAAAGACAAGCTGTAGGCTGAGGAAAAAGAGGTAGTTACATTTCTCAGCAAAACTTCCTAAAACTTTCAAAGTATGGTGGGATTGGAAGGACCTGTTTGCACAATACACTGCTGCTTATACCCTTGGCTATGCAATTTCTCCATTTAGAAATGTATTTTAAATAACTGTTTATATTACCACGGCAACCATGTAGACTAGTCATTTCTTAGCTGTAGTCACAAAATAAAAGATTTCAAAATTCCTGGATGTTTTTCTGCATCTCGGGTAGCCCGATAACCCACCTGTGAATTAGCACATGGTGTTTGCAATTAAGAGTTTGTCTCATTCGCCCTTCCCACTTGTCTATTCTAATTTTGTTTCTTTTCACCTGAAATATGTCCTTCAGAGGCAGGATCTCATTAATCACTGTCTTTCTCAGTAGCATAACTCTACTGATTTTCAGACATTGCCTGTAACATGTAAGCACTGAGGAATGAGCCTTTGAAATTCCATGTTTAATCTCTGTGGTAAAATACTGCTGTTAATATTACAGTTTTTTCACTTTAGATAATTGCACCTTTCTTGATTGTCAGATAATCAGTGAAATGAGTGGGAAAAGAGAAATGACTAGTAACTGGATCATTTGTGAAATGAGATCCCTTTTACCCTCCTCCCCCTCAGTTACACCATTTTTATGACGTAATGTAGAGAAAAGAGTTCTCTCCTGTCCAGGAGAGATGAGCAAATTGATTGGTATAATGCTGGTGTTCACATCTTCAGTATCTGAATGCTGAGCACACTAGCGAGAACAAGCCCCAATCCCAACGTGGGATGGTTTTGCAAGTATTTTCAAAATAAATAAGAAAATACTGAACGTATTTTTTGAACATGTATTAACAAGTAGTGGGTTTGGAATCAGGCAGCACATCTTCTTTTACTCAGGACCATACTTTCTCTGGTCAGTCCATGCCCACAGTAGTAACTGTGCAGTAATTTGTAATTATTATTTGTATTTAATAAATAGTAGTATTTTGTTGTTGATAACATAATTTAAGAACAGTGTTATATGTCCATACTTTTAAAAGATGGACCTCTTTCTTGAAATCACGTGTTTATGTTTACACAGCTACTGTATCTTTCATATGCAATTTATGTGAAGATGATGTCTCCCTGTCAGGTGGCCTATCAGCTCCTATGGTATACAATTAAAAAAGAGCAGTGCAAGCAAGTAAAAGCACTCTGGGTTTTGAGATCTAATCTTTGTAAGAAAAGAATTGGGGATGTGAGCAGTAATGCATTATGGTGCAGCAGTGCATAAGCAGCATTTTGTTGTTGTTGGTTTTGTCCTGATTAGTTGCTTCAGTGGTGAGGTAACAGTCTAAAGAACTGTCTCATTATATGGAATGACTGTCTGCTGTGATACTTAAAATCATCTTGCAACACTTGGGAGCTCAATGCATAAAATATTAGCTTTGTAAGCAAGTCTCCCACTGGGTAGAGCCTTTTTCTTTCTGAAGTTAACCTAAGGATATGAGAAATCCATCCTTGCGTACAGTGTCTGATCCAGTGCCAGTTCCTATGGATGTCCTTGGAAAGATTCCCCTGTTTAAACACTAGATCTGGGTCCATATTGCAGCAGCTGAAATTCTGAGTATTGGACTGACATCAGCATAATATGGCATTACTGTTTTAAAGTAGAGAATGGCTATATAAACATAGGTTGACAGTGAAACACCGACAAGAAAAATCAAGAGCTACGTGAAGGCAGAAAAAGGGAATTTATAGTGGAAAATCTCTGGGAATCACAAAGATCAAAATAATAGGTGTTTTTTCCGATTTGTTCACATCCGTTGCAACATACACCTGAGTGTAAAGTAAAGCATTTTTCTCCACTCAGATAGATAAATGTTATGTGAAGGAAAGGACACAGAAGTACATCACAGAGTGACATCGAGGGTGATTATTGTGGAGTAGCCAAGGTACAAAATGTTGAGATGTCCTGCACCAGCTCCCTGGGCTGGCATAATGAATTGGCTGCAAGAATGGATATCTTTTGCCCAGAATTGTGGAATGAGGTGGAAACTAGCAAGACAACACATGATTTTGAAGACACACTGAGCGGGGAAGGAGATGATCACTGCAGGGATCTATAGTAGGTTTTTAAAGGTTTTTATCCCCTTGTTTACCAGTCTGAAGACAACGGACTCATCTCTAACTTACACCAGTAGGACACTAAGCAAACTTTGAGCAGAGGGTCAGGTGATAAGTCCAAGATCATGTGTATTATTTTGGTAACTCATTAGGTAAAAAGGTTATCTTTCTGCTGTTTCATTTGCACAATATTTTGTGCAATTAGCTTTTGGTCCATACATCCTTTTATCTCTGTAACAGTATCAAAACTGAACAACAGCATATTATTAAAGCTGACATCAGAACTTATGAGGCCCTGCTGCCCAGCCATGTGCTTTGAAGAATGAAGCATGCCTAAGCAAATGAACTAAACCAGTAACCTCTCTGGACATGCAGGACCTAAGATATTTTGCACTGTGTTGTTTCAACGGTAGAAGCCAACAAAGGGACTGGTTTCTCTCCCAGAGCTATACTGAATTTGATGGCATTGCACAGACTTGACATATATTAAACAGAGCCATGTTTACTTGTGCTGCATAAGAATCACAGGGGGAAGCAAAATCAATGTTTTCCAAATGGAATAGAAAGGAACTGTGAGGAAAAGAAATGGTATTTCCAAGCTTCTTTGAAAGGTAACACAAACAATACGCAGAGTAAAAAAATATTCGAAGAAAAAACACTTGTCAGTGTCTTCTTCACTCTATATTTACCTTGCTTTGGAGAATTAAGGCATGATAGGACCTTGGTATTATTTTAAAAGGGGAGGGGGGGCATGTGTGTGAATAAATGGGCTTTGAAACTGATGTTTTGTATTGCCAGCTGCACAATGCATCTCGACATCTTGACAGCAACAGAAGACACTCAGATTTTAGAGGGGCACTGAGATGACACAGAGAGTGCATGATGCAGTGGCGTAATGAAATGGAGATCAATGTTAAAATGAATGTAACACCACTGAGGAGTACACAGAGATCAATACTCTTGTAAGCCATAGAGTATAATCCTGCTATATAGGTCTTGTTAGATAGTACAGTCAATTCTATGAAGACACATTTTTCTGCATTTCTTGAATGTACCTCTGACTTATCTGTCCCCAAGACTGTATTAAAACGTCTTTCTTTTAGAATGTAAAAGCTTAAATCTTTGTCTTTCCACTCACACACGCTAAGGAAAATATAGTGTGTAATTGTAAACTCACAATCCTCAGAAACATGGCATAGGAAAATAAGTTAGACAGTAAGCAATGATCTGTGTTTCATTAAGTCTTCAAAATATTGTTTTATGCCTGTTTTCCCCTACTAGCTCCTTCTTTTCTTTAAGGAATATATTTTAAGCACAATTTCTGAAAATGCAGTCTCAAAAGAAAGAGGTAGGTCAGTCTTGCAGCCAACACTTTTATTGTGCAAAGAACTTGCTTATGGTTATTTTCGACCTCTTGATTTTGAGAGCTTAAAACCATTAAGAAAAGTCAGAGAGTTTCTCTCTTGACACATGGATAGCCTTGAAAAGAGAATGTGGTTTCTAGTGTAGGCTAAGGTGCTCTCTCTCATAGATATGCATGCATGTACGTATACTCCCTAAAGACTCCAAGTTACCCACAGTTCTTCCCGTGCTATTGCAAATTAATGCCTCTGAGAATCCTCACAATTTCAGTTTTATAGTTGGATGATTTGTAGGAACTGATGACAGTCAATCTGTGCTTAATGACTCCAGCATGCCAAGTCAAACTGCTTTCCATAAGGAAGCAGCCAACTTAAAAGTAAGAGAACAGACAAAATTTATTTCCTCTTTGACAGGAAATTTAGCACTCTAGGATATCAACTTGCATCTGCCTTAAATTGATCCCCTTGTACTGATTTTAACTTATGCAAATAACAGAAAAGCATTATTCATCTACGCAGGTGCCTTTAGGTGGGCAGGGATCAGTAAGTGTGCGAACAAGCACCAGCAGCAGTTAACTGCAACAATCGTTACCGTTGTCCTGCACACCTTGGATGCTCAGTATCATTGAAATTTCATTTTTTGCATCTCAAGTTTGCCAGGCCTTGATAGCAGTACCCAGAATGGGTATTGGTGGCTGGTTTGATATTGTAAAACAATTTTTCTCTAGAAAGGAGCTGATTAATGAGTGAATAGGCACATTTTACATAAAGTGAAATCTAGCTTTATGCCTTGGAAGACCACATGTCTATTGCACTGCAGCTACACCAGCCAGGGTTTGGGACTACTGTTTCTGTAATACAGCTTGCGTTTCACTTCCTTAAATGATTTAATATTTAATTCCAGTTATTATGTGCCCATTGATACAAATGGTAGATACAGGTCAAAGGCAGATCAGCATGGGCTGCTAAAACACTTATGTAGGATCAGACTTACCCTACTTTCATCTTTTGATCTTGCAAAGGCATGGGGGACACCAGAAGCACATTCTGTTTTGTCTCTTGTGGAAACCTGATTCCTTGTCAGTGACTGGGCAATGGGAACTGTGTTCCTCCCTCATTATTATTCTAGCCTGTTTTAAGGCCAGGTTTCCTTGAGGGACACATTCTTTTCTTGAGCCCTTAGAATGAGCCGGTCCTTGATTTCTTTTCAGCTGCAGACCTGACTGCCACTCTCTGTAAAGGGTGATATATCTCAGCTTCTAATTTTCATCTGTCTTCTCCTTTTCCCTAATACAGGTATTTATATTTTTCCTTGCAATTTCCAAAGGAAACTATGAGTTCTATCCCTCTGTTGTTAGAGCTCATGTATTTTTACCAATTTCCTCACTAAGATGTCTCTGTTTTGTATTTCTTTTCCACAGAAATATGCATATTTGTAAAAAGTGGAAAACAGCCAAAGCAAATACAAATAAATTAATAAATATGTAATTACATTTTTGCTTCAGGGAAAAGTTTCTAAGCATAATCTAATAACAATGACTGGAGATACCATTAGTATTGTGTGTTGTTTCCAAATCCCATGGGATAGTCTAACAATTAAGCTTGTGTTTTCCAGTCCCTTTGGCCTTAATAGCTATTGTGATCATTAAGTGTAATCTGTCATAGACTGTTTTCTAAATGCCTTTGTGAGTCCAAGACCAAATCTGTGTCCCCTTGTGAGGGTACTAGGTTGATGAGAAAAAAATATTCTCATTAGTCCTTCAAGATGCTTTTCCTATTCCCATTCCAAAGCTCTCCTTTCCTTCCAGACATCTACAGCTGGTAACTTTTTGCAGCTCTTCCTGAGCATCAGTTAATCTTCGTTCTTTCTGACACTGTGGCAACTCTAAAATGTTGTTGCACTTGCCCTCATTTATCATCCTCTTTTGCAGTGTTTGTGATTGACCCCATCCAATGCAGTCTTGGATATGTGGCTTGTGAGCTGAAAGAAACAAACTGAATTGTCACCATCACGAAGGTCGCTCTTAAGTAATGCTCTTCATGATGCATCTCTGGCTTCAGTTTTATTGAAAACTTCAGCCCTAGTTTCTTCCAGCATATTACAAACAATTCTTCTGCTTCCATGGGAAAAAGCAAAAACTTGTTAAAGGTTTTGTACCCTGTCATATTAATTGTCAATGCTGACAGTAGGAACACAGCTGCAAGTAAAGGAACTCACTTTCTCTGCTGCAGAGGCAGGCATTGCAAAAGCAGTACACAAACAAAGCAAGGCACAAGCTTTCGACTAATCTGTCACTCCTTGCTGAACTTGTCTGAAATTTACTGCCAGTTACACAGCATTTCTCTCTGTTTACTGATTTGATTGAAAGGATGATTTATCAAGGCTCAACATCACATTGAATGCTGCACTCTGGTCCGAAGGGTAATAAGTTGTAGACACATCTCATTCTCTTTCCCCATGTGACTGCGAGATTGCAGGGCAAGGTGAGTATTTGCAGGCACTGGCATGACATGCGGGTGGTTCTGCTGGGGTGGGAGTTGTTTATGCTGGTGTCAGGATGAGCCCACTCCTTGCCCCTCTGTGCAGGAGAGCACAAATATTGTTTCTGAGAAGGTTTCAGATAGCTGCATAAAGACAAAACAGAGAGCATAGAAGAGAGAGCAGAAGTGGAATGGGAAATGACAATGGAAAGGATAATGAAAATGGCAAGCAAATAAAAGGATTAAAAAATTCCAGAAAGCAAAATGGCAGTTTATTGTTGTCACTGCTGTTATCCCTACTGTTGCTACAGAATGTGGCTTGGCTTACTACCATAGCACAGTCCCATCACAATACAGTGGAAATAAATGCCTTCTGTCTGAGTGTATATTTGTTTTGGTTATGGTGAATTTTTCTTAAGTAACCCTGGTATTTGTTTCAATCACAACAAGACCCATCGTCTCATCTTAATTTACAGAGTCATAACTAGCAGTACTTCTTTTCAGCATAAAGAGTGCATTGGAACAAATGCCACTATTTATCAGCTGTAATATAGTTCTTTATAAAGGACTTATGTGAGCAAAGAATAAAAATGCAATGATAGTCTCACAATAAATACCCTAAATCCTTTATTGCCTATTTATGGTGTAATCTTTCCACAGTTGTACAATATATGATGGTTTAGAAAAAGCTTCAGAATACAGTTATATAGTTTGTTTACCAGGAGATGGCAATGGTGATCTACTGCAGTATGAGCTTATATACAAGGCCCGTATAATTCTTCCCCAACACCACAAACTTCAGTAAGAATGACCAAAGTATTCCAATACTGGTTTTGCCTTCCATGTTTCTGGCTTGTATCGGTTGCTGCTATTTGTTGTAAAGAAAGTTTTTTTCTTCCTCTCATTTTTGATTGAAATTGCTGTCACTACATTATTTAAAGATGTCTAAATACAATCATTCTGGTATTCTGCAAAACAGAATATTATTTAAAAACAGAGCAGCAAATACTATTGAATTAGATATGCCGTGTGTCAGGAAAATCAAATGAATGATGAAAGTAAAAGCTTCAAAAATGCATTTAGTTTTACAGGATCACAACTGAACTTGATTAGATAATAAAAAACAAATTATAGGTTATGCTATGAAAAATCATGTTATAATTTTCTATTAAGCTGCTTGAGGTATGATCTTAAAGTATGCAGATGCCAACTGTTTTACAGAACCTGAAATTATCTTCAATGTTGTCTGAGTTGTTATACTACCTTGACCTATAGTAAAACACACATCATTCTCACATGAATTAGTGTAGCCTTGGTGTTCACACATAGAAGATTACTCACATAAACAGTGGAAGTAAAAGTCGGCTCCTTATGGGATTTTTTTATGTACCTTTAGGTCCTTCTCCAGCAGACTGCCCATTTATTACTTTTGTCCCCAGAAAACTTGTACAAGGTGACAAGTTGTTTTGTGCATGTTCATTAGATATTTGGCAGTTTTCAAACAGAAGAAATATCTGGTGTGCCTTACTTGTGTTTCACCAGTAGGGCAATGTGTATGGTTGCTCTCCTCTCCCCAGCTATACCCCTGTGTGTAAGAAGTGAGTTGGGGACACTGCTGTCTAGTTAACTCTGCTCTGAAGGAGATCTGGGGTCCCTGTACAGCTGTAACCATCTTTTACTGGGGAACTATGCCCATGGCTGGCTTTTCCTATTCTGAGATACACAGTCCATGTCTTAAATAGTCAGTACCTGGCTTTCACTTGGGAGGCTTATCCACCCTCAAATGAAATAAATGCTTTAATTGGATCTGCTATTTGTAACATTAAATGCCAGCATCATTGCTTTTCCACTCTTACTATTTTAGTATTCCTGAAACACTCAGCCAGAACAGTAGAAATGTGAGGCTACGAGAGGAGGAATGGATTAGGTAGGGAGTGCTTACATGTAACAACAGATGACAGAAGGGAAAAACCTCATTGTTTTACTCATATGAAGGTCTCAATTTTCTAATGTTTCAATTGCATTTAGTTTTCTAAAGCTGTTCTTCACCACAGTGTCTACCTTTCTGCTGCTATGATATCTTTCCTTTCTTTCCTCTGTTTTGCATGAAGTGGTACTTGCTCAGACTTCATCTGTACAAGGAGCACACATATAGAACTTCCCTTAATGCTGTTCTCGCCACACCTTCGTATCAGAAAACTTCTGTATTGGGGTCTGCCCGCTCAGCACTCCTAATATACTTTCTAGGGAAACAGCTATCTCCACCTAATCCGTAAAAAGACATATCTATGTACACAACAGCAGTAACACATTGCACATCTGCAACACCTTTCCGCTCACAGATCTCACAGGGTACAATGGAAAGACAAAGGTAAGAAAGATTTATTTTTTTTGTTTTACCAATAAGGAAACTGAGCTATAGAGCAAAATGAACTGACCAAGGGAAAGCAGCAGAAGAGATAGGGAGTAGGATTTAGAGGCTGTTGGCTTCTTGTACCTTGCCGTGTCAGCCAAACTCCATTTCTCCTTCCCTTTCAAATTCTTTCTACCTCTTTACATTCCTCTAGAAATCAACACAAAGTTAATCAATACATTCAGTGCTGCTGTCTTCCTTGGGCATCGAGGCAGCCACATATTTTGCCTTATGGCAAGGTTCTCGGGCAGCTTCAAAATCTACCAGGGCTGCAAATCACTCCAGTCACATTCGTATCTCTTCAAAACACAGTTTTTCAGAAAGAGCAAAATGGTGTTGACTGACAGGTGCTCACATAAAATGTCTTGTCTTCTCTACTGGATCTTTTGCTGTGAATACCACACTCATGTCAGCCACATGGAAGGAGGAATTTTGAGTTTCCCTTTTCATATAACTTGTTTAGCACACCCTCCCCTCTCCCTTGTCTTAGTAACTTAGATCGTGCTTATAATCCAGTCTGGAGAAGAGATATGATTGTTGGCTTGAAATGAATTAGCTCTGCTGTCTCTTTGCTTCACTAAGATCTGTCCTGTAAACACACCAGGCTGCAGGCTCTTGAGAATGGGACTATTTACAGCCTTGTTTTCACACTGTTTAGCAAAATGGGGCCAAAGCAGAGAGGCATTGGATGCTACTGAAATGCAGATAATTTTCACAGTGACCCACAGGGAGAAGCAAGGCCAGACTCAGAAGTTAGGAGTTCATAATGAGTAAAGAGAAGTTTAAATTTCTGAATTACAAAGTTGTAAAAAAGATTCAAAGGGAAGGAAGGGCATCCTCAACCCATTCTTTGATAGTACAATGCATAAAATACAGATTTTGTAGGAGTATAATAAAAGATTGTATAGGAGTATAATAAAATCCAGATACAAGTCTGAAAAATTCATTAGTTTCTGCCATGACTAAAATAAGCACTGTCTATGAAAGCTACTTTGCAATGGTAATGAAAAGCAAGTGGAAAAGCAAGTGTTAGCACCAGTGCTGCAATGTGAAATAATTTCTGTATACTCAGTTCTGTCATTGTGAACAATGTTGTTGATTATAAACCACATCAAATTCCCAGTCCCCCAAAACAAGTATTTTATTTTGTAGTTTCTCTAGTAATTATGAAATCAACAGAATACTATCAAGTTGTACCACAATTAAGCTAAATATATACTTAAATGTTGTAACGTATTTGGTAATTGTAATATCTTTGTAACAGTAACTTCCTTCCTAGGAAAAATCAAGAGTGTTTCTTGAGCATTTTTCAGGGATGGCATCTAATGATAATGATGATGCTCATCTCTCTCATAATTTCATGATTTAAAAAGTACTTAAATGCAATTTAGAATCAAGGTTTGACCTGTAGGATTTCATTTCTTGTAAACTGATAAGAGAAGCCTTCTAGATTAGAATGGATTTTATGGCCCCTTCAGTGTGTGTGGGTTTGATGGAAGAGATGATGGCACAAGCTTAAGGTGGTGTGAGCAGTTCTCCAGAAACAGGTCTCTATTTAGTCACTTGTGAGATAGTGTTCACTTGTAAAGCTATTACTGTGTCATTGTGCTGAAGACCTTTGTGCTCAAGGAAATTAAGATCCTTGTCTTAGGCCCCCAGTGACAGAATGTCAGCGTGGTGTTTTGCTTCAAGCGATTGCCACTTGCTCAGGGCAGAAGGTCTGGCCAGAGGGTCATGTCTGTGGCCTGGGAAGCAGGAGTTTTATTCCAGTACTTTTCTCAAATTTTTTCAGATGCACACATAGCTCAAGAGACAGCTCGTTAACCTCCACCAAACTAGGAATGTTCCTACTTTGGCAGTTCTGTCTTCAGCCAAAAAGCTAATCAGTCATCGCCATTCTGGCCACGAGAACTGAGCACGTACTCCAAATTAATGTTCACAGATACTGAAATGAAAGCCCTAACTCAGTTTGCAAGAAAAGGCAAGACAATCCTATATGTACTCGTACCATTAGCTTAACATTTGTTTATAGATATTTATTCAGAAAAACAAAAAACAAACAGGAAACAGAAACCTTACTAATTAATGCCAGTGACATGAGTGCAGACTCAAGAATAGCAAATACCTCCTAATATAATGATAAAATTGGTTCACAAATAATTCATTGTCTAGAATGTCTTCCATCAAGTATTTGCATCCTTTTACTATCCAACATTAAATTGCATAGACCTTTGCTGTACAATAAATGATTTATAGATGTATAATTTTGATCAACATACATATGAATTTAAAAATTAGACGGCTTGGTTAAACTTTTCCATACTGCTCAGAGTTGGATGTCAATGGTCAGCGGGAGCTTCCCACCAATTTCAATAGGGATTTTGAAAAAATCTCATCCTTCACTAGTTATTTGCAGGAAAAGCTAATGTGTCTTAGCTGTTTCAGAATATTTTGTTTCATTTCCATTTGTCCTTACTTACTCCATATGATACTATTTGCATGGAAGGTAGTTTTCTGTCTAATTTAATACTAACTTTTAAATCATTTGGTTCAATAATTGGCTTTTTTTTTTTCCCCCAGGTCTGTAAAATACAAAGATCAGACAAAGCAAAGACAGATCACATCTGTTTCCAACACTGTTTGGCTAAGTATTGTTGAAAATTATGATTATCATTGCATAAAGAAACTATTATGACCATATTTTAAATAGTGTTTCTTTACTGAAATTTATAGAATTGATGAGTAAAAGAGTTTATATGAAGTTTTTAAAGTTTCTAATTTTATGAATGTAATGAGCCAAATTTTTTGTTGATGTTAAGTAGTATGCAAGTTGAAATATTTTAGAACATGTGAAACATATTCAAATTCCTTCTAGAATATAAAATTCTCAGAAGAATTTTAAAAGCAACTTTCATGAGACCCAAACAACTGGAAAATAAAGCAAAACCATTTAATTTTTCACTTTTTTTAATACAGTCTGAAAGCACAACATCCTCCTATCTTCCAAGTTGTGGATATGGATAGAATATTTGTCTTTTATCTTTATCCTGCTAAAATCAGCCCTTGCAGTTGGGCGAACTCATCTTGGTGTATGGTATAGTCAATACAGACCTAAGAAACCTTTTGTTTTCTCTTTTCTGTAGAAGACAGCAAGTTCACTGTTCTCAAGATTGTCTTCGTGAAACTGTCCATGGGATGACTAAGTAAAAGAAATAAGGGGAACTAACAGGGAGAAAAGGTAATCACAAGAAAAAGTGAATTGCCAGCCACGTGCAGAGGTATGTTTATCATAGTGGATGTGTGTTTTTCATGAGATAAAGTTTTCTGAGTTTAACCGCATGAAAGGGATTGTTTTTATGTCTGTTGAAACATTTGTATTTTCATTGGACTTTCTGATTAGCCCATTACCTTCCCTGCGTGGCTTTTCTATTAATGCTTTTCTTACTAATGCTTTTCTATACTGAGAACTCATCTGTCATACCCTGTGCATGTCCAAGCACCTCTCCTTTGACCAAGAATAGACAGCTTATTTTTTTACCAATTACTGGCATGCACAGTCAAAGCTGAGGCTCAGGTTTTTTTATGTCTCCACAATTACAAAGCTTCAGTGTAAAGGCAGCTTAGGTTTTAAACCAACTAGAACAACAGTGATTTCAGCATTGTTTTTTCAGCTTTCTGAATGAATTTTGCAGCTTGAACAGTGTGGTCCAAAGACAGACTGCTGCCATTGCCCAATGTTTACATTGTCATGTTTACATATTGTGCTGCAGACACCCACTGCTGTATCGACACAGTCTAAGAAACGTCATACTGAGAGTATCAATAGCCATAATTAAGATTAACAGTCTTTTTGAATACTTAATGCTCATTTTTAGTGACTACTTTTCACGGGCCTATCTAAAATCAGTTTTGTGCCGTAGTTTCAAAAAAAACCCACCCAGATCCAGAGTACAATTCTCTTTCTTATCTACTTATCTCGTTTTTCATTGTCAAGAAATGACAGCAGAAATTCAGGCACTATTTTACACAGCTTAATAGACTTGATAGATAATATTGTTTAAGAAAACTCTTAACGTATTATATCTGTAGTAGAAACGATTTAGGAAGTCAGAACCTAAGACTTCTTTTAAATCTTTCTCCATTCAACATAATTAAACTTTAACCAATTCTGCTAGAAAAACAGAATTTTTATAGGCTGCTATAAAGCCCTGATTTCTTTGCCAGGATGTATGCTAGACAAAAAGTTACTCTTGGTTTTGCATGAAGATCCCAGCCAGTGTAAGCTGGAACCACCCCAGACAAACCACATGAATTTATCCTGTGCTATGCCTCACACAAGTATTTTTTTCTCATGAACTAAATTGTCTTTACTCTTTTAACCCATTACTTTACAAAAGAAATTACTCTGTGGAAATAGCAAGTAAACAAAGTGAGTCCCTTCCTTCACTTTCCTGCATGATATACAGCTACCAATATAACCGAAAACTTTAAAATTATGTCACCAGGGTAAACAGAAATTTTTGTTATTGTACTATTTTATAGGTGCAGAGACAAGTAGCTGACAAATTCTAGTGAATTTATTTTCATCTTTCTTGAGAATAGTAAGCTAGCTAGGATGTGTTCAGAAACACTGAGACACTCACTCAGAGACGGGGTTTCTTAATACATTTGGTGTTAAGATACTGATTTGGGTTGCAAGAGCCTCCACATCATTTTTTGCTCGGCCCTTCTTAGAGCAGGGTTTTTCAATCTAAGGAGTCACTGTTTAGTCAGAGCAGAGACTAAGCCTATCATATCCAACACCAGAGTCTTGATTGCCCCACCTGTATAGTTTCCATCTTCCTCAGAAGAGCTTTTTCCAAACAGCAAAAATAAGAGAAAAATTTGAAGAAAGAGACGTTCGGTGGGAACAGTCCAGCTACCTCAGTTTTATTGACAGCTTAAAAAAGTGTAGATGTCAGTATGAGGGGTAAGCCAGTGAAAAATCAAACAGTATCTGCTCTTAGTCAACTGGGAAAAGTCAGAGGTAGGTCTTGAAAAATCAAAAGGACAAGATGGGTCCATTACATTTTCATTTAGCGTGACCACGTAACTGTAAAATAAAGGGAATTCCTAAAGGAATCTTTTTTGTCATATAAACACTGTGTCTCTACAAACAAATCTGGCAAGGCTGAGGATCTGGCTCCCCAGACTAAACATCAGAATACCATGGATAATGTCAAGAGGCAGCAATGGGACTGTCAGATACTGCTATTGTCATCACACTATTACCGTAAATATCTATGAATTTGACTAGTTTACAGAAACTGCCAATGGATATTTTAATCCATAAGTACAGAAAACACAACTATTTTACCATATGGTCATTGAGGCCAATCTCTCTTTGAAAGGTCATTATTTACATTACTTCCCTTGTAATCCCCCACATGCACCTACAGAATAAGATTATGACGTTTAATCTTTCCAATGCTGAAAACAAGACTTTTATGCAAACTGATAAAAATTCTATGTTTGATTTATCTGTAAACCAAAATAGTCTGGTAGTTTGCCTTGAAGTTAAAAGAAAAAACATACTCTGTCAAATCCTCTGTATTCCTTTTTATGTATTTTGTCATTTCCCCTCTATTAACTCTGTCCTAAGGTTGAAAAGAAGAGTGCACTCTAGCTTCCATTTACATATACTGTACCTTAGGTTTTACTTTTTTGGTTGCAGCCTGTTAAATTTATTGACTGTAAGCCCCTTGAGCTATTGAAGAGTATGTGGCTTACATTGTATGTCTTTTGAAAGACGCTACTGGTAGCCTGTTTTAATGTGCTTACTCTCTCCAGATACAATTTGTCTTACATATTCATTGGTTTTTAGTGCCAGGACCAGTCTCTTCATTGTAGCTATTGTTTGGAAGTCTTGCATAGATATTAAGGCTTAGCAATTCTTCAATGTTGCTCAAGGGAACTGAGTGTCAAATGAAATAATCATTGGGAATTTGGGCACTGAAAACCCCTAAGCAGCTGGCTTTGGAGATGTCAATAAAAAAAAAATAAAGGAAAATATTTTGAGATGGCATGAAACACACTTTGAGAAGTCTAGGATATTTTAGTTGTACAAATAGAGCTGCCCAAAACATAGCGCTTTTCATTCATTGACAATTACTTGTCATTTTAATTTCAATATTTCATATGTCCTGAAATTCAGAGAAAATTTAATCTGTAAAACACTAGCACATGGAGCTGGGAGAGCAAAACTAGTTCTCCTGCATCCTGCAGCTGCCTTTTCTAGTGGTGGAGCTGACAAGAATTCTGATTTCATTAGAGAAGGACTTGGGGTGGAAAGGATCAGGGCTTTCAGGTGTTCAGTTTCACAGGAAAGAGTCCAAAAACCTTGAGAACGATGGGTCCTTGTGTTTGCAGACTCTGTGACCTTGAGGTCTCTGTATCCAAGAGCTCACCTGTTAGGTTTGTTCCCAGGGTGTGGTAACAAGACATTATATATTATATATAATGCTGGATCTTGCTATCAGGAATCCCACTCATTCTTCATGCCCTGATGTAGAGGTGCTTTTCAGAATTTAATCTGTTCATATAACAGGAGTTGGCATGTTGACTGCGGGTGCTAACTTTGAAGTTAACCAGGTTGGTTACCTACAGAAGCATAGATTTAAAAGGATAGGTGACGTACAGAAAGGTTTGGACTGTGAATCCCACCCAAGCATTTTAAGATTTAAGCTGCTATAGGTATCCTGACCATCTATTGCACCTGTGTGATAGAGCTTGGGCTTCTGTTCAGATCGTCTACATCCTGTCCGAGATGCAATCACACTATGTTTGGTCCTGAGACAGAAATCTCTAGTGGCGTGTTTTCATCTCTAGAACATCCATACTGAAAGCCAAGCTCCTTTCTCTCTGGGAAAGCCATGAGAACACCCCTGAAACTCCAAGAACTGACCTCTGCCTCCAGTGAGATTTCTGTGTGCTGCAGTCCATGCTCCATGCCATTACCAGCTGTCTGCCAGACTTCCAGTTATTCTACCCCGACTGTACCTTCAAAATCTATTTTTGCTAGGAACATCTCTGTCCCCAGCAAGTACAGCATAAGAAAGATAGTTTGGACAGTCTTTCACACAGCAAGTACTACTATAATAATTGTATTTTTACTTTTAGTGTAAAGAAGTGGGGAGGTCATGGTGTCCCTAGTCCTACTTACTGGCTTAGATACTCTGTGGCCCCAGCATCGACATGGGAGTGATGTGTCCTTACAGGCAAGCCAGAAGAGCCTAATATATTTCTATGTCATTGCTTCATAGCACCTTAAAGCTTTTGTACGCAAAACTGTTAATGAAATAAACATGTTTTAAGTTACATTTGCTCTATATAGCGAGTATGGGTCGTGGAAGAGGAGTATATTTTTGGTTTGTAGTGTACACTTCAAATAAATACAATTGTATGTTTCTGAATCTTCATAGTACCCATCATCACAATTAGCTTAAGTGAAGCTGTATTTAGCTTGCATATAGCTTCAATTTGCTGCAAAGTAAATCATCAAATAAATCAATAATTTAAAACCTAGCAAACAGTGCAGACTTTCCCAAAAGAAAAAAACAAACAACCCATTATGCCTGGGCATTTCTGAATGCAGAGCCACTCCTTTCCCAGCTTCTCCGAGATACATGTGACTTTTTCTAACACCAGACATTTTCATTCAAGCAAAGAGGAAATATGTAAAACCAAACAAACAACGACAAGAAATGAAGCTTTGATTAGGAATCTGTGAATAATGATCCTTTTCACATATTCAGTGTCTAGGATGTTTAACATGTTTTACATTTTGTATGTATCAAGCCGAGGTCTGACAATTAGATTTTGGTATTGAAAGAAACACGCTTTACTAGAGAGGGAGCTTGTCAGGGCTTGGTGCCAACTGGCTGCAACTAGTTATGTTGCAAACACATCCAACACCCTATTTGGAGAATTGCAAGAGGGAACATGTTTCATATTTTCCTCTTTCTTGTTCTGTTCTCTACAAAATCATAATTGGAAAGTGCTAGTTCTCTCTCGGTTCCTATGGAAATAAGAAAGCTAAAAGACTTTTCCATGGCGTGGGTAAATCACAGGTTTACATTGGTGCAAATTACTATTACGTTTGTATCCTTTTGTACAAGTTATTACTATGAAGACTGCATTAACTGTCTGCATTTCTTAAGTGATGGTATGTAACAGTGAATTCAAAAGGTGGAAAAAGGTTATTTTTATATGTGTTAAATTAGTTTGTTTATTTTATTGCCAGGAATGTAATAAGGACCAAAAGCATAACAAAGGTCTAAAACTTAAGGATATTTTGAATAAAGAGAACATCCATGGGTGAATTGTTTAGAATGAGTTTGAGGGCCAGGGACTGCTAATCCTAATTTCAGAAAGGGATAAAACTCCCTGATGTTTCACAAAACGAGACAAGTATTTTCCTGATGAATACTGGACAGACATTTTAACTATAGCCATTTAATTCCACTTTTTCTTGCAGATTTTGCATCTTCCTCTGGAACATCTGGCTCTTGCTTGTGACGGAGACTGATCCTTGGATGAGGCAAATGACTACCCTGGTGTGTTCCTTCCTTTGAAGGAGAGATATTATATCAGCTTATTTAAAATATCAGTTGGTATCCTTTGTGTAACTCAATATATTCACTGCAAACAACTAATTAGCCTATGTCCGAGATACCATTACATTTTTCCTGAAGTCACATGTAGTATTAAAGTAATTACTGTACTTTTAGAATATAATTATTTTACAGTGTATCAATGTAAAAAACATATTGATATGTATGTACATCTAAGCAATGAAAATTAATACTTTACAATATGACGGATGGTTTAATTGTTCTATGCCCTAAATTTAAACATGCAGAAAAATGGTAAATGCATGCAATCTCCCAAAGACTGAAGTAGGAATGTAACTATATATCAGAAGCTCAAAATTCCACTCTAAGACTAAAATTGCACTTTATTTTTATAGCTAGAGATGTCCATATTTCATTATATAAAAGAGCTTTCTCATTTCTGAACACTTCAGAAAAGAAATGACTATTGTGTTTGGTTTAGAATGAATGAATTTCATCTCAAATCTTTTGTTTGCATCACTGTGCAATGTGCCATTTTCTCAGATGAAACTCAGTGTATTTGCAGAGCAGACGGCAGAAGTATGTATGATTACCTCACCATTTCTTTGTACTGAGCATAGATGGAGGTGAATTAGAACTCATCAGCAGGAGAGGTTTTTGTTTTCTTCCCAAACAAACTACCAAAGAATCCCAGAGCACAGTTTAAACTATTCAAACTCAAAATAGACAGAATTTTGTCTGCCTGATTCCAGTAAATACTTGTGTATTACTTGTAGTGATATACTTTCAGGAAAGATGCTGGACACTGTAAACACCCATGTGGAAGATAATTCTCAGTATCCAATCATCTCAGGCCTTTCATGTAGTAGAAAGCTTTACTGAGTAGGATTGTGAGAAAATAGCTGTGTTGACAAAAGCCCAGGTTTAGACGCAATTACACAGGCAAAAGAATCTATTTGCCAATACATTTTCTTTCTGTTTAGAGATCTGCAATAAGGTGTATTTGCCAATATAGCCGCTTTCCACGGCACATTTCCAGTGTGTGCCAGTGCAGCTCTATCTGCAGAAAAAACATTTTAAATATGAACAAGGTGAACGATGCCTAATTAATTAGACTGCATGTCTTTGGAGCATTGAAGTTTGGTGTTCCTTATCAGTCCTGAGATGGAGGTTACTGATACTGAAAGATTTAGTTCCTGATTCTGCAATTCATATTGTGTACATGACACTAAGCCACTTCACTGATGCCAGTTAGATTACACCATCTAAAGCTGACTAGAGCAAAGAGACCTTGAAGAAAGTGAAAGGAAACAAATGGAGCCACCTTGATGTTGGCAGCGGGCACTATAAAGCAAGTTGCTCTTAACTGTCAATGAAACTAGTTTTTAGTACATGCAATATTCGGCCTCACGCCTGCTGTGCACCGGCCCTTTGCCAACCAGGCCCTGGGACCCCTGAGTGCTGTTACTTACTTGCAAGGGAGGCGGACAGGATGGGCAGCAGATGGTTGTTCCTGGTTTCTGCTGATGTTTATGGTCAACTTCATACTTTCCACTGTTTCATGCCAGAAACCTGTTCCCTGGAAAAATTTTTGGGCAACCCTGATTAAAAGGGGCGGCTTAACTCTTCCCAAGACTCTGTTTTCAATTGCAGAGGTATTATCTTGCCTATGGCAACAGGCTCTACTGTCTGCCACAGTTCACTGAAATATCTGGCTCAGACAAAACTTTTGCGAGAAAACGTTCTTCTCCTTTAGCACATGATGTAAGAGGAGATAAAGCAAGAGATGTGAAATTGAACAAGAACTGATGGCTGTGCTGCTTTTCTAGAAAGACAAGTGCTGACTCGGGTCTTTGGTTTGTGTTGAACAGAGCAGGAATGTGAGCCTCCAGCTCTTGCCTTCTGGTTATCCTCCTCTCCACTGGATTTTTGGTTATTTTAGGATCGGTAATACCTGTTTTTGTTGATTTTGTTTGTGTGTGAGTTATTGGCAACTTCCTGACACAAGACAGAAGTGTTTTCTATCTTTAATAACTGTGGCATGCAGGAAATTCTGCTGTTTCATGGTGGCAACTTCATTCATGTGTTTTACTAGAAATCTGCCTATTTTCTGTGTGATTGTATTTTGATGTCCACATAGCAAAATTTGTTGCTACTTTTTGCTGCTGTGTCAAGCTGGATGCTCTTGTTTGACATATGTTCCTGTGGAATTAGCTGAATTGTGTAGCAAACAGGTTTTATGTTTCTGCTCGGTGTAGCAGGGAAAGTAAAGGTTATCACCACCACAGGACATGGGAAGGAGTGGTCACTCCTCCGAGCTGTCTCTGTAGCTGTACTGATGGTGTTTGGTGAAGCAAATATGCTGCAAATTACAGTGTGTGCTTATAGATCAATTTATGCTCCTGCCTGCTGCCAATAACGTGCTGTGCACGAATGGAGCTAACTTGGTAAACATGCACTCCCATAACAGAGAATAACCAAGTGTTGTTGAAAGGAATAATTAATTAATGTTTGTAAAGCACTTAGAAACAGTAAAGCACCTTATTAGTGCTAAGTGTTTGGGGGCCTAGCTTTCTCATCAGGAGTTAAAGTCATCTTCTTTGTTAGTCTTTAACTGAACAAAACATTAACCGTATAAAGCCTTTGTATCTAATGTCCTCAGTCAGGTGTTTGTGCGTCTGGCAGTCATTAAGATGCAGTAGATAAACAAGATGAAACTAGAAATGGCATAAATCAGCTCATTTCCACTGATGCCAGCAGAATCAAGTTTATTTACATTAGCTGTAGATCAACAACGGAGAATCCGAAGCACAGATCCTCTTCTTAGCCACTGGGCTCAGTCAGAACTGCTGACTGGTTTATTCACCACAGCTCCCACCTTGACAAGCCTAGCTGCTGGGAATGAATACAAAACTATATTAGGGCACAGTCCTCCCTGTGCAGTGAGGCAGACAAATTGGACGGCTTAGATTTGCTACGTGGGGCAGATAGCCGGCTAAATGAACAGCCCCTTGGTACTATAGAGCAGGAATCCTATTTATCAGACTTTTGTGCAGGGCTGGAAGGTGACATCTTTGTCTGACCCTGGTTCAAGAGCCCAGGAACATGGTGAATAAGCAACTGTGCCTTTATTTTCAAAGAGCCTTGGCTGCCTCAAAAAACTCACAAGTCATCAACTGAAATGTGGATTTACTTGGGAGACTAAAAGAGCTATGAGCCACCCAGAGAAGGACCACTTGGGTGAATGATCCTGGCAATGTAATACAATCACACAGCCCCAGTAAACCCTCTGCTTACAACACCATGTTGTGTGGCATTACACCTTCTCTGAAGGCCGATCTTCCTCTCCAGGAAGTCTGCAGTCTACAGTCAATATCCTTATCTGCCTAAGAGGGGTGTTAATCTATGTTTCACTCTCTCTAAACAGTATCTAAATCTTAGACATTGTGGGAGCAGGAGAAGTGGGAGGAAACAGTAGACAATCCTGTGGAAAACATGGCATTCTTCAGAAAAGAGTTTAAGACTAATTGGGCAGAGAGCACAAGAAAAACCATTGTACTGACCTGTCCATCAGAGCGTGCACTTTTAAGATTATCATACACCTTTGCCAGACAAGTTCCCTTTCTTTAGACAGAAATTTCGCCAGACTAAATGTGATGATATTGGCCATCTGTTCTATATTTGTGATGTTCAGCACCTCTGTAGCTCAGACTGAGCTTCCCGGTTAATCAAAATCCCGATGATGTTCCCAATTCAGTTGTATGGTGCATGAGCAGTATGACCGAGTATATGTCACATATCGTCACTGGCAGTAGTACTGGGAGAGCAAATCCAGTCTTTGATCTTTTAGATGTTTCATCTCAGACTGGTGGATTTTTTTTTCTGGCTGGATTAATTGGCAAAGTAAAAAGGTTACTAGCCAAGCAAATCCAATTATTCATCCCTTGCTGCTCTTGAATAAAACTCCATGGTTGATAAAGGGTCACAGCTAGAGAGAATTAAAATAAACCATCAGGACAATGGATATTCTGTTTTTTTTCAACCTCTGCACCAGTCTAGCGCAATGTATGTCTGGCTCACTTCAGTTGCAGTGCTGGAACACAGTGTGCCAGAATACCTGTTTGTGATATTTTTTGAAGAGCTAACTATTACTAAGACTGGTTCATAGTTATCTTTGTAATTAGCCATCTGTTATCGATCTATTTACCTAATCTGAGAGAGATCAGAACTCTTGCATATCCTTCTTGCTCCTAACATTGCTTAAGTTCACCATTGGGACCTTTGTGCAAAATTGATAAAGAACTAAAAAAGTGTTTCTTTAAAAGAGCAGTTCTTTTTTAAAAAAGTGGTTATGCCTAAATGGCAAAAGTCATAATTTGTCTCCTGACTTCATCAAAATAACACACTTTGGAGATGTTGAGAATCTTTTTGGAGGTTTGAGTAGGAAAGTGAGAGGTCTCTCCATGATCCATGCAATACTCTATGGAGCTGCTGACTTGAGACACAGAACTGGTAGTACTCACTCATAAGCCCACTGCACTTAATGACCTTTATTATCTGATAAACTTTCTAAAGGTCATCAAAACTTGTACTAGAGACTTTTCAATAAAGCAGAAGTAGACTGTGTTTATGAAACTGGACAGTTAAACTGCGGTTTCTTTCTATGCTATGGTTATTTGGGTGCATATGAGAAAATACTGAAAGAAGTAGGTAAGTTTAAGTTGTGCTAGTTTCCTACATGTTAGAGTAGCAGCCTTCCTTAATACTATTTGTAGGTGAACACAAACATTTTCATCTTCATTTGTAATCTCTTGCCTTCTCAAATTCACAAATATTACAGACCTTAGTATATACGCATACAAACATATACATATATGTTTTATCATATTAGGTTTTTCACCCTTCTCTGTGATCTCATGAAAAATTGTAATGATCTCTTTAGATCCTAGTGACTTCCTGTCTTACATATCCACAGCAATATGAAGAAGTTCTTATCAAATCCTTAGATACTCTGTGTCTGTTGTCAGAAAAATTAAACAAGGTAAGAAATTTAAGAGAGCCAAAGGCTTTGTTTCTCTAAGTTTCTGAATCCAGAGGTCAGAGCTGTAGTGATTTGGGTGAAAAACTCGAAGAATCCAGCAGAGGTAAATGACACAACAGAAAGTTTCACAGGTGTCAAGACAGAAGGTGAATGTATGATAATTAATTCCATCTCCTGGAGTACATACTGCTAATTGAGTTGGCGGCAGTATCATTACTGTGATTCATAGGCTAATAGATTTTAGACCAGAAGCAACCATCATGATAATCTAGTCCTACTGTCTGCATAGCAAAGACCACAAAAACTCACTCAGTGGCTGCTGCATCAGCTGTCTGATTTCTGCTTGAACTATGGTGTTTTTTTCAAAAAGCCATCCAATGCTTACTAAAAGATGAGGTGACATAAAATATACTGGATACTTGGGTGAGTAGTTCTAAAGGTAATATTTTCTTTGAAATTTTCAACTTGTTTTTTGTTTCGTATTTACATTGAAAATTCCATAGGTGTATTTTTTGTCTAAATGTGCTCCAGAAGAATTAAGAAAACTCTCAGACAAAATTTTTATTTTTTTTTTTTCCTGGAGTTAAAGATATGTGTGAAGTTTATGATAAACATCCTATGGTGTTAGAAACATCTTTAACAAATTATTGAAACTTTACCTCCTTTTTTTCCTTCTCTCTCACTTCTCTCTCCTTGCTTCCCCTTCCAAAAAATTTGAGACGATATTAAAAAAGGAGGAGAGGTGGCAGAGAAAATTCACAAATAAACTGAGAAATTTGAAAATATACAGGATGTTTCTGGACAAATCTAATAGTAGGCAGATACTGACATTCCTATAGTCCTGGACAAAATGTGTGGGGCTTTTTGTTTAATGATCCCACCTGTTCCCTCCAGCACATCCTTGTTCCCTAGTGTTTCCCCTAAGTCTACTTTATTTGATTTGTAGAATGTGTGAGGATCACTTAGGTAGATCATATCAATGACAACACAGTGACATAAACAACTAAGCAGGGTGTCATTGTAGGCAGGTAGAATTTGCCTTTTTTACAGGCAATATTTCAGTAAGTCAGCAGTGCTACAGGAGCTTAACCCACTTCCCATTCCATAACCAACATCAGATATTCTGAGAGAGATGCTTACCATTCTTTGCTTGTCCGCGTGTCCTTTTATCCCACAGAATAATTACACAAAATCTGATAAAACTTTGGCATTGACCAAACCTTTATTCTGTGAAGGCAGTGTCAAAACATTCATTGATTGCACCTGAATAAATGTCTTGCCGAGGTAAGTGATGCTGTTTGTGAAACTACTATAAATTACTCATGATGTATTTATAGTACTTATAATAAAAGTTCATCAAAACTTGAGACTTTTAGAATTAATCAGAGGTAGACTCAGAGCATGAGATGGAAGAGTTTAGCTCTCAAGTACAGTTATGATAGGGGTATCCAAATGAGCCAGTGGTAATAAAGATGTCATTCCCATGTTATCTCATGATTATATCAAGTATCTGTCTAATTTGTGAATAAAGTTTAAACTGCCGTGTACGTTCAGAAGCTGAGAGAAAACATGGTGAGTTTCCAAAGGTGCAAATGAACTCGTGTTTGCAAGTAAGTCAATGACAAACTGATGTGATGAAAGATTTACTCCATCAGTGACTTGGCCCTGTTCATTTCTCCATCTGGTAGGTAGGCAGGCAGATTCAATTTTTGCCATGTGTTTATTCTTTTTGTATCAAAATGAGTTGCATTTATATTTCAAGTCACTATGAGGTGGTAACAACCTTACAAAATGTATTGATTCACATTAAAAAATGAGGAGTTAGCAGGAGCACAATGCCACCCAATACACAATATTCTATTTAAAGAAAATGGCAGTAAACAATATTTTTTTATTAAAAAACCTCAATTACAGTCCTTAAAGAAAATTAAATTTATAGTTGGGCCTCAGAGTTTTGAAGCTACCGTTGTTTCCGGTAAGTGACTTTGAAATGAGTTTTGGGAAATCATTTTAGTATTGACTTGGGCCATAATGGTTGGCTGCTGCTTTTTTGTATAAGATTGATTAAATTACTCTGAACAAGTTCCAAGACCATGTCCTTCTCTAAGGCCAATTGTGAATATGACCATAATATACTCTTTAAAAAATATTTCAGAAAGTAAATAATATCTTAACCCGGAAGCATGTCGTTGTGCTCTTACAAGAATAAGCAAATTAATTTGGTTTCCTTGTCTCAACATACATCACTTCTTTTCAGTATATCACACATATTCTATTGCTTTAAAAGGCTAGGGTTATTTGCTAGGTTTCTTTTATACACTATGATAGGAGATAATTTTGATTATGTCTTAAAAGAAGTACCGGCTAAGAAATAAGCGTATTGGCAGTTGTACTACTGTCTTCAGCCTTTTTCTGCTTCTTTGAAATGTGTAAGTCCCAGTTATTTCTTCATACTTCAGTAAAGTCAAGTAAATTCAGGGCCATCTTATATCGGGCTCTGTACAAGCACATGGGAATGAGTGCTCTTATTCTAAAAGAGCTTTGAAAATAAATGCCAAATAGGCAAATAGTCCTTAAACAGAGAGGTGCAAGTACTTATTCACAGCTGCTGAATGTGCCTGGGCTGGACACAGAAGAAGAACCAAGGTCTTCATAGACCCATGCCAGCAGTCTATTCAGTGCGCTCTGCTGCTTCTTGGTCACCTGAGTTAAATAGCTTCCAAAACACTGGCAGGCTTGAGTTTTCATAAAAAATAAGGTATGCACTTCAAAAGACGAAATTAAGAGCCAGTAAGACATAACCCCAGGAAGCCATCAAAAGGTGACTGGTGAATGTCTCCCACAAAGCCAGAAGCAAAGTGCACAGCAAGAAATTATGAAAGAACAGGAGTAAGAGGAAGGAAACAGTAGATGTTTTAGGAGGAATATAACACGAGCAGCTGCGCAGTAATTGTCTTCAACAATGACTCTACAGTCATGATACAGAGGAAACCCAACAGATTGGGCTACAACCTTCCAAAGGACAACCTGCTGCAGTTTTGTGGTGCTGCAGCTCCCTCCCCTCACTGCTCTGCAATCTCACAATAAGCCATACATGTTTTGGGAGAAAACTCCCATTGTGTCCTTGTCTTTGTGACAAGTGCAGCGAGTGGAGTGATTAGGCACTCCCTGACCGCACATGGAACTGCTGCCGCCTGGGTTGTAGCCCAATTTGGATGGTACCAGAACTGTACAATCTGAAAAGTACTAGAATTGCACAGCTGGTAGAAAAATACCAGAATTACCTAACATGAATCATGGGCAGAACAGGAAAATATTGACCAAAGTCAACCATCTCACAATCATAAAAATAAGGATCTTAAGCAAGATCCTTTGAGTTCTCAGATACAACAGCAGGCTGTGACCCAGCATCTCTCCCTGAGCTGAGACACCTCTCAGGACAGATTTTGTGGGGTTTCAAAGATCATCAACCAACAAACGCAGTGAAGGAGAAGGGTGAAGTCAGACTTCTCAAGATTGAACAGTCACCCACTGACAAATACTGAACCATCAAAGGTAAGCAATTCACTAAACCCAAGAAAAAGGATATTCTGATTATAGGTTAACCTCTGTATGTCTGTACATGTATGTATCTCTGTGTTTGTGTGTGTGTGATTTGATTTAGAAAATCTTCTAGTAAGTTCTTGAACTTTAACAAAGACGCTGTTTTGATTGTAGCAAATTCCATCGAATCACTTTGTTGATGATGAAGTACTGTTACAAGGTACACAGCCTAATCTTGTGATCTTCTTCAAAACAATTAATAAACCGTAAATTACTGTTAAATCAAAGCCATGTAAAATCAGGCTTTGTGACAAATAAATATAATCTGCAGGATCCTAAAAAACTACTTGTGACCAGTTCCCAAATCTCTGGAGTTTCCTTCTGAGATGGACTAAGTGAGCTAGGGAGCAAAACTCCCCTAATAAAATCTGGTTCAATAAATACACAGATTGCTGGGGAGCATGGCCCTGTGATACCTTTAGGCATTTCCTTGGCATTAGTTTCCGTGCTAGGAGATACTGCACTGAGTCTTAACCTATAATACATGGGAAGTCTTGGTTGACAGGCAGATGAGAGTGGCTCACAAAAGTCATGATTTTCTGTTCTTGCTGGTTTTAAGTGTCTTTAACTCCTGCTGACAAGAGTAATCTAGCTCCTCAGCAATCTTAAGTAAAAAGGAATCCTGCAGGTTACAGGTTAAACTAGCACTGAAACAGTGAGTAGCTGCAGTGTTCTGTAATTATTTCCATGAACTCTCTCTACCCAGTCCTTTGTTGTTCAAGGCAAAGATGTTTGAGTATCAGCACATGGAAGGAAGTTTCAAAACATCTGCTACATGCCCTACTCTACAGGTGGTCTTCTTTAGATCTTTAGGTTAGAAAGAAAACAAGTTTGCTCCTAAAACTGATCAAAGAAGAAGGGATGATTTGGTTGAATGAATGTGGAAGGAAGTGGCAGCTTGTGTCAGATTTTTGTAGCTACTATTTATTTATTTATTTGTGTTGTGTTTCTGCCTTGTGTAAAGAGAAAAGTCTTATAATTTAGTGCCTGAAATTCGAACTGTAATGTGCTCTTTTCTCCATCTCCCTCTATGCCCCCTTGGTTAAAGCAGTAATTAGTATTTCAGCCTGCTTAAGGTAACACTTTAATTATCTGTAGTAATTGTAAGAATTGAAGAATATCCCTTCAGGTATTACAGTGTTATTTTTGATGTTCTGCTTAAATACCTAAATTCACATTATTCACCAATATTCCCTCCTCAGTGGGGTGGTGCTAACAACTTTTTAAACCACAAAAATGGAGAAGATACAAAATAAAGAAAAAAGAAACAGTCAATTGAACTCTTAATTTGTCAGCTAATATCTCACTCCATATGATTCGAATGGTCTCATAGCAAAGCATGTACCTAAAAAAGGAAGCACTTTCTCTGAAAAGCTGATGTCCCAAACAGTTAGAGTAGAAGCAGGTGGACATAATGCATTGTAGCTACAGTTGACCAAGGGGAAGAAAGTAAACACCAAGAAAAATCTGGGCCAAATACTGCCAAATCACAAGTCATGTAAAGTCTATGTGTGCTGTTGGACAGAGCTAAGAATTAGTATTAGTCACTTTGTCTTTCTGCCATGCTTTCACAGGACAGAGGCAGAAATGGCAAGCAGAATTTACCAGGTTCAAGAAGGTGATTTTGAAAACAATTCATAGTGAGTGGACATACATTAAAGCAAAACCAATTCTGTTTGCTTCTGGTAAGGCATGGACACTCTCATTGCCAACACTGAGGGTCATTTGTATTCAGAAAATAGCCTCTTTTTCTTTACCTGGTGTCTTGTGCAAAGGCTGTCACTGTATATACACTGTGAAGTTTATGGCTATGGGGGTTTTATAACTATAAATAACTCTGACACCCCAATTGCACTTTCTTTCTCTAGTTCAACAGCAGATCTTTTTTTCAGTAGGTGGTGTGAAAAGAATTGTTTACAATTCTTCTTCCCCTTATTTTCTTTCTGCAGATTCTGACTTATTTAGATTCGTTAACATGACCAAGTGACATATTTTCTACAGGAAGAGCTTTGAAATGAGGCAAGATAGTTATATCTTCTTCAAAACCTGCCAAGGAGAAAATTGACCAATATAGATTGGGAGGCTTTCAAGAAATAGTTTGCTCCCCAAACTGTTTTTGTATAGAAAGAGGTTTCTTTTTTCAAAAGTATTATTCTTCTGTTAAAAAAATATCTGCTTTGCTTTCCAAAATGCACTTTGCCTTCAAATGCTGTGAGGAAACCCCTATATTATGGTCAGATTTACTCTACAGTGACCCAGATAGGAAAGAAAGATGTTTCAACGACATTCTTTAGACATACTTTTTTGTTACTGGGGAGCCTTATAAGTAGAGACAATGCAATATCCAGCATCCTTTTCTCAGAGCTTGTGCCTACTGTGGGAGATGACCCAGCTTTACAAATGCAGAGAGACAACAGCAAAGTGAAAGGAATAGAAATAAGAGGAGGAACGAGAATAAACGTAGGAAAGAAATTCTCAGGAGAGACATTTCTAGTTCTTTAAGGGATTTCTAGTTCTTTAAGGGATTTCCAGTGCACAGTCTGTAGAAAATTTTCATCCAAACTGGACAGAAACCCCCACTCTCCAGGCTGCACCAGAGGCTGGCATCCGACACTTAAATAATACATAAACCCTCGATTTTAGGAAGGAACCACAGAGGGTTCCCAGATAATATACTGAGTAGCTTACATTTTAGTGCATCTGGCAGTGCCCTGGTAATGAACTGCTTGTAGCACATTCAGCATAAAATATCATCACATACAAAATAAATACTGCTTAAACATATCTCTTGATGCAAGAAACATATAAATGATAGCAGTTTAACTTCTCATTAAACTACAGCCTTTTCCTGGACAGAAAAAAACAAGCAAGTGTATTTCAGATTGCAGCTGTGAATGTATCCTATGCTTTTATTCTCTTTTTCTATGTAGTCATGAAGTCTTTGACCCTTCCCATAACATCCTATTATTTTATTTCCGTAGACAAAAATCTGTGATCTTAACCAGAGCCACTCCCTGGCATTCTCTTTTCTATACAGAATTTTATTTTTTCTGGACAAATTCTTCCCACTCTTACTTTTTGTTTTATAACCAACAGTGTGTCACTTGCCTGAAGTCAGAGTTAGGCAAAACCATGGTCACAAAGAATAATCATTGCACATTTAGCTGATGTATTTGAAAAGAGTGCCTTCTACCTTAGCACTCACTGGTTATAACAACTGCTAAAACAGATCTGTACCTAATGTTTTGGTTCCAAATCCACCTTAAGTATCCAAGAGCCGAAAGGAATTATATTCTTTAATTTGCTTAGATCTAAAGATGAATGTAATTTCATTTCCACTATTGAGGGTCTTTATGGTCTTTAATCAATGCCACTATTGAATATACAAATCAGACATTTTTGAACAATGAAAAAAACCCCGTTAATATTAACTCAAGCGTTTTTTAAAAAGTCTAGTAGTGACTGCCTGGCTCTATTAGCTGTGACTGAATTACTTCAAAGTATGTCAGCACAGTTACTTTGTTACTGTGGTTAACAGCATTACATGGGATTCAGAATCTAAATCTCTCAGTCAGACATGTGGGGAAGAATGGCTAGAGAGAATTGTGTGGAGCTTATCATTGTAGGAGGGTGGATGCTATCTTGTGTCTTGTCCTTAGCAGGAATGAGAGAGGGTTTTGTAGGCTGAGTTGTGAAAAATAAAGAATAGGCTTTGTTCGACTATTATGGCAAGTGTCAAACCTGGTGAATAATGTAGATAATTTTTTTGACATTTGAAATTTAGAATAAAGTATGATTAATGTCAGTTCCACTGTTTAGCTTCCTTCTTGCTCTGTACAATTGCCATGGCATTTTTCAGAAAGAAAAAAATGTTTCAAACCCATGTCTTGAACAAGGACTGGGTTGCAGTTTTTATCTTGTATTTATTGCTGCTTGATTTAAAAAAAAATTAAGTAACTTGTAAGCAAAATAAACACATTGCAATCTTTTGTCTTTTGGTGTAGATCCTTAGTGGCATCTTTAGAAACTTAATGGAGTATAGATTAAAAAGATACATGATTGTAAACTCTCGATATCTCAAGTGTCATTCTCACTTAGAAATGTCTTTTGGCTTTACTTCAAGATGATTATACAATCACTTTTTTCACCTTAGGTTACAGGTTGCAAGGTATGCTTTAATCTTGTATGTAATTACAAAATAAAGGAAAGGCATCAAGAACAGAGTTAGTCCAATCTTCTTGTGTTGAGAAAGGACTCAGAATACTTTGATCAACCTTAAACTGTTTGTTTAACCTTGTGTTTACCTCAAATTAAAGAAACTGCGTCCAGTATGTATTTTCCTGGTGATCAGTGAGGAGTTGGGATCTCGAGGTTTCCATATCATCACTGTATCCTCTTATTTGCTGCTGTACACAGGATGAAACAAATAATTTAAAGTTATTCAAAGTATTCTGAGTCCTTTCTCAAATATAAGCACAGTTGCGCCTGGGAAGTGATAGAGGTACCAGCGTTAAGGTGAGTCAGAGCTGGAAGGGCCAAAACCTCTTCCCTTGGCTCTACTTATTCCTCTCTGGAAATATGCAGAAAGTATTTCTAATTTCTTGCCAGGTAAATCCTTATGATCTCATCAACTTATTATATTAGAAAATCAAGATTCGAAATAACTTTTCACGTCACACTGCCCACGGCCCATACCTGGACCCGGTCTGATATGCACACCAGGGAGTTACCCCATCGCACCACAAGACTTTCCTGGACAGAGGAGCCCTCTAACCCATCATTCATGCTTCATTTTTTTTTTCTGTCCATTGATTCAATAACCACTGAAAATCACAGTCCTTGATTACCTTTAGGGATTAAAATGTTTGTTAATTTCCAACCTGAAGCTTTTAAAAAACTGCAGTGATATCATCTTTCCTTGCCTCCTTCCTTCCTTGCAGGTGATGGCACACAGAAGATAATGACTAATTTTAATAACTTTCATGTACTGGCAGGCAATGTGTATGCCTGCCCTCAACACAAACCTTCATCTGTCTGCTTCTGTCTCCCTCCTCTCTCTGCCTCTCTCTGTTTCTTTGTTTCTGTGTTTCTATCTGTCTTCCTTTTCCAAAAATTAAAAATCTCCAATTTATTCTATCTTTAGTCAGAGACATTCTTTAAAACTCCTGATGTTCTTGATGTCTCTCAACACCTGCTGATTTACCTTCACAGGTTTATTTTGGTCAAAACACAACACATGAAGTTCTCTGTTCAGAGAACCAAAGAATAATTATACGAATTTTCATACATAACATTGCTCTTGACATATAGCCAGGTGCGATTTGTGCTTCTTCCACAATGCTTCTGTATTGACAGGCACTTTAGCTCAGGTTTTCTCTTGTGATACCATATAGTACAGCGCCACTTGTTCACTTTGAATGTCATCTCATTGAATCTTGACCATCCTTCCAATTTTTCAGGATCATTTTGAATCTTAATTCTCATTTCACGAATGCTGTTACCCTTGATAGTTTAACGTACACTGCAAATTTTACATGAAGACAGTCTTCCATCATTCAAGTTAATGAAATCACTGACAGACCTCTGTCTGAAATACCTTCCTATCTTTAGAGCAAAGTATTAAATCTTTTAGCAAAGTGTATTTTCAGCCACTTTGGTAGTACTGTTGATAAGAGCTAGAACATATTTTCTCACCTTGCTTATATAGATCCTATATAGCTTTACCTGGGCAAATATATATATGTGTCCTCTTCTACATCTCTTATCCACTAAACAATTATTCTGTCAAATAATATATTGAGGTTTTTGGGGTTTGTTTTGTTTTTCTTTTTACTTTAGGTACTCAAGAGGAAAAACATTTTAACAAAATCACAGTGTATTTTTTTCCCAAAGTTTCCTGTATAATTTCTGTGCCATGGTTGCAGCAAATAAGATGGAGAGCTTGAGGATTTTATTATTGTGCCACTGCAAGTGATTGATTGTAGATATGAACAAGAAAAATTTTCAAAGTGTCTGTATAACCATCTACAGAATAGGTTTAATAAATTAGTTCAGGCTGATTTTCTGAGAATCAATTTACATTTTGAATATTTGAGAGTCTCACATGAAAAGGTATTTTTATCACGATTTTTAATACAGTGATTTGATGAGATCATAAGGATTTACTTTGTAAGGAATTATAATTAATTTCTGAATACAGAAAATGTAATTCCGCAAGCCTAAAATTTATATCTATTTGTCCTCCATACTGTTTCATGAAGGAGAGAGAAAAAAAAAAACCACGAAATCACATACCAGTAGAGCATTTTGATCTCTTCTCTATCTGCCTTGTGACTGCTAATAAAAACCTTTCAGTGGAAAATCTGTGAAGAAAGGGAAAGAGCCCTGGTCTACTTAAGAAGCAAGAATTTCATTATGAAAAAAATCTGGATTCCATACAGTGAGTTAAAATTCCTTTTGTCTTTTCCATGTTAATTTATATTCTACCCTGTCCTAGATATGAGATCTTTTCCTCAAACTGACTTCAATAAAGCAGACTATTGTTCGAGGGAAGATTTTTCTTCTTTCTTTCTGTTGAATGTATGAAGAAAAAGTTGAATAACCCTTAAGCAAATGCATTTTAATAAAAACCTTAGGGGGTGGGAGAAAAGCACTGGAACGATTGCTGAGTCACTTCCTCCGGCCATGCAAGGCGTCTTCAGGAACATAGAAAGCTTGTCAAAGTCAAAACCATGCTTCACTGGGATATCATCAGAAGGCTTCCTGACAAATCTTTGGGGGGAAGACAAGATAATTAAGGAACTGACTTTAGAATGTGAGCTGTTACCTTGTGCACTGAGCTCAGTGGAGCAGGCAACTTGTAAATGTCACCGTCAAACCAGATATTTATTAGTTTGAACTGACACACTCTAACTTCCCAGTAAGTAGTGAGAAAATATTCCCTATCACTTGAGACATTTAAAACTGCAGCAGATTGAATACAGCCTGAAAAAATATTCTCTTGAGCTGACTGCTCTTATGGCAGTGAGAGGAGTGATAAGATGAACACTTTTAGTCTTTCCCTTCTGTTTTTGTCCTCCTACTTTACTGCCACCACCTTCAAGGTACTGTTGGTTGTTTCCACAATCAAAACTGTTTCCAGAGTGCTGTAGGGTGAGTGGGCAAATCGACTCATACAGTAGTGAGTACGTGGAAAATTCGATGACCCAGTGACCAGAGTACAAAATAATGGGAACACTTTAAAAAAAGAAAAAATGACTTTTCCCCTTCTTGCTTACCAGCTGCAGACTGCACCGAGAGAAAAACCAATCACAGAGTCATTCCCAAACTGTCCAGGTGAAAAAGACGTGTAGGCTATTTTGCTTATTGCCATAACTCTCTGGAATTACTTTCTGCCATATATTTGAGTACTTTATTCAAGATAATTTGCTATAACTTTCCACTAGAATCCTATTCCATACCCTGATAAATCTCCTCTCTAGCTCTTCCTGCAACTCCCATCCTGAAAAAATCAGTCCATATTTTTCTTTGTCCATTTACATTCTGAATCAGAGATGGCACCTGAAATATTTAAAGGCTAAGGATCTTAGCAGGTACTGGATAATGCTGTCCAGGCTTTTCCTGTCATTTTCTTTGCTCTGTGGAGGATCTGACATTGTAATAAAAATTCCACACAGGCAAGAAAAAATGATTCATATGACAGGACTATCTCCTACCCTTATCTCCTGGAGATAAGGATCTTTTTACCTACAACTTGAGAAAGTATTATTTAACGAGCATGAAAGGAGAAGTGTCTTATAAAACTGTTGGTTCTACCATACTGAATTAAAGACATACTTTCAGAGAATATAGAGCAGAAATATAATTTTAAAATATGCATCTTGAAGGTATGATCCATTCAGACATATAGATGTTGAAATGATTCAGGTTCCATTTTGCATTACAGAAGTCATTTACCCCACTTCTTGAGTGTTGCACTTATGTAATGTCATTGCACAGTGCACTGTCTTGATTCAGGGTAGTTTGTACAAGGCTTTTGTGGGTGTACATATACAATATGCTGGATGACCTCAAAGGAGTCCCATATATAATGTAGGACATGGCCTGATAAACATAATTTTCCAGGTCTTCAGCATTCCCATGAGACAGTATACATTAATGTATCATCCATTTATGAATTGTGAATGTTTATACCTGATTCTGTAAATGCTCACTCATCTGTTTGACCTTGCCCATAAGACCTCACTTAACCCCCATTGAAACCAATGGAAATTTTCTGTCCTTTACAGGGAACTGAATAAGACTCAACAAGAAGATGAAAAGAAATTCAAATTCAAAGCTATTGAGGATAGGAGCATGAAAATCATAGACTAGAACACAGCTTAGAATTTCCTCTTCTATTTCAGTGTTAATTATATACTGAAATTAAACTATTTTGCCATTCTCATCCAGATCTTTGAGATAACATTAGTGTAGTTAAACAGCTAATTTTCAAGCATTGTAGCCTTAATACAGGTACTGAAACCTGCCTTTACATCTTTTAGCATGAAACCTCGTGTCACTAAAATATAAACACAACACAATTTCTCTGAGCAAACAGAGATGAAGGTGTGCCATGTTTGAAAAACAGCACTCTTTTTGTGTGTATTATCACTTCTGAGCCCTCTCTTGGTTATCTCTCTTTATTTCACACAGGCACAGTATTAGTAGCCTGGAGCAATTTCTGTGTGTCCCTTCGATCAGGAAAACGTCTTGATTTCTTCATTTATATAGCACAGGCCAAGCTGAAGTGCCAATTCATTTCCTGAAAAACACAGATTTAATGCGAAAGGTGGTCCTGAAAAGTTTCACAGTTTCACTGCTTTGGATAAGCACCAAGATATATAGCTGCTTTTTCAAGCATGTCTACCAGGCATCTGAGACCTGCAAAGTCATGGATGGCAGGGAGGGAATGTTCTATGTGCAGGTTCCTCTCTTCAAGACCACCATACATAATAGAAGCATTAAAGTAGGATTAACATGATAACCATCAAATCCACAATTTCACTCTGCTTTGCTTCATGGTCCAGAAGTTTGCCCAGCTCAGAGCCTTCAGCTCTTGCTCCTTATGTCCTCCTTATGTGCTTCCTACACCTACCTTGGATTTTGCAATCCTTTGGTTCTGATACTCTCAGACTCTTCTGAACTTCATTGTGCGCATAGAAGGAAGCAAAAAAAAAAGAAAGAAAGAAACAATGTTAAAAAAATATTCACCAGTCTTTTAGAACACTAAAGAAATTATGACAATGTTTATGGGAAAGTTAAGAGCCATCTTCAGTTTTCCTAGTTATGTGTTTGTTCTTAATCTTCATTAATATAATTTCTGGACCTTGAAATGAATGCAAAAATAGACAGAGGACACAGTTAATGAGTAAGTAGCATGGTCATCAGCTTAGTGTTTGAAGTGCTGAGAGCTGCTTAAAAGGATGTTGTACGGAGAATAAACCACCACATGAAAAAGAGACCCACAGAAAAAGAGCTATTATCTCAGGTAAGAGGATGTGTATATGAAATAACTTTTTGAGACCTTTGATAATTCAATATCCCAACCTCTAGTAACCAGGCCACTAGATCAGAAAACAAATGTTCATAAGCCCTTTTGAAATACCATTCTTCCATAACAGCAGTGCACTAAACTGCATGGTATATGACAAACAAAGGATGGATCAGTATGTGACCTAACGATTATATGAACAAAAGAGGGGAAATACATTGCACCACTTTTCTGTGAGTTCCATTAATCCATGAAATAACAATTGCATTTATATTTGCATTTCCATTACACAGAATAGCCTACCTTCTGACTTATCAGCACAATGGTATTGTTTTATTTATTTAAGCTGGATGGTTTGCTTTCATGGTATGACCAGCTGGTAGAAAAATAGGATTCAATAATGCGAACATTTCACAGTAAATAAATTGCATTAATACAACAATATAAAAGCTGTGCTCAGCAGTATCTCTAGGACAAGAACTGTTCTAGAACTACGCGCGTAGCTTTCTAAACAGTCACTTGGAAAACTGTGAAGGTTACATCTTGTTATGAGAAATAGCACAAAAATGTGTTGTAGATTTCCACTTAGGATTTTGTTTATTCACTTCTCCCCATTGAAAAGATTTACGTATCTAATTGGCTACTTTCATGCAGAATATTTCTGTCTCTATTTCTTGTTCATATTCACTATTGCATGCTTCTGTGTAAAATCTTGCACTACACAAGGAATAGAAAAGCATAGCCATTAACAGAATTTGAAAGTCACTCCTTGCAGAGATCCCCAAAAGGATTCGGAAAGTTTCTGTTGGTGTTAGATGCTTTGACCTGTTTGATTACCTGGTAGATTTAAAATTCTCTGTGCAGAATTCCATCTCCTCTGTGGGCTGGTGTTTAGTATAAATATTCTTTGCTCCATTTCTTTGAGCTGTCAGAGGCAATGGTTTTCCCCTCTTTCTTCTTTGGTCCTCTCTGGTTATAGGGTAATGACAATCTCTCTTAAGAAAATCCTTTTAGTACTTTGCTATAGAAGCAATCAGCAAAACCTCTGCTTCTACATCCTAAATAGATCCTATTCAAAGAATGTAGACTAAATCTCTGTTCAATAATCTGTCCCCCTTTCTACCAATGAACCATTTACAAAGGGGCTACAAACATTTCAAAAGATACTCAGTTGGTGTCATGACTGTTGTTTCTTATGTCAAGTGATATGAATTGACAACAACTTTACAGTATGAATTGGTTATAATAGAGTTAATGTCAGGACCTTGTGAGAAGTGAGCACTTCACAATACATTCCTTTGACTTCATATCTTCTCTGTCTCTTACACAGTGTTTCCAATCCATGGCCCAGTTTGACACCAGCCACTTGTGCAAAACCCATGCTATCCAGCAATGATAAAGTCCATCAGAGAAAGCCAGTGCATTATTTTACTGGCACTTAAACTTGGTTGACCTTTACAAGACAATAAATTTTTAATGTATTGCTTAAAGAATTACTTTAGTATTTTGAGTTTCATTGAAACTCTGGATTCTTTCAATGTGAGTGAAAATTATTGTTAAAAGAAAGAACATAGTGAGTTCATGTCTTAGGCTGAAGGGTAACAAAATCAAAATGAAAATCAAAACACTTGCCTACTTTTAATGCTCCCAGTTGTCCTCTTTCTCCTTGACTGCTTTGTACAACTGCAATCTTTTTATTTCTGATCCAATACCAAGAAAAAAGAAAAACCTCTTGAAAATGCAGTACTTGAATATAGAGAAGTATGTATTTTTTCTTCAGAAATTACTTATCTATGTGCTCAAAATAGTACCTCAAATACTTAAATTAGAATAAAAATATTATTGTGGGTTTACCTCTTTGTATTATTCATTACCACATTGGGGTAGTTCATGATGGTAAAAACAAATGGCCCACCAGGTTTGTTGTCACATTCCTGGTTTGATGTTTCTGGCATCTGTACCTGCAGAGTGTGTGGGCAGGTATAGTGGACATCAGATCTGGCCACCTATTCTTCCACTGAGAGACTGGTCACCTGCTGCTCACACAGCCCTGAGGGCTTCACAAGCATGTCCTCAACCATATTTCATCTGCAGTATTTCAATCTGGGGGTCCATCAGGAATAAAACTACAGAAGAAGGCAAAGTGAGTTTCCAGACCTTTATGGCCTTTGAAAGGGTCAGATATATTTATATAATATATATACATTTATATATATTTATATAATATATAATACATTTGCAGTTATGTTTTTGTGCTGTTTGTCTCTACTCTGTTTTCTGTGATACAGCTGTAATGGATATGCAGTGTCCCAAAAGAAAAGGTGTTCTAGAAACAACTTGGTAGATTTATGCTTTCTCATATGTTCCCCAGTTCCTTGTCTAAACTCCTTATGTACTTACATACATAAAATGTGTTATGTACAGCTGCAACTGTATTTTGTTATTGAAGTATTCATGCTGACCTCTGTTGTTATAGATAACGTTTATCATGACGGAACCCGTAAAGTAAGTAATATTTAAGTCAAACCATTTCTGTTGGGTTTTTTTGAGAATATTTTTCATAAGTATCTAGATCATGGAGCCATAACAAAAATCTGTATCAGAAAGTAGCGGTAAAAAAATGTCTTTCAATAAAAATAACATACATAGATTCTATATACACCCATTGCTACAGTGCATGGACACTGACAAGCTCTCATTGTTCTTTTTTTAGAAATAGGTTTGGAATGGACTACATCCAGGGTGAAATAAATAAATAAGCAAACGAACAAACAAGTAAACAAATAAATACATGAATAAAATTAAAACCACTGTTGCTATATTGGTATGTAACGTTAGCAAGACAACAAGAGCCTGGATTCTCTGTAGATTACAATTAATATGAAACGGTAGAAATTATAACAAACAAAAAGATCTCTCACACATTACACATGAGCATCGAGCTGGTTTTATTCTAATGTTTCATGACATCCATGAAATAATCAGAAATTTCGAAAAAATAAAGTGTAATAGAGATCTAAATATTTAATTTTTCTTTTAAGTCACTGCTAAATTATAACCCTAACAATGGTAGAATTTCATTGGTGCTCCTGTTTGTTTTTCATAAAGAAATGGAGAAATTCACAAATCTAATTTTAATTATACATGATTTTTAAGTATATTTTTATGCATATTAATCACCTGCCTGCAAAGATAAAATGTAGTTTCCTTACCATATCATCTTTAAACACTATTTAAGTCAAAACAGGGTGATGGGTGCTTGACTGGGCCCTTCAGCTGTATAAGGTTTTTAATCTATGACCAGCACTCCCCAGGCTGGCCTGGCTCTCCTTCCATTAAAGCTACTGAAACTGTGATAAGTATCCCCCTGTGAGAATCTAGACTCCAGTTTTTGAGTAAGAAGTAGCTACAACACAGCAAAAGTTTTAAAGCATTCACTTTGAAAATTTGAGACCTTTTGCACCAAACACATTTTTTTTCTTTGTCACAGTATCGTTGTGCCTGACAACTCTTCTGCTGACGGTAAACTAAAAACTGAACGGTCCTTCAAGGGATTTGCCTTTCCACTTCTAGTCTTTTCAAAGAAACTGATAAAATGTCTAATTATCTCAATAATCAAGGGAATGAATATTTGATCACTAACATCAAAGATGCAGACATAATTCAAGAGCTGAGGTATGTACTTAATATTGCATTACTCATAACATGAAGAAAATTATAATTTCCTTGAAAATGTGTTTGTTAAAGGTGTTTTGCCTCTGCCTTTTGGAACAATGGAATGGAGCAATATTGGGAAGTGTGTCATTTGACAAGGTGTTGGATGAAACAATTTGGTGGTCAATTAAGGAACATAATCCAAACTTGGACATATACCCTCACATTGCAGTAGTGATCTAATGTCTGACTAAACATAGGGAGGCACAACCATGGGGGCTGGTTTATCGATTTGGTGTCAATGAAGCACTTTTGTTTCTGTTATTGGGAGAGATTGGCAAGTGATTCTGGGACATTATAATTGCAACTCCCTGGGAGTTTCTGCTTTGCTTTCTTTTCTCAAATACGCCAGTTTAGTCCTAATTCCCCTTTCCCATTTCATTCATCAAAACTCAACATCACAGTTAGTGCTGATCATTAACAAATACACTTTGACAACACCTAGTATTCAAGCTGGAGCTAGCCAGAAAACAAAACAACCATTTCTTTTTTAGTATTTCAAACGTATCTTAAGCAGTTCAGGGATCTTCCATCAAGAGCACTTTCTACCTGAAGAGACACTGTAAACTTTCTAAAGTCCTGTGCATTTTCCTGCACTGACAAATTGTTCTTAACAAGACACGTGTTATTTTGGTTGCAGATAACTGAAATTACTAAATACTATCTATCAAGACGCAGAGAATTGCAAAGGCAGACACATCACTTAACTGAGCCTGAACTGATCTAAGAATGCAGGTTTGGACCCTTCATTCGTCTTCCCTCTGCAGTTCCTAGAATAAATCCTCATTACAAAAGACCAAACACAGTCTTGCTCAGTTACCTCTAAGCACAGACCTGTTTCAGGGTTGTGTTTGCCATGCAGATCTCTTTACTCAAGCAGAATAATACATAGCAAGTGCAACAAAGCACAGAGATAGTCAATCAATAAACGTGAGATCAAAATAAAATTCATAATCCTCCTTAATATCTATTAATCAGTTTCCCATTCAATTTACTGTGTATGTTCTTACTGATTATATCTCTAGTCGTGCATCTCCCACTCATTCTTAATCTCTTTTGTTAATTAGTTTATGAGTGCACTAAGCATGACTCCCAGCTTTGTTTATTAGCAAAAATGTTATGAATTTCTAGAGTTATATTTGAGATTTTTCCAGTCTTAAGGTCCTCACTGTGCAGTATGTCAGGTGTCTGAGTGTTCTCTTTAGTGGACTGCAGACATCCTGCTCATTAATCTAAGTAACTACTTACCAGTCATATTCTTAAGTACCCCATCACTTATACTGCACAGCAATAATATTTGGACATTCTACTTTCTTAAAGAAATATAGCAATATTTCAACGTGTATACTAATACAGATCCTCAGGCAGAAAACACATCTAGTCAGCTCCATTTATGTAGAGATATTTATAGGGTGTGTTATCTCAATACCCCATTATTTCGTAGACTTGGCTGTAAACTAGGAAAAGCATAAATATATAATATTTTTAGTTCTGGCTCTAGAAGCTTTATTTTTTTCTAATGGTTACGTATTAGCTAAACATCCCATTTGGATGTTCAGATTGCTGGCAAACTTGATTTATTTTTATTTAATCAGAGAGTGGAGAGTTTTTAAACCAAAAAAAGGACCAAACCTCTTTTTTTTTTACGTAAGAGTGACTTGTCCTGTTTTCAGCAGGGATAGAGCGAATTTTCTTCTCAGTAATTGCAGCATTTTAGGTTTAGTATGAGAATAAGGTTCATAACACATCTCTATTTTGGTTGTAGTTAGCCAATGGTTTATGCTCGGCTGGAATAGGACTAATTTTCTCCTCAGCAGCTGCCATTTTCTTTCAAGTTTAGTATGAGAAGAATGCTGAAAAAATACTGATGTTTAGAGTTGTTACTGGGGAAAACGAGGAACCGTCTCAGTTTCTCATGTCTTACAAATAAGGAGTGTAGAAACCCTTGAGGATCAGAGTCAGGACAGTTGACCCAAAATAGCCAACTGTATTCCAAACTATGAACATCACACTTCATTTGTAAGCAGAAATATTCTGGGGATGGCTCTCTTTGTTCCTGCCTGCTCTCGATGCACCCTGCTTTTGGAACACTCGACTCCTGCTGCTCTGGATATCCCATTCCTGTTGCTCTGCCCTTGGTGATCTTTGGGTCCAGTGTGATTTCTGCGCCTGCTGTGATCTTCGTGTTCACTGGAACTGTGGTGCTCACAGTGTCTGACATACAGCATTCGCTTCGGGGAGAGTGCGTTCCACAACTACTACTCGGGGCTTTGTGTATTTATTATTATTACTACTGCTATTATTATTACTACTACTATTGGTGTTACTATTATTTTTTCTGGGGTTTTTTTAAGTTAAAATTATTTTTCATGTCAACCCAGGGATCTTTCTTTCCTTTTCCAATTCTTCTGCTTGGTTGGGAGGAGGTAAGAGAGCAGCTGCCTATTGTTTATCTGCAGGCTAAGAGCTAAACTGGGACACTTGTGTTCACTTCCTTCAAATAAATTTTAACTGAAATGGAACTTCATAGCCCCCATGAGACAGTAAATCTACCCAAGGCTTCTACAAGTATACAGTTAGACAAAGAAAGTGAGCTAATATCCTCATTCCTTTTAGAAAACTGTGGTAGTGTCATCTGGCCACCACACCTACTCAATAACCCTACCCAAAACTGAATGAGGAAGAAAGAAAATGGCCAACTGTGTTGTGCTGACCTCATTGACAATTAAAAGAGTGAAATATTGCAGGGTTTTCATCTCCATTATTGTATCTAATAGTGAATAAATGATCCAAGTGGAAGGATAAAGAGATTAAAGGAGAATTACCTACACAAAGAACTCTCTAATTTCTTGATGCTAGAATACTTCACTGGAAAAAAAACCCCTACATCTGAAGAATAGCTCAAATTGCAGATATTCTCTACCACAGACAAAACTTGCCTTAAAAAAGGCAACACAACTACTTTTGTAATTTCTACTGTTCAGAAATAATTGGAAATTTTACTTATGCCTGGACCTCCACTTGGAGATCAAATATCAACTGTAATAAGAAATTATGTCCTAAAAAGAAAAGCCTCCATTCTAAGGAATTCCTAAAATATTATCCTACCATACCTTAAAAGTAGCTTTTTTTCCTGTCTAAGCCAGCGTTGCCACAATAGGATCTCAGTGGAAGCCCTTGTGGTGTCATCCAGCAACTGCCTTTGGACACCACAGTGCCATAAATCCACTACTGGTGGGAGAGAGAGCAGTGGTGGTAAGAGAGGTGACAAATTACAGCATTAGCAAACCCACAGAAAACCTAACCATAGAATATGAAGCACTAATATGCAGAAAACAAGGAAATTCAAGATTTAGGTCAGGGATGTCAAACTCACAGCTCCCACTGTTCTCCTGCTCTTGCAGCGTAACGCGCGTCACACACTGCACACGTACCCAGCACTGGCAGGAGCACAGGGACAAGTATCTCAGAGCTGCCAACCGGTAGAAACAAGGTGCTGGGCTGGTTAAAACAAGGTGGAGGGCAAGATACGGCCCACGGGCCAGGAGAATGATTCTCCTGGTTTAAATATATCTCAGCTAAAATACAAGTCAGGGAAAGCAGCTAGCGGGCGTTTTAAGGATGTGTGGGAAATGCTTAGAGCTGAAATACACACGAAAGAGTTATGAAGCATCATGCAAATAGGAGAGATGAAATCACATGAAATTTTAACAAAATTATTTGACAGCAAATGCTGCGTGGTTGCTGTATTATTGTTTCCCAAGGGAAACAGTTAAAACGGTTTCAATGGAAACACCAAAACCAAAACAAGTTGGACAAAAGTACAAGAAAATGTACTGCACAGGAAGTGCAGCAGTCAGAAACGGCACATGAGAGAATTTCCATCCCTGAGATACTTGTTTCCTGGCTGGTGTTTCACCATAATCATTTTTTCCCCTTCGGAACCACTAACCTCCCACCATACAACGATCCCAAATAATGGTGCACACTTCCAAAGACCTGCTTATGAGACTGATGCCACTGCCACTTACCAGTCTCTGCCATTCAGCACTGGCATTTGTGTCCAGAGTCCTGCCTCTGGAAAGAGCCTGCAACTGGGGTAACATTGTGCCATCACAAAAGAAATAGACAGAAATGAACTGCTCTATGGAAAGACATAAATACATCACCTAATCTTGAAAGTGTGTGATAGTTTTCCTGGTCTATTTTTGAATGGAAAAAAATCTTCTTTAACATTTCATATAGATTATTAGAGAACACTTAATTTATGCTGCTAAGGATTGCTTTAACATACCTTTACTGGAGTCTTCCAAACAAGAAACATCTGTCTCATCACTCACATAAAAAACAAGTTTCCACCACAGATTGTAATAACAAAATGATAGCTTTTGAGGTTTTTAAAAAATGGGACTAGTAAAAATCATCATGTAATTGACTTTTTAATATCCCAAGATCACTGTAGCTTAATAAGACTGAGACTTTGAGGATGAAATTAAAGCATAAATCCCTGGAAGAGGCTTTCATGAGCTTAACATGCAATTATTAGGTTAAAAAACCCATCAGCTTTAAGATTCTAAATGTCTCTGTCAATAGAAATGCAAGGAGACAATGTAAGCACACACTACCAGAAACAAGGGCAGCTCAGCACTGGAGATGTCTAGGAAATTCGAGTTCTCCGATAATGTTCAAGGTCAAAAATTGTTCCTTCTAGCACTACAGTTTTACAGGAAGAGTCAGACAGACTTTGAAAGAACTTGCTAGTGATTTCACTGCTCTGCAGACGTGAGACAGCTGCCCTCAGAAGGTCCAAAAAGTCCCTCATGTTCCTTCTTTTGGGCTCTCAACGTAAGGGAAACACCACTATGCAAAAAAACCAATTGATGACATAAAAATCCCAAAACCTTAAAAAAATTATGAATGTTCCCCCCTGCCCATGTAAAGTCACACACAGAGGGTCAGGTTTAAAGGGTGAGGGCTCTGCCAGCCACTCTGCAGAGGTGACATGCACTACCCACAAGCTGTGGGAAACTCCTCACTGAGATGTCTCAAGAAAAGCCTGCCTTGGAGTCAGAAGTGCTTCAAAGACCTTCCTAGGGCCAAGGGGTTCTCCCCTTTGTAGAAGGCAGTCAAGGTGCTTAATGAATCATGGCTCAGAGCAGAGTTTCCAGATGCAGGGTTATTTTTCTTGAGATTTTACAATTTCTGGGAAATTGCAGGATGTTCTTCAACAGAAGACTGTTTCGTGTGATGAGGTTTGACGAGCCTCTTTGCTGTCTCATTTCTATGGGGGTGAGCTTAACATGGGTGATTTTTTTTCTTTCAGAACTTAAAAAAGAAATAGGAAATTGAATAGCTAAAAATAACATTATCAGTTGTGCAAAAATGGGGGCAAGTTTCTCACTGCAAGTGCTCTAGAAGTCTGTGCACCATGGCAGGGAAAGAGGCTCTCACTGCAGCCACTGTGGCTCCAGCGTGGCAAGTCAAAGCTCCCGTGTCTTCACGTGTATAGCAAAACCTGGGCAGGAGACATGCCAATAGTTAGATGGCTCATTGTTGTGTTTGGCCCAGATTTCCAGCCTAATTCAGAGTAAACTGGGTGATACTGGACTGACTGGCAGATCCAGAGGTGTGAATTGCAGCAAAAGCTACTCAGTCTAGAGAAGTAAAAAAAATATTTCTAGCTCAAACCTCTCCTCTTGTGATGAGCCATGAACACCTGCTCAGCAGGTAAACTCCTGCAGAGATCACTGATGTCTCCAGGCTTTGGATCACATTTATGTAGCTGATAAGCAGAAAATTGACCTCTAGATACTTGTCTGTTCAAACTACACAGATACTGCGAGGTGAGATGCCATAATTTCAATTATTTTTCTTAAATTGCAGCTGTGTCAGAGAGGGAGCAAATAAAATAGACAAATCTGCAGAAGACATCCCAAGAACCAGAAAGCTACAGAAAGACTAAATGTGACAGGGACTCCCTGGAGGGCTTTACAGGAGTCAGGGAGAAGGGGATTTTTTTCCCACAGCAGATCTGAAAGTAATAATCTGAGGCAACAAAAGACTAGTGTTGGTTTAATAAAAGGTAATTTTATTCTTAATTCATCTGAGAAAGAAACTGGAGAACTATTTAAAGGACAGTGGAGCTTTATACAAACAATACTCCCTTGGACAACAAAGAGAAAGTAAAACATGTCTAACATGAGACAGGAAATTGCTAGAGAATCTCAGATAATACTGTAGTCTTTTATTGACTTTTAAAATAGCAACTGAAATTGTAGAACAGGTTTATGTGCTATGAATAGATGCTATGAATAAAATTCAGGTACCCTGCTAGTCAATCTTTCTTATCAATAAATACACCCTGCAGAAAACAGTCATCTGTCTGGCAAGTAGTGTCTAGTCCATGTACATTGTACCCCTGATGGAATTAAAATAGAGATTCATTACAGAGACACTCCTAAGTGCAAAGCAGAGTTTGGTATCCCTGATTGTCATTAGGCACCCAACATTAGCAGTCTAGTAGTGGGTCAGTCAGAGGAAGGAAGAAACCAAAGCCCAGCTGCAGGTCTGCTGGCACAGAGGTTTCAGGAATCTGTGATCTGAACCCCACAGCAGGACAGCTGCCTATGCCACAGACTTCTCTTTCAGGTTGGAAACGGGTATGTGGAGCAGAAGCTCTAAGGTTTTGGTCTTTCTTTAATGAAACAGGGGAAGCAGAGCCTGTTTAAGACCAGAAACTGTACTTAGTGACTTCTAGTGATATATTTACCTAATACTTACATGCTAATGCCACATAAGACTGGCTTCAGAAGGCCCCAGCAACCTTTGGTTCAGTTTATAGTCTGAGTAATGTTTCTGCTTAGTTGTTAATATGCTCAAAGACCTCCACTCTTGCAAGAAACAACTGGGCAGTCTCATGTACTCTTCCAAAATCAAAGGGGAAACACACCAATCTTTCTTAGTATGACTTGACTGTGCATTTATTTCATTGTGTTGTATTCAACATGAGTAACTATTTTTGTCCTGTCCAGCTGAGTTACTGCTTAATCTGAGCTGAAATCTAAGAAAGTAGAGGTCTGAGATCAGGATTTAAGAAATGGAGAAGGAGTCTGACTGAAACTAACCCCCCGCCTTGATTTAGCAGAGTCACGTCTGGAGAGCTGCCCCTCTTATCGAAACTTTACCAGAAGGCAAGACAGAGCAGTTGCTGAATGTTGCTCCTTGGAAAACCACACAAGTATTTCAAATAGAATTTCTAATAATTGATACCTTAGGGTAATGAAAAAACTTTTGAAGAGCTTTTTTTTTTACTTTTCTTTTTGTATTTTCTTCTTTCCCTAAGGGCTTTTCTTTTCTACAATAGTTTGTAAAAATATAGACAGAGGTCCTCAGAATGAGTCTGCGTAGCTTAGTTGAATTTAGTGGGTTCCTGACAACTGAAGTGAGTTGAATTTGAGAAGAGCCATGTCACATTAGCCACTCTCCAGCAGTGACCAGTAGTTTATACCTAGGGAAAAACACAAAAATAAGATTTTGCGACTGAGGTACAGATTTTATCATCTGAGTCCTCAATAGATTTTTTTCTTCCATCAGTTTGGCTGCTGGCCTTTTTACCTCAAATTTATTTCTGGCTCATAGTCATTAATTTGACTAGAAGTTTGGCCAAACAGTTTAACTAAACTATCAGTTTAACTAATTATTAGAAAACTATCTCCTGATTGTTTTGAATCAGTTCAGTCCATTTTCTGTCTCCTAGTTCTATTTTCAGAAACAACGAACAATTTTCTCTATTAACTTCTTCAGTTATGATTACATAGATCTGTGGGTTTTGAGCTTCAGTTATATCTCTTCCAGCTCTAGGCTTCCTTGATTTTTTTTTCTTGACAAAGAAGCTATTCAATGTATTTACTCATCCCTCTCACTGATTTGAGTTCTTTTATTTCCTGTTTCAGCATGAGAACAGATCTAAAGAAATACTACCTAGAGACTCCTTACTTTCTTTGAAGACTGCAGTGATTTTTTTAATAGGACTGTGTAAAAATGACGCACGTGAAATATAAAGAAATTTGTTGGAGTCTTCTGACACTGGAGATTAAGTAAATATGATTTTATTCTGTATACTAAATCTGCTAATGAAGAAGTTAAATTCTCAGCAGCAGCAGTTACAGTAGGTAGCTTGCCTGTTTTTCTCGTGTTGGGATAATTCTGCCTAGGAGATGTTACTCGTTGATATCATTTTTCCGTGACAGATGTTTAAGATGATACTCCCTTACACGACAGGAGTGAAAATAGACCTAACATCAGTTACATTTGAAGGAAATCCCCTAACATCAGTAGAACTGCTGAAGACCCTGAGTCCTTTATCTTACCTCTCAGACAACAGTTTGGCAGCCCTATGTATGATAATGTAAGAATAATTCCTTATTACATTTCTGCTGTAACATACAAACATTGTGTAATTCAGCATTACCCTCTGACAGCCCAGCTGTCACCTTTCCAAAAATTCTTGCTATCTGACATCTATAGCTGCTACTACTTCTACTTCAAACCAAAAGAAGACATTCTGCTCCAGGGCATTTTGACAGGGTGCTACCTTTTGAAAAGACAGATGTTTGTGCTGGAACTGTCTGATGGTTTTAAGGCTTATGCACATGTTTCAATAAATAAGTGCTAAATTACTTGCCAAGTCCCGAGCTAAAGTTCAGGCTAGGACATCTTCTAGAGAAATATGTCAATGACACACAAAGTTAAGAGCACTATGTTCACAAAAAAGTTTCAAATCACCTTTTAAACAACATGGAAAGACAAGAAGCGCTGGCTTTAAGGTTTATGCATGTGAAAAGCCACTGAGAATGCATGAAATAGATGGGAGTCACCATTGTCTGCCCTACTTCATTTCATTTCCCAAGAGAAATACTTCAGAGGGAGGGCAAATAATTCCAGACCTCATAGTGGATTTTATTATTTGAAGTAGTATGATAGTTTGTATTGACCCAACTTTGATTTGTAAGCTGACGATGAAATTAATTTGGCCTTTGGTATAACCACAATTAACTTCTCTGGAAGGAGGTGATATGATGTCTTGCAGTAAAAAAATGTCTCTTTGCAAGGAGCAGCACAGGGCCTTACCTGCTCTTTGAGGCTTCAATAGACTTACAGCAAACTGAAGTGGCTCATCTGACTCTGGCTGGTCCTCTGCAAAGGGTGGAATTTTACCTTGGAGGATAAATTATGGAAATTCTTTTGCATCGGAACGACTGACTATTATCTAATGTGGGAGTTTAATTCCTCATTCAGATTCCAGATAATACACCAAACAAAGAACTGGAGGATGACACTGATTGAACAGAGTTTAATAATTATACTTTATTTAGAAAGGCTGGTTAACCTGTCACTGCTAAAAGAGTGTAAGCATTGTAGCTGTGTGTACTTTAGACTCTGTCTTGTATTAATAAATGGAAGCAGAATAAACCACTTGAGCTTTAAAACTACTTAAAATGTAATACATTAAACACTCCCCTCCCTCTTTTAATCTGGCATAATAATTGAAAATTATGAAAGGGTGGGGAGGAAGAAAGAAAAGAAAAGCAAATAGGGATCCTAATTTTTGTAATTTTCTGTAAGTCAGTCTTTTACCATTAAATTATCAGAACACCATTCTGAGTACTCTTAATTTTAGAAAACTTGCTCAGTATAGTCACTTAAAGTCATTCTGGAAATACAGATAAGCAAACATAGGACAAATAATCCAGAAAATTAATGAGTTGTAAGGAGATAGTTGAATAAAAGAAAAGTACAATGCTGTTTCTATAACTCAATAAATATATATGTAGGCATATACATACAAAAATCTTACAAAACTTCAAATTTGCAAGCTGTTCTGTGCAAAGATTTTAGATCTATATAATCTAGCTCTTGAGAAAAAAAAATCACTTTAAGTGGAACAGCTTTTTGAGTTAGAATCTAACAATATTTCTCCTTATGCTAACTGGTCCATCCTGTTCAGTTAACCAGATGCTTAATTTTAAGTTTAGACAATATGAAAAAAAAGGATGAAAAAATATGAAATGAAAGATGTCTGATGCTGGGTTTCTGATACAGCCTGACCCTGTCTGCCTTCTTAGGAGCTGGAGAGGGTCACAGATATTTGCAGCCAGTTACTGTTTCCAAATACTGGGAAAATTTTGATTTTCTTTGCCAAAATGAAAATTACATTTCTGCTTCTCCCACATACCTCCTGCCCCAGCTCCTTAACTGCCAGTTTTGAGGCTCCTGCAAATGCTACCTTCCATGCACATACCAAGGGCTACACACTTCTTGGATGTTGCTTTAGTTTTTTCTATGATCGTGGCACATATTTACAAGCAAGCAAGGCATCAACATCAAGTAGCCAGCAGGGCAGTAGAGTAGCTACTGGTACATCAAGTTTTTACTTCCTCCTTTCCCTCTGACCAGCTATTCAAAGAAGTGTGAAAATCTGCAAATATTTCCTGGGGCAAAAAAAGGGAAAAAATTGAATCATTTCAACATTAAAACACTTCAGTTTCTTGGTTTGTTAAAAAAAAGTCATTTAAAAATGCCCTATATTTTTTTTCACATCTCATACTGCTTTAAAGGAAAAAAAATGAAAAAATTATATTTATTTCATTGAATTAGATGAACACCTGTGAAGAAATTTTTATCAGTTTCCCCACTTACTGCACATGGGCTCCATGGGCTCACTTGCAAAATTCTCCCCCAAGTATGTGAAGCAGGTTCCTTTTGTATGAGCCTCAACTGGAGGACACGCACTGAGAACACTCAGGGCACTTCACTCACTAAGGGGTCTACATTGATCAGACTAGGGTTAGTGCAGAGCAAAACCCAAACCTGCAGGATACAGACCTCAGCACCAACTGTTTTTCTCTGTAGAGTCACTCCTATTGCAATACAATCCCTGGTGATGGAGACAAGCTAGGTCTGGCCTCTGCTGTCCCACAGGCAGGCATTACCACCAGCTACATATCTGCAGGGGCCAAAGACCTCAGTGGAAGCCGTGGAGGCACAGCTGCTGCACAAACACAAATATTAAAGAGCTGATGGATTTGTTTGTCTCTGAAATTCGAACAATAGAGACATTTTGAGAGAACAATAGCTTTTGAATTTCTTTAGGGCAATCTGGTAGTGTAGCTGTGTGTCAAAGGATTTGCTAACAGCTGGATGTATTTGAAAATGCACCCTCTCAACTTTTGTTAAGAAAGAATTCGCCTGTAGCCCCTGCAGTACTGCAGAGATTTGAGATAATCCCGGGGAAGATATGCGATTGCTTTGCACATATGTTCTAATTTCAGAATAATCTGCAGCAGGTGACATGCTCTCCAACTCCACTCCTCCCTTTTTTTCTGAGGATTTGGCTTTCTCAGTAGGTATCTGATGGTACGCTGAAGAAGGATGCGTGTCCTAGGAAAGACAAGGACAAGGTGGTTTGTCCCAAGCAATAGCTATATGTAGGTTATGTATTTGCAGGTTTGCTGCAAGAATGACAAGACCAAGAAGAATCAAGCACACTACATATGCAATTCAGACTCCTCTGCTTGCACTCCATTGCAGTGCAGAGGCTGCACAGGCTTTCATTACTCATGAGGGAATTTCAGCTGAGCCAGGCACTCTCCAAGGCAGCCTCTGTAACTTCTCTGCAACTTCTCTGCAGGCAGCTTGCTGTGCGGGCTGTGCACGTGCCCTGCTTTTCATTGCCTTCTCCAGGGAGCCCTACAGCTTCTTCAGCGAGAAGTGACAGTGCTCCAACAGTAATTCTTAATTATTTTCCAACTTTGACAATTAATAACTAATAAATCCTTCCTAATCAGATGGGATTTCAACTCCATGGTCTAAACTCAATTTACTGTACTTTCATAACAGTAATTTTTTCCTTTTCCTTTCCCTGAAGGCACTTGCTTCCTAGAATTCTGGGAGGTGAAGATTAAACTGACAGATGGTATCAGCAGAAGAATGATTATGAGTTTTAAAAACCTTGATATTTTGGCTTAGTACACCATTTTTCATGCAAATACTGACATGGATATTAGCATCCAATTAAGAATGTATAAAACTATGCCATTCTGTTACAGTTTACATTACAACCATTTTATCTTTCATTAAAAGCACTAAGGAAGACTGCTCTGAAAAGGATAAAAATCAGTGATATGTATGTTCTGGTACTATGTGGTAGTGAAAATGAGCTGTATATCTCCTTAAATTATTCTATTAAACTAAGTTGCTGCTCTCATTTTTGGATCCTGTCCTTACTAAATGGGTCAATTTACATTGTGACACGCTGCCTGCTGATAAAAGTCTCTTATGGAATTCTGCTCTCTGTGTCTGTAGTGTACTTCAAGACAGTTAAGGCTGAAAGGCTTGTGATGAACCTGCACTGATTTATTTCTGTAGGCTAGATTATATCTAAATTTATACCACTTGTTAGTTGGACAAGGACTGCCAGTGTTATGTGCCAGCCAATGATTTATAAACCAAAAACAACCGACTATGTACATGAAAATGTTTTGAAATGTCCTGTCTTAATTTCAGTGCATCAGAGTAAGAAGATAAGGAAACAAATTCCACCTGGAGAAGTCAGTTATGGGCCGGCAGAAAGAAAATCAAAGCTGATCAGGTGTTTACTTACATTACTGTTGACAGCATTTCTTGGTGGCATGGGTTTCGTTGCTCTTGTGAGATGTTTCTGCTACCTGTGCAGAGGGAAATAAATAACTTGTAAGTTAAAGAGCTTAAAAACTTGAAGTCTAATTTCTTGACCAAAGAAAAGAGACCATTGTGACTTCATGTTGCCCTTTGCCTGCATACAGGAGATTTCCCCAACTTTTAGAATCTCTTGTGATGCATAGAGTAACTAAAGAAAAGAAGAGATTATGAAATATCCAGGGAACTGTCACCGAGGCAGGGAATCCATTAGCAAGTACAAAGTCATTAATCACGCTAACTTAAACATACAGATTACACTATTGCAACATTTCTAAATTATTTTTGTTGCCAATGTTTTCAGAAAATGCAAAATTAGCAAATATCAAGGTTTTATGTTTTTTATTTGTTCTTGGTCTTCCCTGGGAAAATCTATTTTCTGAACAGTTCTGTTGAAAATTACACTCTCCGGTATAAGAAGTAATACTCTGACTTATTTTAGTATCACTACATTCACATAATTTTTTAAAATAGGAGATAAATGGAAGGAAATTTCCCAATCTCAGACTGATGTGAAGTCAAAAAAGAAGTAATCTCTGTTGATTGTAATTAATAACTTCAAAATCTTTCATTTAATTTCAGTATTTCTGCCTGTAAACTGAATTACCTAATTAGCTTAAAATGAAAATAAAATTCATGTTTCTAAATTTCTTTAAAAGGTTTTCTAATAAAATCTCTTGATGATTTTAGAATATTTTCCAATTTTTTTGAGTCAAAAAAGTTTGAGACGCTACTTCTCCTAAACTTGAGGGTTTAAATCTGCTAGATTTTGATATTTTAACTAAGAAAGTTGTAATTCAAAATGTCTTGACCAATTATAGCTATATTAATTTAACTCTTTCTCACAGATAGACAAAAAAGTATAAATGTCCTCCTTCTCGCCACATCTATTGTCAATAAACAAAACATGATAAGGAAAATTATTCAAGTCTCATTAAATGCTGTTTTTATGAGAGCCTTTTAAAAGCTTGGATATGCAGACACATTACTTAGTAATGATGGATAAAGCAGGGGGAAGATAGTATCTGCTGTTAAACACAGACAATAAAATTATGCAACTTAATATTCTCATCACAGACTGCACTAACTTACATTAGCTTATGAGATCCTCAGCTCGAGAATAAACCCTTGGACAGGTAGCAGTGGATGACATACCAAACTTTAATTTGATCAGTTTAACAAGTCTGCAATTTCTAGACTAAGAAATCTGTGACACCTCTCCTTTTTGCTTTCTTTTTTTTCCTTTCTATGAAAAGTGGACATTGATCCCAGTATCACAGAATGGTTTGGGTTAGAGTGGAACTTTAAAGGTCATCTAGTCCAACACCCTATTATGACATTTTCAACTACATCAGACTGCTCAGAGCCCCATCCAACTTGACCTTGAATGTTTCCAGAGAAGGGGCATTTGCTGCCTCTTTGGGCAACCTGTTCCTTTGTTTCACCACCCTCATTACAAAGAATTTTTGCCTTATATATAGTCTGAATTTACCCTTTTTAATTTAAAACCATTACCAATTGTCCTATTGCAACAGGCCTTGAAAAAGTCTGTCCTCATCTTTCTTGTAAGCCCTCTGTAAGTATTGATTCCTGCTTCCTGTCTCCTGCAGCTTCTGAAGTATGGCAAAGCAAATGTTGGATATAGAGAGGATGGGTAACCTCTGTGTATCAGAGTGTAAAAATCAGAGTGTAGTGGAAGTTATGGGTGGCTTAAAGAACTAGCACTGCCATCCAAACACTGTTGCAACATAAACAGCAATGCCTGGGTTGCAAGTATTTCTTTCAGATTGTCGCCTTTGTTCAGAGGTATCAAAACCTCCAGCGGGCAATTCATCACCTCTCTAATCCTATTAGCAGTAATGGAAAAATGCTAAGCCATTTTCCACAAATCTTCATTAGCTCTCATTAAATTCATATAGCATTAGAGTGCAACCTTAGTTGATTTGTTTTAAGTCAACCAAAAATTCCAACCCTGTGTTAGAGAGTCATTGTAAGTTCTAGTTCTAAAGCACAACAACAACAGAATAACAGAGTTAAGATTTTTATTTGGAGATGTTGAAACGTATTTGGTTTATTTTATTTGCACATGGGTTGGCAACAGGATTGTGTTTTGTGTCCATGCTATGAAGGCAAGCTTCACAGTACCTCCTAATAGCCATTGCTTTTGTTTTTTATACCACAAGCTACTTGTAAATGCTTTAAGATTTGAAACAAAAGAGTAGCCTGGCTGATTTTGCAAACTCTTCTTGTAATATTTTCGGAGACTAATGTACATTTTTACAATTGGTATAGAGGGTAGGAAAAAGTGTAATTTCATGCAGTAGCTAGGAGCTAGACAAATTCAAATTAAAAGGAGTATATTACAGATAGGTAGCCAGCAGGGCAATTTACCTAGGAAAGTGATGGATACTTACACACCTAAAATCCTTACAGGAATTAGTCATTTCATTCGAAGAACAAATATTTTACATCTTTTCTTCCAAAAAGTAAAAATACTGTAATCTCAAAAGAATTAAAAAAAACAGACAATCATTTCTTAATTGAAATATTTTGACATCTTTTTGCAAAATTACTTCAAGCTTTTTTTCAGATCTCACAATGCACTGTGCTCATATTCCATGAGGAGCCATATGTGAACATAGTGTGGACAGTGTAAAACAAAGCAACTGCCTGCTCTGTAGAATACAAAGAATTCGGGGATTCATAACACAATGTTTAGGGTCTCCTGTGGTTTTTATTCTTCAAATATTCTTTAAGTCAGCAATCTTACACCATAATTTAGTCCCTTGTATCGCTAAATGACCTGCTATTTTCTGTAGGAATTCAGCCATACAAGAGGGGGCTATTTGTCAGTTTGGAGATAAGGATGTAAATGAATACTGTGCTGGAGCAGCCCAGTGCTGAGAGATAGGAGTGAGCAATGAATGAAAACTTCTAGTGTCTGTGCATGGACGTGCCTGCCATTTATCTCACACTGTATCCTCACAAACAAAACTCAAGGGAGTATACATTAGAGAACAATCAGACTAATGATCTGCAGAGATACTTATGTTAATGTTATCTCTTTATACGAGAAGTATGCTTCCGGCTAAATGCCTTTTCAGTTCCTTTCCTGGGCACCTAAATGAATAAAAGGGTGATAATGGGAGTTTCATTATTTTAGGAACCTATTTACACCTTAATGAAAGAGCTCTTGGGGGGCGCAAAAGACAGAGGTGCTACTGCTTAAACTAACAGAAAAATGTTTCATGGATTATGTAAGAAATGAAAATATAAACATGTGGCCATGCTATCATCTTCATCTTAAAGAAAAGGAAAAAAAACAAACCAAAATGAGATTTATAAAAAGCAGTCAAACTTCATCCTACCATTTTACCATACAGCTAATTTTTGTAACTTACAAGGAAAAAATCTGCAGTAAAGTTTCTCCTACAAACAGGAACCGAAGGATTTTGTCCCATCTGTGAAATAACATTGTTTTCTTTTGTGACAAAAGTTTATTCTCTGTGGTACACTAAATTTACTCATGAGTGTATGGCATGGCCAAGCTGTGGTCTCTTACTTTGCTGGACAATTCTCAGGTCAGTAACCAGCAAGATGCAACGTTCAAAGCCTAACAGAGGAACACAGTATATTTTTCCCTTCAGATTGCCCTTCTTAATTTAGCATTTGGTAATAGAAAAAAAAACATAGAAAAAAAAGAAAACAGGATGAAATATGAAGTAAAATTCTAAAGCAATACCAAACCCTGAAATACGCTAGCATTTGATCAGAATTAGCATTAGAGAGCATATGTTCATGTTCAAAGATAACAGTCATTTTTGATAAAGCTCCCTAAACTTAGTTCATCTCTGATTTACATATTGAAATGTTCTTTTTTTGAATGACTTAGATCAGGGTCACCTTCATCATTTGTATAGAAATATACACACAGATTTCATTTATATAAATATTTAACTACAAATATGGCACACAGTAAATCTGTATCAAATTGCTCATTTTCTTATCCAGTAATTTCACAGTATCACAGTATCACAGTATGACAAGGTTGGAAAGGACCTCTGAGATCATCAAGTCCAACCTATAACCCAACACTAACACCAACCATCATCTAGACCATGGCACTCAGTGCCACATCCAATCTCCCCTTAAACACCTCCAGGGTCGGCGACTCCACCACCTCCCTGGGCAACGCATTCCAATGGCCAATCACCCTTTCAGTGAAGAACTTCTTCCTCACATCAAGCCTAAACTTTCCCTGGCGAAGCTTGAGTCCATGCCCTCTAGTTCTGTCACTGGTCACCTGAGAGAAGAGACCAACCCCTGACCGACTACAACCTCCTTTCAGGTAGCTGTAGAGAGCAATGAGGTCTCCCCTGAGCCTCCTCTTCTTTAGACTAAACAGCCCCAACTCACTCAGTCGCTCCTCATAGGGCTTATGCTCCAGCATCTTCGTTGCCCTCCTCTGAACACATTCCAGTATCCTGACATCTTTCCCAAACTGGGGGGCCCAGAACTGTACACAGTATTCCAGATGAGGTCTGACTAGTGCCGAGTACAGGGGGACGATAACTTCTCTGGTTCTGCTCACCACACTATTCCTGATGCAGGCCAGAATGCCATTGGCCTTCTTGGCCACCTGGGCACACTGCTGGCTCATGTTGAGCTTCCTGTCAACCAGCACTCCCAGGTCCTTTTCTGCCTCACTACTCTCCAGCCACTCTGTCCCCAATCTGTAGCTCTGCATGGGATTGTTGTGTCCGAAATGAAGTACCCGACATTTGGACTTATTAAACATCATCCCATTGGAATCGGCCCATCTCTCCAATCTGTCCAGGTCCCTCTGCAGGGCCATCCTACCTTCTAACAGATCAACCCTTCTTCCCAGTTTGGTATCATCTGCAAACTTGCTGATGATGGACTCAATCCCCTCATCCAGATCATCTATAAAGATATTAAACAGGACCGGACCCAACACCGATCCCTGGGGGACACCACTGTAATATACTTTTGTAATATATAATCACATTCTCTTTTCCTGCATCTGAGTCAAAACTCTATCTGTATAAATGATATGTAAATCTCATTCTTCCACATATGAGTTCACTAATTATTGGATCTCTTTTCTCTGTCCTTCGTAATCTTCTCTTCTAAACTCCTCAGCAAAGTCCACCCTGGATGGAGTAATATAGGTGGTTTAAATTTTCTGTCAGAACTCACATATTTCCACTAATAAATTGGGAACATTGTAATTCTTCTAGCGTAAGCCATTTCTGCTAAAAATTTCTGACTATCTCAAGTATTTATTAGCCAAGACTAAAGACCATTTGGTCTGGACAGACCAATAAGGCGCTCTAATATAAAAAATTCCATAATTCCATTAAAAGCATTAGTAAATGCTTAAAAATACCCAGTCACAAAATTATTTTAAAACAACATGGAAGCTTCTTGAAAGTCCAAATATCTCTTTTTTCATGAGAACCACATAGGAACATTCACAATTTTACTGATAAGAACAAATTTTAAAATTCATGCCTTGCTCCGCAGCTAGTTGTTGTTAGCTATGGTGAATAACGAAGGCCTAAGTGCATTTTTCTAAATGTTAACATTCGAGCTGTGACCATTTCTGTTTAGTATTTGGCTAAAACACGAAGCTATATTTCCAAGCTGGCCTTTGCTTTAGACACCTTTCCATCCAGAATTAGCTAACCTTTCTGGCTTACTTACATCTCTAGTGGCACTACTGACTTGGAGGATAAAACCCTCCTGACAGTGCTCCATGCATATCTAAATCCTTCTTGTAACTGATGGGAAAATTATATTCTCCTTTTATATATATTTTATTTTGCTAAAGTGAGTCCTGATTAGTCTCTTGAAGTCAAATTCTGCATCAAGATATCACATACATACTTATTCAGGTGGGTAGATCTCATGGTATTTGTACTGGACATTTAATGAACTCCAGTTTGGAGCTGTACTTGTATTTCATATGGAATTATCCTATGCAGGCCCGGGAAAGCTGCCAAAGGCACTACTGTAGCTTTTTACAGCAGCTTACATACTTGCATTTTATATATGAATATCTAAAGATACTTCAGGATAATACTGGAGAAGTGAACGGCGTTAGTTGCTGGTGGATATGCAGCTTCCATGGCTTTAAACAATGTTTTCTTTTTATTGGGAAGTTTTAAAAATCCTGCATCCTTTTTTACACTTTGGCTACACTATTAAAACCAAATAAAATACAGTACACAATGTTAGAAAGTATACATTAGCTCTGTTATCATTCATGCTTCTTGGTTAACTGAATCCCTACAGTCATTTGTCAGTGTTACAAAGCACCCACATCGAGTGCAGCCAGCCATGCTATTCAACGTACTGAATGCTGTGTATACCTGCATTCTTAGAAAGGCTTGGGGCAGTGGATGAGCTCATTATAAGGTTAGATAAACATTTTAAGGCTTTTTGCTGTTTTCGTACTCGGTCCCTGGCACTGGCTGCTGGAGGCACTTCCATACTGCCAGGAGTGAATGGGGACTAATGTGATTCTTTGCCACTCTGAATATTAGAAAATACTAAAGTATCTCAGGATACTTACTGTACATTCTACACACAGAATAACTGGGTTTTCAGAAAAATGAAATGAGCCGTCAATTTCTTTCCACTCATGACAGCTCCTTATCCCCCTACTGGAAGAACTGTTGCCATTAAAATTCTTCACCTCACAGTAAAAACTGCAGCAAAAAGGGCTAGGGAACTAGTAGAACTCACACCTGTAATCTGTACCCTTCTCTCAGACCAATCCCCTCACTCACTGCAGTCTTAGGACTTCCTTCTCTTTCACTTGCTGTTCACACTGTGTTTTCTAATATTCACCTAGTTCTCTCCAAAACGTGGAAATCAGATGTGGGGCTGTTCTCACCCTGTGATGAGAGCACAGCAGCTGCCCAGAGCAGAGCAGCACTGTGAGACACACTTTCATTGACAGTTCACCCATGAACAGCCCCTTTAGCTGCAAGGAGAGGGAGAATCAGAGACAATGGCATGTCAGGACTGGAAAAGCACGAGGTCCATGCTCAGTTGTCTGGGAAGGAGCACATGTCGCTTCCAGACTGTATGGCACAGCTACCAGAGAGGGTGTATTGAACAACATTATATACTCATCAGCTCTCAAACCAATGATTTGAGAAGACAGCACTGTTAAAAAAAGAGGTTTTGACTCAAATGAATGCTGTACATTTTAGAAGTGGCATCAGAGAGAAAGCTTCAAAATACTGCACTGAGAATGGGTTAAAATTTATCTTGTATAATAATGGTTAGAACTTAATGGGACTCTGATATTCTGATATAAACTCCTTCTCCCTGTATGTTTATTTTTCCATTCCTGAGAGAGGAACTAGCAAATATTTGGGATAAAAGGACATAGAAACAATATTTGACTTTTACTACTGAAATTGAAGAATGACTACTATCCAAAAAGAAGCAAACATAGTCTTTCAAGCTTAATACTTAGTGGAGCTCTACCAAATGGAATGAATCATTTATCAGCACAGTGGTTTTAGTGCTAATGAAAATATGCTGGTTGGAGAATGACATGCCACTCAGAGGATCTAAAAAAGCCCGCTTGGCTGGCATCATGGATGAAGGTCAGACATAATTATGTATTTTATAGAAATATACATTTATTAACATTTTTTAAAAATAAAATACTACTATCCCAGACCTGTATGTACATGGAAAGTTTATTTTCTTATGGCAACTATTCATTATTCATAGCAAATAAAGTATCTTGTGGTTTATGTAAAACAAGCATTTCCAGCTCTGTAAAGGGACAATTTCACAAGTAGTAATCTGACTGGTTTCCCTTTACAAAACTTCCTTCACAATGTGTGTGAATAAAGCCCCTCCAGACCCACCAAGAAAAGAAAAAAAGCTAAAATATTAAACTACGTCTTTCAGATTATGACAAAGATTTCACCATACCATTGCAAGCCATTCTTATTTACTTACGTCCAAAAGCCTACTGATGCTTCATTCATCTACATCAAATTAGGTTCAAGTGGGAGGCTGGGTTTATTTGCTTTCTTTTCTCCTTGGTAATCTGATCTGGTTATTGAACTTGCCTCTATGGTAAAACTAAGATATAATTTCCTTGGTGGTGTTGTTTTCCCAAGGCACTTACAAATTGCATGGTTCTACTTTCCTAGGTTATCAAAATTTGCCTGCATGAAAACCTTAAAAAATGGAACAGTGAAGTCAGGAAAACCTTTCTAGCATTCTCGTGTTATGAAGACTAAATTAACTTATTGTTTAATTTGAAAAATAAATAAATATTTATTAAATATCTAGTCATTAAATTGTCAAATAATTGCATATTGGGCTTAACTAGTTTAGTTGCATTCATTAATCTACCAGTCTTCATTTATCTACAACAGTGTATCATACTGTTTGTCTTCTACCTTTCAAAGATCAGACAGTTTGATACTTGCCTGGTTCTGTGTTCAGTATATACTTTCACTACAGGAGGATGAAGTAGGTTTTGTCAATATAAAATCTCCCAGATTGCCTTCAGCCAAGTGTAATACTTACATGGAAGAGCTGTTATAATGAAAATGATAGTTATACTATACACAGAAGAAAATGTTGAGGATGGAAAAGAGTGCACTGCACCAGAGTTTTGTACATTAGCTGCAAGGGGAATAAAAGGTTAACTCTTTTCTCACTAAATTTAAGGCAGATTTTCCACAGCAAGCTGATGAACAGGCAGCTACTTTCCTGACACACTAGTTCCTCTATAAACACTGGCAGTTGGACTGACTTCAAAGTTGGCTTTTATAAGCCTTAAATATATGTTTATGCAAACAGCCACCATTTCCTGCACTAGGTGGGAAGTACTGCAAATGTTAGTCTGTTGAAAAAAATAGCAAAAGCTCTTGCAGTTGCCCCAGCAACAAAGACACTTTCCAGCAGGCATTTGATGTAGCTTTCACGTCTCATTGTTTCTGCATTTCATGTTTTGAGGTTACAGCAAAGTGATCAAAATATGTATATTTCTTTACTTAAAAACAAAACAGAAGACAAAAAAAGGATAAAGGAATAAATGTACTGAATATTTTGCATTCAGAGAGAACTACGATACAAGATACTCCTAACTTTATTTTGTTCATTATCTGGCTTCTGAAATGTAACCATGCTGCTGCCTCAGTGAGGTTTAAAGCACAGGGTAAAACTGATTTCTCTGTGATCAAAATCCTTTAACTTTTACTTGTTTATTTTTAAGCACAAAATCGCTCTTCAGTTAGGCTGCATAATAAAAGTATATATAATAAAAGCAACTTCTTGGTTGTGTTCCTTATACAACTGACATTTAGAAAATGAATTTAAAATAGTATAATGGTTTCATAGTCTGTGTTCAATAATAGCAGATGATCACAGTTTCACTCCTAGGTAGTATTGCTAGTGTTCTTTCTTCCTAGAAACACTTTACAAAGGTTAATTAGAGATACAATAACAAGGAAATTTTAACAATTGGAATATGTGTTTAAATGTCTTGAAAGTAAACAATAAACTTCATTAGAAGTTATTATTATTATTGTCCAGTAAATCTTTTGATGAAGGAGAAATGAAGCTGTGGAGTTTGGGTATGTGACAACTGCAAGGTGGCTTATTTACACATATATTTACCAGTCAATAACGATGGGTAATCAGCTGGTTTATAGAGCATGTCCTCAGTCTACCACTGAGTTTTAGATGACAAAAAGAAATTTTGCCCTGAGATTTGTTTCTGATCATGAAAACTGACCAAGAATAAACTCTGAGGCTGTTCACTTAGAATTTTGCATGACAAAACTAGATTAAAAGGTATTTTTCCAAGGCTGTGACTTTGGTTTCTTTCTTGATCAGTAAAAATAACAGACTATGTAAAAGTCATCATTTCTTGAAACACAGCATGAGTATTTTCATCATCTGTAAAAGGGAAGAGATCAATAGATAATCACCTCATGAGCAGTTGGGAGAACTTCCTAACAACTGCGTGTAAAGGGCTACTGATCAGTTAAAGAGAGATCAAATTCTGTTCTTATTTCAGATGTGTCAACGCCTCAATATGAAGGTGTGACTTGTTCAACCAAGCATGCCAGATGCCTCCCCTAGGCTCTGAAAACAGCAGTTAGGAAGTGACACTTGGGTATGGCCTTGCACATCTTCACAAAAGGTGCGAAACATGAGGCATGTACATGGTGTCTGCAGCATCAGTGCAACAGTTACGTTGCCTGTCCAGGCGGCTGCTGGTAGAGGTGCCAAGGAGTTATTCAAACTGTTGTTGTTTCCTCATTCTACTGCCAAGACTTACCTTTAAATGACTTTTTGGAATTATTCAGATATATCACAGTGTAAAGCACATAGGAACTGGAAACAAAACATTTATTGAACTACATGGTTTGTATACTACTTGGCTTTCACAGACTAAATGGTTCATTACTTATTTTCTAAAAAGTGTTTAGTATGTCTTGGATGATATATATACAACAGAGTAAGATGTTACTTGGAAAATATAAAGCTTGGGCTTCTAAAATATCAAAATATTTATATATCATATTTATATACATTTTGAATTTCTTATCTTTCTTCTTTGAAATTATTCTTTATACTTGCAGTTGAATCATTATGCTAAATTCTCCTTAGGACACAAAATCATATCTTTTTACAAGTCAGTTGGTTGCTTTATGATGCATCACTGTATTTGGAAAACCACAGCTGGCGAGAACTGGCACATCATGGAAAAACACACAGAATATCAGATATTTTAAGTTCCAAAGCAGGCAGCTGGAGAAAGACAGTGGAGAACCCTTTGTCAAACAAAAAGCATATATGCAGAAATTACTATGTGCCCGGGAACTCTGGAAACCTCAAGAATGTACCCAAGTGTACTTCAAACTTCTGCTAATAGAGCAGTCTAAAATACAGTCACATCTGAAGAAACGGCTTACCTTGACTTACAGTAGTCATGATGCCCTCAGTTTGACTAAAATCCCTCTGAAATCTTTAAGGAAGTTTCAAGGTGTGTGGCACGCTTAAGAGCATGTTCCACGTGCACTGGTGGGCACTTACAGTCTCAGTGTGTTTCATAATAGATGGAAATTGCAGCACGTAACATCTCACAGGAAATGCAGCAGAGTTACCAGTGCACCGGTCCAGTCAGAAGCTTAAAAGCTCAAACAAAGAAGGAAGATATTAGCTCTGCATTGTAAGAAATCAGTATTCTTGGTTGCTATTTCTTAGTGACAATTATCTGCTGAGTCATGCTTGGAACAGAGGTCTGAAAAATATAAAAAAAAGAAAAATACCACCTACGGTGCTTACTGTCAATATTTTTAGCTCTGTTCTTCCTACAGCCAGCAGTGACGCTGCCACCTCCATATGGTAAAAGACATGAATGACCCTAGAAAGGGAGTCTAGAAAAATTGGGTTGGTTGAATCTATGTAATGAATGCTGTAAGAACTCTATTCATTTACTGTTTCTGGAGAAGAGAGCTTCACACTCTACTGAATAGTCACTCCACAGAGCCACACAAGGGTGCGTTGTCCTTGTAGCTCCTGGAATTCAGCCTCCTCCACCAGTAAACCTAAGGTTTGAAGCCACTAGGACTTACAATGACACCACAACGAATTTTTGGCTGAGTTTATTTTTAAAAACCTCTCTTTAATACCACTAAGAAGTAATTCAAAACTTAATTATTATTATTAAAGATAAATTGCAGTGTGCCCAGATGGTCAAGAAGTCCAATAATATCTTGGCTTGTATCAGAAACAGTGTGGCCAGCAGGACTGGGGAAGTGATCATCCTCCCTCATTTGGCACTGGTGGGGCTGCATCTTGAATGTTGTGTTCAATTTCGGGCTTCTCACTACAAAAAAGACAATGAGCTGCTGGAGTGTGTCCAAAGAACAACGAAGCTGGTGAAGGGTCTAGAGAACAAATCCTATAAGGAGTGGTTGAAGAACCACAGGTTGTTTAGCCTGGAGAAAAGAAGGTTGACAGGAGACCTTTCCGCTCTTTACAACTACCTGTAAGGAAGTTGTAGCGAGTTGGATGTTGGTCTCTTCTCCCAAGTAACAAGAGATAAGCCAAGAGGAAATGGCCTAAAGTTGCACTGGGTGAGGTTTAGATTGGATATTAAGAAATATTTGTTCACCAAAACGGTTGTCAAGAATTGGAACAGTCTGCGCAAAGAAAGTGTTGGAGTCATCATGCCTGAAGGTATTTAAAAAAAAAACATTTAAAAAACTATGTAGACATGGCACTTCAGAACACAGTTTAGAAGTGAACTTGGTAGTGTTATGTTAATGATTGGACTCTATGATATAAAGGGTCTTTTCCAACCTAAATGATTCTGTGATTCTATGATCTCATTTAACTTTAGGTGTTTTCAATATATAGCTTCTTCCATCTTAACTCATCAGAGGGCTGGAGCATCTCTGCTGTGAGGACAGGCTGAGAGAGTTGGGGCTGTTTATGGAGAAAAGAAGGCTCCAGGGAGACTTTATAGCAGCCTTGCAGTACCTTAAGATGGCCTAAAAGAAAGCTGGGGAGGGACTTTTTACTAAGGTCTGTAGTGATAGGATGAGGGGGAATGGCTATAAACTGGAAGGGGTGAGATTTAGATTAGACATTAGGAAGAAATTCTTCACGATGAGGGTGGTGAGACACTGGCACAGGTTGACCAGGGAAGCTGTGGATGCCCCCTCCCTGGAAGTGTTCAAGGCCAGGTTGGATGTGACTTTGAGCAGCCTGCTCTGATGGGAGGTACCTCTGGCCCATGACAGGAGGGTTGAACTAGGTGATATTTAAGGTCCCTTCCAACCCAAACCATTCTACGATCTGAACTAATTTTCTGGATTCACACTGGAAATTCATTCAGTGGGCTCTAGGGTACTATTCATCTGCCCAAATGCAGGTGCCTACTTTGGGATGGCGTGAGGTGTACTTTAGACAGCACTGGCCTTTTGGTTTGGTATAAAAAAGAGCATAGAGTATCTAGATCACTTGCATGTGCCTATGTTATATTCCTTATAAAGTCATCTGAATCCTGTCTTAAAGGACCAATACATTTGAAGTACAGGTTAGAGTACTTTATGGACATCCACAGGTAGAAAAATTACTGTTACACATAACTTCATGGGTTAGGTCATAAGTTAAATGCTTATGTTTCCACAGAAACAATATCCTTAATTACCTTGGAACCTATTGAGGTTTTCCACAGACACCAAGGTAAGGACACCAGACTGGCTGTTTAGATATAGTCATGTTTTGTCCTGCTGTCTTTAATATGGAATATGTTGATTTTAGTACAGAAAGCTAATCCTTCAATGGAAAAGGCCCTGAAAATAGAAACGCTCACGTGGACCATTCATTTTCAGAAGAGTTAATCATAATTGATCCTTACACAATGAATACTAAATAAGAGTTATTGTTAATAATGAATAATAAGAATGAATTATAATGGTATGTTTATTAGGCTATCAATAATTAACAAGGATTTGCCATTTATTGTAAATACTGTTGCTGTTTCTGTTACAGCTTTGGATGGTGCAATTTATATGGTAATTTTATATGAAACAGTGCCAATTACAGCACAGCTATTACAATAGGATGGAAGCAAATGATGACTTTATCAGTTTTGTTAACTTTTTCATTTTATTCATTGTTAGCACAGCCTGCAATGTAAACATGATGTAGTGAAAAGAATAAAGAAGTTTTGTGCAAATATAATAACTTTGCCTATAAATCTAACTTCCCTCAGGCAATCACATGGGAAAAAAAAATACAATGGGGCAGAAATAAAGGCAGTCAGGTCAGCATTAAGATGGAGCAGAAAGAAAGGTATCAGGGTTTGTTAACTATGAATGCCCGCTAAAAGTGCTGCTGAAAGGATGGAAAAGCAGAGTACCATCACCCCAGAGAATAAGGCAGCCATGACAACAGAGGGACAGAGCAGGGCAGGATCCCTCCATATGATCCAACCAGGGCTGATTTCACAGCAATGTCACTGGAGATATCCACGTGCACAGCACCTGATCCAGGCAGCACTGTCAGGGGGTGCAGGGCAGCAATAGTGCGTATCTTAACTCGGTTGATTCAGAGCCTGTTTGAGCTTGCGTTACAAACAGAAATACAGAATTATGAGACTATAGGGAGAGCTAACCAGAAGAATACACAGGTTGACTTTCACAGCAGGAAAATTCAGCTTCACCACTTTCTCTTGGAGTGTAGCTTCCATTAAAGCCTAAGTCTGTATTTTTTCTGGAGAAATAGTCCGCAATGTGTGATCACCATGCCTTTGGGGAAAAAAAATAGTTTTCCTCGTAACAGTGAAGATCTTGCATTTTAATTCTATCTACCAAAAGCCAAAATATTGTTGAATGAACATATACAGGAGTTATGTTGACTGGCATAAAAACACACACTAAAACCCTGATATATTATTTGAAATAAAGGACTTAGAAATAATTAAACATTACAAAGGTTGGGAAATTTGCCATGTATATAGGTAATCTGTCTAAATGTTAACATTACAGACTGCAGCAAATTTCAAAGGTAAAGCAGTTCCAATATGTGTTCCAAACATCATTATTTGTGAATTAAATTGAAGACATATGAAAGAGATAAGCAGATAGAATACATATGATCAAGTTGAAAAAAAGGTTGAATTTTTTAGTCATTGTATTGCCACTAATCTGTACACAGCATTTAATAGAGTGTTGTTAATTTCAGGAAACAAAGCCCATCTTTTAAAATATTGAAAATAATTCTACAATCTTGTCAGAAACTGCAACTTTGATGTTAATAAGCACTGTTTTCAGAACTGCCTTAGATAAACCTGCATGACTCACAGATGGCAAGTCATTTACATGAGAAAAATGAGAACTGGCCCATCTATGGATCCCTAGAGGGTGCCATGACCCATTAGCAGAGGAAAGATGACCTTTACTGAATAATAATTGAGAACTATTACTAAGATAATTACAAAACCAATTGACTGCCAGAAGGCCTGGACCTTGGATCCTCAATTGATATGGCAACTGCCTGTGATCTGCACAAAAAAAAAATGCGCTTAGGGTTCACAAACACCATAACCTCAACATCTGCCTGCCATCTAAAGATAATGATCTCCTATTAATTAATTTGAACAATGCAGTCATTGCAGAGGTAGAATGCATCACAAATCAGACACTTAACCTGAAGTTATCATGATTTCGTCCAGCCTGCATTAACAAGCAGAAAAGTACAAGGTAAATTAAACTGTTGCAGGTCACAACATGAAAATAAATTAACTTAATTCTCTTTAACAGGGAGCATGATTGCAAATCTGAACTGGTTGTTGGACCAGTAAACATGATCAAAGCTCTTCCTAAGTGTTTTGCAAACTGCTCCTATCACAGCACTTTCTAATTCATATGCCTTCAACAGCTTTTTCAGGTTCCTTTCTCTACAGGAAGGAGGAGAGAGGTTATTGACTTTTGAACAGATCTCTTTCATTAGTGGCTTTTTTTTGTGGTTTGTTTTCCAAAGAGGAGTTCCTGGGAACAAAACTATTAATAAGTACCTGTTGTGAGACACCACTAGGCCTCTGTGGATGAAATCCTGGACAGCAATAAAAATAAGTGAAAAATTCCCCTGAGCTTCTCCCATGTCTTCTACAGGAATATGATGTATAAGAAATACAGCCTGCACACCGTATGTGTTCCTGATTGGATTTCCAAAATTATACTTCTTTATATGTGAATGCTATTTTGACGAAGATTTCAAATGCAGAATGATCTATCGGCTTAGTGCCAAGTTTCACACCTGGGAGCTGATATTCAGGAATGCAGAATATCAGAAATACCCAGCACTCCAAAAAAAAACCCATAAAAAATCATAGCTAGCTTTCCTTCTTAAGAAGGAAAGAGCTGAAATTACTGACAAAATGCTTTGGATAAAATGTTCTTTCACCTAAAACCTGCTTCTTGATTTTTAACTCGACTACTGAGTCCTATAGTTGGGATTGTTTGAAGACTCTCCACTAAGAGAAGTATTACAGGTAGTCATTCTTTCGGGGAGACAATTTAAGTAGTAGCATGAAATTTATATAAAATTCAATTCACGTTTGAAACCTGTCGTAAAAAAGAGCTGCCAACACTGACAGAATGCTTGTTCTACATGATAGAAATACTAATAGAGACAATTTCTTACCCAAGAAGTCCCTATATAATGTGGTGGAAAGAGGAGATAATATATTCAATTCACAACAAGATGCACAAGATAGGATTCAAATTCATTAAGACTTAAAAAAAGTTAACTGCACTTTCAGGTGGATTGTCTACACCCAGATTCAAATGTGCAAGTCTACTGGGACCTGAGGACACGGACTCTTGGACTGAGCCTTAGGCATCCCGCCAGGTGGCAGATTAAAGTTACAACAAAATGGATTGGTTTGTGTTTGAAGGTTTAGATCAACCAGGGTTGATAGACTGGTACTTTTTACAGCCCTCTCTTCCAAGGGGAACTTTTTTTAGGAAGTAAAAGCACTGCTGGCCTTTCTGTGGGAAATCCCTCCTCTTCCCATTGTCCTAGCTGCAACAAAATCTAGCTTAGAAGCAACGAGAGCATGGAGGAAGGGCAAATAGTAATATTGACCATGAAGAGGTCTTTACAGACAGACAGAAGTTGGGAAAAGCCAACAATCTGTACATGTTCAAATTTGGAGTAACCAAAGCATTACGTTCCCAACATCTGTCATAATATCTTAGACAGGAAAGTCTTATGCTGGTATACTTCATTTGTTTAAAAAGACCATAGCTTAGAAGACAGCAAAATTCCCTTTAAAATCTTTAATAATTTATTCCGGTTAACAGACTACAGCCACCACTATATATTTTATTTTTCTCCCTACCTGATATTAATAAAATCTGAAAAAAAAACCCTCTGAATGAAGGCATATTTGGGGAAAAAGGACTTTAGCAACAATCAGGAATAGGAAGAAGATAAATACCCAATGAAAAAAGAAGAATCAAAGCAAATACTGCTTGAAGGAGTGCCATCACTTGTACTCGGGTAGTAAGAGCTGAGGAAGATCACTATAATAAGGCGTAACAAGGAAGAGTGGAGGTTAGGGCACAGGAGGTGCACACATTTCCTTATTAAATCAGTAAAGCAACAGTAGCTGACACTGTTCTCAGAAAATAATCCTGTAAATTCCTTGACAGGGCATTTTGGACATGGTTAGTGTATGGCTTAACCACATCTCACCAAATCTCTTGAACACTCCTTCCATCACACATATGATACCATATTTGTGCAATTTCTTACTTTCTCAGGCAGACTACAGAAACTTTAAGTTAAAATATGCACAGTGTACTTGGAATCAAGGGAGTACCTTGCTCCTGATGTGGAGTTATTGCAACTATACGGTGACACCTTTGACACAGTTCTTTGTGGGGAACCATTCACAGAGGTTCACACTAAAGACATTCCATTCTTTGTGAATTCCACCTTTGTACTGTAATGCATCCTAGTAAGGTTTTCTTTTTAAATTTTCTGGCAGTCACGCTATTTCCATCAATAATGCCTGTGATATAGCACATTTTCTAACAGTCTTTTCTCAAGAGATTTGAGCTGTAGGATGGCACTTACGCAGCTTTTGACTGTTGTAATTGTAGCAGAGATCAACAAAATTGGGTACTGTTCTGTCATCGTTGACTGGGCTCCTGGTGCTAATCAGGAATTGGAAATTGAACATTCAGATGGATTTAAAGACAGAGTATGTGACAATTCAGCAAGCAGTAAAGGATATTGTTTTGAATTCTTAAAGGTTAGCAATGCAAGCTGCAATGACTAAAATTTTTTGAGCCCTGAAAGAAAACCATTTAGTTATAGAAGACAACTACAATCTGGTAATGTAATCTATATTTTCATACATTTAAGGCCAGAAGCAATTAGTTCATCTACACTGAGTTTTTGTTTCATAGATACTTACATTCCACCCAGTTACCTCTGATATTGTGTTACCATAGCTCGTGTTCAGCCCAAAAATAACTTTCAGAATGTAGATATACTGTACCTGAAAGCCTCCAGAGGTGACGTCTACCATCTTTTTTTCTACTACAATGCAGCCGGTCCCAAAATTTAATTACCATTCCTGTGAAATAGGGAGAGAAAAGCAACAGCATTTGTGTTATTTCTAATTTGAACATGCTTTTCTTTAGTTCCCAGCTACTGGTTCTTGCTATGTGTTTCTTTCATAGATTAAACAACACTATAATATTTCATATTTTCTTTGCAGAACGGTGTTTGTACAGGCTTAACTTTCTTTTTTATAAGCTCAAGAGAAATCTCGCATTGGAATTAATTTTCTCTGCCCTCCAAAAACTTCTTGTTCCTCTTCTTTGTACATAACCTGTTTTAATTCTGAAGCACAGATAGCAAGAACAGTCCCAATATTCTACTACTCATCTGAAGCAGTTAGAGACTTTAAAATCACCATACTGCTTTAAATACTGTTTTTACCCAGAACCTTAATGGAATCTTTACCATAATGAAAACTGAGCAAATTTTGCCATTGAAATCATAAGCGAAAATAAATGAGGCATTAAATGCAAATGAATGTACTGAAGAAAGCAAAAATTATAGGTCAGATTTAGAGCTCAATATGCCAACCAGCAGAGTAAGCTGTATAAGAAATCCAAACATCATTCTTTTTCCATACTACTGGAAAAAACATTGATTTCTGACACAAAAATCACACATACTTTTCCAAAAAATCATGTTTGGGGACAATCTAGAAAGGAAGAGGAAAAAAACCAACTTAGTTTAACTCAGTACAGTAACAATGGAACTTTAGTTTTGCATTTGTTATTATGTAATAAACGGTATCTTTCTAAAATCCGAAGAATTGCATGGATATCTAAATAAATATACTATGCCTCAGCAATCTAATATAAGCTTTCACAGTGACCACAGTACTGATATTCAATTAATCATTTACTTATTAATTGATTATTTTACTTATTAAATACACGAACAGTTCAGCCTTTCCTCCCCTCCTGCAAGTCACCATAAACAGCTAAAATGTAAAGTTACTGGGAGGAAATGTAGGGAATTCAAAGAAACGGGACAAATTCAGAAGCTTATGAAATCATAGTTTAAATTTAATGGAATACAACCAATTAAACAAGCATCACAAACACGTAAACCAATGCAGGTTACGAATATTGTTAGGTATGAATATACTTACACCTTTGTTAAGATGACCTTGGTTTGTAAGACACAAACTGGGCACCAGGTGGATAACAGCCTGAGGGAATTCTATTTTTCCTCCAAAAGTACTGATATTCAAGTTAATTTTCATACTTACATTGTCTTATTAGCCTTCTTATGAATCTATACTAGCATAAGTTTTCCTTTATTTTTCATAATCACCTTCTTCCTTGAGCATCCTTATGCTTATTGGTTCAGTATATTGGTCTCTGTTTGTGCAATGATCTGTGTTTCTATGATTCCTGTGGATTTATTATTCTTACAAGAACTGGCTTTTGTTCTGCAACTTTCATGCTTCAATTCCCTTAGAAATCTTAAGTAGCTATATACCTTTCTTACGGATTATCAGTCACAGCCCTCAATTTTAATTCTGAGGTTATAAAAAGATAAAGTGATGTGTCATTTGCAAACATGTCACTTATGAAATATTTCTAAAAGATCTTTAGTCCAGTCTTACATAATCTCACTGCAAGACGAAGTAAATGCTTCTTTTAATTTCTAGCATGGCAATAATATAATGGTTTAGGTGAAAGTTAACTGGGCCAAATCTAGCACCTCCCCAAATCTGACTCAGATTAAACAAACACACCCCAACAGAACAAAACCATAAGAATTAGGGATCACTTCAGGCTGTATTCAGAACAGAATAAAAGTTTAAACAACACTTCCTCACAGCCAGTCTGTTGCTATGAGATGCTTTATTTGGTGAAAATCATTTTCTGCACACCCAAGTATCTTTCAGAAGCTGATAGCAACTGGGCGAAGCAGAAGGTGAGGAAATGGATATTATAGCAACAGTATAGACACTGTATGAAATATATCCTTCCTGTTAAGATAATAAAATTGTGTTCAGACAAAAAATACTGAAAAAAGATGGCTAAAAAGGCAACGGAAGCTCTGACAATATTAAGTAATGTGCAAATGTAATTTGTTCATTTGTTCAGGTGTACACTAAAACAAAGAATCGTCACCATGCCAACCCCAAGGCAACTGCCTCATACTCCTCAGGGTGCTCTGAAAATCTCTTTCCATGAAGAAACTGTGACTCACTTTGCCATTGGAATTTTTATGCCTTTTCTTTATAAAAATACTGATTTCAGTGACCATTCATATGACAGTCTGAGCTTTTTGAAATCAATCTTTTCTTATGAAATCCAATAACATCTTTCTCCAGAGGGCATATTTAATTTTAACAAATCCCACACCAGTTGAAGCTTATTTCCATCCACATACAAAGTCTAACAAAGACAAATTTCTTATTTTGTGTTCCGATTTATGTATTGAGACCATGTCTCTCCTTTGACAGAAGAAATGAAAACAAAAGTAGGGTCTGTCAGCAAGTCCCTTTTCTTCTCTTTCTTTTGTCATTAAATTGACCCTCAAACTACCTATGCACTATAACAGCTTCTAGGGATTCAGTCAATAAAACCTGAACTAGACACCTAATCTGTGCTAAGTACTGAGAAAAAGTATGTATTTCAAAAACACCAGTACAAGTTCCTATGCTTTCGTTGTTTCTTTGCAGATCCTCAGAGAGTATTCAGGTGCTGAGAGGAGCTTCTGTTCTTGCTCAGGGAAGATCTCTCCTGCATGTATTAATATTTCTGGGGAATATAATACACCTTCACATAGTGATGGACCTGTCAACACCGAATAACCTGCACTCAACAGCTGGAGGGCCATGACTCTGAGCTGTGAAGATGGAGAAAACACTGGCAATTAGTATTTGTCTTTAGGCAATAGCCAAGGCAAATATAACCTTGTGTCACTGTACTTCCCAAGTATTGTTACGGAAGAAGTAATAAACTGCTGCTGGCTCAGAGTGCAATGGGTTTCCACCTCTTTCTGCTTTCCCCTGCTTTCTGCACCACTAAATAGCCCTGAATTAAGGCTGATCGTGTAGGAGCTTTCTTTTTCCCTAGAAGACTCCTGTTTAAAAACAATGCAGCTAGTCTTTGTTCAGTTTGTGGCAAAAAGAGCCATCTATAGGGTGGTATACCTCCAACAACTATAAAAAACAATAATTAGATGTTTTAATTTGCATTTCAAATTGTATGTATTGGATCAGACAGTGGCCTTGATTACCACTGGTTTTCTGTAAGAACGCACTGGGAAGGTAGTTAATACTGAAAGATTTTTTTCAGTAACTTCTCATTTCACAGTTTCTGAGCATGAAATCAAGCCATTACACAAAAGAAGAGATCTGATGATACCACCCACTTAAAACAGCCTTCTGTCATACAAACAACTGTTAAAATTAATTACAATAAATCACCCAACTTTTGACAGAACAAGTTACCTCTCAAATTCTGGTTCTAGACTGCACAACAAGAAGTACATTTCAGAGACTTGCTCTGCTGCTTGGATGCAGCAGTCAGAACCTAGTACCAACAGGAGGTAGAAAGCACCAGGCCTGATGCTCTTATGATGGGATTTAACATGAAAGGAAAGCTCTCAGGTACTTCTGGTTGCTATGAAACCATTGACATTTTCTGTTGGAAAGTAATTTGTCCTTAGTATAGTACCAAATTAGAAAGTAAGTAAATGGAATGCCTGCAATATTGAGAACACTAATTACTTTTGAATGGAAGGTAATGCTACCTGAGCAGACCACTTTATACTAGTCATGACTGGAAAAGCTTAATGTTGCATCTCTTTTAGTCTAACAGAAATCCTGACTCTTAAGACAGCTGCTCTGAGGCAGGAACTCCACGTGCAGTAAACTTGCCTATCTTGCATCCATGTCAGCTTCCACCAAAGGAGAATCTGACCCAGGAATGTTACTAAGCACCACCATGTATATTATGCAGTAGCGAAACACAGACTTCACTCAACTTCTAAGCTTCCTTCTAGGTGAGATTGCAATGTTTCTCAGGAAAGGAGCAGGAAATGCAGGAAGCTGAGCAGAGCCTTCGGAGAGAGAGTCCAGGAGAGTATAATCATGCTGCTAACAAAAGTATTGTTTTACTTGCATATTCCTCTATAATAAGCAAATAATTTCCTTTACAACTAGCAGTTCAGGTCACAGACTTGAGTGTAAGGTAATCCTTTCCCTCAATTGGCTGCTTGGGTCTCAAGAGCAAAAATCAAATCATAAAGGTAATCAGGATAAATAATTAAATATTAAGATTTCCTGTGCGCAAAGGGCAGAAAGATTTGTTTCGACATTAAGAACTGCAGAGCTGAAGAATATTGTTGGGTCATAAATATAACAGGACAGCATGATTTTGAAAGCTTTCTTTTTTTTACATGAATAATAGTATAGTACGTTCTCCTGTACTTCTTTCCTTTGTGCATTGAAGTCAGTGTGTGCATTTCCACATGAATAATGCAATATTGCAAAATTGATGGTGCAGTTCTTTTGTTAAAGCAGTTATGAAATAAGAAAACAAAATCTACCAGGAAAAGTTATGAAAAAACCAACATTTCTCTAACAATAAACAGATGAAGTTGCCTGGCCGTTTACATTTGTCTCCTGTGTCATGAATATTAGATCAGATTCCTTTTATTAATCCATTGATAGTTCTGTAAGGCAACTCATTTTTGATAAACTCTGTCAGGACTGCTGTAAATATAAAAAAGATTTATGAATTAATTTTCATACGTAAATGACAAAATCCTCTGATACATTTGAAATATCTGCTTCACAGTTAATAAAGACACATATATGCATGCATTCATAGGTATTAATTTATCATTCCGATCAGTCTGTTCTTTTAGAACATAGCTTAATGTCAACTGCTTTTTTCTACAGGAAAGAACAGTAAACTATGAAAATAATTGGCACCGAGGGCATACTACAAATGAAAGAAATGGACAGTCTGGGATCTGGGAAGTATGCTGTTCTAGAGGTGTAGTGGGTTTTATTTAAAAGCATTTTTATTTTCAAATATCAATGGGTTGCATACATGCCAGTGAGCTGTAAAAACACGGGTATCTACAAGTCATTACTATTATTACTTGAATTGTCTTTACAGTTGCAAGTCCTAATCACAAACCTACAAGCTAAATGTAGCACAAAAAGCATAAACTCTAAATAAGTCTGCATTTGAAGCATACACGAATAATTCACCACAGCCCTGAATATCTGTGTAAAGCCAAAAGTACTGCTAAGTTCCAAATTCTTTGGTAGCAGTAAATCACAGAGCTGGTTCAACCAAGCCCTCAGTTTCCTTTCCTTTGCCAGTGAGACCGGGACTGCAACGCCCCTGCCAGGACTGTCCCTGCCATACAGCCAGCACATGCTGAAAAAACAATGAGCTGCAATCAAATTTTTCTTCATTTCCTTTGTACCACAGCAGTGACCCACATACCAGTGCACCCATCCCAACACTCCAGAAATACTGTTGCTCTGCATCGTTTACAAAACAAACTCAGAATCATTCTTTTTATCTTATAGATGGTTAAACCAAGGTAGAAAAATATCTAGTGACTTGTTCCAGAAGGATGTCTGTTCTGTTTAATAGACCATTAGCTAACATAATAAAATTTTGCATAGCTTCTAGACACAAGCATTTTTAGGTTTTACAAACGAAAGACAGAATTAACCAGTTCCTTGCTAGACAGAAAATGAACCAGGTACAATACTAATAAGATTAATTCTGAATTACCTTCTTCCAATCAGTTTATTTGTATGACACTTTGCTGTAGGCTCTGTTTATGGTGCACTCTTTGATGTAGTGCACAAGCTTTATGGAGGGTGATCTGTAAAGTGTGGTACCATCCACAGCAATTAGTGATGAATTCGTAAGAATCACATGTTAAAAAAATATATGCAATATCCTGTGAGAAGAAATGAAACAGTTTGAACTTCGTAATCTGCTGTGTACTTAATCTTCATCATCTAGGACCCGAATAACTTCCAAAAGCACAAGAATCAATTTAGCTAACCCTTCTGGTCTGTAGTGTGTCCTCACACTCTCTATACAAGGACACACTTTGTGCTGTGAAGTATTTTGTTCTGATAGTGTTTTAACCTAGTTTTAACATGTCTAGAACCTGATGCTTGATGTAGAGGGGTCAGGTTGAAGGCCAGTATGGTAATGGGATTCATAATTCTTAAAGGATTTCATTCCAGTCTATGAAACTGAGCTTCACAATGCTTAACAACTGCAGTCATATACTAGGAAGTCTAGTAATAATACCTGAGAGTGATGTAAACCAAGTCCATCTGCACTGGTTCTGGAATTAAGGTTATCGATGCAATGGCTATGTGTCCTCTTAAATAACAGCAAAACACCTGTTACGTTCTGCTGAAGATCAGAAAAACTCTTGTACATTAAGAGAAAGCAAAAGATACACTTAACAAAAAACTTTTTCAAATAAGCAAGCCAACATAAAAAGTAACACGAGACAAAATTTTCCTATTCAAATACAGAGTTTAGTTATACTAATTAAATTTGAGTGCATTTCTTTTTTACACAAACTTGATATTTTATATTAATTTGGCTATATCTTGAAGGCAGAGTGGAAATCTATCAATAAACGCATTTGTCGTGTCCACAAAACACACATCCCAAGGTTATTTGGACTACACTAATGTTTTTTAAGGTCAAACAGGAATGTGGCACATGTAGGCAGAAACATATTGATGATCCATGTCTGAGAGAATTAAAAATAAATGCGTAATGGAAAAGAAAAGTTCAGAGAAGCGTTTTATATGCTCAAGTTCACGCTCCATGTCAGGGAACTGATCTGAACCCAACTATCTTATACAGAGAACCATGCATTGTCTTTTAGTTCAAACAATACAAAAAAAGTATCATCATGGCTTCTCATTGTAGTCTGAGAGACTCTGACAACTACAATTCCACATTCTTTTGATATGAAATATATTTGTTTATCTTATTTTAGTAGTAAAGCATGCTTTATTGACATTATAGATCTCCAGTTTATTTATTTACCTCATTATTCATTTATTTGTATTACTTTTCTTATGTTAGTTTGACTTATAGTAATAATTTTACCACAAAATTGTTCAGTCTCATTGTACCAAATCCTTTCTATTAAAACCTACTCTTGCAATTTGTTTTGAAAAATGGATAAGAAAAAATTAGCTCAAACCAAAACACTCCGTAAGACAAAAGACATAAACCCCCAGTACAATATATGTTATCTTAAATGCTAGGCCAAGATGGTGCAGCTTGCCAAATCATCACCTCTTAACAGACATAAATAATGAAAAACATGAACCACAACCAATAATAAAATACACATTGATACGTCAGTGACTTTGTGTTATCAGAAAAATGCTACAGGTTTATAAGAAAAAAAAATGAGGAAAAACCACAAAAGCTATAAATAGTGACAAATAATTTGAATAAATCTTAGTTTCTTATTTTCATATGCCGAAATATTTCTATTAGCAATCAACCGAGAAATCAGCCACATATTTTATTGATGTCAATGAAACTACTTGGGCTATCTTCTGGTTTAGTCAACCTCAGAACGTGGCCCACCATCAACTTCAGCAGGACTCTGACAATATATTTCATGGGTGATTAAACTTAATGTGTGCAGTATCCTTAGAACATTATATTACCTACAAGCAATATCTAAGAGATGGAAGAGGAAAAAATAAAGGCTCTAATATGAGCTAAGCAGAGTGGGCATTCACTACATCTCACTTAAGAAAGTGGTTTCATTCTGTGTTTCATTACAATCTTAAAAAAATGCAAAAAAGTACATCCCTACATTACAAAATGTTCCTCTGTCCAAAATGTTATTTCTTTTGATGCTGAAGGAGTTCTAAAACGAACACAAGGATAGAGGGGGCTGAGAGAGCTAGAATACTTCTATTAACCTATTAGCTCACGGGCCCTGAGGGCTTGTTCATCATGGTGCCTATCAAAGTGTCAGTCTTTTCTATTACCTTTTCCTTCAGAAGATGTCTGTCCATCATTGTCATGCTCTTCTAGCAGGATTATCCATCATTTTGGGTGAAGCCAAATCATTCATTTTCATGGCTGTCTCTGTTAGCAAGTCAGGAAGGAAAAAAAGTGTTTTATTCAACAAAAGAAAAATGATGGAATTTCCCCCTTCATCATTTTCCTTTATTACTTAATCCAAAAGGTTGGGAGGATGCTCTGCAGTTTATTATAGCAGCAGTCACCTACACCATTATATTTCAGGGTGTAGCAATATGTCCTGCTTTTCAGCAGCTTATAAAACTAGCCATAAACGTTAACTCCAGGCAAGAGTTTGTCACCCTGCACTTGTGGCTCTTGATTCAGAGCACCAGTTGAATCACGTGGTTAGTACTGTGGTACCCCCTTCCAGGTTTCCAGTTCACACTTGAGGTAGGATGTGATAACTAGAAATCACAATGAGTGGTTGTAATGAAATGCAGCGTTGTCCTCCTGGCGCTGTGATTGCTGTACCAAGCGTACACTGAGATATTGTAGACTTTGCCACTTTTGCCTAGCCTAAAATGTTATGATCTACATTATTATACAGGTTTTTATTACAATATCAATATGTCTTGCAAGAAGCAAGACTACACAGGACACACTCGACTGAGCAATAAATTTTGCAAAATTAAACGCTTGAAGCAAAATAATCATGTTATTAAACCTCATCATTTTCAGCCATACAATAAGGCCAACAGAACAATACTAGGTGAATCTTCCAGAATTATGGACACAATATAATTGGTTTTGACTGCTCACTGTCCTAACGCACCTTGTATTATCCCCACCAGAAGAATGTTCATGACAAAATATGTTGATGTTTCAGAAAATGTTTTAAATAAGGCCAAAAGCCTCAAATCCACCCTATTCCATGTTAATGTCCTGTAAAAGTCAGCCTCCTGAGGATCTGCAAAGTCATGTGCCTTGGGTAAAGTAAAAATTATGAAGTGTGCCTTTTTTTGAATTTACGTTTTGGATGACTCTGTGTTGAATAAATCCTCAACAGTTCTTTTTTTTCCCCCTCTATTTTCATGTTGATGCTCTAATCAACAAGAATACGAAGCTGAGTTCCTATTTCCAGTATTCCTTCACTGTTGAGTACTAAGTTTACATCTTCTCTTCTTCACCTCTACCTTGGCTGCCCATTCTCTTAAAAGCTTTAGCAACTTAATAATTTTGAGATCACCTCGCCCATGTTAAATTTGGCAAAAATAGGCTGAACATTCAGAATATATTACCCATGGGTAGTCGAGAAGGCTAAAACAGATGAAAACTTGTCACAAATGAAATACTTAAGGTGGGGTGATAACTGCAGTTGCTGTAATCACGGGAAGAAGATAAAGTGTTATAGCAAGGAAGAAAACATCAGAAAAGTATCAAACATCCTAAACTCAGTCTTGTGAATGCCCTGTAGCAGTCTACTCTAGTACTGGGGCAAATGCTTTTTTCTAGCATGATCTGATCAAAAGATTAATGAATGGGAAATATTCTTTTGACTTCACTAGGCTGTTGGGGAGAGAATTAGATACTGGTTAACTCTACTGAGTAAGTCTACATTGTGTTTGATGTAGCTCTCATCACAGCCCCAGCCAGCAGGGCACAAGTCAGCACCAGAGCACAACCACAGTTAGTGTGGCACAGCGCCCCAGCTAATCAGGCCTGCTGAAAAGCAGAGTATATTGCTTGGAGCTCAGAACTGTGTTGCTGCAACCGTAAGGCGCCTGGCTAGTTTGGCACTTCAACCAAATAAACATCATATCTGCCTGGCATATTGCTCCAAATTCTGCCTGAAAAATCCCACCTAAATGCACTTATTGCCAAGCATTTACAATCATTGCATAATCCTTAAAATCTAAAATGTGACTGCACTACAAAAGGCCCTAAATATTTATACAGAACTAGAGCTCAAGAAATAATTACTTGGCTAATTCTTGATAGTCTGGAGGTAATGTGTTATTACTCTACAATGTCAATTGCTCAAGTACTAGTAAAGAAGACACTTTAGAAACATTGAGTGTCTTCTCACAATCACACTTCCAAGAGCTGTAATTGTCAGTGATGTCTGTAAGTGGTTTCAAGGTAATTGTGTTAACCTAATAAAATTGTATGACAAATACCACAGAACCTTGAAAATCAACTGGCTCTGTTAAAATGAAAAATTAGGATCGTTGGATTCATACTAGTATTTTTCAACTTCACAAGTTCCCTTCCTTGTCCAAGTACGTGTATATTCAATATGATGGATGTTCATTCTATAGCATTACTGAAGCATCCATAAAGTTTCTTATTTTAAAGGTGCTGATTTATACAGGCTATGAACTCAGATCCCCAGTCCCTTCGCATTCCTCTCAGTGAATGGTAAGGAGATTCCTTTTTCTACAGATAACCACTGGTACCTGAAGGGTACACTCCCATGCTTTTGAACCCAATGAACACCACAAATCTGCAAGTGAAGTACAAAGTATTTTCTGAAAGACCATTGATTTCTGTCTTGCTTCTGGAATATGCTTTTGTTTTCTATTGCTCTATCAACTGCAAATTTTTGTCTTGGTAACTGGATATTTGAACATCAATATGCTAATCCAGGCTAAGTCTTGGTTAATTTTTCTCTCTAGTGCATAATACGGTCTTCCAATATAAATTCAGTTAAAGAATTCTGAGATAATACACACATTCTAAAGAACCACTGAATATTCAAGCATCTATTTTAGAGTTTGTTCTCCACAATCTTTGTTAATAACTATTTGATTATTTTTTTAATAGTGATGGTGGGAATGGTTGGAATGCTTCCCTTGCGTCTTTCAGAATTTCTTATGTTTTCCTTACTTTTATCCATGTAAGTCTCAGTAGCATTCACATAATAAAACATCCACCAAATTTATTATCCTGTTTTGATATTACAATCAAGGACAATAAGGCAAAACACTACATAATTTAACATTCGCTCAGCAGGTGAACCATGCCCCTGGCAAGCACCAGAAAGTGAAAATTCAATTAAATTCTCCAGAATTATCACCAATTCTGCCTAAAAATGTGTAATTCTTAGCTCCAGCTTTGGGTTCCCAATCCCAGAAACAGGGTACTACCACAAGGTACTTAGGATGGATGTTAACAAAATTCATAAGAGTAGCAATTTGTGCTCATTGATACATAAAAAAGTAGTCTGGGATAAACACTAGGTGAAGTGAAAATGTATCTACCCAACCTGTCTCACGTATGGCCAGTTCCAGGTTCGGTGCACAGTATTTTCCTGGCCTTGTTTCCAGTCTCTGCACACTCAGGGACAGCTCAGTTATATCCACAACTACCTTAGATGCATCATGTGCAACAAAATCTATTTTATTTTTGACCTTTAGCCTCACATAAAGAAAGAGATACACAGGTTCTTCTAGGAATACCATTTTCAATTTTTCTTGTCATTGGAGCAGTAAATATCAGACTGCAACCGGGATAAACATTAGGAAATTGATCCCAAATATTTTCGTACATGCTGGTCAGTTCTCTTGAAAAATGGGGGGAAAGGACATCTTAAGAAAAGCTGCCTTGAGTCAGGGTCATGTATTAGGCCACACATTTGGAGGACACTAAACCTACCTCTCAGCACTGTGATTCTACAGTATCTTGACAAAATCAGCTGCTGATCAAAAAGGAATTCCCATCTGCAGCCACAGCAGAACAGAGAAGTTTACACATGGATTTACCAGCCACATGTCCCACACATATGATGATCACAGATGGAACAGTTCCAATCAAATACAACTGTTACAGGTATTTACTGCTACAGAGAAACTCAAAACTCATATTAAAACAGCCAAAAAAAAAAGACAACAAGAGAAGTATTAAAGTCAAGTAAAACCAGCAATGGTGATAGAAATAGCTGAGGGCTCTGATTTTCTGGATTAATTCAGTGGTTTCTATAACCCAGAAGAAAAAGTTGCAATTCACATTCTCTGTAAAGAAAACTATGCTTTTTAACTGCAGTTCATAAAGACAAGGGACTACATCATTCACTCATCGTTTCAAACCATCCATAAGAGTGAGAGCAGAGATGAATATGGCCAGAAGGTTCTAACTAATTTAACAGTTAAAAGAAATCATGACTTACTTCCCGTAAGTAGAAAAGAATTTTTCCCCCTTTCTCTAAGCACAGTTTCAGTCAAGTTCATGAGCAACAGGCAGCTCAAATAGCAAACTTTTTCTTTAATTGTTAGTACAAACTTAATGCTTCACTGCCAGAAATTTAATCAAAATTGGAAATACTGAACATCAGTGGAACATCATTTTTCTTCTTTGTTTTTCTAAACAGATCCAATAAAGCAAGCAGAATCAGTATTTTATAAATATGCTTAAAACTGACCTCACCCTTAGGCCTGAACAAAAGACAAAGAGACATGATCCCTGATTTCACCACCATCTCACTCCACCTCTCAAAAGGATTCTCAGCCTGAGAAGGAACAATCAGGACGCAGCACTAGCACAAGTAAATTTCTAGTACTTAAGTAAATAGAGGAACAACTACTGAACAGGCTGTAAAGAGTTTATAAAAGCACAATCAGAACATTTAAATGTCTGGTCTGGCATGCAGGATGTGGTATCAGCACACACTTATGACTGAGCAACCACACTCCCATCTTTGACAAATTACCTTTCATTAAGCAGTGACAACATCTAACCTAGTCATGCTGACAATGGAGTTGGAAAATTATGCCCCAGGGAGTGTCAGCTTTTGAGTAGACTGTGAAAAAATTTTGTAAAACTTAAAGGAGGGGGGAGACCTCTGCAAGAGCTGTGTTCCTTCAGCTTCTCCAAAACAAATTAGAGCTCTTGCTCCCTGCCTTCAAGGGAGTTATGATCTTCTGTTCAAAAGTTCCTTTGTGTTAGTCTCAAAAGCATAGTTCTTTGAAGAAAGTTCTAAAACATTGCCCTTTTTAAACTGAAAATATAAAGCTATAAGCTCTATATTAAATTATTTTCAAACAAAACCCCATTTTAGCATGCTCTTTTCCTCCTCACCATCACATTTTTCTTTCTCCTTAATGATATTTAGTTTTATTTCTTTTACCCTGCTTTAAACTCTTTTATTTCTATAATGTTGCTGTATAGTAATCCTAGTCATATTTTACTGTCTTTCATCTTCATTAGATCATGTAACACTCTACGAAATCATTTTGTACAACACCTGGGTGTATCTACATATAATTCTTAGATTACGTGTTCCCTCTCATTTTGTATTCTGCCTTCAGCACTGTGTGATGCACAGCGATTGTCAATGGGAGGATTTCTAGTCACTTAACTGAGAGTTGGATAATGACTTTCACTGTTTGGTATGAGTTTTGCTTTGGTATTTTACCCAACTCTACAGAACTTCATTAAAGGAAAGTAAGAGAGATCTTTACCTTATAAAAAACAACGGGTTTTTTTCATAATTTAAAATAAAAATTCACCCTAGGATAGACAATTGTCTCCATCTCAACTGCAGTTGAAAATTATGCAGCTGTGTGCCAGCAGTACCCTAACTTTGTAAGGTCACTGTAAAAAACAGATTCATGGGCTTGACATGCTAAGACTCACAAAAATCCTGATATATGCATTTTTTTGGTGGTGACAAGCCAGCTGTGACTGCAGTGACAACAGCAAATATAGAAGATGGAAAGTAAGGGTATATCTGCTGCCTGTGATCAGAAGGACCGAGACACTATCAGAGTGAAAAACACAGAAGGAAGAATTAGCTGCAGTCTAACCTCAGAATGTCACATTGTATTGCACAAAGAGTATGTATCTGTATGGAAGAACTGTGTATGACCTAGGACTGGTGGGGGAAAAATTAACACCAGGATTTTAAATTCACAAGGGCATTTGCAGGAGGTAGAGAAACAGTAACAGATGGTCTTTGTGCTGATGAGCTGGTAGTGGGAGCAGCATCTAGGTGTGTTAGAGCTGAAATATAGCTACTGTGAAGAGATAGACAAGAGAAAAAAGAAGTGTGACTAATGGCCTTTGCCTTATCTTCTCCTTCCAATCAACCTCTATATTTCACACATACTGTTCACAGCAGCACATCCTTCTGCTGTAGCTCAACAGGTAAAAAACCCCCAAATGTCTATACAAACCAATCAACTGATAATTAACACTGCTATGACTCCCCCTCCCCCCGCCCATGCCCCCAGACAGCGCACAGGGACACAGAGCCAATGCACAGCAATATCTGTGGCTTTTTGCAACACTTCACACTGAGAGAAGCAGCTCCACTAACAAACCAGTGCTTTGAGCACACTTAGGTTTTTGCTTCTTTAAACAGGGAGCACTGTAACCATAAAAATGACCACTTTCTGCCTTGCAGTCATGCACAGTCAGAAAAAGATAACTCAGTCATGTCCATTAATACTCTCCTACTTCAAGGACTGTGAGAGAAACCAAGCAGGCCAGGTTTAAAGTAAGATACTAGAGTGAGTCCTGTGCCTCCACTGTGATTTAGCCTACAAACTAAACACAAAACACTGCAAAGGGGAAAAATAAAGAATTAAAAATCAAAACCTTATGCCTTGAACAAATCTTAGAGACAGAAAACAGACAACTTTATTTTGGATGCTAAAAAGCCCTTATTCCTTCATTAACCTTTATTCTTTTCTTATTAGCAGTCTTGGTACCATGGACTCTGAGACGAGCCCAGCAGGCTGCCCAGGCAATGACATTTCAGAGCCTGGCAAAGCAGCACAGTCCATGTCATCTTAACATTACCTCAAATTTTTGTCGTTCACAGTAGGAAAAAACCTGCACAGCTTTTTGTGTACTATTGAGAGGGAGCTGAACAAAAAAGTAGGGGGGTGGGAGGGCAGTAGGAAGATAGGGAACTTCATTAGAAAGAGAAAACAGACTGCAAAATATTCCACTGACATTTTGCTAATCTGGGAAGCAGACATCGCATGTTAGGCAAAACTTTAGATTATGCATATTTTCTCTCTAATCAACAGTCTCAGTGTAGAGAATATAGGAAAACAAGTTAGAGGTTTTTGGATGCTACATCTTCCTCTTTTTATGAAGAACTATGATAGGTTATTTTAGACATAGATAAGCATAGGACAGGAAAGGACCACAAGAATTCTTTCAGTTCATCCCTTTGCCCCAAGACTATATAATTGTTGGTTCTCAGTGGTGAACTTACCACGAAAAATACTCAACTATCTTTAAAGTGTATATGCTAAACTACAGAGATCTCTGTATTCAAAAGGAGACAAATGCTCTATCAGAAAACTTCAGGGAAATTAAACACGTAATCTCTGTGTTGGAGGTTTGACTGTTCTGATAGAAATAACTCCACAGTAAATATTACATTTATGTTTCCAAAACAACAAGATGATCCTAAGTAAAAAACACACACTGCAAACAATACAATCCTCAGTGCTTAAAACTAGAGAAAAAAGGCTGGGTGGAAAACAGGACTCCCTTTTTCACCAAAGGACTCATCTCAAGTGTATACATTTAGCAACTTCACATGAATAAACAAGAAAACTGTGGCAAAGTCAAGAATTCAATTCAGATCTCGCTAAGTTCCAGGACAGTGAATTCCTTAATACTTGTGTATAAATGAATAGTAAAAAGCCCTGTGTAGGGATGTTTCATATAAAGATTAAAGCAGAGCTATTATGTCTGAAAATTCATCTATCAAGACAGACTCTGGTGCCTGTTGTCTGCAACACAAAACATGCTAACTGTATTTTAAAATATTAGGAATTTTAAGTTAATTTAGGCTTCTATTAAACTCTCTACAGTAAAGAAGAAGAAAAGGAGGAGGGAAGGAAAAGATTGATTCAGTCAAATCCAGCGATAACAGAAAAAGGCTTATTTTTCTCTAAGAGCTCTATTTAATCAGTTGACCAGGTTTTTCTTATGAAAGACAAAAATATGTGATGATGAAGACAAGGTGAAAGACACTGTCAATAGTAAGATCAAAATGAGAAAGGGTGGTAAAAATATAATATCAATGATCTATGAGTATTTAGATAAAAAATCATTTTAATATCAACCGACATTATCTTACAAGGTTGGATTTTAAAAAGTCATTCATATAATACTTAACTCAATGACTAAATAATAGCCATGCCATTGTCCACACACATTGGCACTATGAATAGAAAACTATTGCTTTTAACAAAACTTGTTCTGTTGCATTGCATGACCTCATTTTGACTCATAGTCCAGTAGTATGGCTGATTTTCCCCTTTCTCCCATAAGAGAATTAGTTAACCAGACCCAAGTTAAGCTCAGTTCTACAGATTAGCAAAAGCTATAGCCTCCAGCATTAACTAACTCCTTTCTTGCAGTTCTGAGAAGGAAGCTTATCTCTTTGTAAGTAAACTGTCAAACTTAACTAATGTTCCAAGTGAGTTTTCAGAAAATACTGTGGTATTTTTCCATTTATAGAATATATGCTTATCTGACATATTATAAACAGTTTAGACCTAAGAAGGATTTCAGTAGTACCACTGACCTAGAACAGAGTGGACCCATGAAAAGATTTTTCTATATGATATCACACTTCAAAGAACGTCTGCAATAAGTGAGACAAAACGTAGGCCAAAACTTTTAAAGGGGATTCCTAGAAAAGTGTTAAAATTCATACGCAACTGCTGAATGGTATCTGTGAAGGGCCCTTTAGTAAGATAAACAGATGCATCCTTAACTGCTCTGACATTAAATACAATTGACTGTCTTGAGAAAATGAAAGAGAATTGTTACTTTGAAACACTGTTTATTAAGCCTGGATTAATGCAGCTATGGAAATCCCTGGCTAGTATTTTGACTCAATGACAGAGACTCAGTCTGCATTTAATACGTTGGAAATGGAGAAGGGTAACATTCTATTACTCTCATTTCTTGTTTATTTCCCACAACATTTCAATAGGAGTGTTATGCTGTATTAAAAATAATAACCTCTAAGGCTAGATATGAACTTGTGGTCCTGGGAACAAGAACCTCTGGACTAAAGAATGTAAATGTGCACCACAGGTACCACTGACTCAGTGCAAGATCCCAAAATGCACCAGTCTTCACTCTGTCTTATTTGTGGGGCAACAAATTCTGTAGGTGAACCAGAAAGGTGATGAAATACGCAGGTCCCAATTCTGAACAACCTGACTACAAGGACTGTAAAGTGTGCTGCAGTGTGCATGTTTAATCTAGATGCAACAAGACAGTCTGGATTTATGCTGAGCATTGGCTAGAGAATAGCCTATTGAGTACACTGAATCTCAACCAGGATTTATTAAGTCAGAGGGCAGAGCTGACCATAAGATTTTCCCACTGTCTTTTTCCCTGCATAAGAAAAGAAAGAAAAAATGAATATGATGCCTCATTGGTTAAAAGGCTTATATGCCAGTATTAGAGGGAAATATTCTTTCAGTGATTTTAATCTGCTTGAAGTGAAAAGCATGTGTTCATCCCAGACTCTATAAGCTTTCTATTTTCTCTTATCCTTCAAAAGATATTTCTTATTAAGTTTTATTTACAGTTCATCGATAACTTTTCCTTGGATCAGAAAGGGTGGCTGCACTTCTACGGAATGAGACACATTTTTTCTCAGAAAGACATTAGGTTTCATTCCCATTTTCTCCTTTAAAATTCAGAGATGGAAATGCAGAATCACTTTTCCTGAGCCACATTTCTTAATTGTCCTAAATATGCCAGTCGCAATTCCACTTTCTAATCTGATACCCAAATTACAGCCTTCTAGAAGATATTTTTGATAATACCTCCTCCTCTCCTGTGGGCTAAGCAAGATAAGTCCTACACCAGAAAACTGCTGGACCAGTGCTTCAGAGATACTACCAAAAGACACTTCATCCTACTAGGCTATGCTGATAATGGCAGCTATCAAGGTGGATATAATTACTGTATTGCTTGTTCATATTACCCTAATTTCACTTTTTATTCTGCCTGTACTTGATCACATCCCCTCTAGGATGAATGCCACCTACCCATTCCTATAATATGGAAACTTGCCCCCAGTGAGGACTTGGGACTATGAGTCTTCAGGAAGTGTGCATTTTCAGAGAGAAATGCTTTAGAAAAGGCTATGGTTCCAGTGTAGATGAAGAACTGACAACTAATACAGGGAGAAAAACCTGTAAAAAAGACAGAAGACACTTGAGCGGAATTTAAATGAAGAATCAGCACACAGACCTTGACCTGAGCTCTTGTGGCATTGTCAATAATAGCTCCTGTCATCACCAAGCCATGAACAGAGAGTGCAGAAGACACAGAGGCTGTACAGCCTCTTATAAATACTTATTACAACAGGAAAGAAACAAAAAACATCATTAACAATTGATTAGGGGTTGCAGGGTTTATACAGAAAGCCCACCTACATGGGCATACTTCTTGCTTCGCCTTTGATGCTTAATATTACCTTTCATACATCAATAAATCCCCCCTGTATACACATAAAAATCACTGAATTAATTATAAAAATCTTTAAATAGACTGAAACCTCTGCTGAGCTGTTGAGGCAGCAATAACAATGGAAGCTTGCTCTTTTGCTAGACAAATCAAACCATCTATTTATAGGAAAAAGAACCTTCACTTTATATGATGAGAAGACAACGACAGAAAGGAACAAATGCAACTTCTCAGAGAGCCCAATTTAAAACTACAGGACAAACAGGGAAAATTGCAAGAGTCCACAGTGACAAGACACTTGATTTGCAATAGAGAACAAATAGAGGAGCGTGAAATAAATATTCCAATTGCTAACGAAGAGAAACAAAAGGCAGTCTGAAAAGATAAACCTGCTTTAATCATTCTTTTTTGAGTAATTTTTTTGACCAAGCTGTCGAACTTGTTACCTAGAGCATCCTTCCTCTCAAACCTCCTTTCTTTAGGGAGGGAAAAAAAAATTGTCCTCAAATTCCAAAACCAGGATGACAGTTGCTTTGATTTCTCTCAGTTTCTAAACTTGTCTGCTTCTGTAAATATTTCATGGTTATATTTAAACAAGCCTCTCCTAGCTGTAGACCAGCTTCATGAGCCAGAGTTTTCTAAATCTTCCCTATCAGGTTTTTTTTTTTTGCAAGGAAAACGCTAATGCCAAAGATGAACGTTTGGTCCCTTGTGTTGCTCCATTTAACTGAAAGGTAAAGACAAGCTGCAACTGTTTTCAGATGACATCTGCTTGTTCTTCTCTACTGCTGATGGGGTTAGAAGTCTGCTTTGTCAAGACACACTGCCTCAGCTCCTCCAGCCTACTTCTCTGTCACTGCCTGGACTTTCAATCTGAGGTATTGAGTCAAATAAGTGTTGTTTTGCCATTTGTAAGTCCTTTTAAAAGAGTTCAATCTGCAGCAGGAGCAAGACATTTACCTGTCTTCATCCTGTGTGGGATAGTCTCCAAACTGACAGACGGTGCTGTCTCATCCATCTGCTCTGTCAAGAGCTCCTGGGAGGACAGTGCATGGATGGAGTACTTCAGCCCATTAAGTGGCCAACAAAAAGCTGCATCAATTTATTTACTATTTTAAGCATATAAAACCCACAGAGGTAGACTCAGGGTTTCTCTAAATGCTGCCCCATGAAAACATGGGAAGAGCACAGTCAATGAGAACCCTTGGAAGCACTCTTCATGGACTGCTGTTTGACCCACCTGCTTATCTACTAACATTCTGTGTGTTTTTTACAAGTAAGCCAAACATCAATTTCTTTATGGGGTGTAAAAGAAGAGACTCCTCTGGTGCATCTACAGACTTGGCTACAGTCCAATCCTCTGATATTCCAGAGATGCATGAGATACAAATGACAGATTCAGCAAAAGCAGTATCAGCTGACAAAGAAATATTTGTTTCCAGAAAGATTCCTGCAGACAAAACCCTGCTTGTGAAAACACATTACAAAAAACACACTTCATGGAAAACTACTTTGTGTGTGCTCAAGAATACAGAGTACTTCACCATACAAAAATAATACTATAGTTTGTGTATATATCTGCATATATCAAACGTGTGATGTCCCAAAGACCTCGAGTATGGATTTGCTGTTGAACTAAAAAGAACAAAACCGATGACTCTTAGTGAATCTGGATTCTAACTCACTCATACAGATGGTCTTGAAAATCCAATTGCCAAGGCATGACATAATACAAATAATAAAGATTTCGAAGACTTATCTCCAAATCAGAAGTCAACACTCACGCTACCCAAACCACAGTTTATTATGGAAATCTAACTGCAAGCATTCAGTTTGAGAGGAAGGAGAAGAGAAATATACTGGTCTGGATTCTGAAAGAACAATAGTTATTTATGTAATTTTGCACTGCAGTTATTATTTTAAAACATTATTATATACTTGTGCCATACTCACTGCTATTTACCCCCTTCAGAGATTTCATTAATGGAGTTCTTGTAATATATACCTTTAACTTGTTTGCGTATCTAAAATAAGTGGATGAATGACAGAGGAATATGCTTATGTTGATAGAACACACCATTTGTTTTCCCAAAGCAACCATCTATAGTGCTAAATAAATGAGTTGGAAGGATGAGAATGCTTACAGCTGTTGTAGTGGTTTCCAAGTAAATTTCATGTTAGAAGCTGGGTTTCTACAGAAATGTTCATCCTACCACAATATCAGGTCATTTTCTTGTTTCAGATGGAATGTTTACAAAATAGATGATTATAAATACAAATTATGCAACCTACTAAAAAATATATGTACATCTTGCATATTATTTTAGGAGCCAATGAAATTCAATAGATTAGATAATATTCAACACAGAGACAGAAAATATTTCAGTAAATTAAGAAAACGTAAAGATTTCTGTGTACAAAATTACTCTCATCTGAAAATCATCCATTCCATACAGAGACCATATAACAAGGTAGGCTACATCTCTAAAGAAACTGCTGAGTATGTGGCAAATGCTCCTGCACAGAGGTACATTTTAAAACAGAATCAGTAATAGTTTTATAAATATCATACAAGTATACACAATCTCACAGGGTCCCTTCCAGACTTTCCCTACTGTCACAAAGCGCCATATTACATGCCATCTATCTATAGATATCTTCTATACAGTGCAAAAAGACAGCTTCAGCCCATCATTTGCTAGGACATTCCTCGCCTTGAAGGAGAGGAACAAGACAACAGTGAGTCATACAAAAAGAAATAAAGACAGATTCCACCTCTAGTAAGAAAATCCCAAGCAGGAGGCTTCTGGTAATAGAGAATGCAAGGAAAGATAGTTACTAGAACCTAAACTGTGAAAACTCAGATTAAAATAATACTTACAAATATTTAACTAAACTCATGATGATCAGAAGACGCAATCTGTGAACATAGTGGGTAATCCTATTTGCAGTTTCAGAAGGGTCTTTGGATTACCTCATACTGACGAACAAAGTTGGAAGCTCCAGATCTCTGTGCAGCCTTTGGCAAGGGCAAAGGACTTCCAGGAGAGAAAAGGGAAGCTTATACAAGGGAGGGGAAAATCTCAAACTCTTTTAAGTCATTTTGGCTTATTGTCTCCTAAAAAGACATAATGGACTGAAAGCAAGATTAGTGGTGAGATCCTGCAACCTCCAGTACACAGATCTGCCTAATCTGTCCTATCAGCCTTCTCTGGCCTTAACATCTGCATGTGCATGAATTAACCAATTTAGCAGTTAACTCTCCCTTAAAAAGTCTCTGTGGAACATTGTAATTAGTTTGGTCTTATGGCTTGTCTGAAATGTTTCTGATAGCACAGCATACACTAAAGCACTGTTATGAATGCCTAAAAATATAAAATCTAATTATGGTAGATGTGCAACTGGAGTAATGAGAAGTGAGTGTGACTGATAAGAAGTGAGACAGCTGGCTAACAAGCTGAACTTCTGTAGTTCGAAGGACTAGCAGAGGTCTAAATAGAACACTTGTGATGTTGCTTGGAGGAAGATATGTGGACTATGAAATACAAACATACAGCATTTGAAAAGATACGGTATTAAGTGAATACACAGCAACACTAATTATTAGAGCAGGCACCTAGCATATGGATAAAGTAAATAGCTAATAAGAATGTACAGGACTGAAGATGATTTCTGAGAGAAATGCATCTTACATAGTGAATAGGAAAATACCTGCTGTAGATAAGAGAACACCGTGACTCCAGTTCTGTGAATTCATGCTGCTGGGCAGTCAGACCCCAATGAATGCTACGTGGTTACTACTACACAGTGTTGTCTCTGAGTAGTTGTTACTCTGCCTTAGCAGTTGCATTAGTAACATCCTGAGTGGCTACTGAGACAAAGCCACCAGTATCAAAAACAGGGAATGAGAAGTCAAAGCAGATGCCCTCTGGTATGAATGTGAGGGACACAACTGATGATTTTGCCTCCCTTTACTGTAAAGAACATACAATATCAAGTCAGTTAATGCATCCACAGCTGTGACACACTCCTTTCTAGACTGTCAGCATCTGACCTCACCCTTTGCAGAATTCTTGCCACCAACCAAGACTCTTGCCCAGTGAAATACTAATGCATTTTCTGAATTACACTGGACTTTGCCAAGATTATCACCAATTTATACTCTGTGAGAAACAATAAAATCATAGTTTTAGTAATAAATTTATGGTTCTACTGCAAACCAAAACTGCTGTAGAAGAAAGCAGTACTACTTTATACAGAAGATGGTAACAGCACAGCAATGTTTCCACCATGCTGTTTAAACCAGCACATCCCATCAAGTTTTATGTGGCTGGGTGCCTGAGCCTAAGCAAGACACCACAAAGGTTTACCCTCTCTTCTTTCTACCCTTGCATTTTTCTTCTGTGGGGTTACAATACAAAAGTGAGGGGAACTGTCTTCTATGTATGCACAGCACAAGGAGGGGGAGAATAAAACATGCATGAGATACCACTTAATGCTTGATGAAGAAGGGATATGGTTTAGGAAGGGAACAGGTACTGTTGGACTTGATGATCTCAGAGGTCTTTTCCAAACTTATGATTCTATGATTCTAAGAAGTTTCTGCAAGTTGCATTAACAATAATATTTTCTCCTACTTTTAGTGGTCTCAAATATTTCTCACAAGTTATAAAACCAAGTTTAAACAGTCCATAAATACATATATTTAATTCTCCATTTGAAATGCTGAAGATTTTAACCATATCAAGTCTCAAAGCTGTAGAACAAGACCTGTTTAACAACATTCAATAACATACTTTCTTACCCTACTTCCTCCACACTAGTATTTTTAGCTTAGTGATGATTTTCCAATCTGTCTAAGTTGTCATCCAAGACACGGGGAATACCAGAAATGCTACATTTTGATGTGACAGTACCACAGACTGTTTTTTTTAAAAATAACTAAGGAAAAGGCTTTACAGCATTGTTTGAAAATATAAAATTTCCATTGGGGTTAATAGAGGTGCTTCTCATATGCAATTTATTCACTAACAAGTTTCATGGGGTTTATGAGACTATTCACCTTCCTGCTTAATAGAAAATCCGTACTTGCCATGGCAACCCCTATTTCAGATGGTTGTACAGTAACACTCTTGAAATATACCACAGCTTTATTCAGTCTTCATAATCAATATGGTCATAAACATCACAATAACTTGTCATTAAACTTTCCCCTCTAGCAACTCTAGTAATTGTTTGATCCTTCTCGCTTCTCTGTCAAATGCTTCCCTGTGCACAGCTGCAGTGTTCTGCATGCAGCCTTCTCTCAAATCCCTTGCCTGCTGGGTGTGTCACTCCTCAGGGATGCAGCACACATAACAGGTGACCTAATGACAACAAGCAGTTTCACACACACTTACTGATAAAAGCATCAGTGACCACTCTAAGAAAATTATGATGACCAAGTGGAAGTCAGGATGAAAGAAAAGGAAAAAAACCTTGATGTTTAATAGCAGGATAAATTATTTGTGTGTATTTATTTCTCACGTGACTCATAGAATCATAGAATCTTCTGATTGGAAAAGACCTTTGAGATCATTGAGTCCAACCCCACCTATCACTTGCTAAACCATGTCCCTCAAAAACGCATCTAACCATTTTTGAAACACCTCCAGGGATGGTGACTCAACCACCCACCTCCCTGGGCAGCTGTGCCAGTGCCTGATCATCCTTTCGGTAAAGAAATTCTTCCTAATATCCAGTCTGAACCTCCCCTGGTACAACTTATGTCCTGTCACCTGTCACTTGAGAGAAGAGATCAACACTCGCTTTGCTACAGCCTCCTCTCTGGCAGCTGTAGACAGCAATGAGGTCTCCCCTCAACCTCCTCTTCTCCAAGCTAAAGAGGACTCCGCCTGTTCCTTTCAGTTTCACTATCTGACAGTGAGAAGTGCTGCCCCTGTGAAGAAGACAGATCTCTTGAACCAACAGCGTTTGAAGGGAATGCCCTGTGCAAAGTAAATTAATGAGACATGGTAAAAATCCAGATTTCAGCAACTCCTGTCTGTCATGAGAGCCCCAGTGTATCATAGGCCTAATCCTTGCTGATTTGCACCTTGCATTAGTAACCTGCATCTGTGCAATATGGATGTAAAATGCTATTACATAAAATGAGTAATGCATTTGCACCCACTTTGCAGAGAGGACAAAATGCTAACAGTATGGGATACACTGGATCTTGCAACTAGCATGTGTTTTGAACACATTTTTTCATAAGCTAGAAAAAGCCATACATCCAGCCAGAGTTGACATTTTGCTAAGGGTGAAAGTTAAGTTGGTACAAAGGAAGGTGACAAAATATTTAAAATAACTGAATGAATTAGGAACTTAATGAGTAGTTTATGTGATTCATATATAGGAAAAAATCTAAGGTAATGGAACTGGAGCAAAATACACAAAACATGAATGAAAGGAGCACATTCTGCAAAACACTGAATAGGAGTATGAGAAGATTATGGTGGGTAGCGACCTAAGAGCTTCCAAACTATATGTAGTACATTAAAACCTTCCAAACTTTATGGAGCAGAAGTAAAACAGATTTCATCTGCATAATCAGGGGTAATGATTAAAGCCTAAACTACTAGAAGTATATAATTTATCTATACTAGAAGGATACAAGTATAAGCATATAAGTAAACTCTCATCCAAAAATATTAGGTTCACCACATCTGATTCTCTTCTACAGTATTTTAAATTTACAGTAGTGTCACGTTATTGATTGCAGCACAATTATACTGGAGCCAAGCCAGAGCAATTCAGAAGAGAATTAGGCTCATCATTTGCACAGTATCCTTTCTACAGACAGCTCAAAGCTAGCCTGGTGCATCGAATCCTTATATTTACATCATACCTAGTAGAAAGATCATTAAATATGCAACATTTAAAATTTCTCTTATTATATTTGGACTACTAGTAGTGAAACCACCCCAAGTTCACAGAATCTAAAAGACACTTTTCAATGACAGAAAAGAACAAAGTTCCCAGCTGTGGAGCATTGTCTTTGTTTGCATCTTATAATTTAAGGCATCATTTTCTGAAATTGCCTCTTGTACAGTAAAATGACAATGATTAGGCTTGCTATCTTGCAGTCCCCTGCTGTGCAAGACATTCACTCAGTAGGCCCAGGATACAAAAGTAGCTGCTTTATAAATAATAACGCAGCTTAACTATCGTTTAATAGCTTCAAAAACATCATAGTAGTTACGAACCCTTTGGAACAAGGACAACTAATTTCAACATCTCAGTTGTTGTCATGTTTAATCACTTTCTAATGCTGGTGGCTGTTTTGGTTTGTTTCTTTGTTTTTAATTGCCGGAAATTTTTAATTCCTGGTTCAAACAACTTATTTTCACAGTTTTTAGATTAATCAGTGATCACTTGAGGGGAAAAAATATTGAAGTTCATGATGATGCAGTATTACAGAAGAACATTTTCATTTTACCTTTCCGAACAATGCAGCTTTAAACTGTAACACTTTAAGGTAATAACGCGAGAACTGTCTGGGTACGAGTTTCAGGGATTCTTCGTTTAATCTGCAGAGCCAATCTTCACTGCCAGAATTAAGGATATGTCAGCTCTAGGGATAGGGTAGGAAAATGAGTCCCTAACTAGAATAAAAGATATCTACTGGCTTGAAGGTTCCATTTACACACCAGGGAAATTTGCCTGCCCATCTCCTCCGAGTGCCTCCTGCAGTAAGGACTCCCTTTGGAAATAATTAAAGAAGGTATGTATGCATTATTTTGGTAAAGAAACTCCTAAAAAAAAGTTAGCATAAGTTCAAATGCAACATAAGAATGTTTTCAGAGAAAAAAAAAGAAATATGTAAAGTTATCTTATTCTGATCTGTTTTCCACCCAGAATGTCTACTTCCACACATAGCTGACAGACTATCTTGATGATAACACTAAGACCACTTCTGCCGTGAGATGTGTTGCCAGAGGGGTCTGCAGTACCCAGCCTGCTCAGGCACCCTGCAGCAGCACTGCTGAGGGTGCAAGCAGCTGCAATCAGCCTGCACTGAAACAGAAAGGAGAGCACCAGTACTGCCAGAACCAACACACACTGCCTGTTCAGATTGATGAGTGCAATGTTGAGAGCTTTAGAAACACTCATAAATAAAAAACTCTTAGGCTTCAATAAGCCAGGCAGTCAAACCAATGGGGTTTCTTTCACCCTTATTTGAATGCAAATCAAGCATTTGACCCAATAAATATCTGCGATTTTCCACTTCCTAGACACTGAGGAATCCAGTACTTCCTACCCCATTAACTGAAGCTGTATTTAGGAAATGTCTATACAAGAGCTAGAAATGGGGATTTATCAGGTTCATTAACTGATCTCCTTGGCATTTTTTCAATCACAAGATTTTACCACTGCCTTTATACATTGCTATCTGCTTAAGTAAAGAAGAAAATAAACAAAATTTTCTTGTGGTTTTGGAATAGTACATTTCTGGGTTTTTTAAATAAAATCTTTCCTGAGCTTATTTGTAAGACCAGCTCTGAATTCAAGGCCCATCCAGTCATTATTTGGATACTAGAGAATAAATTTCCCATTCTGAACATCTATGTATGTGCAGGGCCTTTAAATTAGCTATAATCCAACCAGCAATAAAAATAATCATAAATCACTTCCGTGAACACAAAAGTACTGACAACATTTGGCAAGGTCCAGAAACTTGCAGATGTAGGTCTCAGACTAAATCCTTCCAACACAGGTAGGGTTTCCCTACTCCTATAATTAAAAGGTATTGAATGCCCACTTGTCTTCTCACACCATTAGTCTCTGTCAGCCTACCCACTATCAGCAGTCCTTCTGAATGCTTTAATACTGCTATTAAACAAGATTAGCTATATAAATGCAGTCTTTATCCAAACCTCACCAAATATAGTAGCAGGTTCAGCAAGGCAATAATGCATATGAGACACTGACTCATTTTAAATTATTTTTTGTTAGGTAACTTAGCACAGAATCCTCAGCAGGCCCTTTTTCAAATAAATGCCTGCATTGGAACATACCTGGGGATGCTCAAACTCATAACTAGAGCATTCCCTATAATAGAGAGAAGCAGAAAGATATTTAATGTTTTATTTAGTCTGAAATGAGTTGTAGCAGATGCAGCCACAGTGACATCAACATCTTTGATTCTTGTCTCTCTTTCAGTGGCTATAAACTGGTTCATTTCTACCTATTTCCTCTGATTTGATATTTAGCTGCTCAAGGTCAGAATCTGGCCTAGAGGGACCTTATGAAAAGTAAAGCAGCCTAGAATGTGCACCTGACTAGTCTCTTTCTCTTGCAACACTGTATGTTTTAGAAAATATTTTTTAAACAATAAATTCAATATATCTAGCCCAGTTGGGGGGGAGCAGAATATCTAGGGTATCAAACAGAATTCTGCATCTGTAGTTAGTTCCCAGTTCATTTCTAAGCTTATTTATGCTCAAGGGAGTATTTCAGTCTTAAAACCTAATTCACTGAAGACACAGGAAATAAAAGAAGCTGAAAGAACATTTTGATGAAATGTTTCTCAAAGGGAAAACGTGTTTTTTGAAGGTCTCTTTTCAAGACTTCTTTAAACCTTTAGGTCTTATGCATTGTGCTTTTCCATATATTTTTCTCTCATTTGACTTTCACTCTTGTTTTTTACCAGATGTGAGCTCTCTTGAGCATTTCATATCTGCCTTCTTCGTCCTTTTTATCCTGAGGGTTTCAAAACTCTAGAAAATAAAAAAAAAAAAAGAAAAAAATTAGAGATAGACACAGGAACAAAAGAGGCCACAGGCTGTCCCAAGGAAACTGGAAAAAAAAGATGTCCGTGGAAGAAAAAGAAAGACGATAATTTCAAGAGAAGTGTGCAGTTTATCATCATCTTTATCATCCAAACCCAAAGTACTTTAGACAAACTATGACTCTGAAGTTGTTTGGATAGTGAACAGACAGCTAAAATCTAGAAAATAGCTTTATAAAGTCTATTATTCTGTCTTCTGTGCCTTCAAGTCACAAGTATCTGCACAAATTCCACAGGAAAAAAAACCTAATTCTTCATTATCATTCATATTTCCAAACTGACCTGTGGCAGTTTTTAGTTTTCCTGCTCACATCCCACATTTCCCCTATATAAGCACTAAAACCAATTATTTAAAATTGACTTAGTCTAGAAATAGTTTTCATAGTCCAAAACAGGACAGAGATTTTTTCCTACAGGTGAAAAATTATGCTAGAACAATCGTATCCACCCAGCTGGTTAGGAGATGAACCTGAACACAGTCCCACATCCCCATGATTTGGGTATCCAGCTCTCCGGGACTCTGAGTCTGGGTTCCCTGTCTCACAGTCATTGATTTTAGTTGGAAATCCAGAACCACTAGTTTTACCCAAATGTTAGACTTTGTCTGTAAACCCCATGGTAAGAAGCTTGCAAACGCAGAGAACTTGGTTACAAAAAGAAGCACTTCAGAATTGCATTCTCTGTGCTGGGCATGCCTTGAGTTTATGCAGCCCCTCACATCAAGGCTGCTGGATTTTCAGGATACCCTTTCTTCCAAGGTTCAAGGACTCATTTCATGCAGAAACAGAGAAAGAAGAAAATAGTCTTTTCAAAATTCTATCCTCACAGAAAAGAACTTAATAATTTTTAGAAACTTGAGTTAATATTGAATAAAATTCAAAAACCTTAAGGTTCAAAATCAGATATTACGCAGACATCAACTCTTCCTGCTCCTCAGCAATCAGTTTCACACAGGTTACTGATATACTGGCTTGATTAAGCTAATGATGAAATGTAGTTTCTTTTTTTGCCTGCATACTTAACTGTAGAAGGAACATGTGATAGCTGTAAATTATTTATTATTTGTGGGGGATGGCAATCAGTAACTGCACTTTGTAGAGATTATCCTCCTCTGTTTTGTTAAGGTCTGATGTGAGGAATATTTGATTACTTTGTCACTGACAGAAGCTTGTCAGTCTTGCCTGTGCAAAACCTATTCAAGACTCATTATGCTTGAACAAGTGTATAAGTTCTAACAAATTAGCTCCAGGATCACAGCATGAGTAAATTAAACATTAGGTCTTCTTTGTGAGAATAAAGCAGACTTTCAAAATAGGCATATTCAGCAGTAATAGTGAACAATTTAAGTGATATATTCTTCTTGCAAACAGACGAATATCAAACACAGCAAAGATATAACAGGAACATAATGGTAGAAATTGTAGAATCTATTTCTTTCTCCTTTACAAATTTTGATTCAACAGCAAACTCCAGAACACCAAAATTTTTTGCCTGTCTCTTGCAGTGAAGCACAGACCTCACTGCTTATCGTTAGAGGAGTCCACCTCCCTCCACGCTTTACCAGACTGAATGCTTGGGCAGCTCTCCAGCCCCTGGAAAGGTGGGACCAGTTTGCTTCTTAGTGAGTCACAGCAGCACACGACATGGTAAAGGTTCCCTGGCTGAGGAGGACAATGAAAGCAGAAGCACTCAGTGTGCAATTCCCATGTAGTATCTTTAAGGTGTGTTCTTCCTCTTAATCTTAGAATGAGCTTACTGGTGAGAAAACAGACCATGTGACATATCCCATTTTAATTCCCAAGTTTTCTGATGAAGAACAGGTAGTGGAAAATTCTGGACTAATTCTGCTAAGAGGTTGTATAACTCAGTAGCATATTTCCACATAGTCATAAATAATATTTGCTAACACCTTACTAACCCAAGAGAAAAAGGACAGATAACTCACAAGGAGATCCAGGTTAATTTTCTAATTCTGCCAAAAATTTCTATACCTGCACCTCCATCTGCCCATTAATGACTTAATCTAAGTCGCATAATTATATTTGCTCATTATTTTTGTTCAGCATAGTACCACTAAAAGAAAGTCTGATGTGCTTATTTAGAAGAATAGCTTAAAAAGTTTAATTGCCTACAGCAATTAGATCTGCAGGTCTTTCAAATAGCACATATTTGCATTCTCAGAAAATATTGAAAGTATTCTCAAAGAGTGGAAATCTGAATGAATTTATCAGTTATAAACAAAAATATTTTCTGCTACTCTCTGGAATAATATAATTAAATTGGGGTTACAGTTCCATATCATGTACACAATAATCTGTAAAGAAATTAATCTGTTAAAAAAAATTTCTAACCAATTCATTTCCAGTGGAAAACAATGTTTAGTTACAAAGAATATTATAATTTTTGAGGAATATCCAGAGAGCAATGAAATTCATATATTTTCATTATTACATTTTCTAAACGGAAAGCCCTCAGGTTCCTTTTGAAATTTTAATACATTTATCCTTAAAATTAAAAACAAAAAAAATCCAAATTATCTTGCACACCACCGTATTTTTGTATGAACTATTTGCAAGAAGAGATAATTTAATAAGAATTTCACAGAGAAACAACTGAACATCAAGAACATACAGAATTGAAATATTTTTCCAGCCAATCATTTCAAGAGAAATGGATTTCAGTCTGAAAATACAAGAAGATTAAATGAACAGATGAAAAGTGAAGTGCAACAATTACCATTCAGTCAGCTGTTTTCTCCTGACATACAGAGCAGGAGCATGGGACTGGTCAAAAAAGGTTTTCATGAGCTTCTCTTCCCATCTCTGCTGAAAGTGACAGGAAGAGTTGTGTATTCTATGTTTTCCCAAACCAACTTTTTATTTTTTTCTATAATGCCAATGTAAAATACTGGGGATTGTGGGAACGAGAAAGAAAACAAGCTCTTCTGCTTCAGTGCAATGCTTTCAGAGAGCTATAGCATGAATATTTCATGCACAGAGTCTCATCTATATGCTCAGCTTCCTAGCTGACACTATAGTTTCCATGATGTTCTTATAAAAGAGAAAAACGCAGAGCACAAATATAGACCCTTGTTAACTTACTTGATCACAATACTGCATAAGAAAACTTACCTATGAATTAAGTTTACAAAAGGAAATGAAGACGAAGATTCTCAGTAACATTTTTGAAACAAACTCAGCATATTCATTTTTGGCTGAAAACTTATATTTTTAGCTTATATTTGGCTTTTCAAAAGAAAAGATCTTCATGAAAAATTGTGGAAAATATTAACCAACAGGAATTCCAGTTTTACCTTTCTGACAAACAGTCTGTCTTAAGTAGGACTCATACAATTTTTCTGCTCTGTGTAAAGCAGAGACTGAACTTGGATAACATGGCCAAAAGTAAGCTTTGACCTGACAATAAAATTTTATCTAGTATGCGCAAAAATTGTTATATTCCATTTTATTTACAAGGAAATGTAACTAGACCAAATAATATAAGAAAATATTAACCAGCAAACAAATCTACATATATACTGCAGAGCTCTGATAAAAAACATATTATTAACTCAGATTAAATTAACCCATAATATTGCTTGTATCTGTCCCTGACTTGTCACAGGAAGCACTGCAGAATATCATCAATGTTCCAAAACCAGATAGGAGTTCAGAACACCATTATTTTAAAGAATTTAATTGGTCTAACTCTCCTATAAAATGCAGCAAAATGATATTTTTAAAATATATTTAAGAATGAAAGATTCTCTTTCCAAATCTGATTACAGATATTTAAAGGCAAAGGAAAGCAGAGATAACCTGTAATAGAAAAAAATATCCCAATTACTGTATCAGCACACACTAATTATCAAATAAAATGAATTCTCAATAAATTGTTAATGGAATGAAAAATCACCTTATAAATATTTTTAAGAAAGCTAAATATTCTTGCTATACGTGCCTCATTGTAGCAATTTAACATGTTGATTTTGATCGGACCCTGAAGCAATTGGGACAGATTGTTAATATAAAGCTTGCTGCCACTAAGGTGAGCAGCACAAATGCAACCATACAATGCCCCATACCTCTGTCTGCTTTTGTCTCTGATGTGTTAGGAGAAGAGATTTGGAGCTGCTCGTCTCCTGAGAAAATCATTGTACACAAGTCTGTTAAGTCTTGATTTTGCCAAGCCACAGCCAACACTGGAGTAAGGATTTTATACACAGTACCATTCTGCATATAGCGAGTGAAAACACACACTACTGTTTGTTTCAAACTGGTCTGAAACAATATTTTTGTCCTCAGTAGTGAAGAAGCAATAATTACATCAGAATTTCCCATCAAACTTTTTAAACCCATTATTTTTTCAATATATTTTAAGCCACATAAGTGCCTGTAAAAGGAATTGTCCTTGGGAAGCGAAGCTGGATATATAAGCACAATGCAGTAACGGAAACACGAAATCTCATTCTATACTGTAAGATAAAGACACTATTCCTATAGCACAGTGTCTGGTCTACATATGTTTTGCTGACCAGTTGAAAAAGAAAGGAAAGTTATCTTATAGATGACACAACAGAAGAAAAGTGAGATGTGACTGGATTCCTGAACATAGAGAGTTCTTTAGACAAAGTCAGAACAAATTCAGATTTGAAAGCATAAGCCTTTCATATTCAGATGGAAAAAATACATATTTTGTGTGGAGAATTATCTATTAAATTGAGCATACAGAGATGCTTCATCATTTGATGTCTTGAAAATCTTATTTTCTAGCTCAATTAAAAATTTACGTGCGTGAAAAAAAGAACCATTTATCAAATTCTACTCATTTATGCTAAGCACATTGCAGTGCCAGATTACTTTAAGAGGGCATCTGTCATTTGAGTCTATCAAAACCTCTGTGTCCACAACACATGTACTAAACAGAGGTCCAGTGAATTGTTCTCATAATGCCATATGGATTCTAGAAAGCATCCAGCTGCATCTCATGGTTGACACTGTAAATCCACATTTGGTTGACCTTAGGATTTCATTTTGTCAGGAACAGAGTTTGGCTCACTGACATGAAATAAGACAAGTAACCATCCTGAAAGTGAAAGCCCCTTTTGCTTTCCTCCAAACGTCTGTTGAATGTAATTACCTTGAGACTTTCCAGATACACATGGTAGAGAGTAAAAAGAACATGATATCTTCAAAAAAAACCAAACCAAAACAAAACAAACAGCAAAATCTTTCTGAAAAGATCTGTAAATCCCTGGATCTTTTTGGCTTACAAGTGCTTTGATTTATTAAAAGTTATACATATTTACTTAAAAAAACTCTTATTACAGCTCCAGGTTAAGTTTAGGTCAAGCTGCTTTGGAAGAGATTTGGACTCAGGTGAACCAGCCTTTCAGTCTACTAAAGATGAAGATATTCAGCATTGTCATTTCCCCTGTGCTTCTGGGACCAGCAATAAGTGGAGAAGCAGTTCCATTCCTGCCTTAACATTTTTCAACAGCAACAGTCAGCTCTACATCTGAGATTTCCAGGTGCTAGGGAAACTCACTGAAGAAAAGACATCTTTCTGAAAAAATGCTTTTAGTAGAACAGGAAGGAAAAGGAAACACAACCAAAACCATAATGTCCTAAACAAACAAAAAAAAAGCTGCCTATAGGCTGTAGCAAGACCAAAGTATCCAAATCCTGGTCAAGTGCCCATAAGAGCAGACAAAAAAACCTCAACTCCTACGCTTAGGGACTGAGTAACAAGCGCTGTGCGTGCATCGTATAAAAGTGAAGGACAGCTTGCACTAATTTTCATGAGAGCTTTTCAAAGAACTTTGTTTTCATAGGAAACATCCAGAAGACAGAGAGGAAAGGGATAACAGGCACAGGATTCAAACATTTACTGTACAAACCCAGCTAACACAAAACCAGCCTCTGACCAATATTTTTTTTTTAGAAAATTCCAAGAATCCTTTTAAGTCCCTAATTATTTCTTCTGCTGATTGCCAGGTAATTAGACAAAGTACCATGTGCGAGATAAAACTGCCTTCCACATAACACTCTGTGAGAGAAGAAAAGGAAAGCCTAGAAAGGGAACTGCAGCATTCTGTACGTTTTGAGAAACAAAGAAAACAGTCTTTAAAGGAGATAAAATCGAAACAGAAACAGGAAAAAGTCATTATTAATCGTCTGAGCCACCTGGTATTTACTGACCATTTGAAAAACTATTGTACCACAAGAGATTATGAAGTGCATCTTTGGGAAGGTGTGTGTTATTGTCTTTAATCAGCAGGTGGTGAAGCAATTTGTGTTCCTTCAATGGAGATCAATGGCAGGGCGAAGTACAGACCCTGAACTCCCATGCCACAGCAATTTTCAGGGACACTCTGTACACTTTTTACAAAAATGCTGACCCTAAAAACCACTAATGACAACCAGGAGTCCCTGGTGAACCACGAACAGTTTATGCAATCATAGTGTATCTATTTTCCCAACAACCAAGTCTCAGTATATCAGTTGTATGCAAAAAAAAGCACATGGAGACCCGCTAACTTTCACATCACCCAAATTGCACTGATGTTTTCATTAGATATGGTTTCAGCTTTATATTCAGATCTAAGCTGCTTAAAAATGTAACATAGTAACCCCTCAACTGAGTATAAACAAACTTTTGAAAATCCTGAAGTCACTCTAACTACAGTTCATAAGCAAGTTTTAGAGGACATAGAAGGAAAATATACATGGAAGGGTAGCACTTTTCATTGTAAATTATCTGATTGCATCTCTACTATAAATCTGGGACTTGTGCACAATTTTCTGGATAAATATGCCTGGAAACAGTCATAAGAAAGCAGTACAGTGCTTTCCGTTACTATCAGTTACTAAAACCTGATGTCATTCCAACAATGAGCTGGCTGAAGCTGAGATACTGTAGCTCGTTATCCCTCTGAACTTACCTGACTTACCTTCAAGATGTGCATGAAGTGTTACAGAGCGTGCTGGTAATGATTTGTGCTGCAGCAGTGTGGTGTGTTTTACAAGGGACAGTCAAGGACTCAGGTAGAACACCAGCAAGAACTTACTTTGTCAGTTTAGATGAAGTTAAGAACATATATAGGTTATGAAAATGTGCAATTATCCCATGGGGATTTTATTCTACACTGTGAGAATAGGTGTAATTAGATACTTGCTACGCCTGACTACCATTTTGGAACTTTCCAATTTAGGTTTGATCACTTAATGACTAACAAAATTTCAAATTTCAGTTCTAATCTTCCTCTATATTTTGCAACTAGGAACAATATGCATGTGTGCAAAAGAGTCTCAACTCTTTTTGAGATGAGACAATCACACAATGGGAGCAGAAAAGCAATGTCATTCATGCTCCACACTGAAAGTAGCAGTACAGAAACTCTTGGGATCATAATCCTCCCTGTGCATAACCTCTCTTTAGTCTCCAAATGGGTTAGGTTATAAAATACGTTTCTAGTATCCCTCTACTAGTGGATGCTTCTCCCTCTATTCTGAAGATGATCAGGAGATACAAGCCTTCCCTTGACATTTTTTTCCACTACTTATGTCCTATTCTGTAACATAACAGAAAAGCAGCAGCAGCCCTGCATCCAGATGAGCCGTAGACGTCAGAGAATGAGATTGCTGCTCTAAGTAGCAGCCTTTGGGGCACCCTTATGCATGTCACATCAGGAAAGCAATAAACTAGGTCAATAGCAGACAGTTGAAAAATCAGCTGAAGATAACTTACGACGCCAAACACTACACAACTCTCATTAAATTCACACAGTCAAGGCTAGCTAGGGAGCACCAAAGGATTTAATGTACAGCAAAGGACATATTCCAATCCATAAATACATAAGACAAATGAAAAAAAGACAGTCTGGTTAAGGCAGGATGTGCAGAGTGCTGAAGAAAAGGTTGTAAGAAAAAAATAAACAAGTTTTTAGCAGAATTTGAAAATAAAGTGGTAGAGAGCAGACAGGAGAAATATTAAGAGATAATGATTAATATCAATTTCTCAAAACAGTAAGAAAGGCTTAAGGGAAAACAAAATGCAAACAGGTGAAATTTACCTCATTTTTTTGTCCTCACTCTGTATGAGTCATGGAAAACAGCATGAATGTGACATAGAGAGAAGCATGTTGTGCAGCAGTACTTTAGATGGACAGAAGAAAGACTGGAGGCAAATCACCTGCTTTCTATCATCTATCCAATGATGCTACACTTTGTAACAATGTGATAAAAGGAACATTTAGTACACTAGAATGAGAATAAGAATCTAAATTTTCACCAGTAAAACAAAGCACTGGAAAGGCTGGATAAAATGCAAGGAGATAAAATGATTCATCTTTCTTTAGAGAATGCACTAAACAGAACTTCCTGTCTCTTATAATTTATTATTCATGCAAAATGGCTGAAAGAATTTACAAAACTTCGGTAAGTTTTGCTTTTTACTATGGATTTCCTTTATACATCGTATGCACACATGCACTTACATGCTCATGAGAAACCCTCATCACATCTACTTCTATCCATTAGTAGTATTTTTATTTATATATGAGAAAGTCCAGTAGATGCATGTAGCAGATGGCCTGAATCACTCATTGCTCTTCTGAATTACAATGCTGTCATAATTGCAACTAATGTAGGCACTAGAATGGGCAGTTTGAAATGCCTGCTAACCAGCATCTTTGGAAGCCTCAAATCCTCCCTTGCCACCCAGAGCCTGGCTGCAAGGCTCAATACAGAATCAAATGTGTATCCAGCAAAAGTCAAGGAAAATTAAGACTTAGCTGTGAATGTTTGCTGAGAAGGGCAAGAGATCAATCCTTTAAAAAAAAAAATCACTATATAGTGCTTGCTGCTGTTACTTTGTTTTAAAATTTGTTACCTGATCACTGCAGAAGAGAACAATATGAAGGTCTTTCAACACCAAATATGGAGCATAAGCAACATTTTTGGTTACCACCACAGGTTAAATTTAGATTACTAAGACACATAATTTTTGTAAACATATTATTATTCCTCCCCCAATGTTGAAAAGCTCCTGCAAAAGATGCCAGACTTCTACCTGAGCCACCTGCATCTCAACAGAGATTTCGAACTTGGAACGGAACATACTGCGACTTTTACTTTGTGAGTGGGATAACTGATGTGGAAGAAGCACGTAACAACGGAAGAATGATATTCTCACTTTACCAACTGTCACCGTATTTGCTAAAGAACACACAGATGAATATAAGCATCCAGCAACATCTCTGAAACTCTCTACGTTTGGCATTGCAATGTAACATAATTTACAAAAAAAACCAAAACAACATCCCCAACACACAAAAGGCAAATCCTCCCCAGCACATTGCCTCTTTCAGAAGGCTGGTGCTCATTATGTTGTGCCTTCTGTGCTCAAATGCAGAACTTGAAAAAGGCATTTAATTTATAAAGAAAGAAAAAGGAACTAAGTTTGTCATATAAGGATGCTGAATGAAAAATTTGTTATTAGATCTAATGAGTATTTCAGTTAAGTTTGGCCCCTTTAGGATTTTCTGGAGTTTTCCAAAATTAACAAAAAACAATGTATCCTGTTGAGTGACCCCAAGGGCTTACATAAGACTCATAGCTCCAATACATCTGGAATAGCAACACCTTAAATCATACATGTTGTGTGTAACACATTTTTAGGTGGCCAACAGATGTGTCTTAATGCCATTTTACTGGTGACCATGCCACAATTCCACACTAAAATACCCAGAAGCCTTTGGCCGAAGGACAGACGGCTGCACCTGCCCCTGGTAAAGTCACTGTAGTAAGCGCCCTGCTGCTCCTCCCTGAAACAGGAAAGGGGCAGCAGCTTGGCTGCAGCTTCCTCTAGCAGTGAAGGAGATACAGGCAGAGCACTTGGACCTTACAAAGCATGAAATCTGCTAAAGCACCCTAAGCCGTGCTGGCCGCTCTGTGTCTAGCGTGAGGCAGTTCAACCCTTCTGACAAAGTGTTTCCAGCACGTGTGGATGGATTGCAGGTTCCTGTAGTGAGTTCCATTGCACAAGGCGCTTGTAAAACACCCTTCAAAGAGTGTACCCTGCTTTGTACAACTTGCAAGACAACGCTGTCACTAGATGTGCTTTAAATATACTTCCTGGGAACTGGTGAATGTAAAAGGTAATGAATGCTGCATGTGTACACACGCAAGAATACCCTTATAAAACCAGCTGTAACACAGCAGCAGCAGTGCCCACCCAAATCAGGGTGCATCTGCATGGCTCTGGTCATTTTTCCGTAGAGCTGAGCGATCTTATTTGCAAAGGATAGAGCCAAGGACCTGAGAAAGGAGAAAGCCAAAGGCATTGGAAAACGCAGCAGTGGAATGTGACCCTAAGAAAAATTCGGTGAGACAGTTCCCAGTGTAAAACAAACTGAAAAGACGAACGACACACAAAACCCCTCCTTCTACTGCATTCAGAGAAACAACACTTTGTCTCTGCAAGAGTATTAACCCCGTGGTAAACAAGTGGGATAACATCAAGGCCCCTGGTTTCAATACTAATTTTGGTAACTATATTAATCCTTTAAGTCTTGTCTTTATGTTAACAGCTCAGTTTAAGACTGCAGAGCAATATCTTCCTCTACACCACTTAGCGTTCAGGGATGAAGTACATATGTACAAAACACTTGTACATGCAAGGTACTGAAACTTCCTGATTTTCCATCCTTTTATGTGATGGAATGATCACTAATTGCAGGTAACCATCACCCAATTATGCCACATCCAAAATTGAATCCTACTAACAGTGTAATAGTGTCAGACACCTGAGAAAGAGCAGCTATATGCCTAGCAGAGTACAGGACAATAATTTAAAAAGATTAAATAAAACTATTATCCAAATAAAAAAAAACCCTCCTCAATTACAAGAGAGGCAGAATTCTGAGGTAATGATAGATCTATATGCACAGTATTCTTGCCCTTGCATGACAGAGAAAGCAAGCCCATGATACTCCTTTTTCAAGATTTTTTTTTAAGGAAAGACACATATTTTGCGTAGTATCACAGGAAAAAATATATCTCGCTGCTTCCTCCTGATTTTCATATGATCACTGGAGTTTTTTGTTCCAGGGAGGGGAGGGGAACAGAAGGAGAAGGGGGTGGTTGATGGTTTAGCAATTTATATATCTATATTTCTTTTATGCTGCAAGTATGTTCCATTTGCACTGAAAATATGTAATGATCTAAAATGGGGACAATTTTAATGAATTGGGTTCACAATATTTCATATCTTGCTGCCAGACTCTTAGTCAATCAAACTAATATTATAAAGGAACAGCCAACAGCCAATTTTGACATCCTTTAAGCAGGTCAGTTATAAGCCAATTAGCTCTACCTACTTGATCTCCAAAGTCTGAATAAAATATAGCCCAGTATAGTACTACTTCCACCAGTGTGCACATGTCTTAAAATAGACTGTAAAAATACTTAAAGCCCAGTGGAATTGTTAAAGAAAGTCTCAATCTTACTGAAGTCAATTACTGTAATATAATTTCTCCTGACTTCTCACAGATTACAAGAACTCCTAGATTCACACAGTGTGAATCCAGTATTATTGGATAGTGGAAAAACCAAGTACTGCATTCATCAGAGCCCTTCCATCTGCTGTATACAACTTTTCTGCAACGTAAGAGAAATTTGAACCATCAGTCCTGAATTTCGGCAAAATTCCTGTCAAACTAACTTCAACAGAAGTAAATTACTCAGAATTACATATATATGCATCCCACACTAATTCATTCTTTTTATTTTAACCCAAATATCATGTTATTAATAACTGTCAAATCCTCCTTGAATATGGATGTTTTGATGGGAAACGTAGTTGTTCAAACTGGGTAAAATAAGACATCATCTCATCCTCAACTTGGAACCATACTCATGAACAGGGAGTGCTAGACAATTGTTGATTTATATGTAGTCACATATGTCTCTTGCAAACGTATTCCTGTCATTCACTACAGTTTATACCTAATGTAGACAGTGAACTTTAGAACAGTAGATCTGATTAAAAACAAAACCAAACAAAACACAATAAAAAAATGCCTAACCAAACTAAATCCACCACCAATAGAAATTCCCAAATCTCCAGCAGTATGCAGAAAAAATGCCTTATTATAGAAACTCAAAAGTGGGAAAGAAATAAAAATATCTCTGAAATCTTATCAGTGTTTTCCTTTCATTCTAATACACTAAAAACACTAGGCACGTAACCTCTTTTCTGGGCAACGGGGTCTTTCACCACCAGTATTTGACTACCCATTCCCTCCCAGCTGTCTTACCTAACCCTGAAAGCTACAACAAATGAATAGAAAATAATACTATTTGTCTACAGATAACCATAACCTTTATGAAGACAGTTCATAGCATCCTCTCCACTGAACCAAAGGGGTGACCAGAAACGTCATCATAGGTCGTCAGGTTTCTGGATACAGCCAGAATCAAAAACTGATCAAATGGAATATTACTGCAAGGATCTCACAAAGTGAGAAAATTTTATGAGGGAGTAGTGCTAATTTAGACACAGAAGCCTATTATAAAAACCTCATTAGCATACAAATTAAGAAAAGTTTTCTGAAACACATTATATACTTTGAGAACTTGGTGCACTTGGCCTAGCATGGCATTGGGAAGACTAAATCCTTGCATGAGTAGACTGCTTGGCAGCTTTTTGCAACAGTTCTCAATTCCACTACTTGACCAGAAAGAGGCAGTGAAGCACTCAACAGCAGAGCCCTGTCTTCTCAGCTCTCAGTATGTTTCAATTCAAAAGTGAATGCACTCAACCTGAAAACTAAATGCAGTCATTATCTTTTGTTTGTTTCGTGCATGTAACACATAGGCTGTGAGTGAAACTTTTTTGGTTTTCTCTGTGTCTATGCAAGCCAAAATGATTTTGCCAACATTTTCCTAAGGAAAGTGTGGAAAGGGAGGAGGGAGAAGTCATTTCTGAGCAGGAACCATATATTATCAATAACACTCCAAAAGAAAAAAAATTATTTGGAAAAAAAATAATTGTACGGAAAGAGGTTGCGATACTTACTCTACATATAGAATACACATGGAGATCAGTTACATCCCTCCTTTTGTGATAACTTCTAAAATAAAATTCTGTTCATCTTGTCTAACAAACTATATACATCGCATAGAATCTTTATTAAATGTAAGCATATTTGTGTGAAAAAACAACTTTTTTCTCCTGCCTCTTAAATCACAATATAATCTTCCTCCATCATGTGTCAAATTCACAAAACTCATAAGTTATTGAAACTACATCAGCAACAAATCTAGCCTAGTATAATTCATCATGTTTGTTACCGTAATCACACAGTCAATGAAAAAAAATTGAGGAGAGAGGAGAAAAAAAAAAAAAAGAAGTATAGCTAATAATCCGAGGACACAAGCAGCAGGAACTCCAGAATTCAGAACCACCTGGAACTGCCACCCCCCCACACTTTTAACTACAGTTATGAAAAGATACAGGGGGCCTGACACTCAACTGTTGTGAATGGCACAACTTACATGAAGCCAGCTGGCTTCTTACCAGGCTGCCTTGTCCAAAGGTACAAAGAGCTGTCATGACTCTAAGAGGATTTCATCGATGGAAACAGGAATGAAGATCATAATAAACAGCAAGAAGTTAATACTGAGGGTTGTAAAATTTACTCGTGCTTGGGAATGTAAATAAGCTCTACTAGAGTAATTTAAAACAAAAATATAGCTGTTTCATACTCTGAATACAGAAATATTGAAGCCTTTTATCAAGGAAACAAGACTACAACTTCCTTGATTTAATGGTTAATTATACCTCAGCTAATTATTAAAACTACTGATAACTGATGCAGCAGAAGCAACTGTATCTATCTTCTGGAAATGCAAATGTGCCATAAACAGTTTCTGTAATGTACTACTTTTTCAGTTTTCAGATGATTGCCTGTCCTACGTCCATTACCCTTCTGCATTTCCACTGAGCTTTAATTAGAGTTGAAGTATGTCTTGATTTGCTGATTAAACATCATAAGCAATTTAGAAGAAAGGGTCATCACTTTAAATATGCAGGAAACCACATTTAACTTACTTCACAAAACACAGAATTGAATCAAGTCATTTATTTTTAAAGACAAAAGTTCTGATCATCTCAAAGTATAAATTCATTCTTTACTTAAGCCTAGAAAAATCTGAGCTGTTCTTGAACCAAGTAGCAAAGGGGATGTAGACTACAGGAAGACATACATGTAATTTGTAGTCAAAGCTGCAGCTACTGTAATAGTTCTATAAATTATGGAAAGGCTGGAAGTTGCTCACACAAGGATGGTCATTATTTCCATCCCAGAAATACTTGCTTCAGACACATATCCTACCTGCCTACACCAGCACCTTTGATCTATAGTACTTATGTACCTTGAGCTTAAAACCAAAATCACTTACAAGGTTATCTATAAGATATAAACATATACATATTCTAACCTCTCTTCCCTGCTATGGAAATATAAGAAATATTCACAGCAGTTTTCAGTTAGTCTGCAGGAGAATTTTTTGATATCTCACTAAGTGCTTTTTCTTGGAGCGAGAGCAACAGAACTATGGATTCGGGTACTTAATACAGGTGTCTTTTTTTCCAAAAAGTTATTAATTAAGGAGTAGCTACTTCCTCAATATTTATACATTTGTCATTGAAGAATCTTTCATAAGCTGTTGTTTACTTTTTCTTACTAATAGCTCTCATAGCATCATTTCATTACTGAATCAGCTTTTTTCTACTCACACACTTTTCAACAGACATTGTAATTGCCAGTGACCAGGCTAATATAGAAAATATAGTCTTTGTAGAATCATATATGGTAGAGATGGAAACAGTTTACAGACAAATAAACTCATGTGCTTAGACAATGACCGAGCATTCAAAATTTATTACTTCAAATTACACAGCCAGTTCCCCTTCCTACTGAGAGTTGTGCAAATGTTTAAGTGAATGACACAGATCAGTGTGAAAATAGATATCCTTACCTTTTGCAGAACTGGGTTTGTTCTCCATAGTTACACAATTATATAAATTACTTCTTTTTTGACAGTACTGAAGTCACTTATTTAAGTATCTGAATGTAGATATAGGCATATAAATGTGAAAGTGTGATAATAGATTACCTAAGGTCAGACAGTGAATCGATGTCTAAGCTAGAAGAGGAAATCAGGAATCCGAAGTACCCGTTGAAAGACTGCTCAGTGTGGAAAAAACATTCCATTTGTAACCTATACAAATATAAATCAATTCTACACCCCGAACTATGATTCTCCCCCTTGAAATAATTTTAAACACATTGTGTCTTCCTGTACCTTCATTCTTACAGAAAAAGGTGTGGAGGGATTAAAAGCATGAAACCCCAAATTTAGAACTCAAAACACTCTTTACTAGAATCAAACACTAATTGTTTGCACTCTTCTTGCAGTCTTATTTACAATGTACAGTATCAGTTGAATTACTTAATTTAATTACCCTGAAAAATGTTTATAAGTAAAAGGTTTATAGGAAGCTAATAGAGTCACTTTGTAATTAGTACAGAAAGTTAAATTCTAAAGTTGTGCCAAAATTAGGGCCCACATAGGAAAATCCACATTATGGAGTAAATTGCACGTAAAGTATGTTGGAAGTCAGGGTGAATACAGAATACAAACTACTTTTTAATGAGCAGAACTGCAGAGAATTTGAAGGCTTCAGTCCCTCTTTAGGCATCACTTCAACAATGGGACTAGGAAACCAGAGAGTTGGGAATTGAACAGCAGGGAATCTAAGAGCTTCAAGGACCCTAAAAGTCTACATTCATATCATGTTGAAAACTTTGTCAAAGATTCAACCAACTTCCCTATACTCCAATTTCAAACAGCCTTCATTTGAAATAGGGACACAAGCCTTCAAAATTTTTCAGCGAAGAAGATGCTTCTTGTTTTTTAAACTATAGAGTCATTTTAAGACCAGTTAAAACTGCTGTGGCTAAACAGCAGTCATAAAACCAAGTCATTGCCTAAGTTGAACTTCCATGAGAACTCGAGGATGAGGAGACTTCTCTGGGTGGATGAGGAGAAGTGGAGAAGGGAAGAAATTATTTTCTGCTCCAGTATAGCCCAAGCATTTCTAGCCTCCTTTGGGTCTGAAATTACTCATTTTCAAGTCAGACCCACATTTTGGTGCCTGTTGATTACTGACAGTATCTGGTCTACCCACTACCAGGAAAAAATTGTGTATTTGGAAATAAATTAGACTTAAATAAGATGCCAAAAGAGCATTTTTGGCACTCAAAGAACATCTCAAAGTAAGTGGAACATTTGCAATTTTTACATAATGCTGAAACATCAGTTCTTTTTTGTGTGTTACATTATGCATTTTCATTGGTATCAGATAACAGCAAGAGATTGGTAAGCAAATTAAATACCAAGTCTTTAAAGAATTCAGTAGGCTTTCTATACATCCCAAGAGAGATGTAGAAAATAATACTTCACCTTCTAGAAAACTTAATGTAGTCTGTAAGGTAGGATGTTTGAGGTACAATCTCTGCATTACAAAATAGCACATTTGCACATTAGGCATCACTACTGATACACCAAGTAGCCTCAAGGTTAAACAACCCGCGGATGCTAAGAGTTATGGTTATGAATTACAGTTGGAGATAAGCGGCACTTCTCCGGAAGTGAAAGGATGACCCTCACAAACACACAGAGCACTGAAATAAATCAATTACTGACTAGAAATAACGTTTCTGCAATCCCTAACCTTCACTAAATCCATAACGGATAAATTTTCACGACAATAAATCAATTAAAAAGGAAACACCTTCTAAGTTTTCTTGGAAGTTATGTCCCTTACAACCTTTGAAAAGTCTAAGCAGGCTAATTAAAATCACTATACACTGCTAATCAGTGCCTAACCAAGAGCAAAGGGAGCATCAACCTTCTTAGGTGGAAATAAAAATTCTGAAATTCTAAGGTGACAGGAATGCAAATGCACACCAGAAACACCAGTGTGACATAAAGGGCTTAAAAAGATAAAGCTGTATTAAATTAGGGATCGAGTCATACATGAGATAAAACATTGTAATTGCTCTGACTTCGGTGGAAGTAGGGGTCCACCTCAGCCATCCTTTAGGCTCTCATCACACTTTATTGCTTATCTAGAATTTAGTGCCAGCCATGACACTGTAATTGCAGGGGTGTCTTTCCTGTTTCTCAGTAAAATAGCACAAGACTTAGAGGTGACTAATATGATATCTTAAAGGAAAGAACAGAGACATGCTGTTTTTTCTCAAAAGCTCTAGAAGTGATCATCTGGGGCACTGTAACTGATCTTTTTATTTAAGTACAATGGGAACACCAATAACAAAAAACATGTATATCAGGTTCCAGAATCCATAGCAGCGGCCTGAGAGACCCACATACACGCTGAATTTAGCCATTTTAGATGTGCTGGTTTCCAATTTAAAGAAGTGCCAAACAAAATGGATGGCTCAATTTTGAACACTGTTCCTCTTAAGAGATTTGTCAGGTTTGGACTGTATATCTTCCCCTCAGAATACACTGGGCCTTCCACTGAGGTAAGCTGTGTGTGCAAACTGAAGGCGACTCATGGTCTTGTGAGATAAACTACTTGGTCTTTTATATCCTGCAGCATATAATTTGAAAAAGCAATCTGCTTTGCTTACTGGAATTCAAAACTGAAGTGTCATAATGAGTTGGATATTTTAATCACATCTTGCTCCTAATTTTGCTTTTTGCTCTAAACCATCAGAAGTCCTATTTAAATGATGCTACTTTGATAATAGCTCAGTTTTCTGACCTTGCATGTCAGATACTGAAGTCATTACAGAGCTGAAGCTCCAAGACACTTATAAGGTAGTTCAGAAAGCCTAGAGGAAAAGAAAATTTGGGTAACGACACTGGCTTACGTGCAAGCTCACCATTGTCTGAAAGAACGTAAAAATCCAGGCAGAGCTTAGCCTTAAGGCAAACCAGAGCACTTACAGTCCCTAAAATCTCTTTTCCTAAAAACAAATGTAAAAAAATACCATTCTACAGTTGCCAACAGAGAACTTTGCTAGATGCAGCCATCCAACTAACTGCACTGCAACTGCTTGAAAGCAAAGATCTGCTCCCCTCAGCAGGAGCACACCCACAAGACTGACAATGGAAGACAGACAGTAAAGAAAAGGAAGATTGAATACTTCTTTCATCTTGTTAATTCCAGTAGATACCTGTCGAAATCCAAGGCTAAATTAGATAATAATATAAAGACTACCTTCTACACACAGGATGAAAATTTAAAATCTTAAAATATGTGTTTGTTTCTCTGGAAGCATATTTGTATGGTCTCAGGAGACCACAGCATTTAAATGTGGTACATTTAGCTTTACAACTAGAAGTGAGAACAGGTCAGATCTATAGAGCCAAATTTTTAGAAAACAGATATTCAGCATTTTCAGTAAATGAGGCATAGTTCAAAGTATCAGATCTAGAGCAACTGGTAGACACATCATGAAATCCTGGCTTAAATATTCATTTAGGTAACTTTGGGTCTCTTCCATTATGATTCAGTGTCTGGTGCCTTTTCCATCTAGCATAAAAAGCGTTGAAAATAACATCTAAGTCAAATAAGTTTCATGTTATTTAGAAATTTGAAAGAAAAGATTGAGTGACTTTGTGGTGGTGGTGTTTTTTAAACATAGTGACTACAATTACCGTTTATCCTCTAGGTCTTCCATTCAAATCCAAAGTCTGTCATGTGATGGACTTCTACTGGGTGGGCTCCAATCTATACATATCTTGAGTATCAGACATCTTAAAACAGCAACACGATTTGACAAACAGCAAGAATCCAAATAAATTCACATTAACTTTAGATAAAATAGTTTTATAAACCAGACACCAGTACTTATGGGATTTGTTCGTCGCTGTTGCCAGAATGTCCTGTAACATGCACTCTGACTCTGGCTGTGCAAGCTAAATTTGCTGTGATTAGTAGGGCTGAAAGAAGAACGACTGCACTAATATTCAAGCTGTTTGAAGAGAGGTTTACTGCCCCCAAAAGAATCATTTAATTATAACACACCATTTTCTTTAGATCTACATATAAAAGAGTTAATTTGCCTAAGCATGCACCAGTGGGGCTAATGGATAAAGGTTTTTGTTACAGCTGTGCCAAATGGTTCAACAGTTATTTGAAGACTGTAGAGACCTCTCAAACATGTAGCTTTGGTGCTCAATAATTCTGTTCAATTAATGAGTTTATTTCCCTCACAGATATTCTTTCAGAAATGTTTCATCATCCATGCAGTGCTGTTCAGAGACATGTTGTAAATACTGTCTCTTTACTAGTAAGTTCTAAGGAGATGATGCTGTTTTTTTCACATTGCTGTACTTGATACAGGAAGGAACCTGCAGAGAAATACATAAAAATTGGTGTACTAAATTCTCCTTGGACTTGAGTTAATCGGTGATAATAATATTGTTGTAACCAATGGAATCACATCAGCTTTAAAACAATTTCTAGCATTCTTCACTTCAGCATGGAGTTCTACATGGTAGGTGGCACACCCATCATCCCTCCCAGCATTAATTACAGAGACAGCCATTAATGACTCTCAGTTGCTTAGAGTAAATGCAGCTCTGGCATCTGTGCACTACTGCTGAAACTGCATACCTCCACATACCTATTAATTTGATATTTTAATAGCTGTTGGTAATGGGGGAAAAAAAAAGCTAAAAGAGACAGTAAAGACCTTTGACCTCTACCACAAAGGCTTCTACCAAGAGACACCAAGGCGGATGTAGCTGATACAAGCACACAGAATGTATCCTCACTGCAAGATGTGAATACAACCAGGAAAACTGCATTTTCATTTATTGCAGTTTTCCTGATTTATGGACTAGGTTTTAAGACACTGATTTTTGCACATCTATGTTCACATTGGGATCAGAAGAAATTGGTCAAGTCAGATCTAACAAAAGATGTAAAGATTTGTCTTGTGGGGGGCATTTTTTCATAAACATTGTCTTAATTTCTCATTTGAAGGCTGATCCAGAAATCCTTGGATTGACTAGAACCAAAATCAGATTCTTCTCCTGGCAGTTTCATTTCCAGTGTAGCTGTCCCAGCCTGACCAGTACCTTTAACTACTTCTTGAGGGTCCTCTTGAAACAAAGGAATTCTTTAAACACTAATCAAATAGCAAAAGACGGCTCTCATAAATCCAGTTAGTTTCTTTTAAAAAGTAGAAGCTTATGCAAACAAGTAGAAAATAAAACAGCAGAGAGTCAGCCACAGATGGGGAGAAAAAAAAACTATTCAGCAATTTCCATGATTAGTTTACTGGTCTCAAGGCACATGCGGTTTAGCAAGCCAGGAGAAAGCAAAACTGCAAAAGTGAATACTCAGCTGTATAAATTCCAAGAATTCTAAAAGCAAATAAGCATATTTTTATGTAATTTGTAAATTAGCTCTGCTCAGTAGTCCTTAGAAGGACTTCTAGATAATTTTGTTCAACTATTTGCGTACTTTCGAGATTACACTATGATTTAAGACCTCCCAGGGACTTGCCAGCAGTGATGAGCCAGAGGAGAGCACACTCTCTACTGCTGTTGAAAATCCTGCCTTTCTCTAAGTCTTGACTCTTTGAGGAACCAGGATGAAAGCTGCTTCTAATCACTACCAAAAGCTTCTATAGTACTGAAACCACTGCCTTCTCCCTTCATCCGTCTGGAGATAAAATAAGTTTACTCTGTGTATGTTCAGAAATTGTTAGAGATCTCCTCTAATGCCATATCTCCCTTTAACTGCTGCTTTTCTTGCTTCTGAATCTCAGCTTTCTTTTTTGACTATTTTTTTTCTTGGCTTTTAATTACAGGTGCTTCCCTATAAACTTTTGAAGCACGAGGTTTCCTGAGGTATATTAAAAGATTTGCTTTGAAGTACCCATTGGATTATACTGCCCAGCAAAGAAAATGAGGCCCTGTCGAATAAATGTGCCTGAGCTGGATCACTCCCAGAAGTAGGAAATACAGGATAGTAATAACACATATCACACCTATTGCATTATCTGGATATTTCATGAGAGCTTTATTCAAACCAGTAAACAAAGAAACATCAGGATCCCTGAACATCCCTGTATGTTTTCCAGTTTAATTGCTAAATCTCTCTCAAATTATACAGCAAAATCTGCTACTTATTAACTTCATGTCCAACCACCTACATGTGGATGTAGAGAAACATAATGATTGGCATCCCCAAGAATTCAAAATGTCTTTGCCAAAACCAGACTAGATACAGTGAGGCGCAGCAAAACTCCAATGCACTGAAGCAAAACTGTTCCTGGAATGGCCTCCTCTGCCACCTGTTATTTCTGCCTAATATTTCTGAACTCTCTTCCTTTAGTTTCTCTTTTCCTTTGATCTGATCTCTTTGCACAATTCCACTGAAATGTGAGAAAAAAAAATGACAGACCTAAAATGACCATCACCATCCAGGGGTTAGCTGTCCTTGAACAGTCTCTTTGCCCCTAATCTTTTTTCAGCTACTTTATTTGACCAGTAAAAAGCACCAAGTGTTACTAGACCTTCTTAGATAGTCTTAAGTTCCACATCTTCAAAGAAACTTAAATGCCTATCTCACATTGGAAAAAAAAATCTGGTAACTAAGTATTTATGCAGAGCTAGGTGTATGTACTGAACTGCTTTGCCTGTGGTACCTTACACACTCTTATTAAACCTTTTTCTATAAGCATTTTTCCTATTCAAAGGGAGGTTAGTAAAACTTACACTACTTGAGAATTATCTGCTCTGAGTTTAACATCAAGTTACCTTTGTAATGATTTTTCTTTGCTTTCAACAAATGGATTTGCAAATAAATATGTGAAATTCTGTATGAGTATCCCAACATGTAGAACAGAGAATATGAACATCTGGATAATAAAAAGGTTTGAGATTGTTCTAGCTCATTAATCACATGCATCATGATTTCATTATTATCATCTTTAATCACAAAAATAAAAAGATGAAAAATCATAAACTTGAGAATAAAAATTTATAAAGTTAAAACCTCTAGAGTCTCATATCTATACCCCTGTGCTTTCCTTTGCCTGCTTTTTGGCTGTATGATCACCTAGCCAGTTAAGTATCTTATTTCCAGCAATGTACTACAGTTATTGCCATTGATACGTGTGCTGCATACCCTATGGCATCCCACTTACAGAGGGCAGACTCTGCACTTGCGTGAGGTCCCATGCTGACATTTTTCTCCCTAAGATGCATTGGAAGTATCTTCTAGATGATATTATGGAACACACTTGCATTATTCTTCAAAAATTAACAACATAAAAGAGATGGTATACACATCTAAAGTAAATACCTCCATTCTGGTGGTTTGGGTTTGTTTCATTTTCCTCTCCTCTAATTCCCTACTTCTCCATTTCTGAGTGTTGGGATTCTTTCTCTTGCTACCAGTACAAAGGCAAAAACTGGTGAGGACAGAAATCATGATTACAAAAGACCATAAACATTACAACCTTTACATGGTGATATTTTCACAGTGGATGAATGACTACCTAATGACATCTCCAGAGTTTCCAGAGGTTAGACCAGACAGGGACATGAGAGTTTTTGCTTTCTATGGCTAGCCAGGGGAGAAAAGGTCCACCTTTCTCTGGCAAGGAACTTCACAGCTTGAGGTGGAGGGAAAAGTACATAAGTTCCTGAGAACGAAATTAATCATCAGTATTTGCTACTCTGAAATTGCTTTCCTAAATTATAAGATGTGAAGACATAGATATGGCTTTGTCCTGTTTATCCTTCCTCATAAGGATCTCTTATTTCTTCAACAACAAGGGCATCAGATTTAAACACAGCAATTCTTTCAGCAGTTGGAATTGAATATATTGACCTTTACAAAGATGTAAAAATAACCTTGAATGTTGTCTTGCATTAGCTTTCACTATTTATTCAATTGCATCTGATGAGCTGGCAGTTATTTCCACTTCTAGTTACTATTGTTTCTCCTGGAACAAACACCTTCTCATATCTACAGGATAACCTATATATGGGGAAGAATACAAAAGCTTCCTGCTAAAATTCAAATAAAAGATATCAGCACAGTGAATAGGGCATTGGCCAGACCAGCACCTCAATACAATTTACACAAATTTCTGCTAATTTATTCCTATTTTTCCTCGTACCACCCAATATTTTTAAGAGCATTATTTGGTCAAAGACAGATTTTCTACATACATGATAGAATTCATACCTGTGCTCCTGGAAAAAAAAAAAACAACTGAAAATTACTATAACTCAAATTCTTTTAAGGGTTATCATTTTCAGGGAGACATATTAAACAGGTTTGCTCTTTTTCAACATTTGTATGGGTAACACCTATTTCCTCACCTTCCATTTTACTTAAACTTGCACCACAGCATGTCAAACTAAGCTTATAAATGAGTGAAATATATTGCTCTGATCTGCTCATTGGTCATTTAAATGCTTTCATGGACCAAGGTCTGAGCAAACTGTCTATTTTTAAAAACACAACGCAATGTAAGAATGTCAATTAAATGTAAGAATTTCCATTATCCTCACTCCATCAATACTCACTAAGATTCACAAAACACAATGCGTGTCTCAGAATAACAATAACTACTCTCCAATGATAATTTCCACTGAGATATCCCATCTCTCTTGACTGGTTTCCAAAAACATAAGTGCCTGGAAAGCAGCAAAACCTGGTCCAATTGGAAAGCGATTAGCAATAAGCAGTCTCAAACAGTCTTTCTTGGGGTCCTTCCCAGTGGTCATCCACACAGACAGAGAAGCAGGACTGAAGCAGTGAAACCCAGTACTTTGCTATGTAAAAGCCTAAATACAACACAGGGAAAGTTATAGGTTTTTAATTATATTTGCAGGTTTTACGACTTCTCTGAGGTACAGACATCTTTTTCAAGACAACCGGAAATTTTGTGGAGAAATGTGTGATAGCAGAATGTAGCTTCATGAATGTAAATCCATTCACAGCTGTATTTGAAATTCGTGATGAAAGCTGTGATTATTTTTTTAAAAAAGAACAAATGCAAAACCACTGGCTTTTTCCATTCCTTGTTATTTATTTGTAAACTTTAAGTAAAAGCAAAAGCACTGGTTTTGCTTGATCTGATAGTACACGTTGCAAGGATGAGGGGAGAGAAGCAATGATGGTTTCGAAGTCATATTTACTTTGCTGGTACTAACAAAATAAAGTAAATGCAAGTAAATAGTTTCTGCTCTACCAAAAGATAGTCCAATGCTATGTTCTGACTTCAGTAGGCTCTTGCAAACAACCCTAATGGTCTGCACAAAGACCTTAACAGATCCCTCAGGTACTGACTAGTCTTGAATCAGCAAACATATTTTCTGATTTATCCAGATTCTCAAAGAGAAGAAGTTCAAACATAATTAAACATTCATTTTTTATAATCCACTGTGTATTAATAATTCATTACACTGCCACCAGTGACCTAATAATTATTTTCTAACTCTTTCTGGGATGATGTGAAGCTAGTAATAAAAACTTTCTCACTGTCAACAGTACTCAGAAAAAAAAAATCCTGCTTTCTATCTCTGTTCTGTATAATTGCCAGGTATTTTTGCTTATATCTGGCCTGGAAGAAAACACATAACAGCCAAGTAGGAGAAGGTCTTTCTGTACCCATTTCCTATGCTTGAATAATTATCACATTGGAGTGGAAAGATATTCTGCTCTTTGTAGCTACAAAATAAATTGCAAAAAAATTTGCTTCATTAGAGTATGACCTCTTTACACTGATGTCAGTTAAACTGAAGAGCCATCTTTGCCCCACAAGTTTCAGCGCTATGTTGAACATTCATAGAGATATAAACAATTCTTATAAATTCTCAAATTGCACAATCAAGACCGGAAGCAACTAGCAACAAATCAAACAGGTTATATACTGTTATTTAAATTGTTTGCCGGGTACAACTCAGTCTTAGAGTACCCAAAGGACAATCTACCACATTTTGCCCAGCAAACCCATTTCTAGGATCTGTCAGCAATTCATGCCTATCTAATTGCAAAATGTAGTATTTGTTTATTCTGCTAACATAATATTACTGTTTACATAAATAAGTGTTTATGTTTAATTTGAAGAGGTTTTTACAATATTTTCCAGGTAATATCCAGGCCTCAGGTTACTGGTATGAAGAGTAATGTTCTGGCTGAACACGTGGACATCATGTAACTAAGGACACTTGCAATTCTACCAAACTTTTCAAAAATTATATTGGACCTAGCAGTGTCTACATTATGAATGGTCAAATGCTATTCCATGTGACAACAAATGCGATTTAAGGTTACAGATCAATCTTACTTGGAAAGTATCTTCTTTGATGCGGACTTGGAATTGTGTACCAAGCCTGTTTGGATAAGGCTCAGGAAGCACTTCCCTTGTGTCTCCTGCTACCTTTTCCTCAATTTCTATGTAAAATCTCAAAACTGCATGTGTGTGTGTGTGTGTGTGTGTGTGTATGCAGGGCTCTATTCACAAAGCTGTATTTTGATAAAGCTAACGTACAAAGCAGCATAATGCTGCAAAACTCATCTAGGTTGTGCTTCATCTGAGAATTCAGCTCATCTATATGCTAATTCAAACTGGATGCAAGTTGGAGTCTTCCAAAGACTGTTTTCCTAATATCCTTTTAACACATAATTTAATATTATGATTTGGGGATAGGCAGTAAAAGTTAGCGCACTGTGTAGTTCTGCAAATCTGTTGATTGCTTCTTTCAGGGATACTTTATCAAGCATTGGCTTTTCAGCTGTAAAGACAGCAAGGTCTGTCAGTCTGTTCTGGCTCATTGTACCATTTTGCCACATGTGCAACACTGAAGAGCATTAAATAACATTTCACAAATGCTAATACAGAATAATAAATGACAAAGGTATAACAAAATATCTATTTTTATGCTGGCAACTGAACCACTTATCAATGAAATGCCATTTTTCGCATGTGAAATTTACTCTAACACCTGTTATAACTATTGACTTCCAGACCCTTGAAGCACAGGAAAAAAAAAGAAAAATATTACACAGATTTGTGACCTGAACTTTATTATCAATAGAAATGAGCCCTGGAAGTATTTTACTCAACAAGAAAAGAAGAAAGAAGCTATTTGCTTCTAAATTCAGTTCATGACAGAAAGTTGATACAAAGGTGCTCTTTAGGGCTTCATTTTTTTTTAAGATTGCATTTTCCTTGCAGAGATACTCTACAATAGCTTTTATGAAAAGTTTCTTATGGAGTTATTTTTTGTGGAATTTTTAACATTATTTTTATGCTTTAAAGGCATATTTATTTACAGAAAAACCTTCATCACACAGTTCATATTGGATTTTACTTGAAATACATTTTATTTAAAATTTCTGAAAGTAATCCGGAAGCTTTATTACTTTTCAAGAACTCTGTACTCCTTATGATGCCAAGTGGCAGCTTGAGAAGTGCTACAGGAGTAAATCTGCACTTATAAATGTTTACAGTAATGTAAATAATTTTACAACAATAAAAATACCCCACTCACCAATACAAATAATTTGACATATTTCACAGAAATTCTCAAAGTCAAATTTTACTGACAAGTTGGTCACAACCAACTCAATATTGTTACAAGATACTTTATTTAAAATCCTAAGCAGTGAACAACAGGAAAAAAAAAGATTTTAAATCATCAATATTCATGCTTCTCTTACCTTGAGGATAACATCCTCTAATGAAATGCAAGGAGGCCACAAACAGCTACTCAGTACACGTTTCACTACTAGACAATCTTTTTAATAATTTTATTTCCTTTGATCAACTCCCAGCACAGACCTTACAGGAAAAAAGTTTCACAACTTGGTTGAACTCTGGGGTTAGAATCATCCCAACCACTAAGCCAGAATCATCTCTTTGTTGCATTGAAACGTTCTCTCTGTGACAAATCATGCAAGGCATTATTTTCTGTTACTGCCTAGCTGCTACCAGCTCCAGTCCTTTGACAGGTAAACCCCCCAATAGCACAATATACATAAATACTGATTTATAAGATATATAGAGTAGACACACGTAGGACATGTGGTTTAGAAATGCTTGGTCTCTATCAATGTGGTGACACACAAGGAAAAGAAGTCAGAATTGGTTCATGTGGACATGAGACTGTTCCAAGTTATGCACAGCTCACACGTGCTGAAATCCTGACAGTCATGCACGTGAAACCAGATATAAAACGCTCACAAGTGGCATCAGTGTAAGAAGTGCAGATCTAAACCAAGAGCAATGATTTAGATTTAGAAAGAGAGAAATGACTTTATAACATCCAAGCCCCAAACTGCTTTGAAATAAAAAATATAAAATAACCTTATGTATCCTCAAATTCTACTTACAGGATCTCATTCTGCATTTAAATGGTTCAAAGATAATAAAAACACAATAGTTTTTTTATGCACTTATGTAGTTTTCATTAGTTTCTGATAGCATAAAACTCAAGTTCAATATGTATATCATTATAGCTTGTCATTAATGAAATCAAGCTTGAAATCCCCACATAATGAAAAGTGCAATAAATATATTCAAAGGTGGTAGACAAAGGAATTTGTATTTTGACTTTTCTTATGCTATCTAATGATCTGTATCTATTGTATATCTCAGGAAGCTAAACTCAGCTAAGCTATAATAAACAATTATACTATAACCTCTCTCTTTCTCCAGCAGCAATAGAATAATGTACGTAGCACACAAAGGATCAGACCTCTTTTTGCACATAGCCTCAAATGACCTGTAGCAAACTCAAAATTGTAGAAATTCTCTGCTGCCATCCCCACAGCTTGGGGCCAATGCTGATGGGTACCATAACACCATGAATTGATAAACAATACCTCTAGGTTGTAAGCCAGTGTCAGTACATCTGCATTTACATCCTGCGATGCTTGACCGAGATTCATGTACAGAACTCAAACTGATACTAACTACAAATTAAGACTTCCTGTAAGTTCAAGATCAAAGAGGTTTCCAGTTACTTCAAAACTCTGCACGGATTTCTGTATCCAAGGACAGAGGTGGTTTGAAGTTAGGGAGTTAGTCTCTTAGTTGCTTGAATCCTAAATGTGAAGGAGAAAATATTTGAGAAAAACTCTTCAAAAGAAGGTTATTATACAAATCAGAAGGGCAGGACAAAATACCTGCAGTAGTAACAAGATGTAATCAATCATGAGGATTTTTGTTGCTATTTCACATGCTACCTCTTCTGTTAGCATATTGTTTAAGGTACATCTTTGTTGCTTTACACAATGAGACTGATACAGTTAGAACTTTCTGAAAAGGATCAGCTATTACCACTGATTCTTAAGAAATAGCTGCTGCCAATCGTTACTATTGACACACAAATCTTCTCATCAAAGCAAAAGTATCAAAAGAATATTCATGTTCAAATATGACAATGAGTTGAAAGATGGGAAAAAATCAACCTGTTCTTCCACCAAGGGGGGATAATCTTGTAGGCTAAACAAAGTAAATGCTACTTTTTCTGAGCTAAGGATAAAAATCAGCAGGCCTTAACCATCAACATCTGGAGAGAGTATTACTAGACTGGAATCAGCATAGTTCAGTATAAGACTGAAGGTGGCTACTGGTACCACCATGTTAAATCATGGTTGCAAAATACAGCACACACGAGAACTTCTCATGAGGAATTTCAGCGTGTACCGCAGTTAGTCAAAGGACCACCTGACAAAAAAGTCTAAGCACTTAATCACAGACATTGACAAATTGCCAATACGCAAAAAGTAGCTGTTAATGGCTAATGAGCTCTTTGTAATCAATTGAAATACTAGGTTAGCAGGAAAAGAAGGTTAATGAGTTCACATGCTAGTTTTTTCCTTCTCATGGCAATTTCTGTGGGCTTTACTTTGTGAATATCTAACTAGAAACAAAAAACTCCAGCCAATATTAAAGACTAGATATGCCAATTGAATTATACACAAGGAAAAGAAAGTAAAATGTTGGCTTCAATGCATGGGGCAAGACTTCAGGCCATTATAAACTCACACAGCAAAAGTTTTTTGTACGGAGAGAGGCAGATACTCTAACAACTCTTTACAACAGTTTTAAGATAAGTATTTGTAACCAATCCGTCAAATCCAAAAAATTTCAAGAAAAAGATTTAAATATATTATTGCTCATAATTTGCTTCAGCAGAATGCATTCCAGACTAAGGTATAGTTAAAGGACCATTCACAAATGCATTTAATTGGGAGAAAGAAAGAGACATTCTGGAGTGGTTCCTTGTATAGATAAATATCCTTTTAAATAGTTGATGGTGGATGTCCCACTATAGGTTCCAGATCTCCCTGTCATATTTTCCTTCAATATGCTATCAAACTAGTAAAGGTGCAGCAACATACGTTCACATGTCAAAAGTACACTCATGTTACATGACTGACTGCCTCATCATCCAGAGCCCGCAGTACTCTTTTGGGAGAGCTGACATCCCAACGAAAATACTAGCAAGGAGGAAAAAATAAGCTAACCCAGGGAAAGCAGAGGATTGATTAGATAAGCAGATTGAAGGATTTAAAAGGTCAGGGAGAAACAACTGCCACTGAAGCCGTGGAAGAGAATACCTCAAAATGAAGACAGATAGGCATGAACCGCAGCATTTTTGGTTTTGGAACTTCACCTGATATTTGCAGAGTGGTACCTGAGATACCTTCTCCTCTCCTTCTCCACCTCCCCTCCTTTTTTATTATCCAAGCTGTCTCCAACCTGCTACACACAGATTCATACATTCATCATTTCTGGGACATGTTGCTAAAGTACAAAGCAAGGTCATGGTTTGGTTCCATTTGGTCTGAGACAGAATGACTAAGAAGCAGTGGAAGAAAATGATCACACTGCTCTATGTTGCCAGAATTTTCCATGTGATACTGGATACAACATGATTTCCATGGAAGCTCAGTTAATTGGCCTAAGGTAATATATTATTTTGATTTGCTTTCTAGGACATTTTTCCAAATCCACTGCTCCTCCTCCTAAATAATTAACAGTAGTACATTCAGAAAACATGTGATCAATGTGTTTATACTCTCACCTAGGTATTTTTTTCTGGAAGACAAACTTTTCATGGTGGAGGAGATGGATAGTCCTGAGGCAGTAACAATAGAATTATTCATTCCCATATTTACTGTAACTGTGTTATAACAATTGATGCACTCAATAAAAATTGTTAACATTAGACAAATGTGAAGGAAATCAATAAAGCCAAAATAATCAAATCATAAAATAAATCCTGGCTAATGGATATAAGTTTACCAAATTGAAAAGGTCATAGAAGTTGCCGTCAAAAACCTGACATATACATAAAGTAATGATGCTCTGATATTTCTAAGTTAAAACAGAAGAAAGGGGAAAAGAAAAAGATTCTTCTGCCCGAATTACCCAGATTTATTTATGAAGACACAGCAACATTTTAAGTGCAAGCACTGTTTAAACTTAGTCGAACAACTATCTACATTTTGGAAGAAAACCCAAGTCAAACAGAATGCAGTATTTTTAAAGCAGAGACTATAAATAGAAGGACACTAACAAAACCTATAAGGACTTCCTATGACAGAGAGTATTTTTTGCTCTAAGCCATTCTCATATCAAAGTTAAATTCAACCCTACATTTGAGAAGAAGATGACAGACTTAGTAAAAGTAGATGCACTGCATCTTCACAGGAATCTTGCAGAGCAGGCAATGTGAAGCTAGCAGACACATTAAAATGAAGAATAGATCTCAGCTTCAAAGGAAAGAGAATGACTCTCAGATTTACAATAATACTGTCATATAACATCCATATTTAAAGAAGACAACATAAAAGGAATCAAAATATGCTTCTTGAAGTATAATGGGCTTTATTCCTTTAGCCTTGATTGTGGAAAAAATGGAAATATAAGAGGCAAATGACATGAAGCTTTCAATAGCTTGGGGAAGGTGGTCCACCAGTTTTAAAAAGTTTTCTCTGGCTGAGAATATTTCTGCTATGCATTTATCAAAGTAACTCTGAACATAGCTTAGAGTCCATGGAGTTTGCTTCAAACAGAATAGACACTTTTAACCTGCCAGTGGATCATGTTGCTTATCTACACGAAGACTCACTACAAAGCCCAAGAGAGTGCTGCTGTTACCTCCTACCTGAGTGCAGCTGATTAAGCACGTCCTTGACAGAAATTGTCTGTATAAGTGACTTTTAGCTTGCAGGAACTTAGCCAAACTAAGAAGTCATCCTGCAGGCACCAGAGTAGGACAAAGAAATGAGTGTTCTTTGAATTTTCTTCAAATCTAATTCTTCAAGAGGCTTGGTGACCCCAGGGAACAAAAACATACAGTCAACTGATTGTACATTCCAGCACTCCTCATCTACACTGCCCTTCTCATCTTCTTTCTTCTGGAGTCACAGGGATATAACCATACCAGAAAAATATGAAGCATCCACTGGTGTGCTTGGTTTATTCTTTCTTTCCTCTTTAGCAAGTGCATTGCAAGGTAGGCTGTGACAAACTTCAGGAGAAACAGTGGATCAAGGACTATTATATGAGGATGTGAAGTGACTACAGGCACGTGGGATCTTGTGTGACTATTGTAACAATGTCACCAGCGCTGCCGGTGACTAAATGGCTCAGAAAACAGCTATTTTCAGAGGGGCTTTTATTATTGTGTTCTGTCCCAGATCACACTAGGATGATGCCTATTTTAGGCACTCGATACTTTATTTAATCTGGTTTAAAGTGTTTGTTTGGAATGCACTTTTCACCAACTACTTTTTAATGATAAGCTACTTCCTCCACTCCATTCATATCCATATCTCCCAACTCCCTTGGCATGAATAGCTACTTTCAACATCCCAAGATAGCAGACTAGTGAAAAGGCTTATTTTGACCACCACCCTGCATGTGACCATAGGCTGAAGTCTTTCAATTTGTGGAGCCTAACAGTCAAAAACAAGAGATAAAACTCAAAATTGAACACATTAACGTGGAGTATGTCAAACCACTAAAGAGAATATTTTAATTAAAAAGCTAAACTGCTGATTGACTGGATATGATCTTGAACTTTTAGTTTGCCAGTTCATTCAACAGGGACGTTTTTAGATACTCTTACATTCCTATTTGGGTTAGAAAACTGCTTTCTTAACTCATTGAGGCATCCAATATATCAAATCTAATATAGGTCCAGCTTTGTTGCAAACCTATATCAGAACACACAATGCTATTTGGGGAACTGCAATTTTGTTAGCTGTTTTCTTGATCCTGTATATGCAAATTGCACTCACAAAATTTCAGCCATTTCAGTGGTGACTGCTTCTGCTATGCTGGTTTTATTGTCACAGTTCTACATAGCAGATGTACTGCAATAATCCCTAATGCCTAATGTGTGTCCCTTTATGTCCCAAGTGCTTTTTGATTTAACGGAACAATTTTAAAAATCATGTTTACACTTATGTGTCAATTTGAAAAGATTGCTTTTTTTTGAAAAAAAAAAAAAAAATCGAACACTAAACAGAGGCCAAGACCAGACCTGATACAGCTTCTCTGAAGATAATGGAAATTTCATATAAAAATCTCTTTTAAAAGAGTATGATGTACAGTTGTAGAATTTTAAAAATATTTTTTCCTTAGTCTGCCCATGTCAATTGCTCATAATTTCTTTCAACTTAATATTGAGAAATTATTTGTGTGGAATTGAATAAACTCTTCCTAGCTATGACGGGATTAATGCATATGCTGATACTTTCCAATTAAAATACTGCAGGACCTACAGCAAATGCCATAAAATCAGATGAGTGCACTAACAGAAAATGGCAGTTCATCAGTCTGACTGTTCTTAGATACATCACCATTTGAATTTAGTCGTAGAGTTCCAAACAGCAAAGTTTGCTTACCCCTAATATAACAGAAATCAGGTTGTGTTACACTCTGAAACAAAACAAAGATTCACAGATGGTTTTAATTATGAACAAAGTTTGTAATGCTACAGAATTGTAAACTGATAAGGACATGGGCTTTTTCAGTGTTGGAAAAGAAAAACAAATGTAGCAATTTTTTGTCTTTAAGGTAATTTGTCAAATACATTGAATTAGAAGACTGTTTTCTTTATCTCGTATTTGTTTTGGTGTGCTAGAGTTTTATTATATTCAAGTCTTTTGAGTCACACAGATTGGAGATAAATACACATAATGGAAGTATTGACATATTATCTCAGGAACAAATAATCTTTTTTTTAATTTGTCTTTTGGATTTACAGTTTTTCTTATTTAATCCAGTAAAATAACTGAAGAAACGTCTTCTTCCATAAATACGTTATTTCTCTATCCTCAATAGATCATTTTTAATTCTGAAGCAAGAGCTACTTCTAGAATGAAATAGAATGACAACAAATTATAAATATAATAAAACTCTGCAGTACCAGAAAACATATTATATGATCTGTTTGTTCCTTTGGTCCTTAGGGTTTTTTCTAAAAAAGAAAAAAAGACAAAACAAATAAACAAAAACAACTCCTGTTTGTTTTGCAACGAAATGAAAAAAAATATATTGAACTACATGCTCAGCTGCTAAAATTAGCAAAATGCATTTACCAGCTGAAGACCTATTCTATCCTTAAAAAACCCCAAACAATCAAAACCAAATTGCTGGATACCAAATGCATGTATCCCTCATAACAGACTAGCCAAGGTGTGTCCTCTGAGTTATTCTGAAGAAAAGCTGAAGATCATTCTCTTTTTTTTTTTGGAAACCGGAATGTGTGAATGGCCTATATCAAGGAAATATTTGATCTGTATATATTTTTAGAGATCAAGTTCTGACTCAATTAGGTGTGCTAAGAACTCCTTTCAAACCCAGAAGAAACAGTGAAGTCTCCTTACAAGCAGAGAGACAAAAATGACAGAACAGGCTAATATTTTTCTCCCTTTGTTACTCTGTGTCCATGTTAAAATGACTATGGGATGCCTTCAGATTTTTTTCTTTTCCTCTCCTTACAATCACACCTCCCCTGTGCAAAAATCTTGCTGCTCATTTAAGTAACTGCAGACTGAATTCATGATTTGTTTCAAGGAAGTGCTTTAGCTGCTTTGATCTTGCTATGCAACGATTTTGCAGAGTGGCTACAGCTGTAGCATTGCTATTAGTGACAAGAAACAAAGAGGAGAACCCTCTATTCCTTGTCTCTGCCCTGCTTTGCCCTCCTTTTTTTTTTTTTTTAAGTTTATGTCAGCTACTGCTGCCTCCTGACACCTGCTCTGCGAGTTGTGGTAAATTCATACACAATTTCCAAACTCAAGCATCGTACAGAACCACCAGAAAAGCACCATAAACACAGCGATGATTAGGACTTGGATTACATCAAATGAAATAACATTCATGAGGAGAAGTGTTTAAGCATAGATGAAACATACAGACCATACATTGTGCAAAAATCACCTGTCCAGAGATACCTTAGGGTCAGAAAACAAGCAGAGAGTGGGGGGAAAAAACTGTCAAAGACAGCTCTAGGAAAAAAAACCAGAGAAATTAACAGAGAAGCAGACTTGAAGCCATGAGCCTGGAAACTTCCCACAGTTGCTTTCCTGAACGCTAAGGGAACAACAAACAGATCACTGCAAGACCCCCCCAAACCTGATGAACTCTCAGACTCTCAGTGGCTCTTTTCCTACTAAGTAATAGCTAAATTTAACAAGTGGCAGCACATTCCCAACCTTCTGTCACCAAAGCATCTCCAAACAGCTCACAAAGAATGATTCAAAACCATTGCTCGCACTCCTGTGAACAGTGGCAATATCTGTTCCTCCCCCATTTTACAGATAAGGGAAACAATGCACGAACAGACTGAAGTCAATTCAAAGGACTTGCAAACATACTTTATGTTAGCCATATATTTAACCTGCTTAATGGTAAGAAACCTTTGTCAGACAATGATTTTCAATCACATCATACACTTGATATAAACAAAGTTATAAAAAACCCTGCTCCGTTGATTCATATCGCAGAGGTAATTCTTAGCCAAGTGAACAGTGTCTCTCAACACAAACAGCACTGTTTGCACAAAATTAAAAAATCAGGACTCTTCCCAGGCAAGGCATCCTCAACTAAATTTTAGTAAAGCAACAAACCAGTTTCCTGAAGAAAGGGTTTTTTTTTATTTATAAGACCAATCATTAAAGGATATCTGAGTTTGTAGATAGAAAATTAATACATACTTTTATCCTTGATTATGTTTTCTCAAGATCCAAATTTAAAAAAACCTCAAGGGTTTATATAAACATATATGAATACACATAAGTGAAGGATCATGTACTATGATTTATATGTGAATTTCTGCATTTGTTTAATTAGCATGGAGCTATTCTGCTACTGCATTCCAGAAAGCAGTGATGTTTACATGGAAAAATTGTTTCTTCAATGTAGTTGAATTCTGGAACAACATAAATAGAAATGGCGTACTTGTCACCACAGTGCAAAACAGAAACTGTAGCTTCCTACCTTCCCTATGCTTGATACTCAATATCTAATTTAAGCCTTAATATTCCAGTTTTCTGTCAGTGTCTTTAGAGCAATTGTGCAGTAATTCATTGAGAAAAGAAATTTTCTTCTTTGATATGCACAATTCTCACCACCAGAGTTCAACAATTAGTATACAGATCTATTATTAATTTTAATTAAGTTCTAGAAATAATAGTTGTGAATATGAGTATTCACAATTTATAACCTGATATTTAAAATCTGTTAAGTAGCTCATTTGGCATACATCATAAATTATATAATACATTTTCAGCTCATGAGTGGAAGACCACATGACTTAGAATGCATTGTGTGAAATGCCATATATACTAATTTGAAATTCACTCTCTATTAATGTTCCCTAAGTATTTAAAACTTGAATATGAATTTTCCTCAAGCAAAATCACGGAACATATGCAAAAAGTAAAAATGGGCTAAACTGTGACAGAAGGTGATACCGGTTTCAAAGCAAAACTTTTTGAAATTCAAATCACTCTTAGTGTAGAAAGAAAAAAATTTAAAATCCCAGTATTCAGCTGCCGTATAGATGCAGACAAAGAAAAAGTCAGAGAGAAAGATGAGTTTCACTGTGTGCAGGACATGCAATGGCTTCAGAGTTGACACATATTGAGTCACAATTAGAAGTTTGTCATTTCCAGCCTCTGTTTTAACATCATAAAATTGGTGTTTCTTCATATTACATGCACACAGAACACAGATATCCAGTTATTACTAATTGATTTTTGTTTTTTTATGCATAGGTAATGCAAATTATTTATACAGGGCTATCAACTCCCTTCAGGTATGCCTAAGTTTTCATTAGCATTCGTATTATATATAATTAATTTTAAAACTATAAAATGCATTGCATGTATCCTGGGATGACATAAGATTCAGCCTATTTAATGAAAAGTTAAAAAATCCCAACCCATGTTTCTGTAAACATTTAAATATGCACTTGCTCTTTTCCCCAAAAGTAATTCTATTATGGATGATAAGGATTATGTGGATAGATGTATCAGCCAATCAGAAAACAAAACAGACAACAGCGAATTACCACAGGTACCATGCTACGACCTGAAATGTACCGCAGAAATAAACTAAGAAATAAAGTAAGATACAAACTAAGATAAACTATGATAAGCTGCAGAGGTTTTTACACAAAATTATATTTTCACTTGTGTTCCCATGATTGATTTGAATGAACACTCATCTGCATTCACACTATAAATGCTTTTTGATAAGCATGCAAGGGTCTACAAAGGGACCCAGTATACAATGCAGAGGTAACACTCAGTTATGATTTAATTTGATCGTGACAATAGGTCTTATGTCACCAGTTGTAAGGCTGGATTTATAACAGATTCTCATACAATTCCACCTGCATCTGCCCCTTACCTGCCTTCACTTCTGGCAGACAACATAACTGCAGTCTGTCTCTCGGAAGGGACACTACAGCTGTTTGAATGCACTGCTGTGTACTTTGTATACTTCATTATCCAAAGCCTACTAAACACTTCTGTGCTGCATATGAGAGGCAGAACCTCTCTGCACAGTTACCCTGCAGCACTTCAGAACAAATTGGAAACCAGGACAGCAGACCAAAACATTTGGATTCAATTCCAGCATTGAACAGCTAATACATTTCCTTCGGTCATGGTTTATTCTTCTAATGTATCCTTATTGATACTCCCTCCAGAAATATTGCATTTTTCTATTTCATAAATCTAAATCAACTGATCACTGTACTCATCCAACAGCATAAGTGAGCACTAGAAATCCAGGGGCTAGAGAGTTTCTGATAGCAGGATTTATCCAATTAACCATCAACTCACCATTTTGAAAAAAAATAGAGAATGTACAATTCTCTGCCTTTATTAAACTACTGAAATCTCTAAGAGACTGCTGGGAGATGAGATGATGGTATCAGCCTTTCATCATAGATGGTGAAACTAAAATTTTCAGAAGCACAAAGCCGTTGGTGCTAAGCCTCTCTGTGCTCCCTAAACTTACTCTCCTTCCCTGACCCATCCTCCCTCCTTCGGGCAGCGCTATATGACCCCCCAATTATAAATCATAGAACCATAGGATCATCTGGTTGGAAAAGGCTTCTGAGATTATCAAGTCCAACCGTACCTGTCCCCTTACTAAACCATGTCCTTAAGAAACTGATCTACCTGCCTTTCAAACACCTCCAGGGATGGTGACTCAGCCGCCTCCCTGGGTAACCTTTCAGTGAATAGAATCAGTGAACAGAAGAGAAGCTGCTATCTTCTCTCCCACAAGGACAACTTTCAGTACAGAAAAGAGCACTGACAAGTCAAATTAGAATAAAACAAACCACCCCCTCTCTCGTCTCTGTTGTTCAGCACTGTCTCCCCCCTTCCCAGGATAACCTGGTCCCTGATGGATGCTGCTGCCCACCCTGGGACCCACCCTGTGCCCTGCACAGCCAGCCCAGCCTGAGCAGCCCAGGGGCCTTAACTCCCCAGAGCATGTCCAGTTCCTCTTGGGAAAAGCTCCTTTCCACTGTCCTGCAGAAAGGGCAGCTGACACAACAGACTGCAGGCAGCTTTCTTTGTGCCACCCAGCTTTATTTACTCTTTCAAACATGTGACCCAATAGCCATATTAAACTTCAGAAAAAACATTTAGGCCCTCTGTCACATGGCATAAATCAGAAGTCATGCAATAGAGGAATGTTATGAAATCGGCAGAGAGGACAAAGGCAGAGGTAAAGTCGAAGGCAGCAGCTGCGCTGGCCACCTGAACACATCATTTTAATTTTGTTTATGCTCAGCTGTAGACTTGGCTACTTCTGAGCAGTGTTGGCTCAATATGCAAATGTCAGTGCTCTTTACTCCCCAGTTCCTTTTGGTGTGCTCTCCACATAGAAGAAGATACCTGTTCATTTAACTCACTTAACGCAAATTAGTCCTTGCAAGTGCAGTGGCTTATTCAGAAGAAAACAGCATTTGAATATGCAGTCCTATTCAGCCTGCAGATGTAAAGCACAATATATTTTTATTTTAATGTTCCTAAAAGTAAGCGTGATGGTTCTTATCCTTTTTTCCAATCTGTAACAAACTGGCACCCTACTCAGAAAATACTTCCATCATAAAAGGCCCTACATTTATGGCTTTCTTGGAAGAATATAATAGATTGTCTGAAGAACAACAGTTTCTTAATTATTCCATCATTTATTATCTGTGTAGTACATTTCCCTTCCTTGCGGTCAATAGCACTGTGATGTAGACCCAGTTTAATTGAGTAGATATTGACAGTCTTTTTGTTAGATTTGAAGCATGTGTAAGTATTTCTAAAGTACTTTTGAAGGTATTTGGGTGATTAACATCTCTGAGTGTCTTTCAAAATCCCGTCTTTACTTTCTCTACATGGCTCAGTCTAACCGATTTCACTAGGATGAAATCAGGAGATATGGACCCTGCCTTTAGTATTACTATTCCTTTGCTCACCTACTCATGCACAATTATCTTTTATTTCTTAAGTGTGAAGACATCTGAAAGTGAAATAAAAAAAGTCAGAAACATAGGCTTATGGCAACCCTTATTACTAGAACTAATGGTTTATGACAATTCCACAATACCACTTCAAGTTGTACTGTTTTGAGTATTTTGATCTCCAGTTATCAAAAAAAATCTTTGTATCTCCATCATCAGACATGTGTCCTCTCCACACCATTGCATACACATGTTCTACTATGAATTTTGCAAAGTGTTTCTTGCCAGTCTGTCTGGGCAATGTTACGCTGTGTCACGCATCGTGCCTCATACAATAAACAGGCAGGGATGCAAGTATTAATCATCTTGATGTACCCTTTTGGTGTTGAATGAGGAACCCGTGCCAAAGCACTTTTATGTTATTAGCTAGCTCAAACTTATTTTACATTGAGCCTTAGCAAAGAAAGGTCAAGTCATACATTTTAAAAACAAAAAACCCATGAGTTTATCTAAATAAAGACTAAGACAGAAGTCTCCACTTTGCACTGCTACGTACTATTAGGGCTCCTGCCACTCACCTACCTTATTCTGATCTTCCTTAGTTTCCCTACCTCAGTTTTCAGGGATACTGTCATTGTGCAGCCTCTCACCTGTCAGTTCAGGTTTCATTTTTGCATCCATGTTCCATGTAACCAGTATAAGCAGTCCCCATGGGAGTCTCTTACTCACACTAGGTATCACCTCTCGCTCTAGTGGAAAGTATCTTGTGGAGTGTGCCACCCCACTTTCCGGTCATCTCTCCACCAGGAAGCTCCAAGGGAACTATCAGGTTGCCTGCTGGAAGGCAACTACCTCAGAAAAGCTGTCTATTGCATGTGCAGACTTAGATGAAAGGCAGAGAGACAAAGACAACAAGTTGAAAGGTACAACAGGGCAGGGATACAGTCCTTTACTGCCCTCTGATAACAGTGACGTATCCAGTTTTTCTTTGTGTCCTTGAAAGTATTTGATATAGATAGACAAGTACTAGCATGAGCTACTGCAGGTCTTGGTCTCAACAATTAAATCAATACATTCTTAAAACTATGCATCTTCATCATCCTCAAAAAGAAAAATTAGAGGTATGATATGATGTCTTCTAAACACTGCCTATGGAAAACCAAGCCACAGCAGAGTTGTTCCAGAGTTAAGCTGTCCTCAAAAAGTAATATGAGCAAATAATTAGCCAGCTTTTACTAAGCCATGTTTTTTAGCATTATTTTCTACGTTCGTATGGTCCTAAATCAAGAGCCAGGGCGGGGATGTCAGTGAACCCCAGGCTCAAGAGACCAGTTAGCATTTGAATGTGTGCAGCACACTCTAAATTTCCCAGTTTTATGTTCAGTGACTCTCAATGGTTCAGCTCCATCTGAGGTGCAATTCTATTGACTGCACCGATTCCTGTGGATTTACCCTGGAGAGGTATTTTGCTCAAAAGGATTAACTCAGAAGGGGACTTTCCCCTGAAACAAGTGAAATAAAAGAAATAGTGACATGGAAAGCCTATTAGTGGTTCCTGCTCTTATTGATTATAAGGCTAAAGACAACCGCTTTCTAATAGTCTGTTTACTAAAACTTAATGGTTTCTTCTTTCCTTATGCATATAGGCACTAATCCCTGTGGTAAACAAGCAGCACATTTATAACCTCCAGGAGCAAAAGCTGTTCTTAAGTGCTTTTTATTCAGCAGATTCCAGGTGGGCAAGATCAAAAACCCCAGGCAGATCCAAGAGGAGGTGTCTAATTTATGGTACTGAATAGAAGCTAGAAGTGAGCTACTGAAGCACGGAATCTGCTGCAATGGTTCAGAGCCATAACCTGCTAATTGACTGTCACATCTGTAGGACCAACTGATACTCTAATTTTGAGAAGTGAAACAGTTCATTTTCCATTAATGTATACAGTGTTTTTCTGAAGTGGCATTTAGATTACGAATCATCAGTGAAAATTTGCATAGATGACTAAAACCTTTTATGAAAAAGTGTTCTGTGTTTTCAAAATGTCACTGAACAACCCTTTTAAAAAATGAAAAATAAACCAAGTATTGATGACAGCAAGTTTCCTTCATTATGATGAAAATCAGCCTACAAATACTTAAAACATCTGCTTTGGTCTATTACGTTTGTTTTCTGAACATATATAGATATCAAAAAGATTTCTTAAAAGTTTTTTTGGTTAGAAACCAGAAAAAAATGTTTTATGGGACTGAAAGCATAGCTGTATGTAGTTAATTGTAAGTTATGCAAGTGTTATGCACTTCAAAATATGGATTTTCAAACAGATCTTGGAACAATTTACATTGTTGATACTATTCAAAAAGGAATATAAATGAAAATGTCACTATAAATAAAGGATTTTTGCCATCCACTATTAATATTTAAAAGCAATGTGTGGGGTTTTATTAACTTCAATAAGGACTCTTTTTAAAACTTCGTTTACATAAATTAAACATATCTTTGCTGTTATAGACACACTTCCTTCTTCTGCTTTGGTTGTCTGATTAACAAAGAAAAAGGGGGGGAAATAAAAAAGAGAAAAAAAGGGGTGAGGGGCCAGAGGGCAGATAGACTTCATGCAGACAAATTCTAATAGACCTTCCAGATATATGGCATCTTGTTAAATATTCATGCAGGCCAGAATACTAGAAGGTCAGAAAATGTCTTTGAAATTCTGCCAGAGCTCTTTTTGATAATTCATTCAGGTTTTAAAAGGGAAAATTCCTCATTAAAAAGGACCTAATGCTTATTAATTTATACTCCTAAGGCAGAGGCTGAATATTAAGCGGTGGACTCTGTTAATCCATTTATTAAATATCAAAGACCATATGTTTTCACCTTGTGTCCTTGTTTATTGATTAATTACCTTAGACCTATATGGGTAAAAGCAGAAAACAGTTCCTTCAAAGGTAAGCCTCTAGACGCTTTCTTAACCTGGTGAAACAGTCTCACTCTTTTGTGTACTACTTATCTTAAAGAACTGAATCTCTTCTACCTTCAGGTAAAAAAATCTGTAATATACTGAATCAGGTTGAATAAAAATTCCCCTTGCTGAAAGTTACCATTTTGTGACAAAGGATAACTACAATAGCTCCTACAGCACTGATTTCTGGTTTCCTAGTGAACACGTTATTGGATATTAAGTAACAGTAAGGCTTCTCTTTGCCCAAGAAACAAACAATAGCTTCTTGGCTGTTTAGATGGACCCAGGGTTTGGTCAACAGTTTGAGCTGTAAACCCAATAAACCAATTGTTTTTCACAGCTACCAAGCAACCTTCACTTTGCCTAGACCCCAGGTATTGCTAGAGGAGAAGGCAACATAAAACAAAAGGAGTACTGGAGTTTGCAGCAAATCTATATTTTACTGGAGTATTTTGTAAGGATAAAGCACAGTATTTGCATGTCTTCCACTTCATTGTATCCCACTGGAATGACAGAATAAAGGCAGTATGATGTCCTGCATTCGCTTTGCAGTTGTATAAAAGATGGCTCAAAGTGCTACTGGTTCAAGAAGAATCAAGCCCTAACTATGAATCTTATCTGAAATCTAGTGAACATAACACCCAAACATCTGTTTTCACTTCTTACAAATAACTTCTACCCTTTCCCAAAACTGAGAAAGAGAACAAACAAAACGTGATCTCAGGTAAATTAAGAAGTTTATATCAAGAAGGATAACTGATATGGAGAAGTATGACATTAAATAACAGAGTAGCCTTCCAAGTGACAGAACCTCTTTTCATGGAAGAAAAGAAAAAAAAAAGACATGACCACAGAGCCAAACAGACCATCAGTAGCAAACATAATTAATACTTTCAAAATCATGAAGTAATATGCTGATGTATATTACCTTGTAGATAAACCATAGTCCCACCAGGGAAAACACAAAAGCAGCAAGCAGTAGCACAGGCTTTCTGGGCAAACATTTCTTTCTCTGACTGCAGAGGGGAAAGTCCTCTTGAGGAGTGGGTACCTTCACTCTGCATGTGTGGCTGCATCTGCAAGAAAGTTCTCTAACCAGAAGTGCTTGGTTACCAGGAAAGTGATTATTCTTTTTTCCTTTTAAATATCAGGTGATGTTCATCTTACTGCTAATTTTCAATTGCCTGTTAACATAATTTAGAAATCTACAGAGACTTTTTCTTCTTTTCCTTCTTTTTTCTTTTCTTAAGTGCTCCAGTAGTCAACAGACAACAAACGAGATGGCAGATAAGTACTGGCAGAGTTGAAACAACATGTTGTATGGGGAAAAAATGTGTAGCAACAAACTGAGGAAAATCCACAACAAAAAAAAAGCCTGTAACAGAGAGAGAATGAGGGCACTTCAAATTGACACAGTATAGAGGACTTTAAGGTGTTTTTTCTTCTTGTACAAGGGCTGCTGTGTGCAGTCACGGCTCCCTCTGCTAATTCTTGCTGCTCCCTCAGTTGTGCCAGTACAACTGTTTGTGTGACTGTGAAGTGAATCAGATCAGGGAATTGATCCAAGTTAAAAATAACCTAGGAAAAAGAAAATAGAAAAACTCAAAGCAGCTGCCACTAGTGCCAAAAAGAAATGTCAGGCAAGTCACAGCCTCACCTGGGTTCCTCCTGAGCCACAGTTTCAGAAGTTAGATTGACATGGTGTTTGAGACCTACAGCCTGGACAGACAGCCACACACAAGCCTGTCCTGTCAGAGGGATGTGATGGACATAGGCAATGGCAGGTTTTGAACTCAAACTCCAAAATACCATTATTTGAACTTGGGGATATAAAAGGATGAACAAAAGGTGTTAAACTATAAATTGAGATGGATAGAGCACGGGTGCAAGTCTTCTCATTGCTGCCACACTTCAACCATTCAGATAGTTAATGACAGGCTTGCTGTTTCAGGCTGGATTTTCAGCCATCTCTAAACCACCACCTTGGGGAGTTCCTTCCCAAAAGCAGAATTTTCAAAAACACAAACCAAAACTCCAATATGCATATACATCATGTCATATACAGATGAACCTTTTAGGTTAGGGTTGGAAGAAATTGTCTGCATCAGGAAATACCTTGTAAGCATTCAGAAACTACAATACAGAAGGACATGTCAAAGGCAGAATATTTGCCATCATAGTCTAACCCTCCCCCTACAAAAATGAAACACAGATCCAGCTTCAATAAATGATTCCTGTATGCAGAATGACTTCAATCCCTAGCAAGTTGAAGTTACTTTACTTGTTAATAACACAATTCTCTGTGAATACGGAAAAGCCTCTTCCTGCTTATAGCAGGATCTTCAGCATGGCACTCAGTGGCAACTTACCTGTTCACTGTAGCACAGGTGAGTTTATTGCACATTTTCTGAGCTCAGTAGACAATGCTTTCCTACTGGACAGTCTGCCAGAAATATCCAAACCAGTACTAGATCTATAACATAGGCCAAATATTTTCCTTGTGAATGAAAATAATTTATTAAGAGCATCATATAGAATGTATTTTGGTGTCTGTCTCTATGGTTTAGATAACAATTCCTGATGATAATAAGCTCAGTCTTAAATGCACACATGCCAGGATCATGCTGTGTAAGTTTAAAAACGCTACTTGTCTGCCTGCCTGTTTAGCTGGCAGTTTTACCCACCAGGAACACAAATGATTTAAAACCCAGATGCTGAACAATTTGAAATGCAGAAGCACCCTACAGTGAAGCAATTATTGCCTTGGAGGTTCTTATTATCCTCATCATGTCATGAATTCTATACAAAGTAAACATGCCTTCATTTTTACGTATTTCCCAAACTACAATATTGTAAAGAGAAGATTTGAAAGAATTTTCTCATTTCTAAATGTAAATCTCATATTCTCTCCTTGCTTGGAGAGGCAATGGATGATTGCTGGTTTCCTGCCATATTATATTGGATTCCCCCCTACCCCACCTGTTAACCTAAGCAAGAAGTTCAGGAATGACCAGGGAGTATAAGCACAAAGCAGCTTGCAGAGGTAAACAGATCATGCCACTATGCCCTTACCAGCCCTGCTTGCTCCTGATAGCCACAACGGAGCATGTGGCATATTTGGTCAGACATGTGTTAGCCATGGAACTGTGCAGGAAAGGCACTCACAGTCTGGTTTAAGAAGAATATAGCCTACAAGTCATTTTAATCAATAACATTCATGCCAACTGTCTTATGGAATAGATTTCAGAATCAAGAAAAACATTCTTTTCACCATAGCACAATGCACTTGGATAACATTACTCTCTTGCTGATGCACTATCTTTAATACATTTCCCACTGTTAAATAATATTGCATTGAGACAAGTGGCCTGTTGGCTTAACTGGACACCAACAATTGCAGACCTGGGATGTATCTTTGGTGCTATCTGGTCATACCCAGCTCACCTCAGCATAACTCAGCAACGTAGCTTTCTGATAGTTACAGCACAGCAAGGACGTAGATGAACAAAATGCTGCACACATTGGGCAGACACAGACTGCCATCAAGAAAACTGCAGAAACCTATATTATTTCTTGAATGATATTCAAAACCTTTGCTGATTCATCTAGAAACTTACAAATTTAATGATTAATTGACAATGGTTTTTAATATTTACATTGATTACTCTGTGTCCTTCTGTGCAGTGCATAAAGGACAGCCATACCCTTTTGGACTACATTGCTTATTCTAGAACACAGCAAGCAGCCGGTACGGGAAAATGCTAAAGAAGCAGCTCTGTATGAGGCAGTATGTGCATGAAAACTGCATTGAATCAAGTTCTTATTCTCTTCTGCTTTCAGCAGCCAGATGCATACTACGTTCTTAAGATCTAAACTGCATAGAATAAAAGGAAAATACCCAAACACAACAGTTTGTGGCTGAAGTGAACGGGTAGTACAACAGTGAATAATTACAGTAATTAATGGTTATATCTGCATTTTAGATTAAACTGATGTATCAAGGATATTTGAAGTTCTTTTGCTAAACTACAATAGAAGGTCCAGAAAAGTCACAAGGAACATGTATTTTCCTGAGGAGATATAAACTTACAAGGCTACTTTTGCAGATACATAGCCCTAACCACTGTGCAGTTATGTATCTTGGTTACCGCACACACATTGGGGTTAAGTCTCAGTTCTTCGTGTAGAAGCTATTCACTAAACAAGAATGTGACACACAGGAGCAAAGACTGAATAACTACAGCCTACTCACTACAAAGGTAGAAAACGTGATTTCCAGCTTTTGATGCACAAGATAACTCTGTTATACAAAGTAAGAGTGGTTCAACCGAAGGAGAATATTGCACCTAGAATATGATATTACAGAATCATTTAGTAATTTGGAAATTATTCTGGGAAACGGGAGTATAAATTCCCTCCTACAAAACAAGTATCCTAACTGGTTATATTTTAACTAAATGGGATTTAACTCTGAATTTTTAAATAGCTTCAGATCAGATAAACCCCATGTTTTTCACATAACAACAATTTTACAAAAAATATTTGCTTAGATGTATCAGAAATTCCAAGTTGTGATATATCCCCTAGCTGATACTCTTGAGATACATCAAGTGGACTTTGTAAGTTTCATAACAGTACAAAGGCAAGTGAGTATGGCGGTGTAGTGTCCCATACCTGTGATGTAGCCTTCTGGTGTGAACCAGTAATAGCTAATATAAAAAAAGAAATCTAGAGTGAAAATTCAATTCAATTATTTACATTCAGATATAGCTTATTTAAATTCAGATACAGCTTTTTATTATAAAGAACAGCAATAAATTTAAGATCATACAATATTTTAACCATTATAGCTGAATGTATGAAAAAAAGTAGTTCACAGTCAATTCCAAATTCAAATATTTTCAGTTTCTTATCAGCTGAATTCCAAGATCAGCCAAGCCCATGGCTTGATCAAAATCAACAAAATGAATAAAATGTAAGTGCACAGAACATTATATTACTCAACTGAAGCAAATTATCTAATCTCTTTATGGTGCACATTCCATCGTCAGTGAAAGAGGATAGATGGTAGAAGCACTCACCAGAATGCTTTGCTTCTGCTGTCAGGTTGCAGCATATTCTGCTTTATCAAGATATTTAGCTCTAAACAAATGCCTAATAAGGACCAAATCAATCCTGTAACGAGAGTTAATGTTTTTTGTTGATGTCAGCAATGCCAATACAGAGTAGAAATATTATCGTAATTTTATTTTGAAGAATTCAGAACTGAAATTAATGCTGGCTGCTTTGCAGTAGTCACAAGAATGTAACATCCTTCACTTCAAGATGTCTTATTGCATGCACATCTGGGCATAACATGCTGGTTAAATAAGCAATAAGATATAAAGAAACAACAGTACAAGTTAATCATTATCTGGATAATATTAACTAGTTTTTATCAGAAAACAGAAAAACAACAAAAAAGGCCTTGTAAAGGATCTTGTAACTTTTTCCTCATGTTCAGCCTGAGTTCTCCAATGTCTCTCTAACCGTAGGAATAGCCAACGAAATATTTAGGGCTGTTGCTAAGGAAATTGATGCAAGAGAAGACTGTAGCATAGTGCTGAATTTATTTTTCAACACACAAAATAATTCATCATAGTAAAAAGGAGAGCTGAAGGACAGAGTTACTCAGTAAATTTTCCCCACTTACATCACAAATGAAACCACCTGATAGCCAGGGTACTGAGATCTAACTTTCTCCTTTGCATTACCTTTCATGTCCCCATGCTAGCATAATCTGCTAGACCTGATGCTGGCATGTGCACCATCTGTGCTGAGCACAGGAGAGTATTAACACTCAAAAGTTTTACAGAAGTTTATAAAATTCACAAGGGGACAGACCCTACTATCCTCAAAGTAAGAGTCACATATTTTTTGTTTCTTTATACTCCCGCAGTCAATCACCATATCTCATACCACAGGCAGGATGTATACGTTGAATTCTTTTTGTATAGTGGCATGAGTTCTTTTCTATTGTTACTCCACTGATAGTCACTTGTGGAATTATGTAGCATTTGTAGACCCTTCTTAAACTAATTTATTCACATCTAGTTTTTAACTGTTTGCATCTGTGATTAATATGGTCCAATGAATCTTGCTGCTATTGCTGTTGATTTATTGTCAGCTCAGGCTTATAGGTATAGCAATTGAATTGTCCTAGTTCTTCTCTGTTTTTCATGCCCTAATTTGCAATTAATGCCTGTTCATTAGTTCTTTCTTTCCATAAAAATCCACAGCCTTTCTTTGTTGGTGACATTTATTGGTCTGCAATAAAAAAAGGCTCTGCTTTTTACATGTCAGACAGGCCCGATTTTGTATTACTGGCAGCAATAACTAACTGTGTGACACTGCCTTTGTACTGCTGGTGGATGTCATGACACATGTAGGAGGTGCAGATGAAACAGAAAAGTTAAAATGAAGGAGAAGGGGAGGTACTTTCTGCTCAATACCTACAGATAATAAAGCATCATGCTATGTAACAGAAAGAGTGGACCTCTGCATTTATCGACCATTATCTTTGGCAGAACTGGCTTTGCCAGTTTTCCCCCCACTTCTTTTTCTGTTTAGTTTTGGTCCTAGATTACTTGCAGCACACGTGCTTGGATACAATGTAGAGAACAAATGCTAATGGCAGTTAGATGAGAGAGCTGAAAGAAAAACCCAAAACCAAACAGTGGAGGAAAAATTGCATGGTCGGAATAAAACCATTTGCTTAGGAAAATGAAAAGAAATAAAAGCCAAAATGGCTCTATCTCATAGTCAAATTGGTATATATTAGCTAAACTTCACCACTTATCCAGTACTACTTGTTACAGCAAACATAAGGTAACATAACATTTTTCTTTTCTTTTCTAACATTGACCTTTGGGACAGTTAAATTTCATGATACTTTATGCAGGCTAAGAACACCTCTTCTGAATGGTTACTGTGGCCAAGCTGTTGTACAGTAACTTTTTGAACGATAGAAATTTTATTTTGAGTCTGACCCATTACGTGTACTCAATACATAATGTTAAAAACACATTTTGTGTGGAAAAAATTCATTGCTGGATCCTGAAGAGAAAGAGGTCTACAGGCTCTTCCAACAGGTCACCAGATGGAGTAGAAACCCTCAGAGCCAAGGCTGTACTGCATTCTAAACACAGTAGCGCTGAAAGGGACAGCTAAATGATAGACGCCTTGGCTGAGCATCAAGATGAACTGTTGTTCTCTCAGAAGATCAACGAAAGACCATCAGTCATTCTTTGTCAGTAGAAACTACATGATCAAAATAGAGTTTAAGATGTTAGTCAGAAAATGGAACAATAAACTAAAGCAGTTCCTTTCAGTCTTGCTGCCACTGCAACCTGTAAGAGTTTTGCCACTGATTTCAACAAAAGCAAAATCAGGTAATTATAATGCTTGTGCCTTACAGAGCCCTCTACCTTGACTAACAAAGCTCTTCAAAGTGAAGCACTTCTACAGTCTCCTTCTATAAAAGAATTTATTGTATAGTTATGGCACAACTTTGATTAAACATTAAAATTAAAGAGTCGGAAACAAACATTTCAAGGGTCTTAAATTATTTTGAACCGGTATATAAAGCTTCTTCACAGTAACAACACAGAAATTACCCATATTAAATTACAGTATTATTGCTATTTTACATATAGCTCTGCAGCAAAGAAGTGAATAAAAATGGGAATGCCTTTTTAATTTTTTTTAATTATTATTCTACAAATTACCTTATTCAGAGCAGCCTTTATGTATAAAAGATTCTTAAGTATAAGAATAAGTCTCACTGACTTGAACAAAAATGATATTCTGAAAGTTAACTACGCTCTTAAGCACTTCCTTAAATTAGTGGTTTATGAAGCACTGTCACTTTTCAGTGATTTTCTTCTTTTACGAGTGCTATGCCTGAGTCTATCAAGATGTACACATGCACCTAAGTTTCAGCATATACTTTAGCCATAACAGAGTTGGAGACTTTCAAAAAGTTTAAAAATATTAGGGCAACTTAAAGAATCAGAGAATCATTTAGGTTGGAAAAGACCTTTAAGATCATCAGGTCCAACATTTAACCTAACACTGCCAAGTCCACCACTAAACCACAAGCCCCACATCTACAAGTCTTATCATTGTCTTCAGGGATCGTGATTTAACCAGTTCCCTGGGCAGCCTGTCCCAATGTTTGAAGAGCCTTTGGTGAAGATGTTTTTCCTAAAATCCAGTCTAAATCTCCAGGGCTCAACCTGAAGCCGTTTCCTCTTGTCCTATCACTTGTTACTTCGAAGAAAACTCCAACCCCCACCTCACTACAACCTCCTTTCAGGTATTTGTAGAGAGTAGTAAGGTCTCAGCCTCCTTTTCTCCAGGCTAAACAAACCCAGTTCCCTCAGGCGCTTTGCACAGGACTTTGTCTCTGTAGCCTTCACCAGCCCCTAAACATCTTTCTTATACTCAGGGACCCTAAACTAAACGGAGTATTTGAGGTGCAGCTTCAGCAGTGCTGAGTACAGGGGATAATCACTTCCCTAGTTCAGCTGGCCGCACTATTTCTGTTACAGTCCAGGATGCTTATGATATTCTTGGCCGCTAGGGTACCCTGCTGGCTAATATTCAATTCAACTCGATAACATAAGTAAACCTGTAACTTAGGTAAACCTGGCTTTAGCTATATAAGGATATTTAAGAAAACTTTACTTAAATAGGGACAAAATAGTGCTATTGACAGAAGGATGACATTCCTATGCTTTCATGTGATGGCTGTGCCTGAAAGCACAATCTTGGAAAAGCAAAAGCTAGTGTTTGAGATGATAAATCCAAGAAAATAAATTATTTTATTTTAATTATAAGTAGTCAATAGGAACATTTTATCCACCCAAGGACTATGCAATACCAGCTGTAGTAATATGGCCTTCATTCAATCTTCCTCTTTTGTCAAATAAGAAGAGATGAGAGAACAAAGATTGAATGGAGCTACAGTAAAATTTATGGTAAAATTATAAGAAAAAGCAGAAAATTGTCTCCCAATACAACAAGAATTTTGTACTGTGGGTGGTATGAAACAGAGAAAAACAGACTTGTTGGCCTTTTAGTCAATACTGCTGTCAGTTATATGGACCCTGGTAAAATACAAATGTCCATAGAGATTACATGTCTTATCTGTGAGCTTCAGTGCAGATCTTCTGTTACAGCTTGCCCACAAAGACAAGAGAGGGTGAGTATGGATGTGTAATAGAGATACTGCAGTTTCACACAGTCCCAAAACACGAATGCACACCCTGCCAGGTGCAGTGTAAAATCCTAATTGCCTAGAACCTTAAAAAGCACTAGTTGATGGGCCACACTGTAATAGATGACTAAGATATAACTCTTCGGATAGCTTCAGCAACTGAGAGTTTTTATTAAGGGGTTTTCATGATGTGGCTATTTTTGACACAAGTGCAACTTAATTTCCAGAAATGTGATGTGTTACCCTCACTAGGAAATAAACCCTTGCAAAAATCTAGCATTTTGTGGTATGGTTCTCATGAAGTACTTCTCATTTTCTGCTCCTTTGTGTCTAACATCAAATCACTTTAAATATTTGGTTGTTAAAAAAAAAGCCTCTAGGTACATATCTGGGTGGAAAGAGGAAAAACCTGTAAACTAGAGAGAGAGACCTCACTGGGAGGCTGAATTTAGGACTGAATTTACAAAGGAACTCAAGTGAAGACAGTCAAGCAATTTCTAAGTTCAATGCCATGCTCTGTGTGGCTACATCTAAAATCCTTCGTTAGCTATAAAATATATGTCAGAAAAACCTGTGCAAAATTATGGCTCTAGTAGAAAGGAATGAAGTGCGGGTAGGTGTTCATAAATCAGATGTAGAAACGAAAATTAAAATTGTAAATTTTAACCTGGCACTTTCTGGATTTACAAAAGCTATCAAAATACAGCAATCTCTTTTGACTGGGCTGGTTAACTTTGTGCCTTTAAAGAAAGAAGGAAATGATGCAAGTACATTTCCCTTTAGGATTTGTTTAAATTAGTGTAGTAACCTCTATGTCTACATCTTTATATTGGTAATTTACTACAAAATCCCTGAATTTCTCATTACTACAAGTATGAAAGTGAAAATAAATAATAGTGTCCCAAAAAGTGCTTCAGACCTGATGTAATGACTCCTATGGAGCCATTAAGTTTCATCATTTCCATAAATTCAGTCTCCATGCAATGAGCTCTTTATGAAATGGCATTTAATTGCCTGATAGGATATAATGGCTCCTTTGCATCAATAATAAAGTCAATAACTTGCATTTTTTAAGTCTCTTTAAATATCCATTGACACAATAGGCTGTTGCAGTCCTAAGTCCTTCAGGCCCGTTGGACCACTATTATAAAAGGGTTGAAGCGATTAAAAATATATTTAAAATGGTAGAATGTTATGAGTCTATTGGAGGTCAATGCTGTAAAATTATGCCTCTAAAAATCCTCCTCAAAGTAATTTATGACATAGAATATGTTTATTATAAGTCCCTGACTACAGATTTATGTGATTTTATGTGAAGACTGCAGTTGATTATGCTTGGGGACCAGTCCTGCGAACAGTTTCCATGAAGTTCAGAGCTTATTACCCTACATAATCCCTCCTGGAGCCAACTGAAATACTCCCAAAAGTAAAGTTACTCGTAGTCATAAGTATATGTAGCTTCATGCCCTTAAACTTGTTTCCACATCTCTGCCTTTGATTCACTGTGTGATCTAGCAAGTTATTTGACTAGCTCTGCCTTTCTGAGAAAGAGAATCATTTTATAGGTAAAGAGTATGATAAAATGTGTATTTACAATAAATGCATAGCACTATTGATACTAATTATTACTGGTTTTGCAGCTCTGTTTTTATTAATTTGCAATATCAGTGATGGTGACCAATTAAAGAAAGAAAAACCGTCTATGATCAAACAAGACATTGAAAACTCTATGGGACAAACCTCAAAAAAATTAAAAGTTCCTCCTACCCTACGTCCTTGTTGGGGATTTTTTGTGAGATGGTGGACACTTGGACTATTTGAACTTGAACAAACCCTGTATTTGGGCCTGAACAAGGGCACTTTAGGTCAGTAGAAGGAGGAAAAAGAAAGAGCTGTAAACAACTCCCGGATGTGGAAGACGGACATATCTTATCAAGCAGAACCCGCAAGTCGCCTCACGAACAGCTTTCCTCAGCATATCAGCAGTAGCAGAGAAACGCGTGATATTTAGCATAAACCAATCACAAACTGTTACTAGATGAGTGATTATTTAGACATTGTATAAAAGGGCCTGTAACCCTGTAAAAAATTGGCTCACATCGATCGTATTGTTCATGGCATGAAGTCTGTTTTTTAAACCCTCACAACATGCCCTAAAACATTTCTTAAGTTTTAAAACCCCCACAAAACTAAATCAACCAACTAAAACCAAAAAAACCCAAGAAAACACCTACAAAAATCCACAGCCATGCAAGACTATTCATAGAATATTTGCAGTGCCATGCATATTTATAAGTATTGTTTTTCTGCTGAAAATTATTACAACATGTTATAATAAAAATTCTCCATGCCCCTACCCTCCCATGCACGTATCCCTGTGTCAAGTCCCGCTCCCAACACTGGGTCCCCCCAATCTGCACATTTAGAGAGGGAAGGGTCTTCTGGTGTCTGCGCAGCAAATTGGAGACTGACAAATCTTCCAAGGGAAATTCAAGAGTATTTATTGGCACATACGCAGAAGCTCCTTTAGGAAGGTTCTGGAATTGCGGCTGGGGGCTTCAGGGTCGCTGGCAGTTCAATGACCTCTGCCTGAACCCTTTGGGTCCACATGTGCAGGCTGGTGTGGGGGGGGCAGATGTCATCCTCACCTCATTCCAATAAGATTGAGCTGCTACGTCAGGAGCCTCCTCAAATTCTAAGAAACAGTTTTGCTACCTCCCCCACAGCCATCTGGCAACTCTTGTGCACGTACTTCTCAACTACCTTGCAAGTTTTCCTTAATCACTTTTGGTTCATCTATGTCACCTTGCCGCAGAGTTGCATGCTCTGCTCCTTGGTCTATCACCAGTGCCTTAGCCATTTCTTTCAAGCCCTGGTATTCTCTCTCAGCTTTATGTCTATCAGACTTCCCTTTCCAAGCAGACACTGATGCACCTGCCAAGACTCCAAAGATCACCAACAACTCTAAAAACAGTAGTAGGGGGTAATAGAAATCAGGCATACAAGTAGAATCAGTCGACGTTTAAGACAACAATACAAGCAGAGATAGTCTTTCCACCCTGGAAAGAGTTTTTCCAAAAGTCACTCCCACTGTGCCACTGGAGTTGTTGGCTATCACTGTAGGAAAGAGTAAGAGCTACTAATGAACTGTATAATAGTGTTTTCCTTTCTATGCTTGAATAAACTTTGGGAGGGATAATTCATTTCAGCCATAGCATCGAGTGTACACTAAGGAAATGCTACATTCCCACCAACCCAGTACAGTAGAAAGTTTACCTCACAGTAAGTTAACAAACAACTTGTCATCTGCTAAGTTTACAAGCTTTGTTAACAAAGTGCTGTTTGCCAACCATCCAGGGAATGGCCCTACTTCATCATGCATGAAGGACATCACCGTCTAAACATTAGGAAGAATGACCAACAGTTCTTATAGAGGAGTGTCAGTCTCCTAACTGTCCTTCCATTTGTGGCTTGAGAAAAATTTTTAAGGCTAAAGTATTGGAGAGAAGAAGACAAAAGAAAAAGACAAAAAAGCAACACAGTACCAGTACTTCACATTGTAGTAGCAAGCTTTTTACCACTAGAGGAAAGAAGCAGTGAGTCTTGCTCATTTTGGACTCCTTACTACATAATTTAATTTCCTACATTTTTGAAGGTTTATCAGCCACCAGGCAACAACAACAAAAAGATCAGACTCATCTACGTGGATTTGAGCCAAGTCTTGGCTAGAACATGAAAACATAGCTTTGATACACAATCTCCTTACAAATGTTTTTAATTTCTATTAGGAAGCTTCCTTTCTAAGTGAATGAGTTTTCCCCATTAGTTACCTGCTAATAACAAATTAGAGCTTTTAGAAGACTGATGCTGCAGACATTAAGAGTAGATTTATTTTAATATAGATAAAAGTTTTCAGATGTAGACACAATGCTATTGCCTTCAGTTGATTTACAATACAGTGTCTAGACTGTTCTGACCTGCACTGGCATCCCTACAGTAGAGCTAGGATAAATGTTATGACTGAAAGAAGTGCTGTCGCACTGACACAATGCCTATACCTCCCAGTATAGCCTCTGAGCCTTTTCTACACTAACCTATATATCCTATGTCCTGTCCCCACTCCCAATATTGCCAGTCTTTCTGTATTCATAACTTGTCTTTCCCCTCAAAGCTGTTAGTAGAGGCCTGAGTGGGTTCATCATGAAAAATAACATATTGCCATAAGCTAGGAAAGGTTTTCAAAGAATTGTGTTACCAGCAGGTAACGGATTTGGGAGACTGTAAACCTTGCATTATTTATGCAATACACTGTGTGTGAGAAGCTGGGATAACATAAGATCAGCATGGGCATATACCATAATGAAATCTTTGCCTTTAGGTAAAGGCAAGAACCAAAGGGAGACATTCAGGGATTAAATTGCTCCAGCCACAAGTCAATGTCTGTTAGGATGAGCAGCACAAATCTCACAACAACAAACAAAACTAAAAAAAAATCATAATTTGTTTTTAAGTGAAAGCTAAAATGACAAATAACTTTGTTAGCAGTGTAAGACTGACTGCCTGGGTGTAAAGATGTTGGGGTGGATGACAGCAGACATTACTGAGCTCAATTCATTCCCAAAACTCTGTTATGGCCCCACTTTGAGAAGTGAAGCTGTAAAGGAGAGGGATTTTCAATTATTGAAGACTTATTGTGTGGTTGGCCAGAAATTAGGATAATGTGGATTTAACCACTGCTAGTGACTATACTCAAACCAGACCTTAAACAGCTGACACATTACTGACTGCACATTCAAAACAAATAAGAGGACCCCAGAGCACTCGTTAAAGAGACACTTACTTTAAAGCTGCTGGAATTTTTTCCCCTAAAGTTAGTTGTACTGTGTACATAGATCTCAGTAGATTCATGTGCAGGACTACACTCTGGTCTTTGAACCTTGAAATATATTCAGTGCCAGATGTGCTGAGCTTTCTGGCAATCAGATTTCCTGCAGTGACTTTAAGGAAAAAACACAGTGTCAGTGGCTCAAATTCCTTATCTTATTTTTTCCTGCTAAAACTTGTGCTATTTTTCAGAAATCTCATGACAAAAAGGTATAAAATGTATATATGGCGTATTGGGCCTTGCATTATACTCTTTATCTGTGAAACTTACTGATTCTTACATTAAAACTCAAGGCTACATTTACATTTAGAAACCTAAGGCACAGAGTCATCAAAATGAGGATGTGTGGTTTGTTTTTTTTTTTAAAGTCTCCCAGTGAAAACAACTGGTGAAAGCCTTAATGCTGTGATTAAATTACTGTAGGAGGAGCCTCAGAGTTATGCAAATCTTCAATGTTAATGCAAAAGGCTGTATTTAATGCTGGAGTCTTGAGTTAAATTCAGAACATGCTGGACTCCAGTGAAATACAGCATTTAGAACCGGACTGAACATTGGGGGGAAATTCCATCTTGAGTGAAATTTCATCAATTGCTTTTAAGGACTTTGCCTCCTGGATTCAGTTTCCTCAATTAAAAAAAAATAATAACCTGGAGAATGTCAGAAGAGTATTGATTTTTTACTGAAAGACAGACAGACAGACAGACACATGCACAGGTGTGGAGTGGGTGTGTGTGTGTCAGGGGTGGGGAATGACTTTATTTGATTGCCCTGGCTTTTTTTTTTTTTTTTTAAAGAAAAAAGTATTTTGAATACTACCCAAGTATTTTAAATAGTGTTTGTGGGGAGTAGGTGTATTGGTCAGTATGACTCAAAACCTGTGAAATTCTCTGTAGAAAAGACCATTTCAGATTTCGGAGGAAACACTGAGGTGTTGGCCCTGTAACGCAAGCCTGGAGGAAGATTGCTTTGCTACAGGCAAGCAAACATCTACTTATCCGCCTAAAGGGGAAAAGATGCAAGTATTTGATGGGAAGAAGCAAGGAATGACCCTTTACACAGATAAGAAATAATTTCTAACAGAGGCTTCCCTTAATCATCAGCTACTGGGACAGTATGCAAAACAAAACATTTCCTATCAGTTAGCGATCCTTGATTCTGAATGAAGATATTTTTACTGGAAATCTAGGAATACTTTAAAGTACTAACTGAAGTCAGAGGCTCCCTCCCACCCCTGGAAGTTAGAGGGGTGACACCTTCAAGAAATTGAAAACAGAGGCAGGTTACACCTTCTTTAATATGACCCAGTTGAAATTCAAAGAAATTCCTATCACAGAATGGAACACCCCTTTAGGAAAAATGGGATTTATACCTGCACCAGTTAGTAGAAACTAAGAGCACTACTACAAAATAAAAGAAGCAAAACCAACTCACAACACCACAGGGGCTCTTGAAATTTCTGAACTTTCATGCATTTTTGGCAGCAGAAATTGTTTATCTGTGAAAATAGGGCACAGTAAATAGCTCAGTACAACACCAATTGCTTGGCACTGCTTCCGTGCTCCCTGGGTAGAGCTCTCTCATTTCATATCTTTCTGGAGCCCTTTACTAATTTCATATACACATACAGCTACAAAGAACTTTAGAAAGAAATCCATAGTTTGCTACTGTCTTGTATGTTGGAAATGTTGGAGCACGGATTTTCTTTTTATAGTATTTACAAGCCCCTAGAACTTTGCTGAAAGCTAAGCTAGGAATAAAACAAATATGGGGCTTGATTATCCTTTATACTTGCATTGATAAAACAGGAAGCGTGGTTCCTCTGACTTCAGACAAGTTATTCCTTATTTACATTGGCATAAAAGGAAAACAAACTACTATTCTAACAGCCAGAAGAATCTGTATTGATAGCAAGCATATAAAAGAACTCAGTAATGCAGGACAATCACATCTTACAAAATTGAAGATGAGAAATGCAGTACTTGGGAATGTGTTAGATTTTCTTTTCTTTCATAGCCAGAGTTTTGGAGTCCAGCAAAAGCCACGAATGAGCACTGATGGCACAGGGGTGACAAAGCCAGTCTTATTACTTGTGATATGAGCATTTCCCTGCTTTGACCATAATTCCTCTGTTCCCTAGGAACAAAGATATTGTAGTGTCACAGTCTGCTTTGATGTAAACTACAATTTACATGAATTTATTATGCAGCAGTTGGTCACAGAAAAGCTTAGTTGCATGAGAAGCAGACCTACATCGAAAAACATTTTCAACACAGCAGTTTTGTCAGGAAATGCCATTCACTAAATCCAAAATGTTTTGCCCAACATTTCTCTCTTTCTTTCTGAGATTCACACATATCGATTTCATTCCTGACAGGCTGTTGGAGAGCCCAGTACTTCCACACTGTGTAGTGCCAGGGGATGAGCTAAACAGGCACTCACACGTTGACTGCAATAGAGCTGACAGATTCAGGTTATCCATACCACAATGCCCAACTTCATGGCAGGGACCTGTAAAGAGGACCTTTCGCCTCAGAATAGAGTAAGTTAAAAACATAGATATTTATACATATGTAAATTATCAAAAGTATTTTTTATAGCTTCATAGTGCTTTTAAATAAATGCACATTACAATGCTTATGTTATGGTGTACATATGGTAAAATATTTATATAGGAAAATCCTAAAGTTAGACAGAGCTGAAGTGAGAAACAAGCTGAGATTCTCACAAAGAGTAAAGTACGTGTGAATAAAAAATGACTAGTTTAAGCTTAGTGATAAGGTGTTAGAACGTTCCTCTCCAAACAGATTTTTTTAAAAATTATTTATTTAAACAATTAAGCAATTCTGACAATTTTCAAGTAGACATTTAACAACATCAGGTATCTGATATGAAATAAGCTTCCCTGAACCCACAGCTGAAAAATATGTCATTTCTGTACAGCACGTTTTGGGACTTCTAAGATACTCAGTGGGCATTTTTCCCAGGACTCTGGGTCAAAGGTGGCGATGGGAGAAACTGCACAAAACAGTAACATATGGTGAGAGCTTGTTTCAGATGATCTAGGGCCGGAGTGCCAGCTGTGCCTGCAAACCTTGAAAGCTGTGGCTGTGGCCAAGTCTTTAATTCTTAGTCTTAAAGGCATAAGACTGGATGCCCACCCTGAGAGACAGCCTTGGAAAGAAACGTAACATCAAAGCCAAGAATATCCCAGAACTAATGATGCATCTGAAGTAAGTCCTATGGACACATCACGTTACAGCAGGTAACTCAAGGATGATCTCACCTGTATAACTGGATATTCTTACATACCTATTGTGTAAAATCAGGGAGGGAGGAGGAGCAATCTATCTGTTCAGCTCTGTGATTATCTTCAGACAGTTCTAAATGGTTGTTCTTCAAACAACATGAAATAATTGAAGAGAAAAAAGAAAAATCAAACCCTATCAAACAGATTCATACAGAGAACTCTCAACAATTTTCTGCAAATGCCCATCGATTTCATTGTAAGTCTTCTGAATAATTCACATGAACAATTAAAATTAGTTCACTTTCAAAATGGTACCAGGCTTCAGTCACCCATATTTTACTGTAGAATTTACATATATTTTTCAGGTATAAAATACCTTGTTTTAATAATGAGTATAATTATCTTTCTATAACTTTGGCCACTTCATTAACAGCAGGCCGTATGATGCCTACTACCTTCATCTTAATGTAATACAGCTGGAATATCGGTCACATATTTTGCCAGCTGTTCACATCCTTGTAAGTTTTAGAGTTTACAAATACCTTTTTCCCCTTTACTGTTTGTACTTTTTGATATACTCTTTTAATCTAACTCCATTTATTTCCCTGTTGGAAACCCTTTGAGACTACAATAATTGAAAGTACTATCTCTTGTAAGAGCACATTTTAGTTGATGATAAAAAAAAAAGTCTTATTTAGAGACTAGCTACATTTCTTTATTCTTTTTTCTTAGAGGTAAATCGAAATACAAGGCTTTGGGTTTTTTCTTTTTTTACAAATGCATATGTACTACAGGCTGGAAATACAATTATTCCTGTTCCAAAATGTAAAATGTTCTAACTCAAGTGAAACCCAAGAAAGCAACATTCCTGAACCCATTTTTAGAGAATAAATGCTTGGATGAAAATCTCCAGCGTTTATATTATACAGACAGCTGTGAGGATGCAGTATTCAGTTTATATTAACTGTAACACATCATTTCTCATTTTATGCACAACTACATCACTGTGCTCCTGCTGCATCAGCACAATACTGTGGGACCCTCCAGTCTTATAAGATAAAGATGAATTATTAAAAACAAATGTTAATTTTGCATCAAAAGAAGTGTGACCAACTGGGTGAGAGAGGTGATTCTGTCCCTCTGCTCTGCTCTTGTGAGATCTCACCTGGAGCACTGTGTTGAGTTCTGGAGTGCTCAGCACAGGAAGGACATGGATGTGTTAGAGCGAGTCCAAAGGATCAAAGGGCTGTAGCACCTCCTTTATGAGGACAGGCTGAGAGAGCTGGGGTTGTTCAGAATGGAGAAGAGAAGGCTCTTGGGAAACCTTACAGCTGCCTTCCAGGCCTACAGGAAAGCTTGCAGGGGGACATCTCTTTATCAGGGAGTGTAGTGACAGTATGAGGGGTAATGGTTTTAAGCTGAAAGACGGGAGATTTAGATCAGAAGAAATTTAGATTAGGAAGAAATTTTTTACTGTGAGGATGGTGAGGCACTGGAACAGGTTGCCTGGAGAAGTTGTGGATGTCCCATCCCTGGAAGTCTTGAAGACCAGGTTGGATAAGGCATTGAGCAACCTGATCCTGTGGAAAGTGTCTATGCTTATGTCAGGGGGGTTGAAACTAGATGATCTTTAAGATCCCTTACCCAAACTATTCTATGATTCTGCTTTCTGTCCTCTACAGCCATGGCACAGAATTAAATATTGTATCTTTCTCTTAAAAAGGTGTGTTTAGTAGGTCTTTTTGTTCTCTTTGACCAGTTACTGCAGGAATATATCCAGAGACAGTAAAATATTCAGCGAAAACCTTCTCATTGTCAGCAGTTTCTCGTAGGTGTCTCTGATTTTCCACGTGAGCTGACTCACCAGATGGCCCCAGACTTAGCCTCTGCTTTAGATCTGCCCTTGCCTGAAGCCATCTCTAGTGCTCATCCTTTGTCCTTACTCTCTGAAAACAAACAAGCAACTAAATCTGAAGAAAGCAAGATTTCAGCCTGCCAAGCCATGCATATACAATCTTGCTGGACTTTCAAGTGTACATATCAATATATGAGCGGTGCTACCTACTGTGACACAAAAAAACGTGGCTGTGTAAGTACATGGTGCAGAGGAAAATGATTGCTGTGTTTTGCAGGCTTCTTGCCTGCACTGCTCTTTATGTGAGCTTGTGTTCACACAGCCAGAATGGGGTAAGTTATGCGGCCACTACAAATTAACCAGCACAAGCAGCAAGAATGACTACCAAGTTCTCAGAGAACCCAACTGAAAGAGAAACAAGCAACATTTTAAAAAGAGGAATACGTATCCATCTCTTTATAGGTATTCTGCAAAATGTACGATTTGGAAACATCTTGCTTGTATCCATTTCAGCATTAAAAGCTTAGATACAGAGATGAGAGATGTGGTGTTGGTACCATCATTGTATCAAGGACTACTTACAATACTTTGCTATAGTACAACACAGGACAGCTGGGATTACCCATAAATTGATCCAAAGGCATAGTTTTAAATTAGTTGTAACTGTTAACATTGGTTATAACATCCTACCAGCTGCTGTCATAATTTCTGCATTTTAAATCTATTTTTTCCTAACAAATCTTTGTGAATAATTCGAGAACCTGAGTTGTACATCTCATGATGAATTTGATTGATGAAAGAAACATTCTGAAATCCACAGGAACAGTTCTTGAGAAATTGAAAAGATCTGCTAGACCAATTAGAGACTGAATATTCAAGTTACTGTAAAACATAATAATCCAACTCCTACTTCAGTATGGTAGAAACAACAATACTGGAGAATCCTAAGACATGATAAGTTCTCTCTTGAACCTTACCAAGCTACTTATTCTCAGAAGCTCAAATTACAGTTGTTTTATTACCTTTAATGAATGCTATGTACAACTCAGTATTTCTGCTCTCTAGTTACATCACAGGTTAGTGGCTATAATTGATTTGTTATCAGTCTTGGATACTAAACTTTGCTTAATAAGTTGTACCGAGTATCATAAGTACTTGTAAGTGGACATGTAGAGGTCTTTAAAATGCTAACCTGAGCTGGTTCTGCATGAGATAATGGTTATATTCCTTTGTTATATTGTCTTCTTGGAATATTTATTTTTCTGTCTATGTAAGTTCCAATTTTTCATGAACATTTTAATATTAATTTTTCCAGTATCCTGCATTTTATTGAAATATTCATACATTCATTAATTCCACAGAGTGACACAGATATAGGACCCAACAAGTTTTTCTCTAATAATAACACACTGAAACTAACACGAGGAAGCAATGGTCAGTTCAGGTGAAATGTATAAAACGATCTCTCAGGAAACTGGTGAAAAACAAAAGTTAAGGATGAAATTTGCCTCTTTTGAGAGAATAATATGTGGGGTAAGACTGGATATAAGAGACAGAGGACCCTCACAAAAGCATTATTCATCTTTCTTGTGATACTAATGTTTGCCATGAAAGTCAAAAGAGGCTAGAGTGGAAGCAAGAGCTGGGGAATCAATACAACACCTGCATGGCCAGCTTTGAGAGGCACCGAGGGACCATGGCTCCAGCTTTTAGGATGCACCAGTGGATTGGGCTTTTCTTTACAACCACTGCCTTACTTGCTGGTCCAATAGCTTCCCAAATATAAAGCTAAAGTTTATCCAGTTTTTTAGTTTGTTTTTTTTTCATGTTATTGCAAATTTGGGGGTTTTTTAGGACAATAGAAAAGATTACAAGACCATCTATGTTTCTGCTGTATTTGTTGTCATATTTAGATCAGGAAATTAAAATAAAGTTTAAAAAAATGCATGTCATGCCTAAAAAGCACAAATATAATCAAAGGCTCACATAATGGAGGGATTAGCTAAAAAAGTCCTGATAAGTCAAAACTGGTTATGGATGAAGTTTTCAGAGCAAAGAAATAAAAACAATAAAGTCTCCTTCAGGTGTATTAAGTGGAGTGAACCTGACAAGGCAAGACATTGGACCACGGCAGGATATTTGAAAGAATTTAATAAAGGAGGAGGATAATATAGCTGTAGAATTAAATGAGGTCCCTGTAGTGTTTGCAAGAGAAACTAGAGTTGGAAAGCAAGCAACGAACAGCACACTTAAATTTTTCAGAAAGCATTGTGCCTAAAGGCCATCAGGTTACTGTTCAAATTTAATGAAAAAGAATGGACATACACCAGAGGGCTAAAACATACATCAGATCTCTCCACACTGACTTAAGTCTCTGCTGGGGGGCTGCAGAGAAGTAGGGGTGGAGTGAAACTCCCTCAAATACAAAACTCATTCAAACACTGCATAAGACGATGAGATGGAAGCAAGCATAAACTTTTCCTTCTCTTACTTGAATTTACACTTCCTTTGTTTTTTTTTTTTTCGGCAAGTTGAGTAGATTGAAGTTCCAATATTTTGAAGAAAATTAGGTGGCATAGAAAAAAAAAGCATTTGTATTAATGATTTTTTACACTGTGTACAGGCCCAGCCTCAGAGAAATCAACCTCAGCACCAGGAACCCAAGGTTCCTGCAGGTTCCAACACTGGAGATGGTATTGCAGCCCCCCAGGAGCCCTAGGCTTTCCCTCCACTCTGCAGGGATGCTTGGGAGCTGGGAGGAGCTGGGCAGGTGAGCTGGAAAAAGGATTGCTGTTTCAGGCAGAGGTTAATGAAAGGGGCAGGCTACTGAAGAATATTCAGATTCACTTGAGTTTCAAGGCTTTATCTGACAAAGTGAATGCCACCAGAACATTTTTGTCTGTCTTCAATAGGCAGTCCCATTTCCTCATATCTTACTACTACTGAATTGCTAAGCAAGCACCACATATCATGGAATAAATATCTGGCTCCACAGTCCCTGAAATCAATGGATGTTCCACTGACAACTGTGGGCCTTAGATTATAGACCCTTAAGAAGGCATCACCTACTTCAAATGACCTCTTATTATGCAGCTAAAAGCAACCAGAGATAAGACATTTTGGGAGCTGATAAAAAGCTGCTAGAGCAGTGGTTCTCCAAATTAGGTTGCAGCCTCAGTTTGGAGTGTGAAGAGGTTTTTCTGCAGGGTCACAATATATTCTACCACCTTAAGATCTCATTGTAAAGGAAATCACTTCTAGCTCTTCTGGCAGTAAAGATAACTTTCAGAATATAAATATCTGAATCAGTTTGGTTTATTGAATATACAATAGTAGTGAATAGCCAGTTCATGATGCTTTCTACAAGGATAGAGAAATTATTCTTTTCTGGTGTTATAAGTACAAAATAAGAAATTTGTAAGTGTCAAATAGAGGAACTATGCAATCAGTCATGATGTCGTAAATATTTCAGCTGGGTTTCTATTGCTGAAACAGCAACAAAGTTCATGACACAACTATGAGAGACTATGGATGGGAATGGCTTGAATTTAGAGTTGTCAAAAATTGAGTTTAAGCGTCAAATATCCTGGGTGATTAAAGAAGAAAATTTTAAGATAAGAGAGTCTAGAAACTATTGCTGTTTAAAAGTTGGAACACAAAGAAGCATTAAAATAGTCACAGAGAAATTTCATAGGAAATTGGGGGTTCATTGAAGACAGACAAGCAAAAACCACAAACAACCTAATCCTCATCAAGAACAAGTATGTGTGCATCCATGAATATCCTACTGTCCAGGATAAAATTAACTACACACAAAAGGCTGAACTGCTCAAGCACCTACAGAGTCAAACTCAAAAGCACTAGATATATACAAGATACATCAGATGATTAGTCCTTGTTCTTCTCATCAAAAGCACAATTTGATGCCCATTGAAGATAACAGGTATTATTCACCTTGTGTTTCTATGCACGAAGAAAAATAAATATATTTTTTATAAAAGACTTGAATTTCCAGTGCTGAAATGGAAATTAAAACACAAAACCTAATCTTTTCAGAGATCTAGACCTTCTTTCTGTTGTAGTTCAAAATATTTGTTTCTAAAAAGGTCTTTGATCCCTGTTTTATTGGTGACTAATCTATAGGGATACGAAGCTGGCATTAGAAGGGAATAAGAGGTGAATTTTAGAGGGAAAGCTCTCCTATAAGAAAAATGAAAGAAATATATATCAAGAAACAAGCAGACTAAATTAGTGTCCAAAGCACTGAGTAATGTTCTGAGTTCAGTAATTCACATCAGTCAAGCATTTGGTCCAATATCAGTGAACTAAGCTGTTATCATAAAACTTGAAAAAGAATTCAAGAGAAACCTAGGGAGGGCTGTAAAGAAACAAGAGGAGTGAAGACACAAACAATTCCGAGAAAGGAAAGAGGAATGAACCTGACTGAACAAGTGGCCTTTTCCTGCTCTGTAGATTTTCCAGGAATAAACCTATTTAAAGAAAAAAATCATTGCAAATCTGTCCCTACAGTTACTGTAGTGATAATGAAAGCCATTAAAATGAATATTTGATAAATGAATAAATGAATAAAAATGAAGGGAATAAATGAATGGTAAATGAATATAAATACTAAATGGTAAAAATTAAATGAATAATTCTCTTAAATGAATAAATCCACTGTGCTTTCAGTTTGTTAGTGCTCTATACAGATTAAAATCTTCTTAAATGGCATCTTGAAAGGAGTTTACATTGCACCACAAAGATATATATACTGGGGGTTGCCACGATAATGGAAAGTAAACATCTGTGCGTATACCCTTGCTCTCTTTCTCCAGCACACATAAAACCCGTCAATTTAGTTATTAGATTTTACAGTTAGTGCAGTCAGTGACTGCAGAGGCAGCAGTATCCCAATTTTTGCCCGAGTTATTATTTAATTCTTTTATAGCAACTGTGCATTTCCTGTATTGTTATTTATTAAACACTGGTATTCTTGGCGTTGTACAAGACACCAGTATCAGTACGTTCAGACAGCACACAGTCCAGAAGTCAAAGATGAAGACGAGCATTGAAGAGAAGGAGAGAGAAAAATTGTTCAACACAGCATTAGCTCTTCAAAGAAAGAGGAAAAAGGAGCAATTGACAGAGCAATTATTGAATGTACATGGCAAGAAAGATTCTGAATAGGAGACCAGAGTTTTATAGATTGCTGACAGGAAGAAAAAGGTAGATACATAGGCTGGATGGGTAATTGAAAGATGGAACGACATGGTCAGAGAAAAGAAATATGTGCCAGCAGTCCACATAATTAAACCAGAAAAGAGTTCCCTAATTCACTTTGCTATTACCAAGAAGGTAAATCTGTGGAAGGGCCAACCTTCAACTCTTATTGAACCCAGTCCCCCAGTCACTCTAGCTGGAATTAGCAACAATAAACTTGTATCCCATTGCTTTTGTCCTTCCATTAGTATCAATGCAACTGGCCTCCTTGTTTCCATACTTACGTACTTCTAGCACAACCTGCTGTTAAGACTGACAGCAGAACTTTGACTATGGACCTTGTATAATCTACTGAGAGAAACTTTTTTGTTGCCTAAGAGAAAAATGCAGCTCAAACCCACTGGGATTTCTTATCATTTTTAGTAGTAGTAAAATAAACTGTCCTTATGGTGTACAAAATGTTTCCCTTTTTCCACTTCCCCATCATTAAATTTGGAGTGCTCTGCAGAAGCATGGGTTCCAATAATTGAGGAACATGATGCCCAATACAAAAAAAGTCCTCGTAGTATACATTGGTATATGTCCCCTGAACCTCCCTAATAGGGGAAATAAAGAATTGCTTCAATCCCTCAGATTTAAGCAGCATTTTTAGTCCATTTCCAATCCAAGATTCTAAATCACTGTAAAACAAACAATTTAAATTCTGCTCCAGAGTCACATAAATTTCAAAATAATACTGCGTACCTGGAACCCTGAAAAAAATGAAACATCAGTCCCACTTTGAACTGTTGCTGCATGTTTTACTTCACTTCAATTCTCCTCTCATCCACTGGAGGAGGTGCTGTAAACAAAGATACTGGGAAAACAGCCAAAACCATCATGTGTTTCTGATATAACAGCACCCTGTTTTGGGATTAACTCTGCACAGCTGCTGTTGTTTGGTCACTAATGTCATTGTTTCTTAAGTAGGTCCCACTGGAGAATTACGCTTGTCTTTTTGGTAGCTATTAAGTTAAACCTGTAAGCTTAAGTCAGTAACAGATCTCATGATGAGGTCCCTGTATTTTGAGCTAGTGCTTCTCATTCCAGAATATGTTCCTTGGCTTTGCTGTTTCTTTAACAGAGCTTAAAGTTTGCAACCCAACAGAAGTCTTTTACATGTCAATTGGTCATTCCTTCCTGTTTAATATCTTGGGTAGCTTCTGTATCCTAGTTCTGAAAAAAAATTATTACAAACTATATTCTATTCATCATAACAAAGAAAATTTTGAATACAAAATCTGCATAAAAATGGCTGATCAATTTTATGATGGGTTCATATCCCCTTTTTGCCATGGAAGGAGGCAAGACGCGTATCCCAGTACTTTCTACTCTTGATTTTAAAAATAAAATTAATAGGTTAAAACAAGTAGATGTCAAACCAGAAAAATGAATAGGATGCTCACAATCCAATAAGTGTAACATGTTTTGCCCTGTTATCCCCATTTCCTTTTTCTGACTCTTAAAGTAGGACCTGGTCAGTAAATACTTGGCATCTAATTGCCTGTTGCTTTTTCTTCCTATTTATCTATATGTCTGTCATATTGGTAAACACACAGAACCAAAGTTACACCTATCAGAGAAAGTTTCATACCTGTCAGAAAGTTTATTTAGTCTTACAGCAGTAATTTTATTTGATTGATTATCTTGGCTTTGAAACAATAACCGGGAAAGGCATTTTAATGCTTTCAATGCTCTGCACCACATTAGAAAGCATTTAGTTACCTTTGTTATCATTCTCTTGTTTGTCAAGCCCCAAACGTGTTCATATCCCTCAAACACTTCAACTCTTTAAAACAAGATTGATTAGCAAAAAAAAAAAAGAAATACAAAGCTCTATTTGATCTTATGTACTCATTAAATGCCAAAAAGCCACTTTGTGCTCCTCATTCCCTTTTATAGCTATTGACTAAAACGTTGCATCGGTATCAATTATGGGGATTTGAAATGGTGAGAATGGTGAAGAAGCAGGGAATGAGATTTCATGATCGCGTCAAAGCCATAAATATTGTCATTCTTACTGTTCTAATGTCCCTTAAGGTGTATTTAATGGCTAATTGATTGCTAAAAAACCTTTCAGGTTCATTTAATTTTCAAGAAAATCGCCTTGTTAGTATATTGCAAGGGCACTTTTTTTAACAGCAAAGTTATATACTATGTGGCATGATTTATAAAACAGTTGTCATGGAGATGTTGCTAATGCAGGAGACTATATGCTGTGTACTTTGAAAACTGCAGAGTACATCTGTTTGCAAGCACCTTTTCTGAATGCCTTGCAACTAGTGGTTAGGATGTTACCTGGAGAGTTCATTGCACTGCGCCTGAGCATCCAGGTGGCGCTCACTTTACACTTCCTGGACATTACACTGGAAACTTTAGTGATATTCAAAGACTGTAATGAGACAGTGAATTGAAATACATTGAATTGCTCTGAAGCTTATGTCTTATCAAAGAAAAGTAGCAATTACACAGAATAGAAACAGGTAATATTAAGAGCGTGAGATCTAGGACTTGTTCCTTTTGTTCCTTTGATATATCAATATTAATTAATTTAGCTAAAAAACAGTAAGAATACAAAAGTGATCTTAGTGAACCAATGTCTGCTATCTGGTGGCTCAAAACTTGCTTCTGTAAGATTTTGGTAAGTAGGTTACGGAACGGTTTCCCTCTGTTTGCACAGCTGTGAAATGGGGGCATTTATGGCTAATTATCTTTATAAACTACTTTAGAGCTCTGAAGATTGAAAACACCATTTAGATTCCAGAAAAAAAAGATCTCTATCTCAAAAGTTTTTCGAAAGATAATATTTATCTGTCTTTCTTCAGAGTTGTACTTTACTTTAAACAGTGATATTAATTTTCAGTAACTGTAATCCTTGAAGCATCATATTCCATCCTTAACAGTCAGTTTAACAATGTTTCTTCTTGCATATTACTAAACAGAACAAGCTGCCATGCAGACTTGTTTTGTAAGACAAATGGTTTTGAAGGAAAGTTTGCAGTATTACAGAATCTCATAACAGCAAAGTATCATTATCTTTCTGTCATGTGTGGCAGTGCCTGTGGAAGATACTGAGTTTTCTGACAGAGGAAACAAGATACAGCCTTACTGAAAATTACTAAGTAGGTTTTGCATTAAGCATCAAGTTCACTATTTCATATTTTCATAAATACATAGAAAATCGTGATGCCTTGCAAAAAGAAACTTAAGAGAGCAGTTCATGAAAAAATTATATGCTTCATTTACTCTGGCCTCCTATGTACTTTATTTTTTATTAACTCACTTATCCTTTATATGCAGGAGCCCATCTCTCTAATATGTAACCCAAAATGGTAGACTGCAGAATGTGGAAGGAGTATAAGCCAAAACGGGCCTTTGCATTACCAGCACAGAAAACACCTTCAGAAATTCAGCCCACATTAGAAAGAAATGAACCACACAGAGTTCTCTTGGGTTTTTTGAATGTCTTTTTAGTCTGGATAAATGAAAGAAACTAAAAAAAAAAGGCGGGGGGGACACAATCCTTCGAAAAGCTTTTGTGGACAGCATCTCTGGATTTACACATTCCAATCCATTTCTTTTATTGCAGAAGAGATACTCTATTTCCCATATATTTCACTTACTTCTGTTGTTCCATGTATTTCCTCACTTTCCGCTCTTGGGGTCAAGTTCCTTCTGAATTATATTAGCAGATAATTATGAGCATATTGCCCTGGTGGGATTCAATGACCATAAAAAATTTCAGTTGGAAAATGCCTGCTCACCTGTTCTACGAGCAGGCAGGCTTTGATTTTGTCACCTGGTGAGGAAGAGTTATCTCTCCATTTTTTTTCTTATATATGGTAACTGAGCTATGGTTCTGCTGCAGAAAATTTAGTTTGTAATATTCACCTCTTCTGGGAATAATCCAGATTTGTTAATACATGTGAAAATGGTAAATGTCTCATCCTTCCTAGACTTTTGCTTTCTATTAGCCCATGTTAATAACAGAGAGTAAGATTGTCATTTTTTGCCTGCTCCCCACTATTGAGCCTTATTGTTGTGTTTTTTCCCCACTGCCATCAGTTTGTCTTCTGTGGTTTTGTCACTGACTTCAACGTACTGGGAGCTCAACATATTACCACAACTTCTTATGTGGATGTACAGAGGAAAATCCTACTGACCTGCTGAAATATTCTTCCCTTTAATACGCAACATATATACCAGCAAAGTAACAAAAACCTTTTTAAAATTTGTATTTAACCATTTTTTCCCTCATTTTGCTGATAAGTTTGCTACTGTTGAAGGGAAAAGCTAAAGAGAGAATTGAAGATAAAAATACAATTAAACATTAAACAAGATGAGGTTAATCACAAGCCTTTTCACTGGCAAAAAAATTAGATAGAATTGGATCTGGCAAGGAAGGGAGAACAATATAAATAAATAGAATGCTGTCAATTTACCACTAAGGATGATGAAGGAAAAGTCAAAAAATATTGTCAGATCCCAGGTGGGTTTTTTTAATCTCTATTTTTTTTTATACTGCAAAACAATACTTGGAAGTTATTGATGATCTTCCTGTAGTTTATAATTTATAGCACCCACAATAATCCTTACAGCAAACTATGATGTCATATTACCTTCATTAGGTACAGTCTTGAGGGTATGACTTCATTTCTGTATTAAGATGAGCTGTGTTTTAATACAGGACTTGACTGGATTTTAAAATACCTATCCTAATCATAAGACATCAGTTATTCCAATAATCCTAAATAAAGTTTAATGTCCCTGGTTCAGGCTTGCTGTTTGCTGATTTCAGAAGATGTTGAAGACTCCACATGCCAAAATCAGTAAGAAGAATCCTACTCCCTTCTTTTCCCTGCTCGTAATGAAAGCCAACAGATTATGGCTCAGAACTGTCAGGAAGCTTATAGCAACTTCATGTGCTTTGTAATATTTTCAGAGACTCAAACTGAAAGCTAGTCACAGAATGGCAAAGGATATTCTTATCAGAGAATATTAAACTTTAATTCAATGTTCCAGTACAATCTTCATACTCATCCTGTTAAAACATGGGTTACAATTTCATTGCACAGCTTTAATGGAAATTTTGTTCTCTAGGTGTGAGAGCAAGAGCTGGATGAAATGAAAGACACAGGAAACAGTGTGGTCTGATGAACCTTAATAATTACTATGGTTTCATGTGTTGGACTGGTGTAGACTCTCTTAATAGCAGAGCAAGAATGATGCAAATATTCATAAATTTCATTGCATTAGTAGCAACTCATGCAGATTGGGATGCAATGCTCTGGAAATAGCAGAAGTAAGTAAATTTTTTATGCAAAACCAACCACTAATGGTGGGTCCTAGTCCTTGTCCCTTACAGCATCATTTGTTTTCCCTGTGTCATTTCAAAAGAGTATATACAGAACTGGAAAGACATTAAAGTCTTTCCTACCGTGTGACTGAGAATGAATCGTGATAGTTGCTCCTATGGTGGAGCAGAAAATGGCAATGTGTGAATCTGTAGAGACAAAGTAATCATTAATCCTTTTCTACTTGTCAGTCACAAATGTTGTACTTTTGGGGTGAGAATACGTTTGGCTGAGAACAAGCTTTTAGTAAAATAGAGTTGGCAGATGCATATTTGCAGATGCTCATGAAAGATGAATCATGACATTTCCTGACAACAAACACACCAAAATCTCTGTTTTGCTACTCTGTTTCCCTTTGGGTATCACATCAGCTATATATACTGTATGTGTATGTGTTTGGGTATAAATCAATCAAGCACTAATGAAGAAACTTCTCTGCTGTCTACATCAGAAGACAAAACTAGTATAACAATATCCTGGTCACAAAAAAATAGTGAAGAACATCTGAAACAAGCAAACAAGTACCTTAGAAATGTTATGAATTGCGATAATTACAATGGTATAGACAAACTATTATTTATGATCTTTATATTCTCATAGAAGACATTCATTTTTACCACTAAACATCATAAAGGAAGATTAATTAGTTAAAGCCAGTTTATCTGAGATCAGTAAAAAACTTCAATGCAAAACACATTGAAGGAATTGATGATTTCTTCCTGCATTTGAGTAAAGCTTGGAAAATGATTGGCAGAATGAAGGAATTAATAAATAAATACACAGATGAAAAAATAAAATTGAAAACATCTCACACTTCAGCATTGTTTAACATTCCAATTTTGTGTTATTTAATTATTTATATGAAAAGAAAATCAAGTCAGCATAAGGAAAAAGAACCTTATAAAAATACGTAGGGCAATGAACACAGTAGAACGCTAATGAAGATGTTACATCTGTTTTAGCTGATGCTCAGGACTACATCAGGTGTCACACATCTAATCTCAGAGCAGCCTTTGCCTAGCTGAAGTTATATTTTCAACACCCACTATTAAAGATACAGGTACCCTCTCTGTTCAACATCACATTTTTTTCATCTGTGAAAAAGGCGACAACTTCAAATTCATGTTGACAACTATACAAAATCCCAAGACAAACATACTACTAATGAACTCAACTTGTACATTGATTCGGCCTCACACATTCCTTTGTCTTTTGTTAATTTTCTTATTTTTGCTACATGTACTGTACAAGTTGTGACCATCCAGGTGATACCTATTAAAGTCCCATGCAGTCTGACCTGTTGCAGATCCAGAGTATCAAATCAATATCACTGTGACTCATATAGGCTCTCAAAATACAGAGCCTACTAATGTAACAAGTATACAAATCAAAGGCTTCAGACTGTTGTACTAAGCTGTACAATACCTTTGTTCATTCTTAAGGATTTTTTCCCTAACTTAAAACTAAATTTAGAAGTATCAGTTTGTTCTTTAAAATGGATTTAAAAGAAAATAACAGCAATGTATCACAGTAAATTTTTACTGACATTCACTCTGTTAGAGCACAATAGTTACCCTGGACCAAACAGTTATCTTCCAGGCAGTATACAGCCTTGACATGAGGAAATCCACAAGGGCTATGTCTCCTGGTTGCATGTTCCAGTAATCTTTTATGAAGACATTTTGCCTCATTTTTACTTTGAAATGTTCACCTGCATTTTCCAGAGGAAAATTCACTCCCTCCACAATTGGGTGGAAAGATTAGGAACAATTGCTACAATCAACAGGAAGCACACACCGTCTTGGAATAATGATAAAACCTTGGTTTGTGGATTGAAAGTATTTCACCAGTATGGCTTTAAAAAGACTGTGTTTGCTCACCATCACTCACTGGCTTAGCACTCAGATAGTCAGGGCAATCATTGTGCTTTGCAGATGTAATCAAGCTGCAGTGCAGGATTCTGTTTCTGGCTAAGGACATTTATTTGTTATTAAGTATAATATATTGAAAGTCATAGCAATGCTGATGGGTCAGCACAGATGCCTTCCATCATGACTTACTGAGATGCACTTCCTCAAAAAAACTCATAGATGAAATGCTTTCAGCTAGCTGAGGTTAATAAAGATAGCCCCTTCATCATCTCAAGGAATGGAGCCAATAACAAGTAACAGAAATAATATCATAAATCATTCTTTATAAAGTAGGATCGACTATTATTTGCTAAAATGCCTTTCATGGTGAATTTACATACTCTTACGTGTTGAATGACAATAGGAAAGCAAAGAGGAAAGGTCACAAGGGAAGGTAAACTACTGCTATGTACTACCGTACTTGACAGCTGGGATTGATTTACAGAGCAAGCTACCAAAATTCCTGCCTACAAGTTCAAGGGAAATGGATAGCACAGGAGTTTATTCATATAAGGAAACAGTCTAGATTTCGAACAGTTAGCTGCTCAGAAAGACCTGGAAACTCCTAAAATGAAACAGCATATATATATATAAAAATATATGTTTTATTACAGCATCTTATCGTAACTCTTGGATTAATATGTAGGGGTAGGTTTTGCTCACAAGATGGCAGTGTTGATTATTACACACTGCTTCACGGCACCTTCCTCTAGCAAAAGGTCTCTGTGCTGCTACCCAGGAAAAAGTACACATGGTGGAATTCCCTAGAGGGCTGCATCTCCACACTTGCTTACCCAAAAAGCAGATCATCTGACCTATCACACTGCGTATTTTCTAACATAAACCCTCAGGATTAAATATACCACACTTGTCTACATCTCTGAATGTCCTAATATCCAAACAATGTGGATTCTTGTTTTACAGTTCTTATTAAATTTAATGACCATTAAAACATTTTTTTTTTCCAGGAATGGTCTCTAAACTGGTAGGATTTCAATTTTCCAGACTTTGTTACATTTTCTTTAGCAGCCAAAGTGTGCACATGATTAATGCAACTGATTACCAATGGCTATTTGCAATGCAGATATGCTCAAGCAGTTTTGGAGAGCCTGTACTGAGTTATATCCATACCTTATAGAACTTATTTTCTAGGCCCAAGAACATATGCCAAATACATTCAGAACAGACAAGAACTGAGACATTTTCTGTTCAAACTCAGCACTGCTGCTTTACCTACCAGTAGCACTCATAAAAATCAAACAGGTTCAGTGGACATTTATCCAGCTATTCTTCAGAGGTTGAGAAGCAAGAGGCTCATCATTGCCACCGAGTACTATGGCAGGTCTTGAAGAATTGCTTAGAATGTGAGATAGCAAAAGGGCCTGGAATTCACTGGTGTTTACCCAAGTTCAGAATAAGAAACAAAGATTATTTTAATGGAGATTGACAGCTAAGGAAGACTTGTGTGAGCGAATGAGAAGATAAAACATTTGGAAAAGGGGAATTACACATTTTTTAGCAGTGAACCTAAGCTAACTGCAAAGATGTAGCAGAATGAAAAACCATGCCAGAAAGAGTCAAACGTACAAAACAGGCCCAAAACAAGTTAACAGAGTTAACAAGTTTTCAAAACAAGTTAACAGACCTGGCTGCAGGTGTTGTTCTGACCAAGTATAGTCATCAGTGCAAGTAATTAAGTAAATTAAATTTGCAGAGTTTATTCTTGAGCATCACATGCAAGATGAAGCTTTTCTTTAAAAGCTGCTGTGCATTCAACAAGAAAACATTTGCTTTGGACACTCTAACAAAACCAATTAATATTATAATGATGGTTAGGCTTCCATTTCAATACCAACAGCAATAAAATTCAAAGTTCTAGCTGAGACCACACTGTAATGCAATTTATTCTGCTTATACATTGCAGCACTTACCGCACCTAGAATTTCAGATCACTCATATTTGGGGTCACTTGTAATCTAACACAACATACTAGAAACAGAGTTACAGGCCTAAATTTGCTATTTCCTGACTTACATGGGTAGTTAAATATTTACTGCTAACTTTAGTGAAGTGTTTCTGTTAAATTAATTTGTCACCTACCTGATACGTATTTGGAGACATGCCAGAATTTTGAAGGGTAGATGAGTATTCTGAATGCTAAATCTTCTCTGTCAGTGTGGTGATTGGATTGCTGAAGCTATCACAGCTGTATAAAGGCATTTATCTATTCCTTCCTACTGACAACAGGGAGCTCAGGAAGGAAAAAAGTATTTTTCCTTCATGGACAGAACTCAATACTGTGGTTGCCCAATTGCAAGGACATTTTCTTTTTACTCCCTGGTCCCCCAGGCAGTTTTTTCTCTGATGCTTCCTCTCAAGCAATGATTTTCAACAGAGCAGTGTGCTCTGAATCTATCTGAACCACTGGCCCTGGCTTAATTTTTGTCATCTCTGTTCTCCTTCCACCTTCTCAGTCATCAAGTATGCCAGAGCATCTACTATGCCTTTTCCCTGACAGAACGCCATTGGATTCTGACCTTGCTCTCTTTTCTCATTCCTCTTGCAACATCTGCGTAGGTATCTCTAGCCAAAACCACAAGTTTGACTGGTGCCTTAGAAACGTATTTCTCTACTCCAGAATCTCATCTGGCCAAATTAAAATATCAAGTGATAAACATCAGGGATAAGAAGGATCTTTTGTGTGTGGGCAATTACACATTGCATGAGTCATGGCTCCTGAATTAGTTAATAATGTTTAGAGATGCTAATAAATGCCACCATAACAGAACATGAATTTGGTGTTCTAGTACGCTGGAACACGCCAGTCTCTCTCTAACAGCTTATTCCCCTCCCATTTTTATTGCTGTTCCTTTCCCGCATCCCAGTCAACTGTCCATTTCTTTCCCTGCACAATCTGTACCTACAGCACAGGCTGAGTTCCTACCGACATCGATGAGGAGTCTGAATTTAGACTCTGCAATGGAGATCTGAAGAGTGCACTGGTGGGGAGAAACTTGCCCTGGGCTGTTACATGCATGACTCACTACAAATGATATTTCAGATGCCCCAGATTATGACCTACTTTACTGTGTTTTACTCAGAGAGAATGAGTAAGACATTTCTGAGGCTGATACAAAACCCAGTATTTTCTTTAGTAGGAGCTTTCCTAAACTTTAGATCAATTCTGGAATTCATGTATCAACGATTAAAATTCCCTGGGGTCACCGTGCAAAGTCTGCTGAAGAACCTAATTGATTTTCATAGGCTACAAATCAGATCTGTTGTCTTTAACTGAAATGCAGGGTGCATGTTTCCATACATAAGGGATCATCTAGCTGATGAAAGATCAAATAGGCCTCCATAAATAGATTTACTCTTTGGCAAAATTACACGATTTGTGCACAATTCATTCAGAATTGGCACCAGAAGTACTGTTTTCAGCATATTCTACAAGCCTTGTGTGAAACAGGCCTCAGTCAGACAATCATTTAAACGTGTCCTTAAGTGCTTTGCTGCTATAACATCACAGATCCATTGAAGTTACTGGAAGCTTTACTCTGACTTTTATGGGCTTTTCATAATATCATCTATGATTCTGTTTTCCAGGTATAAAACGTAAATACGAATAACAGCTCTTTCCTCCTATTCCTTGTCAGGTCTATTAGTCTATTTAGACTAGAAACATTTTGGGCCAGATTCATCTTTTATACACAGGTCCTGTGCATAGAATAATGGTTTCCCAGCTCTGGAGGAGAACTAAATACTACCATAATATTATGCTCCAGGTCAAACTAGTCTTATTTATGGAAGCTTAAAGGCCCATGCTATACAGAGGGCCAGGCTAAATAACACAACTGGCTCCTCTTTGCAGACTGGAATTTAACATGAGTAACTGGGATACAGCTGGCAAAATGGAGGACCAGTTCTGTTTCTCTACTCTTACCGGACTTTCTCTGGCTCTATGTATATGTGTGCATTTATACACCCACATAGATCAAATTTGTCACTTTCTAAGTAATTCTTGAAAAAGCTCTGGCTAATATTTTGAAAAGGTTTATAGAAATGCAGTAATATTTTTTGCAAAATCAGTGCAAAATACCACTCTTCCAGGAACTTTATAGCAACCTTGTGGACTGAACACTCTTCATATAGGTCTCAACCACTGCATTAATCTTAGAAAAGATCTGAGAGCTCAAAGAAATATCTTCTTATTCCCTTTAACATTGTAATATACCTACATTGCCTCTTTTTAACCGTATAGTGTAATATAATACGAACATCAGTATGGAAGAATTCACAAAACATCAGCATTTTAATCTGTAATGCTCTTGGATAAAAAGAAGTAATAATAATAATAATTTAAAAAGTTCCTGTAGGAAAAAAATCCCATGTTCAGTTGGCTGTTTAATCTGCAGATGAAAGGCTGAGATATGACACTGAAGAAGAAAAATACAAAACAAGAATATTTACCATGCAAATAAGGTTCATTAATACAGCTGGACCACTCAAAAGATTCCATGTGGGTGGATTTTTCTGCTGTGAGAAATAAAGTTTCCTTTTTCAATCAGCAGTATATAAAGTCATTGGTGTCTCCAGGATTGTTCATCAATGTTAGTGTAAAATGAAAACTAGATGTAATGATTAAAAGGTTCAACCTATTGTAATCATGTTAAGATTAAAAATACGGATTTTAAAAACCATTATATTCAGGCTACTTTATCAACCTGAAATGATAGTTAGACTTCTAAGAATGTGTGTTTTCATTTTTTGTATTAATTAAATAGCCTTACCCAATCTGTGTTTTATATCTATTATTTTAAATTTTGACTGATGGTAGGAACACAGTACTCTAAGGGGATAATAAAAATTCTAATGAGTTACAATGATAAATCAAAGAAGGATGACCATTCTGAAGAGAAATTAGGGATTTCCTATTATAACTCACAACCAAACATTTATACCTAAAAATTGGATGCAGCTTTACCATAGAGGTTCATAATGTATTTAACAATCTCAGGAACAGAAACCTCAGAAAGTGACACTGGCATTTCTGCCAAAATATTGTAAGTATATTTAAGAGCTTATTTACTGTGGTTGTGAAATTCTACTCAGCCAATTCAAGAAGTCTAAGTGACTTCACAATGATTACAGAGTATAAAACACTATAGAAATTATTTATGTCTTCAACATTTTTGCAAAATTTTAGCACCAATCTTTTCAAGACTTGCTTGTGAACGGGAAATTTATCACAAAATCCACAAGAAACAAGACCGTTGTCTAAACCTTACTGAAATAATAGGACTTAGAGAAACTGTAATGAGCTTTTCAGCAGACAGAAAACATACAGTACCTTGTATATAGAATTTGTTTTCAGAAAACATTAATCCAGCATACCATACCTTTCCCAGTTACATTCATTAATGGTACTTTTAGAGGGGGATTTTCAAAGTGTGGACACAGAAAAGTGGCTTATTTGTTATGCAATAAGAATTAGCACAATTTTAAGACGAAAACTAGACCAATACCACCGCTATTACTACTGCAGCTGCTGTTAAGGCATAGGGTAGAGTCTAGACTTTCAGTTGTGTTCCAGCTATATGGAACTTGTTCTACTGAAATAATACATACTTGAAAAGCAGGAAAAGAGTTCTGATTCATACACTCTGATTTTCACATTGAAAATACATTAGAAAGTAAGGACTTTTGATAAACTCAGTCTGAAGAGCCATCCTCACTAATCCACATACAAATAAAACAAGCATGCAGAATCATTTAGTCACAAATGTGACTGTAGCTGCCTGTCTCAGATCCTTTCTTCATCTACATCACTGTAGGAAGCACTCTTCTGTAATGCACTCTTTAAAAATTACGCTATTGAATAGTCACATATACACACACAGAGGAATGATACATAGATTCTTTATTTGTATTTGATTATGTGTCCTGTGTGCAATCTGACTTATAAAGAAAGAATACAAAACTGTATCAATCTCAAGAAGGAGAGTTTTTTGCACTCTGCTGGAATTTAGCATATACAATAGGTCGCTTAAAATAATTGCTTCTAATTTCGTTTTCCTGTACATAGATACTTTAATACTTACAAATGAGGCAACAAAGAAAGTCAATTTGACATTTAATGTTCTGCACAAAAATCACAGATACTCTGCCAAGAAATTAATTAAAATTATAGTCACATAATAATGACACCAACAATACTCATATACAGGTAATAAATTAACTCATTAATTCAGCCAATACATGGTTGTAAATAACTATAAGAAAATAACAAATATTTTCTATCAGTGCTTTAAATGTTACCTTTGTTTTTCATACTTGAGTTTCCTTCCTTGGTTGTTCAAAGTAATTAGGCTTTAATGGGATGTTAAAAATTAAATTTATTAAAGAATCTGGAATAGATTGCTTGGAAACTTCCCAAAAACACTTCAAAATGTTTAAAGACTTTTGTAAATTCTGCCTCACTAATGAAACCAAAAATGATAGAACTAAAGCACTGGATGTATGTGTTTACATATATATATACACATGTGTGTAAATGTACATGTATGTATATTATATATACATAAATATATGGACGGACACACACAAAATATATATATGTATATCTCAAACACCTTTTTTTTTCCCAACACATTTCATCAAGGGATGCAAAGTCATTCCTTCAAAATATTTTTAGGAAAACACGATACACATGTGAACTGTGTTAATTCTGATTAGCAGAAAGTCTTCAGCTTTTATCTGCTAAATTGCAGCCTTGTGTTGCAGCCCTTTATAGGCAAAACTCCCATCACAAAGAAGCAGTAGATCACTAATACCAGCTTGCCACAGAGAGGACATCCCAAGAGGATTTGTTGTCCTTTTGGGCTGCTGTGTGTGTGTGTCAGAAAGAAATCCCATCAATCTATACTTACAAGGAGAGAAGACAGAAAGGCCATGCCCATCTACCCTTTATCCAGTGGCATATATAAATACTCTCTTACAGCTGTTTCTGAGACATAATCTGGAAAAACAGCAGTGCTGTTCTCACTTCAAAACTCTGGCCATGTATGCTCCAGCTGTTGCTGCTAACGTTGGTGACGATACACGTTGCTGATACAGGAATATCACCCACAAACCCACGTAACATCTGGGCAATTTATTAACTTGTGATTTTACTCCTCCAGAGTTGTCATTAAAATGGATTTTGCAATCACTGAGTTACCAGGTGCTTTTGATTTATTGATAACAGTCTTTGGTAGGGAACTTAATCAGAGATACATCTACAGCATAATGCAGGATCACATCTGTATTGGCAAAAATCACAGCATACTCCCAGGTTACCAGTCAAGAAGAGATTTATTCCCATCACACTCACTTATTGCAGGTGACTTACTGGCTATTTAAAATACTATCTAAAATGAAATACAGTATCACTAACCCATGTAAGGGAGATTTAGATTGCCCTCTATCTTTCACTGTAGAGAATACATTTCTTTAAATAACCTATTTTATGCTTAATGTTAAAAAAGGCCTTTTAAAGCAATGCTTTTGAGAATCTTCAGAATTTAATATTTTGTCCACATACACAGTTTCCTCATAAATGTTTTCTTTCCTACCCTGTAGTAAAAGCATGCCACTTTTTAGTAGAACTGATAGATTCTTCATTTAAATCATAGACAACATTTTGCAGTTGTTATTAATCCATGAATTTTCTAGGCTATGTTTTCCTCTCAATAAAATATATTTTAAACAAGTTAGCTATCTGAAGCTGAAAAAAAAAGTGAAGTAGTATTGTCATTTATATTATACGTATAGAAATCAGTTTGGTACTTATTGATTTAGTAGAACTTGTTTATTACACAATAGTGAAGTATCCAAAAAGTAGAGAAGTACCAATCTTTCCCTGATCTTTGCTCTGAAAAGAAACTTCTACTGTATCATCACAAATACATAAGAGCTTTCAAAGACAAATTAAAATTAGGTTATTTTTTAAATTGCATTTACTTTGGCTGCCTTGACTGTATCTTTATAAAATAAAAATATATCTCAATGACTATATTATAATCTTTTTAATACTAAAATTATAATTTCATTATCATAAATGAAAATATCATACCAGTGACTCATTTACATATTCACACTGTGTCCAAAGAATGGCTGCATTGTTTACAGAAAAGTGCAAAGATTTCAAAGTTATCAGTTACAGAGGAATTTGTATAAGCATCTTTTTCCTAAGTACTTTAGTCAGTAGCTGCATTATCAGCTAAAATATAAAGCACATTTATTTACTACAATTGTTTTCCCGTCTAACAGGCCACGGTGTCATGTAAGTATCCACATTATATGTATGTGCATGATTTTTGCCACTCACCTGAAAAAACATTTTAAAACTAATGTATTTCTAGGAAAAAACACTGTATCATAGAGGATAAAGGACAATTTTGAAGATACGAGACTAATTTTTCTCTTGGTCAATAAGGCTAAAATGACTTGTATGAGTTGAGAAAATTTTCCAGTAATTTCTCTTAAAGTGCTGTCCTGAAGGAGAGGATGAAAGGGGAAATTTAAGAACATAGATGTCTTGTTTCCATAGCGAGGGAAGGGAACCAGCAAGCTAAGACAGGCTGATGAGCTTTCTCATAATTTGCTGTTTCAGGTGAAGGGAACCACTGAGCTGAGCTAGGCCTTAACATAATATTGTATCATAGCAGCAGAAAGGGATCATTAAAGCCAAGATTGGCTATACTATAATTTTTGCTAACCCCACAAAAAAACATTTGGCATTTCTTGTGGTGAGACAAGAACTAACCAAATTGCTGATTTAGCATAACTATAAGGCCTGAGAATATCCATAAACTGCGGAGGAACTGCTGAACTAACAAATGGCTGATTTAACACAATAAATAGCACATAGGAAAAATAATGCAGCGGCAGCACAGTTAAGACAGCTGCAGAATGAGGAGAAAAGGAACTATTTGAAAGGAACATTGCCTTTGGAGTATGGAATTCAAAATTCAATATGGAATATTGAAAAGGGAAAAGGCAAGGGGTAGTTTCTGGAAACCAGTTTTCCAGAGAAACATTTCCCAAAGAAACAGAGAAACCTCTGTACTGGGCAACTGACTCAGCAGAAACAATGAACTATCAGTCTGGGAAAACGAGGAAATAAAGAACAGAAGACCATATGTTATGGACTCTTGCCGGGGTAAGAGACAACTCAGAAAACTCTCAATGTGTAATCAGCAGAAGCAGATCAGCATTAAAACCACCAGTTGCCAAGAATAAACTGCCATGGAAGCAAACACCTTCTCCAGAAAACCTTGAGTTCCAAGGTGGGATGCTGTTGGGAGCTCCATGTTGTGAGCACAGTCTCGAAGGACAAACAGCAGTGCCTGATAGGCCACAGTGGGTTGGGAGAACTCAAGGGCACAGGAATGCTTGTCGTAACTATGACACTATCCCTTTAATACTTCTGTGGCTGAATGCTGAGTAGCTTTCTATAGCTGTCCATTACCATTATCATCATTAGATCTATCTCATAAGACTATTAGGGCCATTTGCCACTCTTGTAATTACCTCAGCATCCTAATTGTCTATTTTTATTGATTACTTATGGCTATCTGTCTCACAGTTAAATATTGATAAATCATAGTTGCATTTGGTACTGCCATGCTTAAACTTATACAAGCTATTAATCAATGTAAGTTATTAAAAGCTGTCCTAAATACTTCATGGAGTCACCGTTCCTTCAATCACTTCATGATATGTTGTCCACTCCCCTCTTTCTTCAATTACAGATGAAGTTAGGCAAAATCATTTGCTATCTTGTATGGAAATTATCCCAGTCAGATACTCCTTAGAAAAAAGATAAATTCCTAGCTAAACAGGTTGTGGTCAACATTAGAGCTAACATAGGAGATAGACAGAAATACAAAGTACGAGTGTAGTATAAGAATTGTTAAGACTTACTATGTATTTCTTAAATCTCTGGTCCCACTGATGACTCAATGAGATTTCAGCCATCGTAAGTAGTATTACGTAAAACACAAGTGACATCTATTTTAACATTAGTTTACAAGGTTGGTGGGGGGTAGGCTCAAATCCAAAGGTAACGTAGAAGAGGAAAATACTGTATGTTGAGAACACTTTGAGCAGTAGGGAAGTGGAAGAGTAAGGTTGCTTTTTGCACAGGGAGCAGTCACAGGAAGAAACATGCCAAAATAAGCTATCTTGAGATGAAAGTTAGTAGATATATGGGTTGGCTTCATCAGAAATCAAAATATATATTGATGTATTATTTTCATTGCTCGCTTATAGACAGTGACTACAACAAACTCTGGAAGACTGACCTTATCTTTATTCTGCTAAGATGGTAAGTACTCCTTCTTTCTTCAGAAAACAATTACTTCTGTCAAGTAAAACAAAGGCAATAATTGATATATTATTTTTTGCCAAATCGAATTGGTCTTGCCTCAGGCAGTAACAGGTAAATGACATCCTTATTTGTATCTCGACCCAGAGCTTTATCCCCTAATTTTCTCTACTTGTCCTATTGAGAAGGACGAATGAGAGGGCTGGGTGGGTTTCTGGTGACAGTTCAAGGCCAATCCACCACCACAACAACAAAAAGTACAGAGAAGTATTATGAGTTTGTCTTGGTATGTGCCCTGTGAAGGAAAGCCTTGCATGAGACTTGGATATCACTGGGAGTCATATAACCTACCTTACTGGAATGACTAACTTTCATGCACCGGTATACCATGAATCTATCAAATATTTTAACTAAAAGAAGGAAGTATTATATTTCCACTCACAGGAAATTATATTGTAAAAGTGTGACTAACTTTTCTGGAATAAAACCTTTGAACTGTGGGACTGCTTTCTCCACATTTGCACCCATACCAATTTTCTTCGAGATAGGAAATTTTGGAACTACTAAAAGAGAAATCAGAGAGCTTTTTTAGTAGTCTGACATTTAGAATAGCAGTATAATTTGAGGTACAATTTTCAGAAAGCATGTCTTGAGAGCAGCTGAAATACTCAGTGCAGTTTTCTGCTATGCCTTGGTCTCTTATTTTTAAATCTGCTTTCAATCTGCCAGGATGAACTAACAAGGAAAAAGAGTAGAGGAAACTACATGGTTTGTTGTTAGCTTTGGATTTTTTTTTCTTAATTTTTAAAAAGTTGTCATATGCTTGTTTTATTTCATTACCCAGTCCTGAAAACTTTCCTTGAAGCTGCTCAGTTAGGAGCAAAGCCTCTCAGTAAGCAGTATGGTAGTCATCATAACTGGCAAGCCATTCTTGCAGCCATGGTGACAGAGGGCATCAGCTGAAGCTTCCACAAAACTAACAATTTTATTTTAGATGATGTTTAAGTAGATTAATCTCCTCCCTGAATATTACTGGTGAGAAACTACAGGCAAGGCATAAGGTAGAGTATTCTGATCAACAGTATAAGTACTATCACTAAGGGCCACTGGAACCAGTCCATTGATTCTCTCCCTTCAGGCTACCAAGTGAGCTCAAGTTCATTAAAACTGTAACTTTGACTAGCTTGGTTGGAAAATACAATGCTGAGTTTATTACATAATGCATTCCTCTGATGTATATTTTACTTATCATAGATTATGAATTAATAGAGGCGTGATTTGAGATAAAGAGATGGAAGGTAAATGTCAGCAGATGATAATATTCTCTGTATAAACATAACTTCCTATGCTGACTCTGTTGAACCTTCCCATGAGGCTAAGTCTGGCAGGCAGTGACTTATGAAACAGTTTAAGGTGTATATTTGATAACCAACTGTCCTAATTAGTTCAGTCACTATCAGTTTTCTTGGTAATTTTGGTTTCATTCCAATATCTATTGATGTCTATGAGCAGGCTGTTATTATCAAGGGAAAATAGTTCATATTTCAGTCTAACTCGCTTTCAATAGCTGTCATAGGATCATCTTAAAGAAGCGAAAAGTTCTCAGCTCTAAAATAATCAAGGACACTGACTTTGGCCTCTGGGTTGTTTTTTTTTCTTTTTTTCTTCCTCCAGACAGCCCCAAGTGATCAAAACTTCACACATCTAACGATCTTTCTGGCATGGCACTCAGGCTTGAGGGTGGTAGATGTATATGTTTGAATCGAACTTAGTAATGTTTCCTCAACCTGATAATTTTATTCTAGTTTCTATAAATAAAAATAACACATTTTATATTCTTTTGTTTTATGTATAATTTATTATTACTGTTAGTCTCTTTTGTGTCTTTACTGCTTAAGAAAAAAATCTGTATCTTTTCATGTTTCTCTTATTTTTATATTAACAATTTATTCTCTCACCAGATGAAAACCATTTGATGTTGCTCAGCTCACACAGCCATTGTTATTGTTATCTGTATTAGTAATTGAATCATTATCATTCTCATCACTAAAATATAGCTCATTATCTGATAAGTCAAAATTTCCTCCCAAAGATTTTGAAGCATTTGATTTTCCTCATTTGTATTCTCAGAAGTCATTTCTTCCTCACTTGCTGGAGGTGAAAATGTACCTTCCATAAGTAATCTGCCATTCTGCTCATTATGTAGCTTTGATTATTAATTTCGCTTTTCTCCGTTGCATCACAAGAATGATTGCATTTTCAGCTGGTTTGTGGCTCCCAAGGGATTTCCTTTGAAAAACAGCTAGTAGAGGTTAAGTTGTGATTATGTGGGCTAGAAACAAATACTGATTCAACTACTAAAATCCATAGAAGGTTGTAAGATTGATAGTTGAACCATAGTGTCAGCTGTCGGGCAGTTTTATGGGAAATAAACTTTGGGAAGAATTGAATATAATGATACCAGTGACAAGCTGGCCCTTTGCTAGAACAAGAGATGAAAGAATATTTTCCTTCTTTTTTACCTGTTACTCACCCATATTGACTCAGCCAAGTTCAAGTTCCTATTAGCCAAGTGAGTGGCAAGAGCTCAGACAAGCTTTTCAATGTTCATTTTCAATTTGCAAAGGGGTATATGCTATTTTTTTTACCTCCGTAGACTGGCAGCTCCATGACAGCTCTTGATTATCATCAGCCAACTGTTATAGTGTATAATATTGACTGTCTTCATATCTATCTGCAGGATGAGTTTAAAGTTTATCCAGCTTTCTTACATCAAGTTTTGTTTAGTTCCTCTCTGATTTCTCCTTGACATGATACAGAGGGCAAAATTTTCTTTTCAGAACTGCTTGCTTGATACAGGAATCCCTTTCTGATCTTTCACGCACACGGTTCTCGTCTTATGAAATGCTGCTTCATTATGTAACTGGGGTCAGGGATAGACTTCTCCAACGAGAAGTGCCAATCCATCAACTCTGCATGATATTCGGGAAGAAAAAGTAATCAGCCTGGGGCAGAAAGGGAGTAGTTTTGCTTTTGGAATTCTGCTGTTCTGCTTTTTTTTCTTATAAATAAATATTTCTGATGATGTGGTAGGGAAAACTACCTGATGTGTGGGTTGTAAGTGGCCTTTTAAAATTCAATTAACTTTATTTAATGGATTTCATGCGTTTGTAATATCAAGGAGTCACATTACTGAAAATTAGTTTCAGTAATGTTCTTCTAATATTACTGCACAGCTATTTGTTGCCAAATGGAAAGAAAGCTAATTACTGGACTTAGTTTCTCACACAGCTGAGACTGCTCTAGTCACCTTCCCTCATATGACATGAGATTATGCATGCATGCTACTAAATCATATTTCAAATCTGAGATATCTGACCCCTTCTATTTGTTTAGCCAGAGACATTCACAGCCAGAGAAAGAATTTAGATTCTTGATTTCCATTTATTTCTCTTACTTTAAATTCTTAACTTTAACACAAATTATGCCTAGAGAAAGGCATTTGCATATACCATCCTGGCAGTAGCCAACTAGCCAGGCCATGGTATTAACGCAGATCTCTCAAACAGCTTTAGATACAGAAAACATTTTTTTTTCCCCCATTGTACTGAGCACAGACTACTTAATATTTAATTCAGCCAGCTTTTCGAGGGAGAAATCCAGATTGGTGCCATGTTTGAAACCTTTAAACTTTGCCTCTTCCCCAAAAATAATAGAAATATTTTAAGGATTTGGAATATTTTCATAGCTCATTTCTCAAGATGAAAAAAGCATGGCTTTAAAAAATAGCACTGGATTTTGTTTAATGGGAATTCCTATTTTCTTTGAATTTTGCTGTAAATTGCAGCTTGGTCAAGGTTAAAAATGCAAAATTAAACATGGCACAAAGTATGGTAATTTAAATTCAGATTTATACCCGCTTATACAGACTGTTATGCATCTTGGTTACTTTCAGACAAAATTGTAATAGATTACAGGTTTTTCATAACACTCCCTTCCCCCTGCTTAATAGATACATATAGCCTCTATTTTTCAGTACTGTGTTTACTGTGTTGGATGAATTACAGATGATGCATGAAAACAATGAGAAACAAACAAACACATAGGATACAAACCAAAGTTACTTCCTTTCATTACTTCTCTCATCTCACTGTTCTGGCTGTTCTCTTATAGGACAGAGAAATTGGATCCTAATTACAAAAAAACCTCCAACCAATAAACACATAACAACTTACATTAAACACATAACAACTTACATTTACACAATTTAACGCATTGCTTTGGAAAAAGATATTGAGGACTTAAAAACTTTACATGAACTCTATACATATTTGTCATGGGAAGAAATGACCACCATAAAATCAACACTGAATTGACAATGTATAATACATCCGAAAAAGTACCACACCACATCCATGTTTAACTGTAAATTTTAGAGGAAATATAATTTATTTTGAAGTTTTCCCAAAAGACCCACAGAAAGGAGACTGCTACATTGCCCTGAAGGACACCACTGACAGAAGCAGAATGCTGATGGGTTTCCTGATACCTCTCAGGCACCTGCTGCCCAGTGTTGGTTGTTTTCTCTGAGAGCTGACAGTCAGAGAATGCAGTTTGTTGTAGACCACAAGCCAGTTCTCCACTGAAACTCGGTAATCACTAACCGATCCCTAGTCAGCTGTTATTTTATTTCCCAGTGATATTAATTGCATTCATTAAGCACAGAGAAAGCAATGGTATATTTTTTTATTACTTACCCAAACTGATGGGGAATTAACTAAAACAATTAATTTTACCTGTTATTTTATCTAAGCTCGACCAAACACATTGCCAGTGCTACCACTTATATTGTGAACATGAAACACAAAATTTCCTACCTGCATACACTCACATCATGGATTAAGAAATACAAAAATGCTTTATTTATTATTGACTGGATACCCTACAGGTGACTGAAGAGTTCTTGAAAATACTGAATTAAAAGACCTTTAAGACTGATATCTTTTCAACAAAAAATATGTTTTTCTTAAACCTTTTCAACAAAGAAACAATATTAGAAAATTAGACAACCATTCTTCTTCAGAGGCAACATGGCTCTGGCAGAATACATTTGCAAAGATTTTAGTTGTCTGCTGTTCTTTTTGCTGGAATGTGAAATAGTTTTTAGTTAGATATTTGAGTTAGATATTGTATGGAACAATTCTTAAAAGAAACAGATGGAGGTTTTTTTAGTTTTATTGAACTTACCACAGGGAACAATAAGATAAAATCTCTGAAGTAGACATAGAAGACTTTGTTCTATTTTATTTAGTATAAACCTATCATGGATATGAATCTATTGAATTTTTTGAGAAATGCTGAAAAAACAAATGAAGAAATATCATAAATTATATAGAAAAGGGTTTCCTGACTATCTGTAGTGAGTGATGTGATCTCACATAGAGTTTTGGGTTAACTGCATGTCAAAACATATAGTCAACTAAAAAACAATTGTAAAACCTGTATATTTATGTAATGCAAAATAGTAAACATATTCTAAGTTAATATTTTTACCTTCAGGATAGAAGTACAGAAATACAAACATGGCAAGCACAGCAGAGGAACCTCAGCACAGCAATAACATAATATTTTATCTATGGAAGAACTGCAGGAAAAAAGACATGTGAGTATTCCAATATTTGAATAGGATCATAAGTAGTTTTGAGGCACTATTGTTTGCTTTCCTCCTTTCGTTGGTCTCCTTCAACATGGCACAGTGAAATCACATGCCACTCTGCCAGGCAGTGGCATCAATAACCTGTGGCTCTCGCAGTCTGACACCCAGTGATGTGGCACTCGTGCCCTGCTGCCCTTGCTGGGTGCTCTGCCTTTGACGGCAGAATGCAGTAGGCAGCTTCCTGCCGATTCACACGATTCTCTATGATGAATGAGCCACTCTGTGACATGAAGAAAACCACTGTTTTCTAGTGAATACAAGCAGTGGACTGGAGATCTTGGAGGTTTTTTTCAGAGTGCTCATGAATGGCTCTGGGCATTGCATTTATGCTTAATTCCCCATATATATAATGGAACAATAACACTTACTGCATATGATAAAGCACTTACTTACCCAACATGAAAGCTAGAATAGATCTTTGTAGCCTTTCAGCTTCTCCAGATGTTGTCCCTCTGTGCTGTTCTTGTTCTGCTTTGACATAATGCTACACAAGTTTCAGACTTTGAAGTATCATTTATAGATTCAACCTCTTTTAGGTTTTAAATGGCTTTTCTGTCCTTCATTTAGAGGGAAAAAATCATATAACATTGAACACATGCTAGAATTACCAGGAGATGAATGGTCTTTGATTTTCAAACGTGTATTAATGGGTCAATATTCTCCTTTCTTGCCATATATGGATCTCTCATTAATTATAATGTCACTATAGCTGCAGAATGAATTTGACCTTATCCATTGAGCACCATGTTTTAGTATTAATAGTTTTTGTTCTTAACAGCAATTGGGAAGTACAGCCAGACACGCCAAATGATATATTCCTATCTTTACATCATGGTTCTACTCATTCAAAAAATGCAATATGAAAAGGCTGTTAATAACAATTTATTTATATTTTTAACAATGAATAGATGTGCTTAGTGCTGGGATTATATAAATTTAAAATTGACCTGTTACTGATTTCTTCTATGTGTCTAATATGGTAGAAAAGGCTTGAATAGCAATAATTATGCATCTCTGGATTAAGTTTTTTAGCACAGCAATTTGTCCAATTTAGCATCTTTTTTTTATAAAGACAAAGTAAATGCATAGCTGAGTGACTTCTATTAAGAGAATGTACGAAGTTAAAGGGTAGTGTACGGGTAATTTTTCAGAAAGCATTATGTCATCAATTCTAAGCAAACAGGGCTTTGGTCTAAAATCTACAGTTGTAAAATACTGCAAAGTAACTAAGAAAGAGTGTGACTTAATACAATGTTTGTAATCAGGAAAAAGGGAGAAATAGAGATATTTTTCAACGGATAAATGGGAATGAACTGGAATGTAGAAAAACATTTGCTAAGGTAATACAGCACCAGTTGACCAATAAATTCCCAGAAATTGCCAAGCAGAATACTACAAAGAAAGGCTTTATGGTGGAGAAATTAATCGTGAGTTCATAGTAAAGTTTAAATAGACAATACTACAGAAATGTTCTTTTCAGCCAAAATGAGCAGAACTTTATCAGGAATTTCATTGAAGCTCTTTAACAATATCAGCGTAACACTTCATTTGAATGGATGAGATACAGAAAAGCAATAATGGAAGATGTCATTAGAATAGTGACAAGCCACAATGTCCTTGAAACCAATTAGTAATCTTCTTCAGGAATTTAAATTGCACCGTAATAGGAATAAAAATAAGGTATTTTGAAGATGGAGGAAAACTCCACCATCACAATACAATTCTGGTTCATTTCCCAGTATCTCTCCAGGACAAAATGGCCCTAGAACTCTCCTTGCTCAGCCCTGAAAAGCTGGGTAAGGACCCTGTCTGTGTTTACCTCTTCCCCTTGAACAGCAACTCACATTGATACACTGGAATTTTGCACAGTTCATGCACATGATATTTGGTCATTGCTGCCTTTGATGGGAGCATTTTCTAGGGTGAATTACTGCATTTCAGATCACATCACGCTTTTGAAACCATGAAGAGGCTAATATTAGCTATATCACAAGAAGTTAAATTATTTCCAGTACCAATTAAATAAATAAATGTAATATTTTAACGTAGATATGTTTCTATAGTCAAAGAAACACAGCGGTTATTCTGCTAAGTTTGAATATGTCATGAATGTTCTGTGTGATTATTCACTAAAGACCTACCTGTTGCTGCAAGTTCACAAAATAAATAAGTTCAATAAGAATGGACCCTGAATTCTTCCTTTAGTTTTCATGCTCTATTCTTTCTCCTCCCCACCCCCCACCTCGCTCTGTGTATGGTATTGTACTTCCATTAGCTGCTGAGGTTGTATTTACCTTCAAACTTATTAAATTGACCAAAATATTTATTCATATAAGAAATATACAGCTAGTGTTCCTTTTGAGAACTGTGATACAAGAAAATACCATCACATGCCTTGAGCTAACATATTTGTTTTGTACTACTTCCTAAAGCATAATCACAGAGCAAAGAGATGAGAAATTTTAAAAGCTACTGAACACAGTAGATGTGAAATCAGCAGCAGGTTATTTAGTACAGGTTTTTAGAATGATATTTAGGGCAAACACACTGTCAAGGACTCTCCAGCTCTCAGGTATAATTGCAACATTTGGTGGGCTACCCTGTAATACAAGAGTCTGGAATACAAAAAGCCAAAACAAAATTACCCCCCCCCCCCCAATATCTCTGCAAACAAACCTCCATCAGCTGTATTAAAGTCTGTTTCTTTCCTAATGCACCATTGTCTTTTGCTTGTATCTGTTTCCAGGTTCATTGATATAAAATGCTGATTCCAGCTATTTTCACAATTATGCATTTACAGCTCTGTTTCTTAAAAACAAATAGAAGCATTCCAAAGGGCTCAGTGTATTAGTACCCTCCACTTCTATCAGTTTTACTTATTGATAAAGGTGTGCAATCACTCTGAGTAATGCAAATAAGTTGAGATTTCTACCAAATGGAATCAGGTTGAATTTTGACACATTAGTTTGTTTAATTTTTGAATAAATGCATAGATGCTTATTGAATACTACTGTGCCCTCTGGACACTGAAGTATGCAGACAAGCTTAAATTAGTCTGAAGGATCTGCATTACCTTACCTGAAGCATGTTATTATTTCCTCTTAAAATAATTATTCCACAACAAATGTTACCAGTTCTGCAATAAAATATGAGGAAGATTTTGTCCTCTTCTATGAGCAAAGGCAAACATCATGGATACACTGCGGGGAATGACATACTCTTGCACCTCATGTTATTTAACAAAACAGTGACCTGTTCTGAGGATGCTGTTCTCAAGGACACTACAGGAAGGAGTAGGTCCATTGAAATAAAATTCCAGTAGTAACAGAGGCAAAAATTGTAACTGTAAATCAAGGAGTGTGTTCAGTTCAGCCTGTCAGGAGGTTCAGACTAGTCTGAAATTTCACGTCATCTTGCCAGAATTATTGTATGACTAGGGACAGGGTCTGACTCGCCATCTTTGATCCAATAAAATATTCAGGTACATTATTTTCAACTTCAAATGTCCAAGTCCCCTCTTTCAGATTAAAATTCTTCCCTGATAATATGAACTCCAGAGTTATTCCACTGACTTGTAGAGACTTTTCCCATTTACTCTATTGTCAGTGGAGTGACTGTGGATTTAAAATAGTGTAATTGGGAGTAAAATTTGGCTTTTAAGTCTACATCTATTTTAAAATCTTCTCTGTCAAGTTTCATGAGGTCAGATGTGAAGATGAATTTGTTGTTTAAGCTTCTTCTTCCCGCAGGCAAAAGCTTAATCGCTTTTTTCTACTGACCTTGTCATGTCTAAAGATAAGTCAATGAATCAAGTTATGAATGATATATCATGAATAAATGATTTATGCCTGGTCAGATCAAATATGATGTATTACTTAGGTCCTTGAATATTATTGCATATAAAGATTTATCCAAAGTGTCATACAACTGGTCAGGGAGAGAATTCTTAAGTCTTTGCATGTCCTCTTGGAGAAATAGAAGTATATAACTGTTCTCTGACTAGAGAAATTTATCTTGGCAAAAATCTCTGTCTTTGACAAAGGTTTAAAAAGGACAGACCAGCAGTTACACTTCTCTTCTGGAATGCAGGAGGTCCCAGGTATGCCTGCCTTTCTCATTCTTTGCCAGCTCCCTTCATCTTAGTCCCACTGTCTACAAAACAGGAAACCAGAAAACCTCTGTAAGTCATAAGGGTGTTGTGACACTGACCAGTTTAAAGACTCTGAGGTGCTCATACAATAGCAGTTTATTTTTATGTAAGATTTAAGAGAGTCTTTTTTTTCCCTAATAAATTTATTTGATAGTTCACTATAACTTTCTGACTTAGTCTTCATTATATGTATTACTCATTATTAAGTCCTAAGAGTATCGCAATGCAAACACCTTTTCTGACAGACGAATTTCAATAAGAACCACAATACATCTGTGCCAATGCCTCCCTCTTATAATGTCTGGTGAAATTAATAAAAAAATAGTTCCTCAGTTAGGCTTCATTAGATAATCCTGAAATGTGCTGGCTGAGGCCTGGCCATAACTCTGAACTTTGGAAAGAGAACTGGTGCAGAAAAGTTATTAAAATAATCTATTTAAAAATTCTGATGGAGGCAGGGGGAATGGTTTTATCAGCCCTTTCAACTTCATCCTTATTCTGTAAATCTGATGTTTGGTGGTTTCTCTCTCCCAACAGACTTAACTCTCCTTCCCAGTTAACAGTTGATGATGCCAATGTTGCCATACTGTGAAGGATCTTCAAACCACCAACTGAATCACACCTTATTATGTAATCTGATTTATGCCTACTTAATGAAATACCTGCCATGGTTGATCATTTTCATTTATTCTAGATCTATAAAATGATAGGTACCAACACATGTAATTTGAAGCAAATTAATGTATTCTGAAAAGGCTGTTTCCTCAGACATATTAACAGATGACAGAAAATTTGGGTAAATATAATTATTTTGACAAGAAAGAGTTCCTCTTTACCTGAAAAGGCAGCATCACCAGCAGGAGCTAAATGAACAGTTGTGTATTGCATATGGACGGTGAAGGTCTGATGGGAAATAACCCCAAAAACGATGAGACCAATCATCTATCAAATATTTTGCACTGCATTGTGACCAGAACTAAATATCAATTTAGAAAGTCAATTTAGAAAGCTGCACCAAATTGTACAGCCTAGAGTCAATTCCTTGGGTGTCCAGCAAAGTAACCAAGGCAGAATTCTGCCAATCTAAACCCACATAATTAGGAGGTGCATAGCTGGCTGAAAAAACCCCCACAATGCTGCAACAAGTCACTGCAGATTTTTCTCTCTGAGTCTAATGATGAAGCATCAGTGAAGTATGCCATGAAACATCAAGTTAAATTCTTCATAGATTAATAAAGATGTTACATGCCATGAATTTATGTATTGGATTTTCATACTGTAAAAAGAATTATTTAAAAAGCTACCTTTTTATTTCAACTGCTACTTTCCCTGATATTTTATAATACTGAATGATAATGAAGTTGCCATTTGACATATAGGATAATAAATTGCCTTGCTATGAATACAAGGCTATTACTCACTCATAGGGCCCTGATTATGTTGTGCTAGGAAAGCATGACAAGCACCTTATGAATGGCACAGTCCTGAAAGCAAACTCAGTCAGTGCTCATTAGAGGGTCATTCTCCCAGAATTTGAAAATATGAACTTCATGTGCAGGGGTATGATCCAATTTTTCACGCTTACTGTATAAGTAGCACCTGCATATCAAGGTCTCCCATCATAATTCTGCATCTTCATTTTAGATAAAGCAGTGATCTTTCACTTTAGGAAATGCACTGACACATGACATATGTGGAAACTTACTCAGCTAATTTGACCATCTTTCACATACAGTCCCATGCTGACGAACATCTGCCTGTCACCCAGGCTAGAGACAAATTCATCTTTACGAACTCTTACACTGAGCTCTACTATTCAGAGAAAACCCACAGAAGTACAGTTAGAAATGTCAACCTATTTGAGGTAAATGCAGACAACAATCTCTTTTTTCTCTTGTTATCTGGACACCATATTCCAGTTTTAGAATATAACAGTTCCTTTTTGATAGGTATTAGACATTTCAGTGTCTGCTGAGACATATGACAGTACACCTGCTCTCATGTTACAACTTACATATATCCATGCAACCTGGAATTAGAACAGGTTTTAACCTTAAGGTTTTCCCTGTGTGTTCCGTAACAACTTCCACAGGTTTACATTATCAAAGCAAAGGCATTTCTCAATCATTTTGCCTCTTAAATAATTACACATTATTTACCCATTTTATTTCGCTTCAGATCCTAGTTCAACACTATGAGAACACTTCTACTGTTTTAAGTTTTATATTTTATATTTCTGTATTTTCAGCTCTTACAGTGCATCTCTGCCCATTATATTCCTTTCTTCCTGTAGAAGATACAGCAATACAGATTTGATAGGGCTCTGTGCCCATCATCTTCCTCTCTAATTACAGCTAAGGGATAAAGAAGGATACTGTATGAATCTCGTTTATATTATACACTACAAAAGCAGCTTATTCTTAAGAGATGAAAGGTAACTTTGTTTAAATGAGAGGTTCAGTACAATACTTGTATTAAACCAACAATACATGTTAAAAGGAAGTAAATATTGGCATGGAATTAGTGCCAATGTATGTGCAGGAAAAGTAACCCTTAAACAATGAGATAATTAATCTCTGGCATAGCAGTGACCTCGATTCAAATACACCAAAAGATGAGTTGGAAGCATTGACCAGAACCCTTCCTAGCTTTCTCTTGAAATGTGATAGTCAAGCAATGTCAGAAAGTGCTTCCATTTGTTTGAGGCTGAGCTACAAACGCAGATCAGATCTTCATTTGATATAAGCTGACAGCCTCAAAGGAGCAATCTTGGTTTACAACATTTGAGATACAGCCCAGAGCCTCTGCAGCTGAAAGGAGGACTGAAGCTGAAAGAGATTGAAGTTTGTTAGAAAGAAGGTCAATGCACTGTTCAAGGTCACTGTACTGAAAGAAATCTTTGCTTTGGTACACTTGTATATTTGTCTCCACAAAGGCTTTAAGACTTTTAAACTCAGACCTAGCTTATCTTATCCAGTCCTAGGTTCACCCATTCTCCTTCTTGACTGTTAGGGAGAAGATGGTGATCCAATTGTTGTTTCTAAATCAATTCAGATCACAGCACCACTCTCATAGTCACTTTTATATTCTCTTCTGATGGAACATTGAAACTAACTCACAAGGCCCTGAGTTTCTCCTTCAAAGAGAGGACTTGCTACTGCTTCTAGTGTTAAAAGTTCTAGCTATTTCATACCTTGCCCTCTCCAAAAGAAACAGGACAGTGTGGGGCTGAACTGGTCTGCAGTCCATTCACTACAGATTCAGAGCTCCTTAAACTGGCATAAGAGTTCTCTGGGCAAGAGCCAGCTCTCCACTGTGTGCTTTCTGATACCCAGTGCAACAGAATCGTCTCACCAGCGCTTGCCTTTCCCAGCGCCCACTTCTGTTACTCTTACGACTCCGAACACACTGTTGGCTCCATCAGGCAGCTACCACTGGCCAGAAAACGCTTCTACTCCCATCCTGCTCATCAGCCTAATACAGAAACACTTCAGTGTGACAGCACCAAACTACTCATTACTTCAGTTGCATGTTTACCATACCTGCACTTCATACAAAAAGCAAATGCCTTCATAGTTACATGACCCTACAGACCCCACTCCCAGTGGATCTCTATGCTACTACTTGATAAGAAATACAGATGCAACAAATGCCATAGCAATCTCAAGGTTTAAGAAAGCAGTGGAGAGGATTGGTTATAGTCCCATTCTCTTGTACAAATCTGTTCTATATATCAAATCTGGCTACTTGGAATGCTTATAATCTGTTAAATGTTCTTTTTTTTTTCTTTTTCAATTTCATTTTCTTGCTTAGGTAGAGACACTGTGAAAGACAGTAACAGTCCAGTCCCTGAAGCAGAGCCACAGAAGACTTTGATACCCAGGCAAGGAATGGTTACCTTCAATGACATATTTCAGTAAAAATTACTTTCTCAGATCCATTAGCAGGAATTGAAAATCAGGTACTTGTGTAAAACTGTTAAAATATAGTTGGCTTTTATTTTCATGGCACAAGTTTACATGGCTTAAAGGAAACATTCTGAAGGAGTATGTTTCACAAATTAGTCTTTAACATTACAAGAGATATTCTAGCTAGAGCTGCACTTTGTATGGAGCTGAAATATCAAACCAGGTTAGTGACCTAGTCTTGATTAAAAATATTAACAAAGTATTGCTTTTACTTTTACTTTTAATCTGGTGAATAGGAAAGCAGTTTCAAAAAAAAAATTTCATTTACAATGAAATTATTCCATTACACCTCTCAAGCATTTCAGAAGTATAGAAAAGCCTCCAGGTTCTCATATACTAAAAGCTAAACGTTGAACTCATATTTTCATGAGATAATTACCCTATAATTTCAGGATCTCTGAACTAAAGGAAAATGCCTAATCATCTGAATTTCATATAAACAATATTGTATAACACCAACATTTTCAGAGCTGACTGGTCTCTTTCTTCAGATAGCCTTAAGGTTTTCAGTTTGTTCAGTAGCTTTTTTAAGAGTCTCATCCTGAATACTTTTACTTTGATCCGAAGTTTCTATCTACTTTTCAAACTTTTGGTTCTAAAAAACATACAGGGACAATTCCTCCCTACCTGAAAGATGAATTACCTGAACATCTGGGCTTTCTATATGTCAGGACCTAAAAAAATATATAATTCAATACATAATACAAAATTTACCTGTCAGTAAATTATCACATTCCAGGTTCTGAGATTGTGTTTAGCCATTTTTTTTCTTTCTTACTTTTTTTTCCTTTTTTTTATGTTTTAATGCTCTGGGATCCATGTTACTGAATCAGCAGCTTGAGAGACGTGTTACAGCTCACTGGCAGAACCAATTAAAGAAAAAAGAAAGCAAAACCAACAAAAAAGCAAATGAATATAACTTCAAATCGTTCAGTGCAATGAACATTGTATAATTCCAGTTTAATTTGTAGTAAAAATGCAACTACAGAAAAAACATTGTCTAATTCAAAACCACTTTCAAAACCTGTCTGTTCCAAATTCCAGCCCACAGTGCCTTCTGTATAAACCCTCTCACAGGCTGCAAAAATCATATTCACAGCACTAACAATTAAAATGAGCCTCTTAATCAAAGTACATAGAACCTACTTACATTAATGGCCAATGTTACCTCTTTGTTACTGTTATAAAAGTACAACTTGATACAAAGTAAACTAATTTTGCAAATAAGCTGTTTCATTTGGCCTCAGCATTCTAGAATGCGTTATAAAAATCAGCCTTTCATTGCACATTTCCAAGTAAAATAATATTTATTGGTTTCCAGAAATCACAGCATCAAGTTTATATTACTACATGGTCAAATATCCCAGTTACTTAATATTCTGAATTTACTAGCTATCAATTGTGGCAACTTGATTTTACTACGTGAAAATTTAGAAGTAGATGAAATGAAGGAGTCACCATTCAGGCATCTCACATTCCATGTCAAAGCTTGCCAAAGATAACACAACTTGACAGATGCTCTTTTGCATACAAAAGGCAGAAATACTTGCATATTCCATTTGATCAGGTAAACTCTGTAAAGTGTTACGTGACATAAAAATAATAGTTTGTATTGAGACTAACAAGATCACTGACAAGAGCATTTGAGCATTAATCCTCAAACATAGAGCAATGAGGACATCCAATATATTGCCATTCAGCTAGGTATGAACATGACGCTAAAATTTGGCCTTATGAAGAAGAACATTATTTTCCAGACCTCTGCTAAAACCCCCGAAAGTACGTGTTCCAAGTATCTTCCTTTGTCCTTTTTCTCACTGCACACAAATGGTTAAGACACTTGAATGTGAAGTGTTCATTTTACTTCCTCTGGATATAGAATCACGTTCATTTTTATTTGTCTCAGGACACCAAATCATAATACACGTGATAAGAGTATGTTGCATATTAGCTTAAGTTGCAAATAGAAAACTATTCATCTTAGCTGCTTTAAGCATGAAATATTAAGCATCTCCTTGTTTCTCCCCCAGTGGATTCATAGACTACAAGATGTTTCAGCTGTTGAGAACAGGAAATGAAACTTCATGTAAAAATCCTCAGTGTTCCAGTGTTTTTTTGAGAATCCCCAGTACACAGCCTGAAAACATAAAAAAGTTTGGGAAAAACTTACTAATTATTATATTTCACTTTTTAAGCATAGGGGACAACCACGGTTTCTGCAGTGAGCTAGAACGTCTGTTAGACCTGTACACCTCACCTGGGTGTCATTCAGACCAGCATCAGCACTGTGCTGTGTAAAAGCTGAGGAGAGTTACAAGACACACTAACTAAAAACTGCAGAAATACACTGAGAGCTCATCCAACCCCCTCACATGCCACCTGCAGTAACAGCTTGTAGCAGGTGCTACAAGAACCTGGTATTACACTGCTGTATCTATCACCAGTATGCTCAGAAGAGGATAGTCTCAAATTGGGGAAAATTAGCAGGTCTCTGCAATACTACTGAAAAAAATTGTTCTCTTAAATTAGTGCCTCAAAGCATCATATTGCATATCTCTACCACTGCATGGTAAAGGAAACCACTCAATCATCATATATCATATATATTAACTGGTCAGTAAAGGACCTTATTTCAAAGACCATGCTTTGAAATACTTCTTTTAATTCTATCAAAGAATCCAGGAATGATCAGACAAGAAGACTTTACTCTGCCTTAGCACGTGATAAACCTTCCATAAACGCTAAATGTAGCACATATTTAAAAGAAAAATAAAGAGCAAGACCTCATTTTCAAAGGCTTGTTGGAAAATAAATAAGAGAAAAGTAGCTTAAGAAAACCCTATTTTTTTAAGCAAATAGATTAGGCAGACAAATAAGCACATATATTTACACAACAAAAAAAGTTGTTCCATGCCTATTTTCTGATTACACTTCTTAAATTAAGCCCTTGTATTAATTCCAATCTGTGAAGCTCAGGAGAGAATATATGCATTAATCCATGCCAACATTTACAATAACTATTACGATAATACTAGATTATAATACATCATTTGCACATATACATTTATGTTCTGTCCTGTGGGTTTACTTAATATTGACCAAGAGACTCCTACACACTTTTAAAAAAATATATCTATGTTGAGAGATAAAAGAGGTTAAACAAAAATAAACAACATTCTGATACCAAATCTTTTAGGAAATTCCATAAATAGTGGCCAAATTCTGCTGACCTCACTCATATGGAATAGTACCGTGATAAGCAGTCATGGTAAAGTCAACCTTGCTGAAATAAATAGACAAGTCAGTAAGCCTGAGGGGGAATATATCCTGCAGGTGTACACATTCTCCAGCTATGCCAAGTATGTATGAGCAACAGTAGAAATAACCAGGGGCAATGGGACTAAAATTAGGAAAAAAAAAAGCTAGACTTGATAGCACCATAGTTTTAGTAAACATGTGGTCTTAGATATTAAGTCCTTTTCTTCCTAGATGAGTATTCATTATTCTTAGGCACTTCCTAGGTTCAAGTGTGTATGTTCAGGTACAGGTTTCTGCATCACTCTTAAGCATTTAAAACACTGCAATACTGTAACCAAGTTTTGCTTCTGCTCTAACCATCTTTTCTTACTCAGATATTTACACATATAACTTTCCTGTGTAGCCACCATGTAATGAAAGGCACTGGATATCATGCTGAAGGTCAGAAAAAATTACATGCTTACACACTGCTTATTTTACTTTGTAGACAGGTAGTAGGCAGTGCCAACTCTGATTAAGTTTGGCTATAATTTCTTTTTCAACCAATTTAAAAAATTTATTGCAAAACTGTCAAGATTATCACCCGCCTACACTAATGTTTTTGGGGGAATTTCATGGTCCAGACATTAGAGGGAAAAAGCTAGGCTGCCCCAAAAAAATCTGCTTTCATTCAAGTTATAACTTAAAAAATGCTGTTTGCACATAGAAGTGACTACTTTGAATTTAATAGGTGATGTCTCCTTCTGTTTTATACATTTGGATCTCAGCAGTGCTATTCCATCACTTTCAGCTCTTTATTATGGTCAGCTATACTAGGAGTAAGAACAACTGACAACCAGATGAGAAACAAAAGGAATGACTGAGGTGGAAAACAGGGGAATTAATTTGGTGGTTGGCAAATTGAGGAGGAGATTAAGAAGTGGTAGTTGGTAAATTAATGAGATGACTAAGAAGTGATAAGGAACCAGAACAAAGAGAGAACACTGGTTGGATTCACATGGCACGAGACTGTTGAGAGGAGTTGAATGCAGGGAACACAGGGTGTTAGAGAAGATGGTGGCACAGGAAGAAAAGACACTTTCATGGTTAAAGCCACCAAAAACTATGCAGGATGGTAAAATTCTATCCCTGCATGGGTAGACAAGTAATTTTTACCATTAATATAACCTTTAATAGACAGTACATAACTGTGTGCTCTATATTTCATAGATATTTACTTGCCAAACTGGAGTCTCTGTCCCAGGTTTTGTAGACTCAGAGCTCCAACAGAACATGCTTTACTATGTTTTGAAATGTTTATATTGCTGTATAAGGCTAACTGTTTTAAAAATTCAGGTCCCAGGCATCTAAAAATGAGATTTGTTTTCTATCTTCACCTTCCTGAGACTGGCAGAATACTGCTAAAATGTTATAGAATGCTAAAGGGAAAGAACTTCTCCCACACTATGCTTGTTTCCTGAGATAGCAATCTTTCTGTATGTCAGAGGTACAGATTTCCAAATAACACAGATAACAGCTTGCAACACAAGGCTTTTTAGGAAACTCTTAACTGCCCCTAGAGAATACAGGCCCAGATATAACTATGTTATTTAACAGCTTTAAGAGCCAGAATGACCCATAGAATTGCTCTGAGATCTCAAAGTTTGGTTAAAACAGATACATTCAGAGCACATAGCTATTGGATATTTTTCCTCCCTTGCATTTTTCTAATGTATCATTTGTTTTCAATCATTCTCTTAACGCATACAGAAATCCTGGAACTAGGAACCAGGGTATTGTATAAAAAGACCTCAAAAGACAGAGACATTAGTGTCTACAACTCAAAAAATGAACCCTATGGCTTGAAGAATAAATCTCGTTATACAAACTTTCCAACATATTAACTGTGAAATCCTAGAGACCTTGGCCAAGAGTTTTCACGGAATGAAATGATGGTTATCTTTTGAATGTTTGCAATTAAACCAATTACGATAATTCATCAACTAAGAAACATAGGGGGACATTTGAAGAAACTATAACTATGGAAGAAGGAAACACTTTTTCCTCCATGAGGGTAACCAAGCACTGGTACAAGTTGCCCAGAGAGGTAGCGGAATCTTCACTTTTTGAAGATATTCAAAAGTAATCTGGACATAGACTCTTCTGGGCAGCTGGCTCTAGGTGACCCTGCTTGAGCAAGGAGGTTGGAGTAGATGACCTCCAGAGGTCCCTTCTGTGATACCTGAGGGATGTAAGACCACCTACTGCTGCAAGAACTGAGATCAGCTGAAGTGCCTTCTTTTACACCTCTAGACTGAAATACTTTCTTAAAAGGTAAGTGAAGCAGTGCAGGGTGCTTGCTAATTTTCTCATGTAGTTATTATTTACTTCTATATTTATGCAGATGTATGACATCACTGCAAGTAAATTAGTGTTTGTACAATGTTTTGAAGATATAAGGCATTTGTGTATTTTTGCATTTGTGTATTTGCACAGATACTATATATAAAAATATTTCTGTTTTTCTTGGACAATAAAAGCAATTCATTGCATTTTTTAAGGTCAGTACTCAAAATCCAACTCCCCTGTATGTATTATTCATCTGAGTTGATTATACTTTAGCTTCTTTATGGACTCTTTAAAATACTCACTAATAAAATCTTATTAGCTTTTTATTATCCACTGTCTCAAAATACAAATATTGCAAGCTGCAGGGATTTTCTGCTCACTGTGAGCATGACTCTAGATTACTTAGCAATCAATGCATTTGTTATACAGCTGATGTTTCTGAAAAGGTAACAAGTTTCTAGTGTCACTCAGGCAATTTGCAAACATACTTCTGCCTTTAAGGGTGCTCCATTTATTTCAACATAATATAGTAATGTATTCAATCTGGGTAAGCTACTATGATTTACTAACACCTTCCTTTAGTTGATGTTCCACAGCTGGTTGAGCAAAAGTTCTGTTAGAAACACACTAGGTATTTAGGACCTTAACTCACTACAAATCGTTTGAAGTCAATAGGTAGGATTTAAAAATCAATGGAAGGATATGACTGAAAAATGCCTCTTCCAAAGCTATAATGGTACAAATATTATCACTGAGCACTCAGTTATACGTAAGATCTGAACACCTGAAATAAAAGCCTAGTGATAGAGAAGCGTGAGATGACATTGAAATAAATGTGTTTAAATAGCTCATCTGATTCATCTCACCAACAAGAATACATGATTGTCTCTAGAACAGACAGGCATTCACTGTAGCAATGCTTTTTGTGGTGGGGTACTTCAAAGTCTGCTATTTTAGAAGTGGTTACAGAAGGACACTGGTGAGAAAACAAAACAAATGTTTAGTGAGGAATTACATGGCTGTGAAATCATACACTAAGGATACTCTTCCCAACACATTTCATCCAGTTTGCATGAGTACTTTTGGTTACATTAAAGGTAATTTTGGTGAAACATACATACTAAGATTGAGGAAGCAGTTACTAAATTCACCTGGCAGAGTTACAGGAAGTGTTAATTTCTATTTTTTGGTCTCTTAATGGCACATGATCCTATCTCATTTAAGACCAGAGTTGTTCACCTGACAGTGAGTCAGCACTCAAAAAGAAAATATATCACTAAACAAACTGTTAGAAGAGTGGTCCCTATTAAGAAATACAATTAAAATGTAGTACATGCATTAAATCCCCAAATACTATCACATAATAAACATACAACTCAAATGTGGCTATCTCAAACATTTAAGTACCACAATAATAAAAACTATGGAAACAAGGGGATGAACACTGTAACATCAGAAAAAATGCTACTCTTCAGGAGTCAAATTTGCTCTTCAGTAAACAGAATTGGTACCAACATTAGCAAAAGAATAATCATATACTCTTGTTTATCAGATGCCAAATGAAGATAGGAGATAATGAAGTTTAAGTTCATGCAGTGGCTGATGTTGAACATATTCCCACTGCAGTTGTAGCTGTACAACTGCACAGCCCCGTCTCTGGTCAGACCTGGGATGGTTTTGCCTGTGTTATGACAACTTGAAAAGAAATGCAGCACCAGCAAGGACTTTTGGAAACAGAAAGCAAGATCTGTAAACAACTCTCATTTCTTGCTATGCGAACATGCACTTTAAAAAGCCTTGTAACATTTCATGAGCTTCAACCCTCTCAACAAATTGCGTTTGAAATTTTCCTGAAGGCAATTTTTTTAAATTAATACAAATACTTATTCCATTTTATTGCAAACTGAAACGTTTCTGTAATGTTTCCATGGCAAACTGGGTAACAATACATTTAATGTTTCCATCAAATAAATTCTATTTCGATTTTAAGCATCTACGTAGAATTATTTTTTTAAGCTCTACTCCCAGAATCATCTGAGATTGTAAAACTCTAAACCCAATATACTTTAACAATTTCAGCTGTTTATATCATTAAGACCTGCAATTCTCAATTACACACATTATCCCCTTTGCAGTCAGGACCTCCTGATCCTTCCATTCACAGATTATTTCAGGCTAACAGGTAACGGTGTGATTACAGCCTTTGTACAGGGCTTCCACCAATGGTAAACAGATTTGAATTTTAGCCCTGCAATATGCTTCATCAACCTGAATTCCTGGTTCTGCAGCAGGGAATGAATTTATGTTTTGCTTGCAGGTTTTTTTTTGACAACAATCTATGTCCTATATGCCAGGCATTACTGATGGAATGAGCCAGCCTGGAATAGTGGGTCGTGTGGCCAAGTAGTGGAATCCCAAAAATGTTCCCAGAACTCTGAGGTCTTGTTTTCATTTACTGCTCTCTGGAAATTCAGGGAGACCTTGAAGTGGGCTGTTTAGGCAATGCATAAGTTTATAAGGCCTGTAGCCTTATAAAACTAGGCAGTCTTTTTTTATTTAATACAAAGATTCAAAGTATTTTTGTACAAATGTAACTAGTGATCCAAACAAATAATTTGAAATCACCATAAAAATCTTCTCTCCAAGAATTACTAGAGAAAATAACTCCTTTTGATACAGAAATGATAATCAAAATTTATCTGTATTCTCAGAATTGAGGTATTTATTGTTCCACAGGAGTAAAGATGTTGGATTGTACTGGTAAGGGTGTTTTTGTGCATTTCCCGATTAACTCCAGCATTGGATACTCAAGGAAACATCCTTCAACTACTTATTTTGAAAGGAGTAAGGAAAAAGATGAGTTTGCTGAGGACGTTAAGAGTATACTTAAGTCACACTTTTCTGACAGAGCAGGCATGGAAAGCTCATGGGGGTATACATCTACATCTACCTCTATGGTGTCTCAGAACCAGGTCTTCCGCATATTGTTGGATGTGCTCAGTACATTGCAAGATTGAGCTCTTAGTCATAAAAAATATACTTTACTTATAAAAATACAGCAGATGTCCTTCCAAAAATCATACCTTAAGTATTATTCCCTCTCATTATGTTTTATACATTCAGAAACAGACATTTGAGAGATACTGAGAACAGTGCAAAAGACTGTTTTATATTTATAAAACGCTCATTGCAGTACTTTTAAGCGCCAACTGAAAGAAAAGTTGAGAAAGGTTTCATCCTCAGAGAAAGTCTGGTCCAAGTCGAACTTTTGTTTAGCAACTTGTAAACAAACGTCTTGGAATGCAGAAAATCTTCTCATTTCTTTCCAGCCAAGGTAGTCTCAAACACATCAAGTCCTGCTTTGAAGTAAACCTGAGCTGAATTGATGCTGTTCAGCACCTCTGACAAGGCTGCTCGAATGGTCTCATTTGACTGATGTAGTTTGCAGTGCTCCAGTGCCTCTAGCAGTACTGAAAACTGGCTTGTCCTTTCATCTAGTCTGTAAAGAATATTTCTAAAAGAGAACAATGGAGAATGGTAAACTTTTAACTCAAAACAATCCATCAGAAATCATTGAGAAACCCTGCAAGTACCAGCCACACTTTACAGATGATACATATTATGCAGAGTAAAGCTAACCCATGGCAAACTGAAAGAAAACTGCATATTTATTACAGCTTTGTAAACTGCATCTGTTCATTGATCTAGGTGATCATATATTGAAACATTCACAAAAACCATCAAAGACATCTCACATTCCTCTTTGACCATTCAATATTTTAAAATCATAAGCCTAGACCTATCACATCCCTCATGAAGCTTCTCATGTCTCAGCTGGATTCCATTTATTCCCCTCTAAAAAAAGTTTGGTTATTACTGTGGACCCTAGGCAGGATTTTTTTTTTTTTTTATCTGCTCCTGTTATTTATTTCACACTTCAGAGGTGAAATTCTAGCTGCGTTGAATTCAATGGTAAAACTTCCATTGCCTTCAGCAGAGCATTTATTTCATCAATAATCTTTTGTGGCATCAGAACAAGAGCAACCCATCTTTAATGTCACATACTTGAGGAAGGAAATAAATGGAATGTACAGCTAAACCTTTGTGAAACAAAATCTGTGTTTTCCTATAATATGTGCAAAACTTCTAAATGGCTCATATAAAAACACTTGCAAAGGTAGTGTCTGATTCCTTGGAAATGTTATCTGTATGAGGCATAGAAGGCTCTGAATTAAAAATGAGTCAGTGATTTCAACGAAACTCTGAAGCAGGTTATAAATGTTATCTAAAAGCAAATGCAATCATTATCCTAATTAGAGCAGCATGTAAATATTATAAATCTCCATCCAGAAGCTCCTTTGATTGTAAACAGGAGTGAAATTTGAAACAGGAAAGCTACATGTGATTTGGTGCAGGACTTTATCCTTAAGTACAACGCAGATGTTCAGGGCAGGGGAGAAGCTGTTTCACAGACTGAAATCAGCAAGAAAGAGGACAATTTAGTAACCTGATTGCATGACAGAGCAGGCCCAATGGCAACCCCAAATTAGTAATAAAACTGCCAAGTACCTACAAGACCTATGACCACAAAAGTGTACCTCATTATTATAAGTCACCTAATCACCAGTCTACAATGGGGAATGGTAGCAAAGTAGCCCAATAAATGACACCACAGAACACAGACAATCTTCTGGTGTGTTTTCCAGTTTGAAAAAGCGCTTTGAATGAGGGGCAGTGTTTTTCAAAAATATAACTCTTATTCTCATAGCGCAATTCTTCAATTTGTATGGTTTTTACCTTCTTATACGTCCAAATCCAGCAATATGCAATAGGAATGGTAAGTTTTTTATCCCCCGAGAGCAATACATGTAGCCATTTCAAGTGTTCTGCTATGTAATGCATAGTAGTTATAAAAAGAGGAAGGGAATGGTTCGAATCCAGCACTGCAACAGAAGGACAGCTTACAGAGTTCAAATAGTTCATCACTGACCTAGATCATTTAAACCAAAACAGACCTGGAGCACTCACAAGAACAGCTCAGCAGGGACAGAAACCTTGGTCAAGAAGACAGTAACAGGCACATGTGGCAATAACTTCTTCAGCTTGCACTGTGACAGTCACAAGAGGAAAAATGCCTGCTTCCTCAGCTTTGAGCTAGTGCTGCTGTTCCTTCAGGCTGATGCAGCTTACACGCAACGGTGACTAAAGTTATATGAACTATTCCTAAAGCTTCTCTGTGATATAGTAAAGTAAAGCTGCGTATGTTGAGAAACAGATAAATTCTTGGTTGGTTGTTTTTTAAGGACAGGCTCGTGCTACAGGAAATACTGTGGTTTTCAAAGCAGGGATTGATTTTGCTCCCTCTGAAATCAATTCATGGACTCCTGCTGAGATCAGTGTGAGAAGAACCGGGCTTCTGAATAACTCTCTATAGTTCCCATTACTCACAGGGAAATAGAAACCTGTTTTAAAGGGCTGTTTTAAAATATTTAAAGGGTGGCTACAAAGAAGATGGAGAATCCCTTTTTTCAAAGAATCACATAGAAAAGACAAGGGATAATGAGTACAAGGTACTCCTTGGGAGATTCTGATTGGACTTAAGAAGAAAAATTTTCACAATGAGAACAATCACACATTGGAATAATTTTCTCGAGGAAGTGATGGATTCCTCAACACTGGACACTGTTAAGATTCAGCTGGACAGCGTGCAGGGCATCATTAAGATCATGCTTTTGCCAAGAAAGGTTAGACCAGATGATCCTGTTGTCCCTTCCAACCTGGTATTCTATAATTCCATGACTCTGTTAACAGTTCCTCAAAGCTCTTGAAAAGCAGGGGCAATGCCGGAGACAATCACATCACTTTCTACTCTTAGAGGCATGCGACAGTCCTATCTGATTGCTGGTGGCTGGGCGAGTTGTTTTACTGAGCTAGAATTCTGCTCTAAATGCCTACCGCACTAACATCTGGATCTATATTAGGATCCCTTGATTCCTTTATTGGGGGTAATGTCAACTGATAAAAATGTCATAAGATAACAACCAGAGCAAGAAAATCACCAGAGCAACATTAACTTAGGCTGCTAGAAATTAGATTCTAAAGAGGAGATGACCCGAAGACTGGGTCATTTGAAGACTCCTGAGAGTGGTAAATAGAAACAGATCTTCTCCTCACCCGTTTTCAATTGTCTTCTATACACAGGCTAAAGAGGTGGTTCACCTTGACATACAAGAGGTTAATACAGTTTAACTCTGCTGCTATTATTTTGAAATCACAGGTGATTCCACCGCAAATCCTCAGGCAGGTGAGCCACTGTAAAAGGCAAATATTCCTAGCCCATCCCACCTGACGGTGTTACAAATCAGTATCTAATGAGAAAAACTTAGTTGTTTGATGAATGAAAGAGACAAACAGTCTGCTGTCACAATTTAAAAGAATATCTTACCTTTTGCAACAGTAGTATGAGTTTGGCATGACTAACTGCATCGTATGACAGAACTTATTTTTTATTTTATGTATGCAAATAATAATACATAATATTATACAGCACCTATTTTTTCAGATTTTCAGCTAGGAATTCTCACCAGAGTCTTATATTTTTCAATTACTTATCTTTGCTTGGCAAGCCATGCCACCTCTTTGTTGCATAAAATGATTTCTCTCTTTATGCATGTTCATAAGAGTCAATTTTACTTCTTATCTCTTCCCAAGCTTCATCAAATGAAAAAAAAAATGGCTAGTCCAGTTATTACTTCCATGTCTTTACAAGTCAGGAAAGTGTTTTCATTAAAGATTACACATGGACTGAAAAATAAAACTCAGCTATTTCATTGGCACAAGATATCACTGTTTGACCACAACATGCATAATGACACTAAGAGACTTTAATTTATACTGTGAAATTCAATTACTTAAACATTCCTTAATACAAATTGGTTTTGTAGCCTACAGTTCTAAAACAACAATTCCAGTTTCTGGCCTAATTGCTTAAGTATCTACCTTCATCTTTAACTATTTTGATCTTATAAATATAATTCACAGAGTCAGTCTGGCCCATGCAAAACAAAAACAGCCTCCTAAACAGAAAAGTGCAATACATTATTGATGACACTAATGAAATTACAACACACAACATTCATCTTTATGGGCTTGTTTCAATGACACAACACAGTGACCTGAAAAGTGTAACACTGAAGTAGGAAACCTAAATAATAACTTCAGGCAGTACCATGAAAGAGGTAAAATGGGTCCAAACAAAAGAATCAGCCTTAGTAAACTAAAGCAAAGAAACCATAAAAATGAATTCTAAAAGAACCTCTTCTTTAACTTTTATGCTTTTATGAGCCCTTTGCAGGCCTAGGAACATAAACATTATTGATTAAAATAATGCCATTAGTTTTAAATGCTGTTTTATGTTATCACAAATGAGGCTGTAATGTCATCCCTACCAGACCAAAATGAATTTGACAAATTCTTGAATCACACTAAAAACACATTTACTTTAACACAACTTCAAACTATTTGGGAGATTATATTAAAACAACTGGATAATACAAGATAAAACTGGATTACTACATTATTCTTGTAATGAAAAAGGATTTTTTAGCTCACAAGAAAAGTTTGTGTGTTAGGTAATGTACAATACAAGCTGAATTATTCAGGTACTTACAAAATACTTCTACATAAGAGCTGATGTATGAGATTTTGAAAAGTAATTATTAAATCATTAAGATATGATGGCAAGTATACAGTCCCACATGAAATGAGTGAAGGTTTTCTCTGTGCAATCACATTAGAATTGTTTACAGATAAATGTCATGGGCAGTCTGTCTGTTCCAGATGTAACACAACGTGCTGTGACTAGAGCTGCTTCAGCATCCTCACAAATTCAATTTTATAAATCCCTGAATTATTTTTTCTTTGACTCTCCAAGACAAAACGTGCACCAGAACAGGGATTCTCTGCATTTGCCTTTCTCTTAATAATGTTCAGTTTTGAACGCGCTTTTCTTCACTAGGAGTTTGTTTTCATTCATGTTTGTAAAACATAAAATGTTATTAACTTGGTAAATAAATAAATGCATTATAATAATGTTTACATGCTGGGACTTCCAGTTCCACAGGGTGTTTATTTATAGGACATAAAAATATTATAAATTTTTCTTTCGTGGAACTGCATGAGCTGATTTATACTAGTTTATTTATACCAGTTTGTACCTCAGGAAACTTTATGGTGAAGGTACAGAAAGCTTCCCTTCCTTCTCTGGGTCCCTTATCCTTTTGATCTCCAACAGTACTTCTCCTTCTTCTCTTTTGTTTTTTTTCTAAACTTTTTTTACACCCACATACAGTTATTTTACCTTACCTATTTTATTTCACAGTACTATTGTGGCAGAAGGTTTATTTACAAAAGTATAGCTCCTAGCCATGTAAAACTAACTTTCATCAGGACAAAATGTATGTACTGGAAGTGTTATTACAGGGCTTTATCATTGATGCAGAGGGAAAATACTTTTCTATAGTGCCCATTTCTTGCTGTATTGAAGGGTGGAAGTCAGTGGCTCTGGGGCCATGTGATCAAACAACACGCACATGACCAAGGAAGATAGGGATACGGCAGCCCAACTTTTAAGGCAGCTTAGCTGTAAATGCCACTCTAATCCATCACAAACTCAGCATGTCATATTTAAGAGTCATTTCTTCGTAGTGTGTTGTTCCTAAATTTTGTTTGCTACATAGCCCAAATTTTTTAAGAGCCATCAACTGCCTTCATTTAGTTCTCTCATTTATAAGACTGCAAATTGTTCTACTGGTACATATTACAGAAAGTGAGATATTTAAATCACATACACTGAAAGATGAAAGTCTGCCAGAAAGATAAGTATTTGCATGGTATTGACAGTTGATAATCAACAGACAATATAGATACCAAACTTAAATGAAGTCTAACCAACTGAAAGGCATTTCAAAGGCACCGTTATGTGACAGTGGTAAACCAGATAAATTCTGTCCCTGCCAGATAGAAATTTATCTTGCATAAGAGACAGGAGTTAGGACACCTCTAATTGTGTCAATTATGGCAAAGGAAGGTTATGGTAAGTCTGCATTTAACAAAATCCTGTTGGGACATGGGACTACAAGGAGGTAATTATTATAAGAATAAGGCTTGTTAAAAAAATAAATGCTCATTTTGGCAGTTCTATGAAGTGTCTTGAGGTTGGTTTGCCTTGATTACCTGCCAAATAAATAAAGGAAAAAGATAAACTAAACTGTAATGATAGCTGGTTACAAGATACATTATCTTTTATTTCCTGTACCAGCCTGAGCTACGCTATAGGTGTGCCTGCCTCCAGTTCCACTGCTGCCACTCAGCCTCTCCTGGCTGAGTCTGGCTGCTGTCCCTTGCATTGCTTGGGCACTGTGGGCCTGGCTGGAGGGGCCACTGCTCTGCTGGCCATGGTATCCTGCTTGAACCCCCATCCTTCAGCGAGGATCCTTCCAGCTCCCACCACTCTCCACAACTTTCAGCTAAACAGGGGACCCTGTCAGACTTGACTCTATAAATACCCATCCTAACCACACCTACAAACACTCCCATCTTTAAACCTGTCCCAGTGATTGTTACAGATTCATCTACTAGATTCCAATTTGCATGTACAATCATTCAAAATCCTACGGAAAAAGTGAAAGATCAATTAAAGAAATCAAGTTGGTTAAAGGTTGTTTGGGGAAATTTTCATGACCAAAGCTCAACATTTACAGAAAGCATTTGCTTTCTGTTCTGAAACTTGTAAGAAAAGGATTTTTTTGACAGTTGATAAATTACTGTCAACAGAAAAGACTGATAAAATAAAGCTAACTCAATGTTAATCTTGATTTTCTGATAAGAGGACAATGCTCAGTGAAAGCCTGGAAAAGATTACAGCCTGGATTCTGTATCTATGCCAACCTATAGCTAAACTTTTTCACTTTCATTAAATAAACAGTAATTACTTAATTTCTTCCTGATTTTTTTATGTTTTTGTGGTTTATGATAGCAAACCAGCTTCTAGTATAATACAAAATAACCATGAACAAATGGGACCTGGAAGCTTGATGCACTTTGCTAATCATCAGAGAACTGATATTCTGGAACAGCCTCAAATAAGAATAACAAAGCCAAAAAATCCGACTAGTTTAAAGACTGAGTTTGAGTAAAATCAGGCTTCAATATGTATGCAAGGGCTGAACATTAACATAACCTTACACTTGCAGTTTTTTCCCTGTTGAAAATTTGCTGAGTTTAGGAAATTTATTTCTTTGTTACTCTGGAGTAAATAAGATTAGTAAGTAAGAAGAATCATCTTCAACAGTACAGAATGACTTCACAGAATAGAAGTGGGAAGAAAAAGAAAAATTAGGATGCATTTGTTCTTCAGAAGTTGCAAGTGATTATTTATCACTGCTAAAGAACAGTCCTCAAATTAATTAGGCATGATTTTCTCTAGGGTTTTACAGAAATTAAGTGACTTTATCTAGAAATTTCTGAAGAAGCCACATAATAGACTCTCAAACCTTAATGTACAGGTGGTGAATGATATATACCCATAGAACATAAATATTCCTTGAAAATCCTCAATATTTTTTCTCTAATTTCTTACAACCAGGATTTCCATTTATATTTAAGTGATGATGCATTAAACAAAATTAATATTACTGTATTTTAAAAAGTAATCTGCTGGCAGCAACTGATATGAAATGTACTTTGTTAAATTTCGTAGCTGTTTCTAAAATATGTAGACATGTTATTCTTTGATTGATTTATGCTGCGCTTGTTTTTCAAGCTACAGAAGCTTATGCTTATGCTGAATAATTTGGAGGAAACTATTTTTCTTTTAAGGATGTCTCAGTCTGAAATATTCCAATTCAAAGCAGATGTGCTACTATTTTGAAAAACTTGAGGGAAGTGAATTAATAAAATTATATTCAAATGGCTCACAGCTGATGTTTTGAGGACTTCATAGGGTATTTTAATTTAGAATTCATGTAAAACTGCTGATTCCTAAGGAGGAATACCATTTCTAAACAAAGCAGCAAGCAGTGTCCAGTTTTTGCTGCAGTAAATTTCCTTGACCTTGACCCCAGTTCTAATCCTGACTAGGTTTATCATCTCAAATACCTCCAATACCATGAGACGCGAGACCATTATCATCATAGCCAAAACCAGAAGGGTCATTAGCATGAGTTAACTATGGATAAAAATTAATTATGTCATAATATGTTCTTTAAAGAAATGCCTGAAGTTATATTTTTATTACCTTCAGTGGCGTGCATGCACACAACATTAAGACTTTTTTTTAATCCCACTCAAGGTAATTTTCCTGTTAATGATCTCACTACCGAATTAATAAGCCCTGTTGCCTGGGTAATATGTTAGTGTGGGGAGTATTACATATTAACTATTTTTTCAATTAATTCCATTTATTTCTGTATTATATTTGAGAAATGTTCCTGGCTAATATTTCAAAAATACATGAGTGGTTCTTATTTATCATCACTAAAACCATGTTTCTTGGATCTAAAAAAATGTTATCAAACCTACTGTTTATATGAAAAATGATATAATATATAAACTAGTAAGTTTCTGTCATATTTAATAAATTCAAAATCTAATACTTCATAAATCTTTCTCAGATCAGAGACTATTTTCCTCTGTAACCAAATACTCTTGGCCTATTTAACACCATAAGCACAGGCCTGAGTGAGATCTGCCGGCAAGGGAAACTGAATGCAAGCTGTATCCTAATCAGAAGGCTTGCTAGGTGTTGGCATGATAGCTCTGCACTGAAGTTCACTGAATAGCTCTAAGTGAAAGGATTTTTACAGTTAGCAGAACAACCACTGTGAAATGGCCTAAGACATCTAATAAGGTCGTGTACTCAAATAAATGTCATTATACAGAAACTCCACGTTCTTTGCAAGGTCAAGACCACGCACATTTGTGGAAAACATGAAGAACTGCGTGTCCTGGATGAAGTCTTGTCTTAAGGGCAAGACAAAACTACAATATAAATAATAATATTCACTGTATCAAAACCACAATGGGTCAGATGCTCACTACAGATAGAACTCTAAGTGTACAGACCAATCTAATTAAAATGATGGAGGAAAATTCATGAGAAATACATATATGAATAATAAATTCAGGTATGTACAACCAGGTTCACCATTCGTATCAGGGAAGTGAGGAAAACAGTTTCCAGCCATGATATAATCCCTAATTATAATTTTTTCTGCTTGTGCAGGTGTAATGAAAAGATTTTCGTGTTCCCTGTTTAAATAAGCTTTAAAGTGAACTATAATTACATCTCTGCAGATGGCTAACTTATGTGGTGAACACTCTTTAAATAGCAAAAATTTACAAGAACAACAAATACAGTCATTACTTCATGGCAATTAAATGTACTGGTGACTGCAAAGGAAAAGCCATTTGAATTACCACTCAGATGGATCAGGTGTTTTGAGCATGAGTTACACTCACTTTATTGCATCTTCTCATTAGTGAGAGAGGGCATAAATTAGCATGACCATCGGTCATGAGAAAAATAATAACCATAACAGGAATTTGTAAGAGTATTATCAAACAGGTAATCATTACTGACATAGGCTAGGGTAAATTTGTACCTCCACTCACAGATGAATGTTAAAGAGTCAGTATCCCAGAGGATGAAATTCTATCTGTCTGGCCTAGAGAATGAATAAACACAATGTCAATAACCTCCAGATGGGCTCGGAGACCTAGGTCAGAATTTAACTCAAATTATGATTCTAAACTGAAATTAGTGTGCCAAAAATGTTATTGCATTTTTAAAAAGATAGTGGTAGCTATTGAAGTGCTATTAGAATCAAATGTTCAGGATTTGATTGGAAATATTTCTTAATATGTACCACCCTAGTTAAATTTACATAATTTCTTGTCATGCCATTAACTAACTAGTTTGTCTCTGCTTTTAGGATTAGAAAAAAATGACCTAGCAGTTAAGAATTGCAATTATATTCTTATAAATTATTTTCTAATTAGGTGTGACTTGCAGAGATTACTCAGTCTATTCAGTTTTATGGTAACTTTTTACTATGCCATAATAACTCTGGATACCAACTCATGGTTGTCACCGCTTTTATAAATCCTGGTCATCAGACACATTACATCTATTTAGAGAAGTATATAAACAACGAACCTAAACTTTGCATTCAAAGTTTGCTACCAAAGACTAGGAGGAAAATCATCTTCCAAGAAAGCATTAACTACCCATTTTCCAAGCACTGCACAGCATCTCAAATGCACTGACAATGCATTGCTGCCACTGTTCACCTAACTCATGAAACTTCTTTAGCTTCACCACATTCTTGGGAAGACCATAAAACCATCCTTGCAACATTTCCTGTGGTTTTGGGGTTTTTTGGGTTGTTTTTTTTTTTTGCCATTAGCAGTCCATGAAGTAAGATCCAATGAAGCAAGTCTGACTGAAACTGTGTATCACTTTTGTCCTGAATATTTGAGTTCCTCACCTCTAACTACAGTTGTATAAACTACAATCAGACCGCACATACACTGCAGAGTTTGAAGGAGGAAGGTAGAAGAAAATGGGAAGACTTTTTAGATGTAAAAAAAACCCCCAAACATTTGGACAAATGTGTACCAGAGAGTACGGAACTGAACAGGAACAGCAGAGCCAAAAAACACCAGTGAAAGATTAAGAGGTGAAACAAGTAATACCACTAATCGTAACTCCATTTATAAGACATGGAACAATTATACAAGAGAGAGATATGCAAATGTTGAAAGATAGAAGATATTAAGATGAAAAGTCAGATGGAAAATCACTGCTGTGCAGTAAGACAAAAATTCATTTATTTTGACTGAATGGCAAAATCTGACGTATGCTGTTCTAAACCCAGTACACAATTTTTTCCTTCTGAATCAACATAATTCTAACATTGTATTTATAAATTGCACATGGCAGATAATATTAGACAGAACATTATCTACTACTGCCAGTACAATAAGAATTGTTGCAGTATCTCCCACACTAAGGATCATCAGCACCATATCAAATCAACTCTCTGCTCCCCATAACACAACGTGAAAAAAAAAAAGGAAGAAAATACTCTATGGATTTAGCTCAGGTCAGTCAAAAATGTCTGAAAACTATGACAAAGTATACAGAAGTATTTTCTACTTGAAGCCACAAACAAAGAGTTCAAAATGAATAATATAATCTCCAACGAGTCTATGCAATGAGACAGAATTACTGCCTTCCATAGAAAGTCTGGGCTAGGTTTTCTTTTTTCAGGTGACATTGCACTACATGTTTACAGATGTCACTGTTTAAGATTAGCAGGATGTTTGCACCTTTAATGCTTGTCCTCTGTAAATCCAATGTGCAGTTTGTTTACACATGGAGATTTAATAAGGACTTTAATTTTCCTACTAAACATATCTCCAGAAATTAGGGCCGATGAATTTTGACACCTGAGAATCTGCTACAGTTTATCAACAAAACAGAAACAAATACAGTAGACACAGTGCATATGTCAGGAATGTATATAACAAATCTCAATCTGAAAGGAAAATATTTGTTCTAGTGAACAACAAACACTTGAGTAGCATGAGATTAGCAGTAATGAATATTACCTTTTTGTGTGGTGCTTAAAGCATCTTTTGATTTTTCTTTCATTTCATTACAGCAAATCCAGGGTGCATAACCTATCAATGCTTACAGCAAATATTTATTCGGTGCATTATAACTTATTGATTTGTTGTAATTTTTTAGCCAAATGAAGTGTTAATGTCACACCTGGCTATCCATGATAAAAAGAAGCAAAAGGAAGAAGTTTAACTTGCATAAAGGGCAGTAAAATTGGCTTAAGGTCTTTCTTGAAAATACAGATTGTTTTCAAAATCCTCACTTTTCACCTACTAATTACTCAGTTCACTAAATTACATCTACCAGACATAGCACAATGGCACTTTCTACAAGTCCATAAACAGTGGTGACAGATGCCTACAGCCTTAATGGACAGGTTAAACTTGGCAAGCTAAGATGAAACTTTTAAATGAAGGATTTACACAAGTTGACTTTGACTCTTTTATAAAATTGTTAAAAGAACTGTCAGTCAGGACATAACCAATCCCTAAGCAATGGTCTATTAAGTATAAAAAACATCTAATTGGGGCAGAAATGAACTGAACCCTTGTGTGCCTTTATTTTTTTTGACTCTACTTTTAAAGACCAAAGACACAAACTCTGCTTTTAGTAACTTTTAGATTTGCAAATCCTGCTGGGAGTATCACAGGATATTCTAAGAAACTCTGCATACTTATTACTGATCTATTTACTATTAAGAGCATCCATCAAATAAGAAGATTCTTCACAGACCTGAAGAAATCACTTTCAGTAAGAGGACAATTTACTGCACTGAGTGTCCTGCAGTTGATAATCCATAAAGTCTTCTTGATTATCATATTTCTTTGCAATATTGTTATTCATTGTCCCAGTGCCATTTAAGTGCTATGCCTTTCAGCAAAAAGATACAAACTCTATGTGAATTCCTAAGGAGTGCACACACAGACTGACAAATACATCAGGCTGACCGGTTGTCAGCGGCTGTGGTGATCAGCAGATATAAGAAATATACTAAAAGGAACAGGGGAATGGTCTTACTCAGTCTAGGCAAACTTAAACTTTGAGCTCAATATCAATACACACCAGGAAGATACATGTATCCATGATATTGCCAGTGCCAGCATTTTGGTAGGTATTTTGGTAGAGGGAAAAAAAGCATGCAAAGCATGACAGTAGACTATACAGTCTAAGAGTGTTAAGGATTAGCTGATGCACAAAGGACAAGGATGTTGAGGAAGGAGACAGAGAGACATTGCTCAGCATGGGTGCTTTTGTCCCATTACCTAACTTACAAACATTCATTTAGAGAAATTAATTTTGTTCTTTCTCAGAACCTGTGTAAAGATTTGGTTAATCAGTGAACAGGTGTCAGCGAGTACTTCCTTGATCTTATCAACCAAGCTGCTTTCACTGTAGAGAAACTGCCCCAGGGCACTGCTTCGATCTATGCTTATTTATGGCTGAAACCCTTCATTTAGAATACAGAGATAAAGCATCTTCTCCTGTCCCTAAGCAGGCAACTACAAGTGCTTTATTGAATGCTGATGAGGGTAAGAATTTGGGGGTTTCTTACTATGTATCAGCATTTATAGAATCATCTTATATCCTTGCTGAGGCCATCTCACTGAGAGGACAATATGGCTTGAGATAATTTTTTTTTACCTGTCTATGCACAGTGCCTAAAGTCACAAACCCTCTGCTCTTACCTTAGCTTTGTATGTGCACTGCAGTATAATCTATGGTTATTAATAGTTTTAACAAAATAAGATCATCAGAAAATATAAAGAAATGGTCAGCACATGTATACATTGTAACAGTGGAAAGCAAGAAATGCTAGAGGAAGAAAACAATATATACAAATTACTACTGATTATTCCATTAAAATAATGACAAAATATAAATCACAAAATTATCGATATTATTATTATGTTATGAGAAACAAAGACAGATAAATGAAAAATACCAGTAGCTATCCTATTTTGTTCCTAAACATTTATTTTGGGAATAGAAAGTCTACTCAGGGTTACCCTTGGGAATCATAGCAATTATTCAGGTACGATAAAACTCACAGATTTTGTCCTAACCCCAAATCAAGCCCCAGGGTAACCTTTGCAAAGCAAAATAACATTTCTCAACCTATTATTTTTCATTCTGCCTAAATTTCTGGATAAGACTAAAATACTCGATGAAAACTGTACCTGTATATTTCCAGCTCAGCTGGAAACAGAATATCATGGGGAAAATACTCTACTGTCAAATTTTCAGTTCAGTGCAATGAAGTTCAGGTAAGAAGGATAATAATCTAAACAATGGTGCTTACTTACACTGTATTGAACAATCTGCCAATGTCAATCATCATTACTTAAATTTAGTCAGGATATCCTAATATAATTATCAGAAATTAAAAAAATATAATTATGTTAGTAACCTTGAATAACTTTATTGCTCATTATAGATGAATAATGTATCAATGATGCCCAAATACTGCTCTATGACATTGACAGGAATGAGGCATCTAATTTACTAAGTATATGTATAGAGTAAGAGACTAGAGCTATAACAATGAGTGTACAAAACATGCAGAAAAAGTACCAGAAAATACATAGTAGCTTCCCTTTAGTGGGCAAACACATGTAGGTTGTAACCCACCTCCTGCAATAAAGCAAAAAAATCTATCTTTGTTTTTAATTCAAGTTCTAGAAGAGAAAATGTAGTGTAGACCCACAGAGCTGTGAATTAGGACAAACAGAAGCCTCAAAATGATGCCTAAACTTCAGCAAATTTGTCAAGTACTTTGATTAAGGTTGAGAATATGAGTCCAAATGGGTATATAGGAAGCAATCATTTTTCTCAAGAAGAATACGTGCTTTACTGTGCACACAAATTCTTCCTTCAGAAAGCTGTAAATTACAGTATTTATGGAATCTTAATGATCTAAACACAGTTGGAGCCTGAAGGTCAAGGCTGCAAACTGCATCCTAAATTTCTGTTTACAGAGGAAGCATAGTATTTATTGCTGCACTGCTTGTGCTGCTATAGTTAAAGGGCTGCCAACATTTCCATTATAAACCACTATTTCAGGGGTTTATAACTTGCCTATCAATCTTTCAACTGTGATGAAACATGGCATACAAGGTCCTGGCTGTGAGACTGATTTTTTGTTTTGTTTTGTTTTCTTTACCAAATTACAGAAGAAAAGCTTAAAGTTATATAAGAAAAAAAAACAAAAAGTGCATCAGATTTTCCAACTACTTCTAGTGTTCCTGTGATACAATTACAGCTTCAGAACACAAAATAGATTCCTATAACTGTATCAATTAATAAAAGGTGAAAAATAACCCAAATAAAGACACATTGATAGTCACTTTTTTTTTTCTCGGAAAAGAAACTGTACTGCAAATTTTTAATGTCAGGAAAGGAAATCAGAAATCTATCACTGTCCTCGATTCTGTTTGCATTAAAGGTAACTCTACTCTTCAGTTACATGCCTTGGCACAGAAAAAGAATGCATTCTTTTTAAATAAGTATCTAAATTATGATACATGAAGTGTACTTACTGGAACAGACTCCAAATGACATTAGGTAAAATAGTTCAAAGTAAAGTAAAATCCAGTCTTTTCCCACAAACTCTAAAGTAACCTTATTGTCTGCTGTTAAAACTTGCCTCACATATAATGAAATCTGGAAGGAAAAAATTACAAAACTTTCACTTCCACAATATCTACTTTGTCAGTGTGAATACCATGCTCTGCATCGAAGTACTGCAGAGACCAGGAAGATGAAAAATTTAACTCATAGCTGCATATCTAGCAATTATATCTTGATGAATAACAAACTTTATACTGCAAGCATTGCAAGAATTTAAACATTAGAAAACCTCAAAAAACATGTTAGAGGAATCCTAAGTTTTTGGTATAATTTATCTTTACAAATAAAAAACGGATAGATTCAACAATGTGCCTTGCGATGCAACACAGAGGCATTACATTTTGTTAAGCAGATTTACAGCTCCTTTGCAACACCACAACAGTTGTGACTATTAAACTAATACAATGAATCTTAGAACAAATTTGTTTTAAGGTGCTCTGGTCAGATCTGTCATTATCTCAACCCTTTGGGCCCCACGTTGGGTGCCGAAAGGACTTCTGTGGTTTAACATGGCAGGGAGCAAAACAGCACCCAGCTGTTGGCTTACTGCTCCCACAGTGGGGTGGGAAGAGAATTGGAAACAGGTAGAACTCGTGGGTTGAGATAAAGACAGTTTAATAGGACATCCCTAATAAGGGATGATGATGACGATGATGATGGTAATAATAATAATGATGAAGGAGTACTGTTTCCTTACTTCATTTAGTTCTGGTTGCAAGTATATTTATACTCTTAAATAACATCAATATCTCATTTACTTCTGTGTCCTGGCCCCTCTCTTTCTCCTATGTATGTCAGTTCATTTCTAAGCTCTCTTTTTTGAGTATGCCAACCAGTTTCCCCTAAAGTAAAATCTGGGTATGGCTTTAGGAACAGTTTTACCTGGGGAAGCCTGCTAATGAGCACTATGGATGAGCCACTGGCTATGATCAGACACAGAATCCTTCAAAATAATCCTAGTACGCTGTCAAACAACCCACATATGCCCTCACTGCTTAGCCCAGGGCATTCAAAACGTATCCTTGGGGTGAGCTATAAAGCACTACATTGATGGGCTGCAATACACTACTTCAGACATCTCATCCTGAAGCACATGCACACACTTTATCACTTCTCCTCAACAGCGAGAGGGTCAGGCGTTACTCAGGGCAGGCTTGATCAATTCTTGTTTTCCAAATTTCTTTTTAAGCTACTGATCGCTAAAAGCTATTTTTGTAGAGGTATCTATGGTGAGATATACAGACCTGTACAATTCTTTCTTAGAAAGTGAAGGATGGAATAATTACAACATCTTAAGGTCAACCTGGGTAGTACAGCAGAATGCATATTGGAGAATAATTCTAACAAGAGACAAGATGTTATGAATGGTGACTGACTAAGGACCTCTCATTCACTTCACTGTTCTGCCTTTGACTCGTCGAAATGCACCAAAGAACACTGCTATATCATTAAATATGTTAAATAATGCTACACAGTATCTTGTATAATTCTGAATCTTCAACGAACTGTAAAAAGTTTTAAATAAAACATTGGTGGAGCTTGTCAAGCAGTATTAGACCTCAAAATATTTTCTTCTTCTGAAAGCTTCTTGCACCATCTAACACAAGTATCTGTCATGCTGCCTGAGTTATCATCACACCACACATCTTGTTTGCAGTGATGTCATGACAGAAACGCTATAGTGCTGCATTCTAATGACCTGTTGTATTGTAATGAATTAATGTTTTCTCCAGAATGGATGAGGTAGGAAAGAATAGCTTTAATCTTGGATACTTACTGAGATTTTTTTTAAAAAGAGCATGACAGTTTTGAAAACCAAGCAATGCAAGGTTACGGTTTTAGCTCAAATGAAGAACATGCTCAACCTACCTGTAAAGTCCTGGAGGAGCTCGATGAACCAGGAAGCTTTTCTCCAAGCTCTGTAGCACATCATTGAGCATCCTGACTCTGATAGGAGCTCGCTCCTTGGGGTCATTAGCTGGGCGCATCTCATCCGACTGGAACAATTCTGCTGTGTCCCTCAGACGTGATGCCACTGCAAGCAGCTGAGGAATGTCTACTTCATCACCTAGGAACAGTAAGAGAAAGACAGTTGCCAGTGATTCAAAGAACATCACTTTTTACTCTTGCTTACAATTAAAAATTAATAGTCCGATTAAAACCTGAGCCTCTTTTCCATTTTAAGAATTATGTAAAGAAACAACAAAAGCCATAAATAACTGTGCGTAAGCTCTGATCTGTTTTTCAAAGAAGATCAGTTTGGGCTGTGATATTTTAAGATCTAATAAGCTATGAGAAATTATTTTGGGGTATAGCTTCAAATCTACCATTGGAAAAACAGGCACACACGAAGCAGTGACTATAAATAAGTAACTATAATATTTCCATCTGAGACAGAATTTATTCAATGCCATTTGAGGCTCCAGCTCTTAAGTTTGAAAGCTTGTGTTAGATTGCATAATGACTGCTGTATAGAAAATGATAATATGCAGAATTTACTTGAATTTTGTGGAACATTTTAGAAACCTAGAGGTTAACAATAACTGTAGAGGGGATGTGAAATTGTTCCTCTAAACCATATAACAATATAAAACATATAACAATGAGCCAACTATTACTTTACGTTGCTATCCAATGTACATCCAGTCATTATTTTCAAAACTTTCTTAACTTGGAGTATTAACTGTTACTTTGTTTGTAAACCTACACAGACACCAAAAAATAAAAGCCCACAGCAGTTTGGAGCACATCACAATTCCCAGTTTGTAGTCCAGAAAGAAGAATATGATATGTGAACTGGAGCATTGGGAATGTGCAGCCTATGTCCACCTGCAGTGCAAGTGAAGAGCATGTGTGGGCATAGGCTGCATTGATTTTTACAAGCAAATGGAGAGAGAGAAAGCAGAGTCTGAACATGATACAAAGTCATCAGTTAGCACAAACAATTCCTAGATGCAGAAATGATCTTTGAGGCCAAGATTCACTTTGCCTATTAAAGACAAGAAAATCAACTATTCTTAGACCTCTCAAATAATGATTTAATCAAAAGAAATCCTTCAGCTTTAGAAGCTGTCTCACCTTTAGTAGAATGTACAGACTCAGTGAGCTCAGTATCTTAATGACAGAGATGAGTAATCCAACAGAGTGGTTCAAGACACAAGTTCAATGAATACTAAAGTTCCTCATTTAATAAACACATGGAGAGATCAGAAATAGTAAATGGAGAACATCAACACATTTCTAAAGCTATTTACAGATGGAGTCTGAAAGATGAGCATATAACAGGAATGGAAAAGCAAACAAGTAAAACTAAGAAATTCCAGGAAATGCCTGAATATGTTATATTCTCCTTCTCATATGTAAAAAGAGATTTGCTATTGGATATATTCAGTGAAGGGAAAAGAGTTCATAGATCCCCATAGATCCTGTCATTCAGCTGACTAACGCATTCCAATCTAGCAAAACACAAAATGATCCAAAATACATGGAGAGACAGATGCTGGTGTGAGAGAAACTGTCAGATTTCCTGAGCTATCAAGATGAATTTCTGCAGTGAACAGACACTCCCTGTGAGAACAGGAGTCAAGAGAAGATGGTTTATGTCTGTTTTGGTTTGGGACAAGGTTGCTTTGTCAATGGCTCCTGGCCAAGCCACCTTTCCCTAATAAGAATGGAGAACCGCCATTGTAGTACCTTGATGTACAGGACTGGTATCTTTCTAATTGAGGCTGGAGTAAATTAAAGTCTGATCAAGTCAGGCTGATGCCTCATAAAAATATTCTACAAGCACATAAATTTGAGGTGTTTTGTGAAATGTCAGTATCCTTAATTTTCACATCTCAAAACATCCTTGAAGAACTTGCAAATTCCATGCATACAATCGAGGCACTGGGCATACCTTACCCTGGGATTTCTGTCAGTATGGAAACATTTAAATTCACCCTGTTAGAAAGAATCCTTTGGTTTCAGCAAAACACTTCATATTCCACATAACACACAACAATTTTAATTTTTATTTTGAATCCTATATAAACAATTGTAAATGTCAGCTCTACCTTTTCAATAGGGAAGGTGAGACAAAGGGAAAATACATCAGTCTATATTTGGAAATGAAGCCAACTAGACTACCCCTTTCAACATAAAAATCCTGTAAATGCTCTTACTCCTTCTCCACAGCATGCATTTTGCCCCCAAACCTATATTTTACTTTACATTTGTGAGTAAAAAGCACACATCACACTTAAAACCAGCACTCATTATAAAACAAACACCCAGGCCCTTCTTTAGCACTTAGTACAAATTCTTGAAGTGTCTATGGCTTGTGTTACTGCAGAGAACTAAGGACATAGCTTTAAGGGCATCAGTGTTTTTTACCGCAACACACTGAACTTCATTGCCAAGGGAAACTGTGATTTATGCTTTTCTCAAATGGACAAGCTAGGACTGGAAGGGCAAATGATTCTTAAATAAAAGGATGCATTAACTAATAATGTCCTAAACATACTGTGATGCTTCTACAGAGAAAAATAAAAAAAAACCTGTAAGTGTTACTTCACTCAAGAGAAAACAATACCACATTATTATATTTTTGTATTCTTTGTTCTTTCATCTCCAGTATGAATCATGATGAATCATCTAAGCTAGTTGTTTAGTTGATAAATACAAAAAATTTCAAGTACAAGAAAATGACTCAAGAGTATGTATACTCTTGATCAGAGAATTATACTGTTGAATTGCATTACACTTGCCAAATATAACTGGATTTTATTCCACCAAATAGGTATTTATTTTTATAGATATTGAATACAATAACCCTTCCCTGTGTAACTGATTGCTCTCATGAAAAGTACTGCTAGAGATTTAATATTTTAAAATTGTGTTTGTGCCCTCTGGTATGAATGTACTTGCCTACAGATACCTACAGGAGAATGAGCACAGTCAAACCAGCAGTTTAAGGCATGACATTCACTCTCCATGAATGTGACTGTGTGTTTGCATGTGAGAAAGAGGGGAAAATGCTTCAGGTTTTGATTAGCTTTCAAACTCAGGATCAGCTACGGTGTGTTGTATTCCCGAGGAAGATTTTTTTCATGCTGTGCAAAACAGGATAATCAGAACTGGCACTGGGAAATCTGAATGGGAAAGCTTTGTAGAAAGTACTCTAAAGGGGACAGAAACACAAATGCATGAACATCCCCAGTGCCAAGAATTTCTTACCATCAGCTTCAATTTTCCTACCATGACTGCTAAACCTAATCTGGTATTGCTGCAACAAGTCTCTTTTCAAAGGTTATCATTAAAAAGTCATATTGTAACATATTATTTTGCATGTCAATAGAGAGGACGCTATCAATGACTTTGTACACAACTGCTAAAACATATATGGCCTTACTGATACACAATAGATCACAGAAAATGCATTTTCCTATGATTTTTTTTTTATAGGCTGATGAATGGTTTGCCAATACTAGGACAGGAGATCCTTGACAGGATATTGAAGACAAGATGTCATTGTCTCATGGCAAAGAAGGTATTTCTATCATATATGACCTAAAAGCAGTAGCTTTTTCCAAGAATTCTACTGTGTGCAAGTGGAGAGAACACATCACTTAATAGCCATTTCCCCATCTTCCTGAGGAAAAGTTGTGGACAACGTTTTCCTGCAACCAGTCATACAGCCTGTCCTAAACGTAAGAAACATTGGGCAGGTGCACTCTCAGCGGGGTTGGCTGGCTGGCTGGCTGGGCCCAGAGAGTGCTGGTGAATGGGGCTGCGTCCAGCTGGAGGCCGGTCACCAGTGGTGTCCCTCAGGGATCAGTGTTGGGTCCAGTTCTGTTTAACATCTTCATTGATGATTTAGATGAGGGGATTGAGTTCATCATAAGTAAATTTGCAAATGACACCAAGTTGGGAGGGAGTGTCGACCTGCCAGAAGGCAGGAGGGCTCTGCAGAGGGACCTTGATAGGCTGGAGGGATGGGCTGAGTCCAACGGGATGAAGTTCAACAAGGCCAAGTGCCGGGTTCTGCACTTTGGCCACAACAACCCCATGCAGCGCTACAGGCTGGGGACAGAGTGGCTGGAGAGCAGTCAGGTGGAAAGGGACCTGGGGGTACTGATTGACAGGAGGCTAAACATGAGCCAGCAGTGTGCCCAGGTGGCCAAGAAGGCCGATGGCATCCTGGCCTATATCAAGAATAGTGTGGCCAGCAGGACGAGGGAAGTGATCCTTCCCCTGTACTCGGCGTTATTGAGGCCACACCTTGAGTATTGTGTTCAGTTCTGGGCCCCTCAGTTCAAGAAAGATATTGAGGTGCTGGAGCGAGTCCAGAGAAGAGCAACAACACTGGTGAAGGGACTTGAGCACAAGTCCTGTGAAGAGAGGCTGAGGGAGCTGGGGTTCTTTAGCCTGGAGAAGAGGAGGCTCAGGAGTGACCTCAGCGCTCTCTACAACTATCTGAAAGGAGGTTGTAGACAGGTGGGGGTCGGACTCTTCTCCCAGGCAACCAACAACAGAACAAGAGGGCACGAGCTTAGACTCTGCCAGAGAAGGTTTAGGCTGGATGTCAGAAAAAAGTTCTTCACAGAGCAAGTAATCAGGCATTGGAATGGCCTGCCCAGAGAGGTGGTGGACTCACCATCCCTGGAGGTTTTTAAAATAAGACTGGATGTGGCACTTAGTGCCATGACCTAGTAATCTAAGTGTTGGATTAAGGGTTGGACTTGATGATCTTGGAGGTCTCTTCCAACCCAGATAATTCTATGATTCTATGATTGAAACGATTTATAAAGTGCTGAGTAACATTGTATTGAATTTAACAGAGCTAAGAGTACAGATACCCACCACACCAAAGACTTAAATCCTTTGAAAACATAAATGAATGATGTTATTAACAAATATTAAGACAGACACATCCTTTTGTGAGGACATCCAGGGGGACTTCAAAACCGACTCAAGTATTTACACATATTATTTAACCTCAAGAATATGAGAAAGTCCAGCAGGCAATAAAATATGTTTAGGTGACTAACTGGACCAGATCCCAGAGGCATAAAATTAAGCCTAATGAACAAATCTTCCAGCATGTCATGCAGATTTCTCTTAATCTTTTCTACATTTACAGTTTACATTGAGTTGGAGAGGGAAATAGTTTACTAAGACAATGCAACTTAAAAATGGAAATCGCAGACTACACAAAATCTTTTGAAGAATCAAGAAATCCACAAGCCATGTTAAAACGTACAACTTCTCATCTAAGTAACCAGAAAAAAAAAATTGTCTTATTGGTTTCCAAAATGACAAAAACCTGTTACTTGACACAAGCCAGAGACAGATGAGATATTAAAGTCATGAGAAAAGTCATTAAACAAAAATTGAAAGTGAACAGCTGAAAGAAAATTTATCCTGCTGGCCCTAAAGCCTAGAAAATAATTTTCCCTCCCCAGAAGTGGTTCAGATAAATGATCTAACTGAAGTTAGAAGAAAAAAAATCAGTTTAAATCAACATTTCCTGTTACTCAAAATAAAGAAAAAAAAAGAAGAACAATAGCAGACATCTCATGTTCAGTTGAAGGAATACCAGCTGAGCCACATTTTTCATTTGATGATCATTTCCTGCTGTGCTTAGGCTGAACTAAACCAATGTTTATATGGCACAGAGCTAAAAATTACTTGTCTTCTTGGATGTTCATTGATTCCAGGCCAATGCTAGCCTACTGACTACTAGATCTTGACAATGATGGATGCCAAAGATTAAATAAAAGGTATCAGACTTCTATGATTGTGTGTTACAGAAAAGTGATACTTTATACTGTAGGGAGTGAATGAAATGCAGGGGCAACACCTCAAGATAGCAAAAAAATCTTTAAGTCTGAGATAAGATCTCACAGTCTACTAAACTATATGTAATGTTTTGCTGTGATTTTATAGAACTTACATCTTTATTTAACAGATCAATTTGAGAGTTCCAAAAATACATAAAATTATTTTTAAAAGCTCTAGCACACTAGAAAACCTGTATCACAGGCATAATTGGAGGAAATAGCAACATGATTTTACTTATCTCATATTTTTCCACTGTGAGGTTGGAATAAGAGCAGACTTTGGAGCAGTCTTTCAAATTTCATAGAGGTTCTTGTCAAGGATGTGCCGTTTACCATTTCTTTTATGTTCATTGAATTTTGACCAGAATACCAGCTTCTGAAATATCTCAGTTTGTAGACCTTCAAGGAATTATGTCAGAGTTTGGTAGCTAAATTATCAAAAAATGTAATCTTCAAGGACTAAGCTTCTTATGTGCTGTCCACATCGAATCTACTTTCAACTAGTCACTTAGAAAAGGAAGGAGAATTGGATCTTATTTGAATACACTAAGATATAAAGAAACTGTACAGGAAAAGGGAGAGAATGGGGGGAGGAAGACAGAAGATACTGAAGGATAGCCCTTATAGGTATGAGTGACACTGTGTAGTTTTAGAACATACAATTCCTCTCCCTCCTTAATCCACAAGACTTGAGCTAAGACAGTTATTCTTTTCATAATTGATAAGAACAAGGTTTACTGTTCTTTTGTAGTATAGTTAGTAACACAGAACATCTCAGTAACATACAACGGGTTTAGTTCCTTAGACCATATCAGCATTTTTCTACCAACTGTAGAGGAAAAAACTCCACCAGCCTGCAGAAGCAACAGGAATGGACAACTGCACCCTCTAACTGTGTTATCTTAAACAGCTGAAGCCAAGGGCTCTCGGCCTAATTGGCTTCTGTTGTCAACATAGAACAAAAAGCCTACAGAATGCTTGTTCTTTCGTCAAGATCTAAAATACCACTAGAATACAGAAAGAGCCAGAAATGAGTAGGCAACATAGGAATGGCTCCACAATCTTGATGGAGTGGTCTCATATCAAGGCATTCATCCCACACCTAGTGAACAGTGCTAAATCCAGAGTCTAAGAGAAGAATATTTGCATAATTTCCAGTTTACCAATCACTTCTGTTTACTTTCTGAATGAAAACTTTCTTGTCTGTCTCCCTAACCCCAACCCACTGTCCCAAACACACCAAGATCAGTTTCAAATGCAGTTTCCAACATCTTGGTCTTAATCAACTAAACCAAAAAGTACTGGTAAATTATTGTGTTTTGTCACATCTGAAAAAGAAGAAAAGTTAGTGTGCTCTGCCAACAAGGTGAGTTAGTGGAATATGCAAACAAGGATGATGACTGTGAAAATTAAGGAGCCAAATGGTGATGGCATTAGAAGCCCTCTCTTGCTTGTACTGAGCAAAGTCTTGAAGGGAATTAAAATCAATTTCAGCCACAGAGGTTGTTACCTTTGGCTGTAATTACGAGATTTTATCCTAATCATTGCCTAACTGACAGAGTAACATCAGAGGAAATACAAACATTTTAGGCCTTTATTTATCATCAAAACCTGTGTTTCATTTAGCTTTATATTATGATACTGTTTAACTCCTAAAGTCACTGGATGTCATCCAAGTGGAAACTGAAAATCTGTATCAGGGAGCAGATGACCTTTTTTTTCCTCTGTATTAATGGAGAACAATATTTCTCTAAAAAAAATTACCTTTAAGACTGTTCTGAACTTCTAATGCGATGTCGAGGGCATTAAATGGCAAAACTGGTGCACTGGCAATTTGCAACGTCACTTGTCCTGTTAGCTGAAAAACACAAGAAAAATCAAAAACCAGTCAAATAATTTCTAGCAGATTTAATAGCCAGCACTTCTTTTGGAATAACAGACATTTTCATTACATTGGTTTTTCAAGGAAAAATGAACAAAATATCATAAACACATCTGTGAGAAAAGGAATACAACCTAGACATTGTCTTTCTAATATAACAAAAAATGTTAAGAGATTACAGTTTACAAATACACATACAAGATTTCTGTGCAGTACTTTTCCTGTGGACATAGGATACTGCAGAAGTCTCTGAAGGGCCTCACTTTTGCTTTGTTTCAAAGAAAACAACTCAATGTTCTAAAAATAGAAATGAGTTTTATTGTTCTACTTAGTTCTCTGGTTTTAGTGATCGGATTTTGAGAGTTTACACAAGTAAAAAAAAAAAATCACAGACAATAATGAGCTTCAGATCAAGCCCATGGCTAAATGCAAGCTCACATAAAAACATACTTGCTTTTTGAATAGATACATGACACACACAGATGTACAACTTCCAAACTGGATAGAACACTACATTCTCTCAGTAACTTACAGAAATTCCCAAATGAGTGAAAGGGAGTTCTCAGTCCACTCCAGACTAGACATTAACACCTGTCATGAAACTCAATGGCATGAATGCTTCTTTTCAACAGTTCCAGAGATGAGGCCAGGGACTGACTGCCCTGAGAGGTTTTTTTTTCACTTATAGAAAATAGGCTCTCCTGCTGAAGGCTTAGACATGCTACGGGGGCTGTGTATAGAAATATGTCTTTCTGTTGAACTATACCTAGCCTGTGATTAAACAGAGGATTTCAGTCTCTAGGCTGCCAAGTCCATCACAGTTCGTGGGAGCTATAAAAACACGCTGACAAAAACATGCAAGAAACTTCCATTCATCTTCTTTGTATCTTGATATTGCAAAAAGGGAAAAAATAGCTGTAGGGCTGTGCTCTAAAACGGAATGATGGCTGCAGGTGATGGTGATTTTGTTGATAAAAATGTGGACTGAATAGAATCATATTGTACAATACTTCCCAAGGTGCTGGGATAGGGTTAGAAAAATATCTATCCTTCAAAAGCAATATGATAGTTGCTGTGCTGAAAGTTGAATTGTAATTCAACAATACGAAGTAGTAGGAAAAGACAACAACCCAAAGTAATATTAAAACCAATAGTACAGCAATTGAAAAAGAAAACCATCTCCCAGGAAAGTGGATGAAAACAGGGTAATATCAGAAATACAAGTTTCTTGGAGAAAGATTAATAGAACCCAAACAATATTTCTAAGAAAGCATTAAAAAAATACTGGTTTTTGAGCTGGCCACAGGCGGATTCGGGTACAGAGACTGAGGGAACTTGCTGTATATCAAGTTGCAAACTGTCCCTGAGTGGAGACGTACTGAAAAACTACAGAGATTTACCTCTGAGAATACTATATTGCAAAAGTTATTAAAAAAAAAAACAACCACACCTTATATACAATGAGAAAAAAAACCAGGGAGGAATAATGATATGTCAGACTGTTATTAGCAAAACTACAGAACTAAGAGTGAACTTGAAGGAAGATGAAAAATAATGTGAATAGACATCTTTATTAAAATATTACACGGTAAGATCTCATTAATCTTTTCTCCAAACTTCCATTGATGCTTGAAGACCATTACAGTTTCTATCTTTGCGTGAGAGGTATTGTGGAAAAACAGAAATTAAAATTGTTCTGGCAAACTGTATCAAAATCACAACCATATAATCCAGCCATAAGCAAATGTAAAAAGCTGGTTCTGAAAGTCCAAATGCAAAATTCTTCCTTGTCCTGCAAGACTCTGTCAAGATATAGCTGCCTAAAACATTAACAACCTGTAAGCTTCCTATGGAAAAGCAACTGTGGCAATGAAATAACATCCTATTAAAGAGGAGACATTCTATATGGAGCCCAGACCCATTGAATCCTAAATAGTGCTACATCACACAAAATTTTTGAATTTTTCCCTGACATTCCATTTCTGCAAAAACCTTCACTAAATGGTAATGCAAGATATAGGTATATTTAAGGGAGGGGTATGAACAGTTATACACCACTACTGATACTTTTCAAACTGTTAACTGCAATGTTTAAGAACACAAAAGTAGGGAAAAAACACTTCTTTTCTGAGGCACGTAAGTGGCTTTAAAGAGAATACCCTAGGTAAGCATCTTTCCTTTTCATCATTATCTCCTACAGAATCTGGCTTAATTTTTAGAAGTTCTTGTATATTTGTATTTCTTCCAAGCAATTTTATTTTTCTTTTGACTACATAAGACCAAAGTTGTTTTCTCTTTCCTATTCAAATGAAGTTATAACATCAAAATCTTACGACTGACTGAAGCATTCTGGAAACTTTATAGTATCTCTGTATATAATACTGCAGACATTTGTATGTTAGTAAAGAGGTAACGGCGGTGTTTATTAAATCCCGCACGTCGTAGACTAATCTGGAGGAAATCAATCACATAAAGGAAAGCTCAGAGCATTGATTTGAACAGAGTAAGTAATAATGCTGCAGAAGCATACATCAAACCCACATAATGCAGCAAGACAGAAAAAGCTACGGATTTCTTATTTATAGTCTTATTTTTGGATATACCATTTCCCCCGAGTACAACACTGACTATATATGGAAAATAAAGACAAGCTTCTACCCCCTTTTCCCTGTTGAAAAATGGTTCAGACTGACTATTGAATTATTAAATGCAAGAATAAGTCAGCAAAGAGCAAAGACAACAATTTTCTCATAAAGTGAAATGCTAAAGCAGCATAATTGATTCTATTCCCATACTGAACTTGTTGTAATACTAAAGATAATTTCTCAAATAACATACATAATAATACACACACACTAAGCACAATAATTGATGTAACATATGCACAATTATCAAGTCTAACAAAAAATTTATAGTTCAAAGGCTAATTGATTCTGAAATGCTTTGCTTATACAATTTAACATGAAAAAATAATGAATAATGTTTCCACTGCACTTGGCTTTGGGAAAGGTATTCTTCAATAAACTAAAATGGATTTAATGAACTTTCAATTATTTTAGAGATAAATATCAACATAAAACATAATTGTAGCGTTATACTGTATATTGCAAAATAAATCAATGTTCAAATACTGGTGATAAGATGATTCATTAGAGGGGTTTTTTTGTGGGTATGTGACACCTGTTTTTTCAGTGAGTTAAACTCAGTTTTTAAAGCAACTTTCATGGCAGCTATTCTAACAGAAACATGACAACACATATTAGAAAGAAGATACTGTGACAAGACAGTGTAGTAGATCTGTACAGAGTCCCAGCTACAGACTCAACAAACCTCTGTATGCAAGACTTCCTACTACAGACTCAAACAATCCTTGTAATCGATCAGTGGGTGAGCAACTCATTCAAACTCTGACCATTAACTTCCTTACTTTTTTTGAGTCGTGTTTGCCCTCCCACCTTGCACCTTTCCCTTCACACACTATCTAAGGGGTTCATGGATGAAGAAAGAGCATGGAAAGATACTGTGTTGTTTAGGGTGATCAATACAGTGTATTGAAAACAGCTTAACACTTTTTTCTTGTAAAGGTGAATGAAAAGGTTTAACTTTTGTGGCTGGCTGTTGCACTATCTAATCTCAGGTGTTCACCTCTTTGCATCAAAGAGTGTCTCCTTCCACACATACTGACTAACAGAGTGATCTGCTGCGATCTTTTGACACCAACCCAAACGTAAACAACGGTTGCAGTCTCCACATCCATGCAAATAAGGAATAAATTTCTGCATATATTAAGATTGTCTCTCAGAACCACAACATTAGCAATCTTGAATGTAAAAATAATCAGCCTTCCTCAACCTTTCCACCCTGCAAAATTAAAGAAATATTTTTGATAATACAGGCAAATCTTCTGAATTTGCTTTCTGCTGGTTTCCCCCACCCTCCTGCAACTTCCTTCACATTATCAGAATTTTTTTTAGTTAAGCATGATAAATTGAGTCTATTTAAATGAAACCTGTGATTTTAGCACCTAGTATTACTAGATGAATGGCAGTAATCGTGAGATATGATCAATTAATGAGCATTTTTAAAACTGGGATCTCAACTTACTGTAGAAGAATTACCTGCCTAATCAGTCTACACAGCTGTTTTTTATACATTCATCACCTTCCAGAAGAGTTAATTGACTCATACAAGGATAGTCAGAGGCAAGAGTATGAGAAAACAACCAGTTCTTTGACCCTCAATTTCTCTGAAGAACCATACTCCCTAGATTAGGCAAAGAAATAGAAATCTGGTCACAAAAATGTTTGCCGTGCACTAAAGCTACCAACTTTTGAAAATTCAGTGCCTCTCAAAAATTAAGTAGTACAATATGTGTTTTTGTTCATACTAAAACCTACCTTGGCACTAGGGCATGTATTTACACTACAGGTCAAAAGATATTTTAGGGTATCTGACATTCTGTTCAATGTACTGTATTGTAGGTCAGTAGAGGGCTCTCTGAGAAAGGAGTACAGTGAGTCTATGGCTACAGTAGGTGAAGTAGAGCATAGTAATTCACAACAGATAGTTGTTTCTGAACAAGTATGACTCATATCTGAGGTCTTACAAATACCAAACACTTTATTTCAACATCCCTCTCCATCATGGAAAAGTTTTATTTACAGTATACAAAATACTGATTAGGAAGTAAAAGGGGTAGTGAACATCTGCAGGCATCCTGAGCAAAGCAAACAACACTTAACTAATTGTATTACGGTGGCACACAGCACCGAGAATACCAAAAGTTACGTATTAAAATACCCCAGAATCATGGTAGCTTGGGCCACTTACTCTGGATTACAGAAAGTCTCCATTTACATGATCATACACTACATTTTCTACATGGCTCATAATGAGATTCTGAGACCCTGAGAAATTAAGGTCAAAAAGTATTCTCTTCAGTGATTCATTTGCTTAAAATCTAATTTGTTGGCCAACTAGGTAATACACAGCTCTTATAGCAGTGAGAGTACATTTCCTACAGGTTTCATTCACAGCTGGGAGGGATTCTTCATCCCACTGCTTTTCAAGTACTTGCACAAAAAAGAAACTCATGCTTATCTCTGCTTTGTTTCCTGTGTATGAGTAGAAATTCCTACATTTAAAATTATAGGTATAGAAAGTATATTGAAAGATATATTTTGAGTACATTTAAGTGCATTTAAATGAATCTTCTAATATGTGTATACTCAAAATATATTTTAAATTGTACTAAGTTCTAGTGAGTAGTTATACCCCTTGACCTAGGTTTTAACTCCATAAGGTTATACAGAGTTTCTTTCTACTCCTACCTTCTATTCAGATCACCAAAGAAAGGGATGTGAGTGAGGACATCAAGGGGTCATCACACTGCTCCTCACACAGCAGCAGAGAGCAATCCTCCTCTCTTCACCCAGCACAGAGCGGGCAAAGGTGCCTTATGCCCTGTGAGACATCACTGTGCTCTGGAGCCCACTGTCACAGGACGTGCCATACAACAAGAGCACAAACAGGTTACAGATGGGACTAGAGAGACCCATGCAGGGCAGTGCACTGCTGACTACTAAAAATGATGTTCCAGATTCAAATTTCAACTGCGGTCATAGAAGAAATACATTTCTTCTGAAGCATCAGTCACTGGATATGGTTAAAGCCTGGGAACGGGGCTGAAGTCTGGCCCATTGCATCACACTCTTCTTACCACAGTGGCAGAGAACAGGACTTATTAAGTCAATTTACAAGACAACAGATTTATTTAGGCTTGGCAAGGCACAAATGAACTTGTACTCAGGATGGTTTGTTTGGAACTGAGTCAGAGCCATTTTATATCTGTTCAGAATACACAGGGTTAACGCTGACACAGGGAGCCATGAAGTTAACTGTAATGCACAGCTCCTTCAGTGGGCAGTTTAACAGTGTAGAAGCATGGCTAGAAAGGGAGAGTTTCTCAAGTGCTTTCTTTTTTTTATTAATTCACATAAACCGAAACTGCACGTCTTTCTTCATGTATTTGAAGTATATAAGTAAATAGCAATAATCTTGCAAAGAGTTTCTAATCATTTATCTCATACTTATATGTGTCAAATTCTAGTAGTATCTAAGTGCAAAGAAAATGTCACATTAGCTTCTAGAAGGGCCACTAGATTCAAGCCTCTTGTTAAAAAAAAAAGTCACTTAGATTTTTTCCTTAGTGTGAGTAGTTATGAGCATGCTCTTCTGCTCTTCATGAGCTGTGGGTGAAGAGACCAAACCATGACAATACAAATCTTTACATCATTACAAACCCTCACGCTAGTTTTCTTAAAGAGAATTTTAAAGTTTGTTCTAGTGTTAATTCTTTTTTTATTTCCAACTTTAAAGCCAGGTTGCTCTGGTTACCAGATGCAGACTTTGAGAGAGACAAATACAGAAAATTTTGCTTTACAGCTGAACAATTTGCATATAGCATTCCCAGAAACTAAGATGCCATCGTTACACAGAAAGTGACCTTTTAAATACTTTCATTGTCTGACCCACTTCAGGTTCAGCAGGAAGAGGGGGAAACTAGTCCTAGATCCTTTTCAAAGAAGCAATGTTAATTGCCTGAAGCTGTTTACAGGCAGTCCTGAGGAAACAGGTTTAGCTATTGTTGTGGTAGAAAGAGAAGCATACAATAAAATGTGCAGCAAAATTTAATTCCAGATATCAGAGGCAAAGGTCTCTAATGACAATGATCATGTACTGAAATTGCATATTGGATAGACCTTTACTATCTTTAACAAAAACTATGTAACTTATTTTTTTGCATTTATTTGCATGTTTAATACAGACATTTGAAGGACAAAACATGCAGCTAGCTAACAATGCACACTGCATTACAGTTTTGGACAAGAAATGTTATTTTGTCTGGATTAAGCCATAAAGGAAAGTTTAAAAAAAAAGAAAATAAATGTCATCTTAGAATAATAGACAAGATATATCAGCTTAGATTTATGTGTACAGCAAAAAAACCAGGATACTGTGATTAACAGTGCATAATTCCAGAAATTATAACGTTCTTCCACTAAAGGCCGTCATTGCGTTTGCTACAAGTTAATGAATATAAGTACCTTTCCCTGACTTATGTATGTGTTTAGCACTCCAATCAGGATGTTAGCACAACCAGCCCTCCTTACTTGTGATACAGAGTAATCAAATAACAAGGTGATAAGACTCAGCAAGGTAATTGATAATTGCTTCAACAGTTGCCACACAGTTGGCTGGGTCCTGCCCGTCTATGAGCCTTGCAAGACAGACAGTAATGACTGGCAGTCAGAACAAGCAGCATTGCAAGACTGCACTTAATCACCCAGGTTCACAGGCACTCTACAGAAATATAGATCAGCCTAGCAAAGTGTGTTGTCTTACAGTCCTAATTAATGAAAGTATCTTTTCATATGCTTCAAGATGCACGTGTGAACCAAGAACGTTCCTGAACTAGGACCAATCCCAGCATCTTACATTCAAGGACATCCAAGCACTTGCTAGTTTCTTTTTAATCTGTAAAGTCAGTTCTTCTGTTAAATGTGGGACTCAGTCTGAAACTTGTGGCATTGTTAAAAACTAGATAATAGTCATCAGAGGAGTGCAATAATAAAGAAGTCTGCAATAGGAAGTTTCAACCACAGCTTTCACTTTAGACCTTGATATCATCTTTTTAATCACTCCCCTTTTACAGAAATGGATTTGATTTAATTGAACTCCTAAAAAAATAGTCTCTAATCACACTTCATCAGCATGCAATTATTATTCAAAGGAAACCATATGTACTATTAGGCACTCTTAATTAAAATAATGCATATAATCTGCTTCAGTACCTAGCAGTCATTCTCATTGATGTTCATTATTCTTTTTCTTCCATTATTGTGACAATACTTTTTCTCTTCTATTTTTTCTTCATCTACCCCCATTTCATTTATACACTTTTTCAATGCTAACAACCATGATATCAGGACACTGAGATGCATTAATGAGTCACCATCCTCAAAAACTCATTTCATAGAATGACCTTCAAAATGAGTCAGACTTGAATATGGAGATTTGTGAGAAGAGGATGAGGAAATGCTGTAAAAGGACCCTTAAACTATATTTTGTTTTGCCTGAATTTTATTTTCAATTCTGATTCCATACTGAAAGAATAATGTATGATAGGCAGCAGTCAGTCTTTAGAGAGAGAAAGACAGGATTAGGGGAGAACCAAGGACAACGGACAGAAGAAAGAGGAGTAGAAGAACTTGAAAAAAAGCACCAATTAGGGGTCGAGGCAATGATTCCTTGAGGAACTTGGACAACTTGGACAGTCAATTCAGCATACTCAGCAGAATAAGTATTACAAAGAAGATTAATGAGAACATTATGTACTAAAGTCTTCCCACCGTCCCAGACTCAGGAATGCTACGATATTTAATGGTTATACAGAGAAAATATTGTTCTTTTCTCTCTTACCACCTCTTGATGCAAAGATACCTTGAATTTTTCCACTTAGGTCACCCTAATCAGTGAGGACTGGAGCACTGACAGTTCATTACACATGACAGACCAGCCCTAAGGGAGGGACACTAGTGAACCACAGTGCTGAGGATCCAAGGGATCCAGAAAGTACATAGTTCAATAGTATATATATGTCAAAGAAAACACCCATAAACATTAACAGACATGTTCCACTTCAGGGATAATCAGATGGGTAGTATACCGAGGCCACCCCCAGATACCAGGATGTACTGCAGTGCTCACAAAGAGGCTCAATTTCTTGTTAGGCAATAGGCTCAATTAGGGTTACATTCTGCTTTTGTTTATAGTCACATGGTAGTTTACCAAGCCAGAAAGGTATTTAAGTTTCTTACTGGTGTCATTACTTAAATATGCAATTTCTGTGAATTTTTCATGGTATATTCAATCAGAATATTCAGTCATCAATGCATACTGGGCAAGATACATAGAATAAGAAGTAATCAGTTCATTAATCATTTGAAATTTAAATCTCGAAAGGAGATCTCATACCTCCTACCGTAATTAAATAGTATAACTTACCAAATAAAGGTGAGGGAAGATTGGTTGTTTTATTTTAAAGAGAAAACATTAATTAAAGATGAATATGTTAGGGACTAAGCAAGCTCCCGTCAGGCTTGGGGAAAATGCCAAGTCTGACAAACTCTTTGAGCCTCAGGGAATCCTCAGGTCACTTTGATGAACCTAGTAAAGTATTTTATAATTAGCTGGCATGCTCCTGAGGCTAACAATTTACCCGAAAAAAAACCCTCCCTCACTTTTCAAACTTGTCCCTTAACAACAATGAATAAAGACCTAACAAACAAGGTTTCTCATCACAGAATTTTTATATAAACAGGAAAAGAAAACTCAAAATGTCCTGTGCTATAGATGGACCTCAAAATTCATAAAAAATCCTAGCATTAAAACTCGAGCTGAAGATAGAATTGAGATTTCTTACCATGTCTGGGGCTGTAATAATACACCTGTTACTAAGGCAATGAAATTATGATCGCCATTTCTTCCCACTGCACCCTATCTTTATGTGGGCTCTGTATTTAAATTATAGTCAATATGATATAATGGCAACAACAAAGATTAGAGAAGCACATTTAAAAAGCACATAATTTTACTACACTGCAGAAAAAGTTACTACTTGCTCAAACAACAGCAGTTACTTTTAAAAGAAAAATAAAAATCTATACTTACCTACATGGTTGCTCCAGGTACTATCTGTTTTCAATATCTTATTATTTATAATCATCATTAGTGTCTAAGCACCAAAACCACATTAATGTCTCAGAAAACAATTCAAAAGACATCTATTCTAAAAGGCTTGTCACCTATCTTAAGCTTATCCAATAGAATCAAACAAAGAAGCGGGGGAATGGAATATGAAAGGCACATGACATGTGGGACTATCTGGCAAGCCTTGTTAGAAGAACAACTCAGGGCTCAACTTGTTGGTAAGTACCATAATTTTGTTAGCTTCTGGTCTTGTTATAGATGCCATAGTTTTGTTTTGGCTTAATTAAAAGCTTATTTACCTTCAGTTTCAGACTAACTTTATGGAACAAACGAATTAACTTAAAGAGATCTCAATGTGGACAAATAGACAATGAGACAAGTTTTGCCTGAGAGGTAACAACAAGGATGGAGTTATGATGACTGCACTGAAAAAAGAAAATGAAAGGGATGTTGTTGAAGAGACTGGAGAGTGGATGAGAAGGGGTTTGAAACAGCCAAAACATTTAGAGAGAAAAACAAGTTGATGTTTGCTACACAACATAAACAGGAACCTGGGGAATTTCTGAAAGAGAAGACAGCAAAATTAAAAGGAAAACTCATAAAGATCATTTTGGCAAAACCCCTATAGATGAATTGCAGGGAGCAAAAAGACTTGCAAGGCAAATGTGTCAAGACAAGAGAGATTATAATACAGGCAAATGGTTTGATCACAAGGCCAGGGAGAAAAGGATGGATTTTTAGAAATACTACAGAATGAAAACATATCAGAGGCAAATGCTTAACCATGTCCTTCAGCACACTGTAATCAGTGTGTACTTGGCAGTTTCCCCATACTAGGTAAAATTCCAAATAAATTGTCCCCCAAACTGAAAAACTACTGCAGAATATGGCATTGATACACAGGGAACAAATTAGTAGGAGTGCTGACGGTACCCAAAGTGTTCAAGCATGCATGTGTATGTTAAATGTGCTTGCATACATAGATCAGAGAAAAACCCATCTCAAAATTCTTATGCATGTTAAAATTGAAGTCAGATGCTGTTACAGATAAAATTAGATTTTCAGACCTAAAAATAAAGACTTTGTAGACTCTAAGAATTTTCTTTTCCCACCCTTCCAGTAGAAAGGCAGTGTGTATAAGCATTTAATGTTCTCTGAATAGCTTTAAATTAAATGTAACTAATCTTCAAAAGAGTTTTGATATCAGTGTGAAATTTCTAGAATGTTTTGCACTATGTATAGATTGTATATCAAAAATATGAAACAAATATTAAGTTTTTCATTTGTATATTCAGAAAAACTAAAAATCTCTCCAGAAACTGCTCTGATCTCTTGGGTATAACATAATGCTGTAAAAGATTCTGTACTCTATTAACAATATATTAACAGAAACATAAAGGTTGGAAAAGACCTCTAAATCATCAAGTCCAACTGTCAGCCCAACACCACCTTGCCTATTAAACCATGTTCCAAAATGCCACAACTACACATTTTTTTAACACCTCCAGGGATGGCGACTCCTCATCCATTAATAAGGATATGGGTATTACAGTGACAATGGGGCATTTCTGGGCTGAGGAACTGATCACAGAATGCACACTTAACACTGGATTTAAAAAAAAAAGAAAAAAAATTCATTTATAGACCTGATAAAAAAGAGATGTTTTAGAATTCACTCCGTAGCAAAAGCAGTAGGTAAGAAGCAGCAAACCTAAGTTTTTTAACGCCTTTTAAACTCCATTTCACATTATGAATACTGAATTCTTAAAGTATTGGAATGATGAAAAATGGAAACGACACTCTAAATCTTGTGGTTTCTAGAAGCTGCTAATAAGTACTGCTCAGTGGTCTCAGTCCACCATTGGAAGGGTTGTCCCAAGAGACAGCCTGTAGGCATTTCTGTGTTGGTCCATTAGCAAGTGTTTAAAACTTCTATACTGAGAAAAGCAGAGACCAGACAGAGTATTAGATTAGACCACGACATTATGCTGATTATAGTGACATTCATTGTACCTCTAGTCTTCCAGCATTCCCCTGCACAAAAATCACAAGTCCCTGACACAGGTTTAATTATATGTCTTCAATGGAGTTTATTGCCTTTTCTGCTTATTGTGCTCAAGTAACAACTGACATCATTAGCAAAAGAGGGGATGAAGGGGGACACTACTACCAGCTAAGCCGAGGGTTTTGTTTGTGCAGAATATTACATTAAAAGAGCCCAGTAGCTATTAGTGATTATTAATCTTCGGTTACAATAATAGCCATATTTAACAAAAAGAGAATAGGCTATGCCGCAAGTCATGAAAAAAGTCTTTTTAATTGTCATCCCTGCTAGTCTAAAAGAGCCTTCACCCTATTCATTGAGTTATCATTCTGTAGTTTATAAATAAAGTGCTAATGTATATCAGAATTCTTTGATCTCAAAATAAAAGATTCTTTAACCAAAGACATTAAGAACACAGTAGTTAACAGGAAATTCAAGTTTCCAAGTATGAATTAAAAGAAACAACCAAAATTAAAGTAATATAATTAAGGAAAAACTACTTTTCATTGAATAAGAGAAGGGAAAAAAATTGTGAGCAGTCATACTGGATTTTGGATCAGTTTATCAAGTAAAGTGGCAAAAGACTTCAATAGTTAAATATAATCAAGGAAGAAAGGAAGGAAGTGTACAGTACTCTCAGGGAATGGACCAAATGACCTCAGAAGTCTTTATCTTAAGGTAAGAACAATAGGTAATTCATATGTCCTGAAACCTAACTTCAATTATCGTAACGATTTGTAGTATCCCATCCATGATATTTTATTTCCATCCTGATTTCATATTTGAGGGGAAAGATAGTCAGCAATACGTGATGTCACAAAATGCACCTAAATTAATACAACTAAAAAGAACTACGTGCAGTCATCTACACTATGCGCAAGCATTAACATAAACACTCAAGGTCACTGGAACTCCTAACATACAGTCTCTTCTATTGTGGCTTACTTATTAAAGAAAACGTGACTGTAACCTGACTTTAAAAAACAAAGGAAAGATTTATGAGAATTTATTTTGGCTTTTACTGAGCTAAGAAGAATCTGCTTGGTTCGTTGAAGGTGTTAACCGGAGTACATGTTTCCTGAGCCCAGGTTAGATGACAGGTACTAAAAAAAGCTGGTAACTAAAAGGGATAGAGTCAGCAAGCCAGCACGACCCCACATCGCTTATCTTCCAGTGCCACCAGTCACTTTGCAAATGGAACTTGAGCTTTGCAAAAATATTTCAAAAGCAACTACTGGCTCAAAGACGTCAGTGGACACCAAGCAACCCTAGCATTTCTCTCAGCTCTGATATTGTAATCCTTACACTCACAATCTGTTTCTTTGGAAAAGTGATCTTATTCACTGCACAGGGGTTAAATAAGGAAAAAAAAATCAGCAAAGCCTAATTATATACCATTCTATCAATCTGCATTCAGTTTCAATGATCTTTGGATTAGGCAGTTCAATACATTTTATAAACAATATAAACGTATAATTGCTGCTGTTTAGTACTGTAAAGGATGTGTTTTGCATTTTACTCTTCATTAATTTCTTTGAATTAAAACCACTAAGCCTTGTAAAAAAAGGAAAGCAACTCACTCTGAGTGGACTAAACCAGCCAAACTGAAAGCGAGCAAGAGATTCTTTCTCAACATTAAAAATGTTTCTATTAAAAGCATGTGACACAAGATCTTACATATTTCCTATATGACCTCTAAAAGCAAGATTTCTAGTTCTGTTGCTTTTTGAGACACTATGAAAGCTAAGATTATTGGATCAGACCGTAATTTTAAAGTTATTAGCTTTTCATTCTCAAAGTTAAAGCTTAATAATATTTAAGATCCAACTAGTCATGTAAGAATGGAAGATTGAAAGTCCACTACCACTATGGAAAACAGTCCAGGAAACACAGTTACAGATCAGAGGAGACTGCAGCATTTTACCACAGTATATACTTCCCAATGGCTTTGCTTTGTTCTGTTCTTCGGAAAATACAAGAAAATCATACAGCCCAAAAAAGAAAAGTTTTGGCACATAGAACTTCACTAATGAGTTCCTCAGCTTAAGTTCAAGTACTTTGGATGAGCTCTTATCTTAAGTACAATGAAAGGCACGATCATACAAATACCTTTAAATGAGATACTGGAAAGTCATGGCGAGTAAAGCATGCATTTTGAGGCAAAAAAAAGGTGTGGTTTTTTGCTGTTGCTATGATATTCTCAGGTAGAACAGCTCAATTTTTATGATCTACATCAGTGAACCAATTCAAACCAAAATCTACAAACCTTGACAGTTTTTAATGGAATAAAACCTATCTCAGCAGTGTATGTCACAGTTTCTAAGTAATATGCTAAGCATGTATAGATTCTCCACTGAATGGAAGTTTTTCATTTCATTTATGTTCATAATTATCTTAAACTTACATGCAAGTCTTAATAGTAACCAATACAAAGAGAGCACAAGCAGCACTCAGAAAAACACTGCTTTCAATATGGTGACACATTGAAAATTACAGAATATGAAGTCAGACGCTGTGGGACTTTAAAAATGTTTCTTGACAGCTTCTGAAAAACAGCAAAAAGCAGTACCTACCCAAATGTATGTCAACAAGACTTCTCAAATAGTATAGTGCTTTGTAGCAAAATTATCCCTAAACAAGAACTAAGCTGCTGACCAAAATATCTCCGCAGAAGCAAGACAACAGAATTCTCAATTTAGTGAAAGCACATGGCAAAGTTGTTATAATTTCTGCTTCCTTTTGTCCTCTGCAGATCCTAGAAGAGAGTAAAAGTCCATAGCCTGAACTGTAAGCAGAAAAAAAGGTTCTAAAATTGAATGCATTAACCAAACCCACATTTCCATTTTTGTTTTCCTCACCAAGACACTCACTTCTTTTTTTTTGGTTTCTAATCCAATTTTGAAGTACCTCAGTGCTGTAAGAATCATTAAGAGTGAAGTCAGAACTTACTCATGAGCAAAATATACAATAATCTTCACAAAAATGCAATAATTAGCAGAAATAATCAAAGCTTCCAGATCTGCTCTTACTGAAAAAAATATGGGATTTCACCACATTTTTGTGTAAACAGTAGATCTGAGACAGCTGAGATCAAACAGCCAGCAACCACACTCTAACAGTAGGCTAACCAAAATCCTTGGTGAATTGTGGTAAATAAATTGCACTTATACTACGCATCACTATACAGAAAGACTAGAATCTAGCAGTCAGCACAGTTCCATCAACATAACAAAATGACCATGTTCAAGACCTGAGGAGTTGGCACTCCTGGTCTTCAGCTTCACTTTCCCCTAGAGACCTAGGGCAAGCAGAGTTACAGAGAGAAATGCCCATAAACAGCATCACTTCACTACCAGTAAATATATTGGGAAACAACTTTATGCACTCTAGTATTTTCTAAAGGCTTGTCATTTTAAAAACTTTGTATATATTTGTGAGTATTGATCTCTTCTGCTTTCAAAAAAACCCCAGGAAAACCTACCATCAATTTATTGTGCATATAAACGGAAAATGAGAAGTAGTTTGTTAACACTAACGTTTCATCTCCTCTGGACAGGCAGAATATATGGGGTATTAAACAGGATACAGATTTACAGCTTTTTATTTTGGAACTAGAGGCCAGTTTTTAAAAATGTGCCCATGTAGCTACTGGTTTTGGATACATAACTATAACATATCTATCCAAATCTTGTCAGAATTTGGATGCTTTTGCCTGTTTTTTTTCCACCAAGCAACAAAAGAATTTCTCTTGTAAGTATATGAGTGCTGGGTAAGTCAAAAGTCAAGGCCTTCCAACTCACAGGACACATCTCTTGCAGCAATGTACTTACATGGGCTGAAGTGCATCAGCCAAGAACCTTTTAAAAAGTCCTTCACTCTCCTGCAAAATGGTCTGGGAAACCAGTGACAGCAGAGCCCAGCAAGAAGCACAAAGAGGAGAGAAAAAACATGTTCCAGGTATGGGTAGAGTTTTCCTTGTAAAAAAGATGCTGAGTCTCTTCTCTGACAGCCAGTCAATGAAGGACTGATGATACTCTAATGACTGATGATACTCTAATAGTATGATGAGGCAAAAGCACTTACAGTAGATTCAGATATTGACTGTACACAAGCATCTTAAAGATTTATTTTTGTTTACTTCTGTTTAACTAAGAAAAGCAAATGGCTCTAGAGTATCTTTGTCCTTGCCTGGTAAATATGGATTAATTAAAAAACGTGCCAGATAAACAGAAACAAGATTTTAAATGGAATTTGTTCATTAAAAATCTGTCTTATCTGTTAGCCACATATTGTTATTTAGAAACAAAAAACAAGCTCTCTGAGGTAGACTGTAGTCAAATGTTATAGAGTGATACTGTCATATTTGGTGTGGCAGCATCCACAAAAACATAGCCCATTCTACAAAAATGGATGTTATGATAATATCACTTTGTTTCCAATTTTCTATCCTTTCACAGGTGTGATGAGAAGGTGCTCTAAAAGGCAAATTGTGCAGTGTAGGTCACAAACTATCTTGTTTTGGATACACTCTGCAGGTGTATGCATTTTTATGGGGCTTGGTATTAAAGTTTAGAAGTAGATGAAAAGTTGATAATAAAGACATAAATGCTATTATACCCTTGTTCTCTTCTTTCCTGCCATGACTGTGTTTTGTGAGTTTGTTTACTTCTAATAAAGTACAGAAGAATGAAGTAATATTCCTGTATGGAGTTACATCCTTTCAAATCTCTAGACATAAGCAGGAGTAATCCAACTGTCAACAGAAAATCAGCAGAACAAGTCTTTCAAAGAAATACAGCAATATTCTTAAGGGGGTAACTAACAATCACATCAAAATTGCATTGCCAGTTAAATACAATAAGGCATAATGGGAAATTTTGAAAAGAAATTATCTATAATTTCTGTTATTTTTTTTTAAAAAACATTCCAACATAAAAATCCTTCCAGTGAAGGATGTTTTAAAGTTCTGTAGTAAATGAAATTTTTCTTTTTTAAAAAAAAATGGTTACTTTAACAACATCTATTTAATATTAAATTTACTTAAAAGGAGCTAAATGTAAAGAATGTTAAGTGGGTTTGACTGATACAAAAGTGCTGTTTGGAACAGCAAATACCTTACTGTAATAATTTTGGATAATGCTCTACTTCAAAAGAAATGCTGCAAATGAAGCATTTAGAACATATAATTTCTAAGATAAGCTAGTTTAGAAAAGCACTTGAATGAATATCTTTAACATACTTTAGCTGGAAAGAAATTGTGACTTATAAAACAATTAGAAAAGTTGCATATAACAAATACTTGTTTCTCCCTATCCTGTGAGATTTTATTGTGGACAAAGTTTTCCTGCAAGACAAAGGGAATACAAATGAAAAATTCCCAACATGGTATGGGAAAAGGAAAATACAGAGACAGAAAAGTTTTGATTAACTCATATTCTCAAAATTCAACATTCAGTCAAAATATCTATTGCAAAATATCTATTGAGTTACAAGTAAGTTTTTTGTGCTTTTATATTTTTTTAAAACCATGCTACAATGTCATTATGGTTGTGGTACTTCAGCATAAAACAGAATGTTTCATTCTCTTGTCTCATTAGGATCTCGTGAGCCTTCTGTCAGCTGTAAGTTTGTCCAGTTTATCTCAAGATAAAAAGGAAGAAAAAAAGCTCAAAATTTTCCTTAGATATGCCAATCAAAAGGAATGCACTGGCTGAAACATCAAGTTCAGAAGAATATAATTCACGTTAGTTACTGCTGAATCTTGATGAGGCCCCATTTTCTTCATCACTTTGAGACAGGATGATACGTTACCCTGCTATTACCCCCAAATCAAATTGTGCCATATAAAGTTACTCAGTCAATGATTCCAACATGAATCCAACAATGATTTTTTTTATTTGCTGTTTTCTTAGCTGATAAGTACTTTCTTTAGGACCAGAGTTTCAAAAAAGACAAATAGGATTCAAATTTGAATTGGCCAGGGAGAGTAGGCTTGACACTCAATCTTCAAACACTCTCTTACTTGGCTGTGTGACAATTATTAAAATTCCAAATTTCTGGTGATTTATCTCATGCTCTCATGCAGGTTATGTTCATTTGTATTCAAAGGTACTGCTTTCTTTCCAGGCATGTAGTAAAGATATTCACTCTGTATTCACTTTCTTTCATGTGGCTATGTTTCTATTGTATTTTCTCCAGTTGCTAAACTAAACAGGACATTGTATGAGGTTTTTAATTCTGAGAGACATACCTGGTTTAATGTGATCATATAATTTTACAGTTTCTTATTCATTATCATGTTGTATCATGTTTTCTTATTATAGTATAGCTGCTAGCAATGGCAACAGTTATTGAGACTGTAGGAATTTTTTATTACATCAAAATGAAAATATTGATCATTTGAGATCAGAGTGCTGTTCTAGGATCACATCTCTTTCTTTAAGAAGGCCGCTCACATGAATGAGATGAAGGGAACACAGCCATTTCAAAAAACTTTTAAGCACAGTGTGGTGTGGTTCCAATGAATGCGGAGCCACCTCGCGCAATGTGACATACCAGGTGGTAATCTAACAACATTTAACTTTGCTGCCTTTAAAAATAAAAGCTAATGACAGAGCAGAGATACAAAGTATGTTGCTCATGAAAAGTTTAGCTCTCTCATTTTTTTAAAAGTTTGTTTAGTTTCTTGCTTGGATCAAACATATTTCTAGAGCCAGCTATTAAGCATGCACAGTGCGCTGTTGAGTTACCCAGCTTATAAATCATCAAGATCTAAAGATGGCTTAAAACACTACTTTTTCAGATTTGTGAATAGTCTTACAGAAAAAGCATAACAGAAAACATCCACATAAAGTTTTGGTTCCAGTCCTCTTCTCAGCTACTCAAAATAGAAAAGGGAAAAACTTTAAAAACCTACACAGGGTAATCTCTTCTTTGTATATGGTAAACTGGCTGTAGGAAGTGCAATTCAACCCAAAACAATACATTTTTATGCATATATCTTTCTGTTAAAAAACTGGTATTAATTTGTCTTTCATTTATTTATATGATTTGCCCAATTAAATAAACTGCGATCATTTAACCATAGCTTGTGGTAAGCAACATGGTTTGCTAAAAATGAATAGCACAACAAAACAACTAGAGTCTGAGTAACTAAATAGCAAATGAGTCTACAGTTCAAGTCTGACCAGATTTTCTATTAGGTACTGAGCAACACATAAAACTGCATTTCAAATAAGTTTACTAGTGGTAAATAAACAAAATAGTTACCTAATAAAATACGGAGATGATAATCTGCCTTCTCAGAGTTTGCTTTTCATTAACTCACCATAAATACTGACACTGCTAAAATGAGAAAACACTTTTAGGAATCTCACTAAAATGTACACTTCCTTAAGAGTCAAGTAATGTACATCCCTTAGATTTTCAGCAAAAATTGTCCAAATGGATGGACTAATCCTAAAGCATATTTATCAATATCAACCCTGTGACAGATTTATAAAAGTGATAACAGATACGCAAATTTTACCAATAAATCCTAAATAACATTTTGATTTACACATTTTTCCTGTACACTTTATGGGTAAAAGCAATTTATTTCTGAATCACAATTTTGGGTCTCAGCTGTTAGCATAAGAACTACAAATACAGCCCTTACACATTAACTCTTAGTTCTCATAATCTCCAGTCAGAAATCCCACAGTGAGTTCCTGAAGTCTAGATGTAATAATGAGTTTCAAAAAGGGCTTTGTAATCTGTTTCTCGTGCTTTCTTTCAAACCTTAAAATAAATCACATTCCGGGCACAAAGCATCTAGTTTTTTTGAAAAGTGGCAATTTGTTATTAGTTGTCAAGTTCAGCCATGATGCTTCTGAAAAAAACAATTCTACTGAAAAAACAACAAAAAACATGGAAAGGACTTTTCAAATTTCATGCATGTATTTTAAGCAGATCTAAGAATCAATTTGCTATAGTGTACGTAAAGAACTAATCTTCCTCAGGCCAATTTCAACACTTTCAGTTCAAATTTCAAAGCCTATAAAAATTATGCTGTTGCTGAAATAACTGCATCTATGCTACTCTCCACATGAACTTCTCACTGTCAACCTCACACAGGCACTAAAGCTTGTATGGCAAATCAGATCTGAGAACTGAAAACAAAACAAATCCCTAAAGCAAAACCAACAACAAACCCAAATGATTACTTTTCAGTCAGATCGAACTTAATCCTGCTCACTCTGTGGTAGCATTTGGATTATTTTAGGGGAACTGTGAAACTATAAAGTCTACGTCATTCATCTGATGGATACCTCTGATGATCTTAATTACTGTATTGGTTTCAAAGTCTTTCAAAAATCAAGTTCCAATGGCAGGTGCTAAGAACTTGACATTCGGCTCAGAATTTGATGGAATATAGGTGACAGGAAGGGAAAAGGTATTGAATCAGAAGCAATGTATCAAAGACGGAGGAAGCAAGCATGTCTAGTTATTTGAAGAATTTTTTCCTTTTCCTGAGATAGTTTTAAAAACATGAAGAAAGCTGAACTAAAAACTTAAATTCCAATAGTGTTCTTCCACAGTGAGGTAAAGAAATTATCTTAAAACCAAGATGTGTAACAGCAAAACTTTTAAGTTCACTAAATCTTTCTTTAAGTACTTACATAAATTTTTATTTTAATATATTAATATAATCCCTTAAATTACATATAAACTTTCTATTAAAAAAATCATTTGCCAAACCCTCTCATCATAGAATCAAATCCAAAACTCAGAAGTCACAGTGTGCGGAGCGACAAGCTCACTTCATACAAGGGAATATTCTCCATATTTCAAGTGAATATAAATAAGAGAAAAAGGAACTTCATTGATCTCCTTTTATGGTGATTTGATTAATTTTGCTTTTTTATGATACCTAGAACTTCTGTAGCAGCGCATTTATTCCACGGAGTGTAATCAAGTTTTTCAGTTGCACAAATAAAAGTATTTCGTCTTTTGACTTCAGAGTGCTACTCTGCTTCCTTTCAAGCTTTAGGGCTGAATTCCCATCTCAAGCACAGCATTGTCAATGTGGTATAGTAGTGGATAATTACTGATGGGATGTGGTGTATGTTTTATAATTTAATTCCCAAATAGGTCTTATATTCACAAAGCAGAACAATACTACAGATTTTACTAGAAATATTAAGAATCATACTTGCAGCTGCTGCCTCTCATTTCGCACCTGAAAATCTTATGGGCTCAAAGACTTTGTGAGCAGCTAAAAATATGACCAATATTTTCTTTATGTGCACAGTTCATGTAGACTATTGGCTCTTACACTGGTTGAAGCCAGAGTGAACTCCAGCGAAGCACTCTGAATTAGTGCTACAATAGAAATTAGCTCTGGGCTCATCTGTTTAAAACATATTAATTTATCTAACAGAAAGCACTAATAGTGAGTTTTAAAAAGTGAAATCTGAATGATTAACATAGACTGGCACCTTGTCAGGTGCAACAATGCTACTTGAAATTATATTCCTCAAAAAGATCTATCAAGGAAGCAACTTGTGAAGGAAAAAAAAAAATTAAAAATTAAGCAAACTTCACGCGTGTGCTCTAAGTGTGTTTTTTATGAAATTAACCAAGTTTCCCCCCTAAAATTATGAATTAGTGCAGCAAGAAGCTAATTTGAGCAGAAGCCAGTGATTTTTTTGTTTATTTTTTTTTAATTTGTGAAAATTGTGAAAGTTGTGAAAAAAACTCCGTCAGTTTTTATACCATACAACTGTAAGTATGTTGGACTAGACAGCTGAGCTTCTGTGGATTTGGATATTTAAAAAAAATATAAAAATTGTGTTACAATTAAAATATCTTATAAAAACATGGAAAATGCCCAATCCCTGGAGGTGTTGAAGACCAAGATAGATGAGGTTATGAGCAACCTCATCTGGTGCAAGGCATCCCTGCCCATGGCAGGGCGTTTGGAACTGGATGATCTTCAATGTCCCTTGCAACTCAAACCATTCTATGATTCTATGAAAATACCGCTAAGCAGACGATCTTTAATAACATTTCCTTTATTCTGTCAAAGGATTTGGATTTTGCAAAGAATGCGTGCGTGTACACATAGCTCAATAAAGACAGTAAAAGCATGATTCTGCCAACTGCTTTAAAAAAAGCTTAAACAAACAACAACAAAAAATAACCCCATGCTTAAAAACTCATCAAGAAAACCAAACCCAGCAATTATATTTTTATGTCAATAGTACAAAAAAAAGGGGAAAAAAATAACAATTGGTGGTATCAGTGGTTATTTTTTGGGGGGCATTTTTTACGAGACTGGGATAGTAATCAATAAAGAAAGGCTATTTCCCTGAGAGTCACTGCTCAATTTCTACTGCCACCTCTCAGTTATTTAAATATCATAACTTTTGAAAACTTATCCAAGATAAAGTGAAATCTGTAAGGTTCTCTCTCTCCAAATTAAAGAGGCAGAGCAGAAACAATACTGTTGGTTAGAAAAGTAGTGTGTTTTAGCGTAACAAGATGTCATAGTCACTCTACAAGGATTAAGATCATTTTGTATTCAACTGTTTTCACACTTTAATAACAAGATTGAAAAAAGTCTTCATTTTTGACAATGCTGACTTGCATCATCCTTAGTACATGTCAATTTTCATCTCACCTTGATTGCGTAGATCATTTTTTTATTGGATGCGCTGAAATTCAAGTGAGTTTTCATGAATTATGATGGATTAGCCATGCTATTCTCCCTGTCCAGGCAAGTTTGAGATAAATGACTGGACAGGCTATGATCCTTGGATAAATTACTCTCCTTGACTACAACATACATTGATGAATTGTGTCAGATTTCATTTTCATATCTGTCAGTTTCATCTCCCAAATAATAAACCCCGCACATTCCTGGCCCCATCAGAATTAGAAGGGGGTATCATAAGTCATTAACAAAAGATAATCACAAAGATCATGTTAAATTTGATAAGAAAAGGAATTAATCATGAAATTAAAAGTAAATAGTCTTAATATGATCCACACCAGTCAGATGCAAAAGTATTGCTATTTGAGACGCAAAAATATTGATATTTATTTTTTTATTTAAAATTAGAACTATTTTATCACAAGACAGTAAATGTTCCCCCTTGAGAATTTCATTCTTCTAGACACACAAGCACGTAAATATTAATAGATCACACCTGATGATAGCAAAACAGAGATGATTTTATTGCTTATCTGTAATAATTAAAAACAGATTAACTAAACTTTACAACTATCTTGGAATACACACATGCATTATCTATGTACCTCTACTACAGACATATCTAAAATTAATGGACTATCCTTCATCTACTGAAAACACAAGAAGTCTCTGAGATTCAAGAATTATCACATAAGAACACACTACTTTTTCATGAATGATTCTTCAAAGGAAATATCGTTCAGGACATACATTTTCTCAAAATAAGGTTGACAATAAAACTTTATCTCTATTTCTACATAATTATTAATTTTAGATGAGGAAAAGGCTGCAGCATACTAGAATATAATACTCCATTACTCCAGAACAATTTCTATCCTTCTTTGCTTCTAATCCTTCTGAAACACTGGTTTTCATTTATTGATTACTGGACTCCTTTCTTAAAACATTTTTAGGTCCAAATGCAGTAATTTTTAAGACTAGCTTAAATTTTGAACTAAAATTATTTCAATAGATAATCCAGATGCCAAATTTTTGAAAATCAATACTATATGTGCACGGTTGGAATTGGGCTGCAATTTATTAAACTCCTGGCCATTAGTTTTACAAGAAAGTATTAAAATAAAAAATAGCTTCTCAACCAGTACATGATCTCTGCTTATGAAATATAAATATAATTTCCACTGTAGGAAAGTACATATTTTACATTGCTTGGCCTTTGTGGTTAGATTGCTACAGATCAAACCCAGCCACTGACCCAAGGGACTGCTGGTGGATGGGGTGATCACTCCTATTGGATGTCTAGATCTCATCCACATTACATTAACACATGGGCTTGAATCTATTCTATTGAACTCGGAAATGGAAAGAATCATACTTGAACTCCTAAGTCCTGAAGGTAAAACTGGCCAGTAGAAGTGCAAGCTTATTGGCCTCTGCCCATTCTTGCCATCCAAGTGGGAAAACCATGTGAGTCTGGCACTCAGAAAGCCCTATTCAGTCATTAAACAATGACCTTTCCCCAGTAGGAATGCACTCAAGAAGGTGGAGTTTGCTTCCCTCAACTACATGCTTAGACTAAACTTGAAGAACTAACATTGAAAGAACGACTGGGGCAGAGAACTAACTGCTTTTATAACACAACTGAATGAATATCTGGTTTCAGGATCACAGAGGTGAAACACCGAGATGAACAGCATTCCCTGCTATAATCACTGCTTAACAGAACCTTTTGTTTCTCAAAGGTGCTGAACAGATCATAAAACCAAACCCTCTGATGTTATTGCAATACAACCTCTTCCCTTGTACATATTGAACTAAGAAGAAAAAGTCAGTTTAACTATCCTCACAGTTTCTCATACAGAATTTTCAGTTCACAGTTCTCTGAAAGACACTTCTACTGATTTTATAATTCTTGCTTAAGGCTACTCACTTATTCTTAGTCTAATATTACTTGGTCTAATCTTAGCTGCTTTAATTCTAGATTGTCTCAGCAATGTGGCAGGGCTTTTTTATTGTTATTGACCACAATTGCAATAAAAACAGATCAATAAACAAGATGTTCTTCCCGGGATTTTGTAATACCTTTGCTTATATTATTTTTTTGACTCTTTTTTTAAAGTATTCACTAGTTTTATCTCACCATTGTTAAATTTTATGAGATTTCTTCACATTGTCCAATGATATTTGAAAAGACAGTCTTTATTCATGCTAATTTTGTTATCCTTCATTTTAGGTGATCTGACAGAAAAGATATAATTTTAGTTTTTCAGCTATATCTGATTTAAACACCTGCGTATCAACATACTAGGAGACAGAATAAAAGAAAATACAGGATGAGCAAACTACAGTTTCATACACTGAAGTCTGCTACAAAAACATTTTTAAGATTTTTATCGCTGAGAGTACATCACGTTTCTCATACACAAGTAGAGATACAAAACAGTTCAGAACAAGAATTTCAAATAAAGATTATCTGTCACTGGAATCAGGTTTTCACAGCACACATGCAATGAAGGCATCAAAGATTAGGGCTTTTGAAACAGGTCCAGTCACTCCTATTATACTCTCACATTGAGAGTAAAATGCAAGTAAAGAATTTCATAGTGCAGCATAGTTACAGGGAAGGAAGTTATAAGTACGGTCAAAAAAATAAAATGAACAAATAGAACTTAGCAGTTGTGTTTCCCCAGGTATTTCTGCAAATTGTTTGCAAAAACGATTAATATATTCACAGCACTTAAGCAGCTATTTCTATCTCCTGTTAAAAAGCACTTAAGCAGATACTTAAGTTCCACTGCCTTTCCCTCGTATTCACTCATATGTAAATTGTATTATGTTAAACTAAAAAAAAAAAAAAGAAGAAAAAAGGGTCATTACTACATTACTCTTAGTAAAAACTTAGTCTTAAGAGGCACGTGCTGGGGAAAGGTTTGTCTGATTTGGCACCTTTCTTAAAAGATCTGAAGACAGAAAAGAGCTAATACAATAGACTCCTCTAGAATGTTAGTGTCTTATTTAAAGAATAACCCAACTTCCTTGCACAGCCACCAAATTCAGTACACGTATGCAAAGGACAAAGATTGAATCTATGGCAGATTAAGTATTTATTAACTACTAACATATGCCAATGGTAGTACTGATGTGAAAGAATGGATTAATAAAATGATACTCCAAAAAGTTCAGTAACTAAGTGCATGAAGTAGAGAAGAGTGGGAAACATAGGGGAAAATTCAAATAACCCCAGGTATATTCCTACCTATTGGAGCAGCTCACTTCAGAGTTGGTTTGTTAGTTGTTTTATTTCAGTGGCTGAACATAAAAAATTAAATGATTCCATGATTCTATAAACAGATGTCTTGACATTCCTTAAAAAATGCATGCATATGTCCAATTATTTGATATCCCTCATAAAAAACCCTTAAGTTTTCAAAATAAAAGCAACAGATATAAAATGAATGTTCCCACCACACAGTACAAAGTCACTATTGGAGAAGCTGGAAACAATAATTTGATTTGTGCAATAAATATACATTGGTTTCTTTGTACAGTCATTATCAGCAACCACCAGAAAAAAAAACAAACAAACCCAAACTAAGGCAACTGTCACAAAGATCTTCACTGAGAGTTTGTCATTAATGCAGCACTTGGTAACCAGCACTCTCATGGCTTCAGTACATAGTATAGTAATGCAATACATATTAATAGAAAACTGCCCAGTTTGTCACAGCCAGTAGCCAAAATTCCAGCAAACCCCGAACATGTGCTGAATTCCAGCTTCACAAATCTAGCTTCAGCCTCGATAGACGCCTCAGTGTTTGTCTATAGTGTCAGGCAAATGACCAGATTCTGCAAGTTAATGCTGAATTCAGGCGAGGACATGAAGTAGTTGCTCCGTTACTCTATGCACCATTTTTGTCCTGTAGTATTCCATTTTCTCACATATAAAATGAAGATTAAACAATGCTTCCTCTCATTCCTTCCTTATTTTCTTTTGCTTAGTTAGATTGCTGCAATTTGGAGTAAACAATGTCTTCCATAAGATGTACAAACACCACCAATCTTGGGTTTCTATCATAAGATTTAAAATTATACTTTATGTATGAACTTATGTTTATCCTGTGTTTGACTGGATGAGATGGAGCTGACTATTTGCTTACTTCTCTTAAATTGCAACTCTAGCTTAAAAAATGATACAAAGATTTTTCTTCCTTTTTCACTGACAGTTGACAGGTAAACCTTGAGAGCAACTGAGTATATTTTAGGTCTAAAAGAGGAATTCAAGAATTTTGTGGTTCTAAACAGCAGTCTAGTTAAGAAACATTCTGACAGAAGCCAATGTCAACTTTTTTAAAGAACATATGTTCTTGATGCAATATCAAAAAATTTAAGGAATGTGGAATTAATACTCTGCTGACAGTCAGAGAATTGAACAGCTAGGACAGTACACAGACAATTCACAGGAATAGTTTCTACAAAAACTGTATTACTAATAATGGCTATGTTTTCTTGTTCATTCAGCTTCTCTTCTTTATTGGAGCCAAAGGTTCTTGGTTATTTAGATATTTTCATAGTTATAAGAGTTCTCTATGCTGAAAATATTAAATTCCAGTCTCACAAAAAGAAGCCTAGGAATAATCTTGGAACGCTCATCTTGACATCTTTCCACAACTTCACAAAAAAATGGCACAGGAGGAAATGGAATCAGTTCTGTCCTGTAACACTTCTTCCATATTGAAATAGTCATCAGCAAGAAAGATGTGGAAAATTTCAGGACGGTAATGGAATGGTTGTTTTTTAATACCTGACTGAACCAAGTGAAGTTGTATTGGATAGTTCATCAAATTTTTACCAAGAGTTCTGCAATTTCAGCTTATTTTTATTACCTAATCTTTATACATCAGAGTTCAAGTATAAAGTACTAGAGTCCTTGAGGATACTTGTTTTTGGGAACAAAGAACTACTGAAAATTTCCAAGCATATCTACCATAACTAGGCTAGAGCAGATAGAGTCTGGCTAAACACAGTATGACTGTCTGTCAGAACACTTCATGTCTTTAGCTAAGTCACCTTTTTCACATCTAACGCTGAGAAAAACCCCAGACAGGTTTTCTTCCCTTGAATGCTGTTATTTCCCTGTTCACCACAATTCATACAGCATCTCTAAATTTACTGTGCCAGTTTATATCACCAGATTTGCTCTTTTTTTTTATTGCTGTTGACAATAGCTACAGAATAAAATACACATTGTCAGAAGGGAGTTTTCAGCAGGTTTGTATTTACCCTCTACTTGAACTAGATTACATGCTTTTTCATGCAAGAAGGCTAAAACAAAAACTCTCACTTGTGTGCTTAAGAGAATATGTGCTAAATCAAACCATTTCTGTAAAATACGTCTGTGCTGCTTTGCAGAAAAATTCAGACAAGTTTGGTTTTGTGCAAATTCAGTCAGACTGTCACCATAGACAATACAGTTCTGCTTTGCACATCTCAAATACCATTAAGCCATAAATACCAGTAAGATGGTCAGAACCAGTATAAGAGAGGCTGAGCAGTAAAACCAAATCAAGCTTTTAAGTTAAGGAGAGACTATCTCATAATTAATGTTTTACGCTGCACCTACACTGCTACATCATCTTACAGCAGATGAGAGCTGCTGAATCACCATGAGTTGCTGCCAGCTGTAGGAGGACAAAGAGAAAAATTAACAGTTATTCTGCAGTTTCTTGGGGAAAAAAAAAAGAAACCCATACAGGTGCTTTTATGTGTGACAGAGCATCCAAATGACATTGCAGACAACTCCGATAGCGTCAAGACAGGGTCAAACCCCCACATCTAAAAATTCAGTATCAACAGCAGATTGTCTTAAATATGGACATTAATCAGGTCCTCCAGCTTGGTTCTCACTTCATACACTGACACATACACTGTGCTTCTGTTATTATAACTTCAACAAAAAAAGAAAGATGCATCAATGGAATGCAGCTGTTCAGCTGCTTTGATGCAAAGGCCACTAGTATGCCTAAGCACTATGCCACACAGCATTTCCAGAACAAGCTGGTACCAAAAAGGGCATGTTGTAGTAGAACAACACATGACTGTGAATGTACTCTCCTTAAATAGCCATGCCAATAATAATAAGCTGGCAGAAATGTTTCTGGTAAAACTTTGCAACATAGACATGCAATACGTGGTTTATGAAAGTGTTTCCATTTGACATTATAGTGACTGCATCCCTGCCAAAACTACAACAGATGCTTCAATGTAATGCAAAGGAATCTAAAGCTGTTGGCTACAATGAGATTTTGTTTTGATTTGAACTCTGGCAGGAAACAGCATTAATACTGTTCTTCACAGTATTATTCTACTGATTTAAAATCTGCACTCTCAGTCTTTGGAATTGTAAGGCTTTGCCAACTTCACATTAATTTCGATATGTTGCATTATCTTGTGTTTTGTAATATACTTCAGTAATTTATGGCAATCTCATATATCAGTTTTATATATATATCTATTTCCATAGTTATTTTTAGCTTTTGCAGTACAGAAGCATAAAAAAAAAAGCTCACTTAAAGATATCACGCAGGAAGATGAAAATATTTAGGAGAGTTAGCATGCATCAAACCACATATTGTGATTTTTAGCATGATTACAGAAAAACAAACTACCACAGTTATGGATATCATTGCATTGCCAAGATGAATGGGTATTCCCTATACTCACATTAGAGAATTAATGGGACTAGACAATGAGTAAATGGGAATATATATCTCCCCCATGCTGCAAAGGAACAGAACAGCATGATCCTGTTAGAGAATTCCTCAAATTAGCATTTCTGTGCTGTATCTTATCTGTGGTCAAAAAGTGAATTTTTTTTACCAACAGTCCTCCAGTCCAGTACTTTTCATTCCATTTGCTTCAAGAAAAGAATCTGCCTGTCATATTTTTGGAAGCTTTTATATTTTTCAAAATATAGAAATACTAGAATATGTCAAACAAAAAACTTCAGTTCCCCTAGAAATGGAAACACTCCTCTTTATTGCTGTTTTATTTAACGTTTAGAAGTTAATTGCATTAGAGTAGTTAGTTCTACTTTATGCAGCTCCATAATTGAAGTGTAGTATAATCAGGATCACTAATAATTTTCTCAAGAGTTATCTGTCAGCACCCATAAGTCATCATAAAACCAATTATGTCACTTCTGGTATACCTTTCAACACTTTGGTGCCTGCCAAAGAAAAATCAATAAAAGATTATTATTATTCCCTGGCTGATAACAGGTAAGTGGCTCCAGTGGCACTTCCTGTTGGGGGGCTGCCATTAAAGCTTTTAGAACTCCATGATCTAAGACTTATTAGGCTGCTCTAATGAGCACACCTCATAACACAAAACTATTTTCAAACTTATTAATAACTCCAATTGACTACTTACCATGAAACACTGTGCTGAATATCACTGATGAAACTTACTGAAAAATAGCATGTAATTTTCTGAGTATGCATTTGTTAACAATGGAGTTTCATCTGACTTCTGGTCTGACAGGAAAATCAATTCCCTGCCACACAGGCACACATTTCTCCATTTTAATGCTTGATACATGTATTATAAAACACACTTGAAACTATAAGGACTGCAAATCTAACTTAAGATACCACTACATTTTTTATTGGAACACTACTGTAAAGAATATCTTGGTTCTTTGCCACTAGGAAATCTACATATTTCTCTCTCTTCTCTGAATCCTTTAGATCAGTCTGGGCCTTGCAGCAACCTCCCCTAAATCCACCTCTAAAGTGCCAAGATCTAATATATTGATCTGGCATGTGTTCTGACAAACTAGGTCTTCTAAGCACTCATATTACAGATCTCTCTCCTTAATAGCTGCACGTTTCTCATTCATTCTGCAATCTCCTCCTTTTCAAAGCGCTAATGAAATTAAAGTAACTACTTTTTTCACAGAGCACAAGCTACAATTACCTGATTATTTGTTTTTTTCACTGAACCTCAAGCACACATTTACACTGAAATTCTTCCGTTGTTACTTAGCACCAAGTCACTCACATACAAAAAATTTCATTAAAGTCCTATTTCCCTCAGAGAGCTGAAGTGCCTGAAATAACTTCCTGCCAAAACCAGCATAAGCTTTTCCACCAGCTCCAGTGGCCATAGAAGGAAAGTGCACTGTGAGTGATATGCAGTGGCAAACGAGTTTCAACAAATTGAACACTAAGCACACCTCTGCTACCAAGACTGAAAGATACTAATTTTTTTTGTTTCTTTCTTGACCTGCATCCCACAATATTTGAGCACTGGGCTAAAAAAATGGCAGGATTAACGTTGGAAACTACGAAGTGATGCACACAAACTGTGAGGATACACAGACAATCAGGATGTACGTATTAGCTCATATCCCTGCAGAAAAAATTATTCAAGTCATCACTAATAGCTAATAGACAACAGCAATCTATAAGACTAACAGAATGTTGAGGATTACTCAGGAAGGATTAGAGAATAAAATATCATAGAGTCCATATATCCATAATGATTCAAAATGTTAAACATAGTACATAGTTATAATTACCTTAAAGCAAAAGATGTCATAGAACTGCATACAGAGGTATCATATTATTAGGCAGGAATGGCTTACCTATGAGGACAGCTCAACTGGTTACTACACTCAGAAACAACAGAGTTTATAAAGGAAAGCAGCTGGTATCGAAAAGTAAATAGAGCATGTTTGTTTAACATAAGGAATTAAAAAACCTGGTGAGATAAACAAAGTAAAGCAGGGAGGAATTAAACTGTGGGAAATGTTGCTATGGGATGTTATGGAAGACAGAATGCAAATGGATTTTAAAAGGGTATAACTAACTACACATTTAACAGAGCTGGAAATTGGTGCAAAGGTGTGATTATGAGCCTAAGAAATATTGCATTGCCAGCTGACAGTAAATGGGAAAGTATCGTGCTAAGATTCCCTGATTATATGTCTTTATTCCCTAAGATTCTACTACCTGTTACTACCAGTGGTAGACTTTTGTACCAAATGGAGTTTTGCTCTTATCTAGTGAAGCTGTTCCTACTCTGGAGACTGTAAGTCAATGAAGAAGTAACAAACTTTTCCTTAAATGAATGAGCTTGAATAAATTCGTTTGTCCATATCTAATATTCTTGAACATACAAAAAAAGACCCAAACCACATGAAGCCCTCCTTCACTATAAAACTATCAACATACAAGAAATTTGGTAATAAATACTACTTCTTAACACTTGTTTTTTTTCACATATTTCAATTGTTTTTCTCCAGGTGTCTCAATTCTGTAACATCTTCACTGCCAGGTCTGAATGAATATATCTCAATTTACTAAAGTAAATATTCCTTTTACAACATCATTCGTCACCCATACGCTTTCTCATGTTGAATTCAACATTTTCTATTTCCAAATCTCAATTTGTTATGATAAAGTAAAAATAGTTTCAAGAAATATACACCAACGGTATCTCAAAAATACTAACTATTGTGCATGTTCCAATAGATGTAGAGTCATTCAGATCAGGTTCAGCTGGTTGCTAAAGCAACTGAAACAATAATTTTGAACATAGATACTCACACAATGAGCTGTAAAATACATACTTCTACATATGGAAAATAGATTTTTTTCAGTGCTATGAAACTTAACAATTTTTTGCCTTTTAAGTAGATTTTTTTTCTTGGCCATTAAGATTTGCCCAATAAAACAAAATCCAAGGATAATTAGTGGAAGCAAAAATCATTGCTAAAATTGAATTATTTAATGAACATGGATACTATAGTCAAATTAGCAACCATTGAAATAGAAGGAATTGCCTTAAGATATGAACACAGCATATTATCTCCTATGCCTAGGCCTCAGCTTGTACCAGGCTTCTAATGATCACAAAAGATTTGGTTCAGATATGGTGGAATGTTGCCTAACTTTAGATCATAATAATCTATCAGTTACAGACCTACAATACTTTTGATTTATTTTCCAGAATTTGTATCTCAAAAAATTCACAGGTCTTTCTTCAACTTGAATTTCTTCAATTTGAACTTCTATAATCTAATAACATGGAAAACTTGATCAATGACAAAGATTTTCAGAGTCTTCAAAGCCATTAGAGCTGGTTAATAGTGTTATGTACTACTCTAGTCCTGTAACATGGATCTGAATATTTTACATTTGGATAAATAGTAGTAAATAACCACGTATGTATCTAAATAAATCGGCTTGGATTATGGCTTTTTCAACATGTGAAAAATTAACGTTAAGTTTGGTCTCAAATAATAAAAAGTTACAGTTTCAAATATTTTCATAAACCATTTTGAGAAAAAAGCCAATGAAAATTATTAAATGCTGAATTTACTATAACTGAGTATTTAATTTCTTTTAACATAAAAAACAGTTTTGTGTGAAAAGTCTTTTGAAACTGGAAGTTAAAATTTCCGAAGAAGATATGATACCCGCTATACCTGCAATTGCAGTGGAGCATACAGTCAGTTGGCAGTCACCTGTTGAGGAGGATTAACTTCCAACTGAGGAGTATAAATTCTAACTACAAGCTAACTTTTCACTAGTGACTTTTTTTTTTGCAAATATGATTAATTTTATACAGAACTAGACGTTTCTAATCTTTTGAAGATGTAATTCTTATGTTCAGAGAACCACAATGAAATTATGAAGATTTCAGATTAAGGAATAATATTTAGAGTGCTCAGTTAATTAAATAAACTGTAGTATTTCCCTTAAATCCCACATCCAAGGTTTTTTTTTACTTTAAAGACTTCAGTAATTAACTAAGTCTTGATCACTCAAACTGTAAAGTTTCCAAGGTGTTCAGAGAATTGCATCAGAATTCCTGTAGTCTCATGAATACAATTTGCTTTTGCAACTTAGAAGTCCAAATGAAGAATGTTTTTCCTTTTAGCTTGCTTATGGAAGCCAACAAAATTCTGTTTTCAAGGATACAAGAAAAAAGATATTTCAGGATATATAATATTTCTGTATTTTTATCTACTTCGCTCTTTCACTTAAAAACATCTTATTTATTTTTAACTATACTAGCTCAAAGACAACCATCAGACATATACAGCAACTAATAAATGCAAAAATAAAATTTAAAATAATCTAGTTTTTACTAAAACCAAAAAAAATGCAAAGAACCAAGCACCACGTATCATTTATGTGAACATTACAATATATAGAATTCTGCTAGCACCCATCCATTGACCGTGGATAACTGATCAACAAAGGAATCGTGTAGAATAGCTATTTAGCAGATTTATATTTCCATGCGATTGGAATTTTCCTTTCTTTTTTTTATTATAGATGTTTTCATTAAAGCTAAACCTGTTGTGTGTTTTTTCTTTTAAAAGAAATAAAACTTCATTGAGCTTTTTCCCTGAGAATTGATGTGTGTGCAATATAGAGAGGACATATCTTGATATAAGTTTTGATAACAGAAATAGGGAAAAGCACCACCACCACCAGCACCAAAGCCCCAGAAACCTTCCAGGTTGCCAAAAGCATGGAAACCAGTGTTAGTTTAAAAAATAAAATTTCTGAAGTAGATAGCTCTTTAGAATTCAGACTACATATGCAGCGCTGAAAGCAGCTCTTACCAAGGAAAAGGTGATACAACATCACCTCAGGTGTGAAGCTGGATAAATGTTATGACACAAAGCCATATTAAGGCCTCACATAAAACACCACATGCATTGCTGAATACTCACCCAAAGAAAATGTTTTCAAGTCGGAACAGAGGACCAAAACTAGGATGAAGGGAAGGGCAAAAGAAAGCCCATCTTGTAGAAGTGAAAGACAATGGCAGGCTTAGTTTATCTGAGAAAAAGTTTGAGGATGGGGGGAGGGAACCAAGAGGTAACAACACCATTATCTAAATATGAAGAAGAGTAAGCCATAGATGAAATTTAGAAAACTTTTGTTGTTCCAGCTATTAAGAAACTACTTAAAGATCAATCATGCTAAGTTAAAGATGACAAAATCATCAGCTGAGAGTCTTGCTGCACTGCTGCACATATTTTCCAAAATCCTGGGCTACAGTGTGGAAAGGAAAATGCAAATCTAGTCATATCCTAGTGAAATCTTCATCAAGTTTTATCAAAGAAAATTGTAATGCTCAATGAAGCTGCTTAAAATAATTTGTAATGATTTAAACAGTATCAAAATGTTTCGAGTCAACTTTCTGTTAGGCAACATTATAGAGCAAATGCTAAAATACAGATTATTCAGATTACACATGGCCCATCGCAACTACAAAAAATAATTATGCAGTAAATAGGCACATACCTACTTCCCTCAATCTTTTGGAAGAAATTGCATTAATCATTTCATTCACTTTGGCACCAAGTATGGCTTAAAACCCATCAACTGCATTGAAAGGGCTTCAGAGAAGACTCGTCTTGTGTTTGTTCCTTAACTGTCAGACTCTGCCAAGCTTCAAAACCATGTCTAGGAATATATGCTTCTTTAAAAAAAAATACCCAAGTAAACAAACAAAAAAAACCCCTAAAACCCCCAAGATCAGTCACTGTCTATTTTGCCAAAGACGCTGATCCGCCTACATGCTAAATCTGCACATTGCTGATCTTTGTGAATTTATTTTTGTTGTTGCCAAAAGAAATGTTTCAACAGCAGCTGCTTTTCCAAAAGAAGTAGCTCTGAATAAACAAAGAAATCTGTTTGTGAGGTTTACACAGCTCTGGTTTATAAGAAATCTATTGTAATTATAAGAAGCGTATATGAATCTACCAAGCTGGACTAGTAGTCATCTCTCTTTGTAGAAATAGGGCTTGCTGAGTGGACTGAGCGGAGAAAGAGTTCTTTAAACTAAGGAGTGACTTTATTAATAAATAACATGGAGGGAGTATTATGTAGGATTAAAAAGAGGGGAGTGAGAAGACATTAACTTTGGGAGTGTCCCACGCTCAAGAACCATGGGATGGCCACCTATTCTTCCCTCGTGAGCAGTGTAACAGTTCATAAAAACAAGTATCTGTGCACGTGAAGGTGCCCTCATAGAGCCCTCCTCACTGATGGAATTGACAGCAACAAACTTACCTACTTCCTGCCATCTATTGAGGTCCAATGTCCTGCACTCATCTTAATAAGTTTAAAGTGAATCATGCAAAACACAGCTGAATCACATAAAATGAAGCATTTGCAAATAAAAGTGTTCTGATCACAAGAGTTGATCAACATAACAATAAAGAATATTCCAAAGGTGAATTTCAATGAAAAACAATCCTCACATTCAAAGTATTCACAGGAAGAAATAGATCATCTTTCAAAAGTATAAATAAATTTAAATCTGGTCACGTGAAAGAGAGTATGTGTAAAGAAGATCTCCATTTCTGTTACCTTTGCAATGGTCTCGTGCAGGCTGAAGGAGGGATCCAGCTCTTCAGTTTTTGTTGTATGTACAGGAAAAAGAGCTTCAGAGAGAAAATTAGAATTCTGTGAGAAAGAAATAAGAAGCCTTTTAGGATTCCACATTGTTTTCCTCCTTCAAATGCTTATTGGATTTTTTCAGAGATTGACAATACCTTTCAAATTGTTCTTAAGTTTTGACAATTACTAAACTTCTTCCACTGATGTAATTAACTGATTCCAAGAAACAGGCAAAACTCCCTAAGTCTTCTGACTTTATTTCTGGAATGGCAGCTGTCTTTGTAATTATGCTTCTCAAAGCAGCTAAAAATTTTGCCTTGAGGGAAAAAAATACCCACACAGATTTCAACCTGAGCCAGGCAGCAATCAGACATTTTATTAAATACATTATGATTTAGTCTTCAGAAGAAACATAAACACAATAATCAAAGAATATGCTTATATCTTGTGCAATCATCCTACTTCCTTCTGTATACAGTAATAACATCTTAACAATATGGGGTTTTGGTCAATTCTTTAGAATCATATCATTTAGGTTGCCTACTCTTTTTAACACCAGGCAATCTTAATACGTACTTTGTACAAGATGTTTGTCTCTTCTTGTACTGTAAGAAAGCAAGAAGTTAGGTTGCATATTTGCTGTCAGAAAAAAACAACAAACCAGTACCAGATATGGTCTGAAAAAAAAGCAAAGCAATATAAACCAAAACCCTAAAATGAGAATGTCTTTAGAACTCTGTTCCTGAAACTGGTACAATGGCCCAGAAACTCATCTGAAAAAGAAAAACCTTTCTCTATATCCCTGTAACTCCTTAGGTATATATCCTAAAATTATCCTTGCCTCTAGTTTTCCTCTTTAGGCATAACTTGAACTGCTCCTCTTAGAAAAGCAAGGAACTTGGTGTCCATCTAATCTCCACCCAATAGAAAAAAAGGACTAAAGGTGCACCTTGATGGACTGAGATGCTCAATTTGGTGAGCGTGCTTTAAATATAGTCACTGTTCACCACCAGCAATGAGTTCAGTAAAGAAAACACAGAAAGTATGGCTAAAGTTATTTCAGAGATCACAAGAAGGATGTGACAGTGCATCCGTATCAAGCCATTCTAAAACGTACCAGCTACGAGCAGTACTTTTAAACATACGCTTCAAAGTGTACTCTGATGCATATAAACTCAAATTTACCTACATTCTGAAGAGGAATAAAAATCCACCTCAAGTCCTCTGCCAAACTCTAGTTGACTCTAGGCAACGAGGTTCAGCATCATAATATTTTGTATCTCCTTTGGAAGGTCTATACCTTTCCTTGAGCACAAATCTTATTCCAGGTTTTGATTTTAATTTTGGATATCAGCACTCCAATATATTATTGTGTTTAGGTAGCATATCCTAAGGTCCTTTATTTCACATTTAGTGTGCCACATGGAATCCCATATGGGCTTACTAGAGGGATCGACTAAGGAATGCAGAGAGACTAAAGCCTCCCATTAACACACTTCCTCTGAGTGCTGGGAAACTAGTCTTGTCCTTTGCTTGAGAGCCCTAAGAGAATCTCTAGAGAAATATCCACCTTCAGATTAAGTTAGGCTAGTCCTAGAATTAGCATTTGGCATTTTTAATGACACTGCTGTTTTTCTGGAGAGGGACGGCAATAAAAATATAAGAAAATGTATCCATTAAGAAAAGCTAAGCAGAGGAGTACAACTCATTAAATGAGTATATCTTGCCAAATTCATAACCGTAACATTTTATATTTGCTAATTCTGGACCTTTATAGAGGACCCCAATTCTGATTGCAAATTTTACATTCTATGAATTTATGTATAAAATAGTACTAGCAACAATAAGAAGCTGACAATATCACTTGCTTAGAAATGCCTAAATCATCATGAGATTCTAATAAGATTACACCTGTATGAAAATAATTTTGAAAAACGTCTGGTCTTTTCATATTAAAATCCCAAAAACGGTCAGAGAAGCCCATGGTCCCCTACTTAAGAAGACTAATTTTTCTGGTTTAGATTATTTCCCAGGTTGTTATACAAAATTGACAATGTTCTGGAAGCATGCCCTTTTCAAATACCAGCTTCCCATATCTACCAGACTAATATTTCTTCAGTTTCCTCCTCTTGCTATATACCAATCTTCAATAGCTTCTGTCCTTGTAGCCCAAAAAACCTCATACTCTGTACTCAGAAGAACTGAAGCCTCATTTTAAGGGCATTAAACCCCAATACGTTCTTCAACATTCATGAAGTTATTTGCATTCAGAGATTGCTTGCTGAACAGAGGCCAAATTAATCTTTGGTTAAAAAATACTGAAACTGATCTGAGTTTTAACAGGATTGATTTGTAAGCTTGGCAGTCCAGTACCTTTTCGCTTGCTAAAAACGCTCTGTAGGGTTTATTGTTTTAAACACCAGGAAGTAAGCAAATGAGAGAGACAATTTAGAAACTTTGTTCTGGCCTGTACAACATCTTATATGACTGAGCTTTGCTCTTTCACACACTGGATTTTATGCTATACAAAGAGAAAAAAAATAGTATTTTAGTTAAAAGAGCTGCTAACTTCAATTCAAATAAAAGAAGTTTATAAAAAACACAGAAAATCCACTATCCTTTTCCTCAAAACAAACAATATAAAGTATCTTACTCATGTACCCCAGGGGAAAAATTGGTGGTATCTGATATATGACTGTTGAACCAGAAAGATGTTTATACCACACAACCCAGTACACATAGATCACATAGATCACATAGATACAAGAGCTAGTTCTTAATTTGGCACAGCACTGTTAGCTCTCTTCCCAAACAAGTGTGGGACACAAATGCATTATAATCATATCAGTGATGTGATATGATTGATACTCAACTTAGGTGCAGTTCCCTACAGATGCTCAATCCACACCTGAGCCAGTACATTCACAGCTCACAGCTCACAGACATCTTCAAGAAAAATCAGTGAAAATTATGTCTCAAAAAGGTAAGTTATATTGCCAGTAGGTCTGCTTGTTAAGTTTGTCTACAAATTAATGCCTCCAAGATGAATAGTCTACCAGTATTTCCATACATTTCTAGAAGATCATTTCTGGTGGTAAGCTTCCAGCAAGGTCTTAAAAAAAAAAAAAAAAAGAATTAGCACTGACTGATATAAATTTTTGTGTTCAGTGATGCATCTGTGTGTTGCATAATTTGTCACAGAAGTATCATAATAATAAATGAAGTTATTCTTCCCTTTAGGAATCATTTATTATAAAGATAAAATACATACTTCAAGGTTAATTCATAACACCTATACATCTTTAAGTTTGCACACTAATTTACAGAGCCAAGTCATTTGACTGAGGGGAGGATGATGAACACTGTCATTCTGCTATGGTGGTGCTAATGCTGTTCATCATTATTCACATAATTGCAATCGATAACTTAAAAAGAATTACATTACTTATATTCATTCTTGAGTAACTTACTGAAAGTCAGTGTAGAGAATGATCACAAATTAGATTTGCTACATAAGATCAGATCATTGGTCCATCTAGACAAATATTCTCTTTCTGGGATTTAAAACTTGATGGATCAGATGCCTGAAAGCACAGAAACACTGCTTTACTGACTTTATTGTCAGTCTAGTCTAGACACACACCAGAAGAGCACAAGTCATCCTGCACTCATCTCATGTTCTATGTTGAAAGATACAAACACTGAAATTATACATTCATACCCATTCTTTTAAATTAGATGCCTTCTTGGAGCAGAAGATCTTGCTTCTCTTACACAGCTTAAAGGGAAAGAAATACTAGGTCATAAGAACTATAAAAGTGAGTGGTGTGATGAAACCCTAAGACAGATAGAGCTGTGATGTGGATCAGTCCTGGTACGTTCATGAAGGCAAACACTTAAAAATAAAACCTTTATTTTTCTTTAAAACTCAGTTTTACAAGAACTGAATCCAGGACAACAGCCTTTATTAAAAAGCAAAAGTATAAGAAATAAAAAAACCCTACACTTTGTAAATAACATTTGCCTGTTGTTTCTTTGTGCAAGCCCAGCAACCCTTCAGTCCCTTTCCAATTTTAAATAAATTCAGCACAGCCCTTGCTATGATCCCCAGGAAAAGAGGAAAGAGAGCTTTTCTTCTTGGTCAGACTATGAATATTCTCCCTGTTCTTCTCATCACTCATCAGTCCCTCATGTACTGAAAGGTTTGGGGGTCTTCTTGATTTTATTACTGTCTTACTGTCACACCTGCCAGTTGCTCTTTCTTTCGTTTGCCACATTTGTGCTTTGGAAAACTTTACCAGATTACTATGTGTCCTTCTCTGAAAGCTACTGAGAAATCAGCTCCTTCCAAAGGCTTCCAGCCCAGTGGAGACCACAGCAACTGGGTAAGGTATGCAGGTAGCCTTTGTTACTGCCTCAACTGCTGCCTTTCAAAGGAACACAACATCAGTAAGCAACAACCAGTAAATAAATCAAAACACATTGTCATTGCAAGTGAAATAAAATAACAAAATAATAAAATAATAAAATATTATATATTTGTACATATTTATAGATAACATTTATTATTCTGCGTGTGTGCATGGACAGATAATAATTGCAAATACCTAATCTAGGATTAGCATCTGAAATAACTTGCTGACATCTGAAATACCTTGGTCTACACTTACGAAGGAAAATGTTGCTCCTTTTTTATTCAATAAAAGACAACACCATAAAGAACTACTAGAAAGGCAAATGTATTCTGTTCCTCTTGCCTTTTATTGTCTTTCAAGCACTACACCTATCAGAGAAAGCTGCACAAACTTTCCAAGAAACAGTAGCCCACTCTCTATCCCAGGAAGCACATGGCAGAGATAGGACACTAGATGATGTTTCAAGAGTACTTCTCAGCATTTAACAGCAAGAGCAGCACTTCCAACAGTGAGCAACTGAATCAGACTCCTCATTTATTCTTTTATTAAGCTCACAATAACAACCAAGTGGTGGTTGGTTTTTTTGTTTGTTTTTTAACTGCAATTTGCTAAGCAAATTTCTAGTAAATATACACTAAGAAAAAGCTAGGCTAATCCAAAGAGCACTGAACCCCAGCTATATTCCTCCTTTATGCTTTTTACCCACAGTAGGAGTTACAGCTACAGTTGCTGTCCTCATACTCTCCCACACTCACCTCCTAAACAAAATTCATCTCCCTTCACTTCTAGTCAGGGACTAGATAACCCTCACTTTGTAAAATGTGCCATTGAATGCTCTCAAGATGACTTCAATTTATGGAAAAACCTCTTCAAAGTCACACTGAGAGACACACTAAAATTCAGGAGGCCAAACTTTCAGTCATGAAAATTTGAAAATTTGAAAATTTTGAAAACTTTCTCCCTACCTTTTACTGTCTTTTGCAAATTGTTCTTTAAGTACACAGCTGCCCAAATGGATTGAGAACATTTGCTCTTCTGATATGAAGCTATGGTTTTATCATACAATCTGTACAATATAGGACCAGATCAATAATCCCTGAATTCCCAGTGTAATGATTTGGTTTCTCTATGAGCTGTTCAGAAGAGAAATAAAAATGCATAACATGTATTTGGAAATGGATTCCAAAAGCTCTCTTTGTCCCATCTTCCTTTTGAAATGATCAGTTAACATGATCTTTTTAATACTATTTAATGAACTATTCTGTGAAATTAGAAAGACATTGATGTTCCACTTTTCAAATAATGGGTCACTTCTGATTAAACTTTGATTGAATATTCAACTTTCAATCTTAAAACAAATTGCCTCCTTTTCTCTTTAATTTGAACCCAATTTCCTGCTGCCCTTAGGTCTCATGACAGCAATTAATTGATTTATGAATCGATTAAATGGTGATCAAAAATGCAGATACCCCCCCTCCGCCCTTACCCTTGCTTATTTGTGATGGATGCTTGCACTGAAGTTCAGTTCTGATTTACTAGACTGATTTTTCTAACTTATCCTTCCTCAATTAAGTGAACAGAATGCTTCACCTTCTAAGGGCACTAAATTTACCATCCCTTGTGTACCATCTCAAAGCATTCCTTCAATTTACATGTCAACATTCAACCAATGCATTTTAAATCATGAATAAAATCCCACAGCACTTCTGGTGATTTAACATAAAACAGAACAAATACCAAGACATACTTTAGAGATCTATTTTGCTGTCATTAAAAGAAAAAAAATCAATTTTTACCACACGCTGTGTTAGAACTGGAAATGGTTCTGTGGTACATACAACAAACAATTCCCTTTACTAGGACAGGACAAGGCTGCATCCACAAGAGTCCTGTTTTATTGACTATTATTTTTTCTAAAGTTGATTTAGCAGTTAGAAAACTCAAACTATGTAACTAATAATTCCTTAACATGATTTCACTTCATATCTGAATAGATTTTTTGCTTGCCTGCTAAACATTCCCCAGCATTTATAAGAAACCAACCCTCTGTCCTTAACCTGGTGAATAATACACAAATACCTCCAGAATGTTTTGTTGTTGTCCTTTTTGCTGTTTGTTTGGGTTTTTTAATGAAAGTAATGTGTAGTGGAGGTTTCTCCACTCAGCAATAACACTCGGTCTGGAAAAACAGTCTTTAGACTAAAGTTCTTTAATCAGTTTGACTTCACCCTTGTTAATACTTCTCTGTATTGTCTATGTTTGCACCAGCTTTGCCCTTCATCACTTCATAGTATTTTTGCCACTGAAGTAAAAAACTCTTAGGAAGGCACAACAGAGAGCAGGCAGCAAGAGCAAAAATTCTTCTGAAATTTGTACAGGTAGGACAAACAGTATAAACATGTTAATCTAACATTGCTAAAGTCTACAAAGCAAATACACAAAAGAATGAGAGCCGCAAGAAAGTTGTTTGTTTTCTTCACATACACCAAACAATAATGCTAGCAGAGAAGAATATAGGGGTATAAAACTTCTGCTGCATCAGTACTGAGAATATGAAGTTATCTGTCCACAGATGTATATATGTGCTGCATCTGTTCTATGACCTATTAACCTGTTTCACTTTTTCTGCCTTTTTGTGAGAACTGCAGTAACCTGAGGGACACACAGAAACATGCAGTGTTTGGTCACAAAGGAAGTAGTCAATGCTTACCTGCAGAATGAACCTGGAAAACAAGTTTAGTTGGGAGGCTGAATTCACCTGGAGAGTACACACTATAAAGTTAAGTTAGTGCTCAAAACTATTACCCAGAAGTCCATAGGTTTACAATTGCATGAGGACTTGTCTGCATCTGTATTCAAACCATTGCCAAAAATCTGTCGTAGCATGAAGGATAAAGCCCTATCAGAAGAAAAGATAGAGTAGTGAGCAGAACAAAAATATCTCTGAAATCTGCACTGCAGACTCTCACTAATTTCTTCTTCCATGTTACCCTAAGTCAATTAACTGGCATATAGTGTCTTAGCAAGAAATATACAATCGTATTCCTTTGCAAAATAAGTGCTTCACCTCAGCTAGGCTAACAGACCATCTCTTCTCCAATTTCCCTTTTATTCCAGGCAGGGTGTAAGAGATTAAACCAGGGGTTTGACTGGAATAATGACCAAAATAAGAGTAATGGAAAAGTGCATGTCAAAGACTAAAATATGGTTAATCATCAGCCATCTGGAATATTTTCAGTATGGGAGGGTGCTGCAGACTGAAGCAGATTTTTAAACAGATTTACTGAAAAAGTGGATTATCTAGCACAGAACATACTGGAGCCAAGGTGTGGTGTTCTAATGTGTGAGTTAAACTGAATCAATGGAATAACAGCAGGTGTTCACGTATGGCATACAGGATTTCTTACTAATAAAAGCCCATAAAGCTGCAACATATCCCAGAAAGGAGTGCAAGCCTCTCCATCTCACTAGTAGGCTGATTTTCTCTTTCTAGCAAACCATAGAATAGTTTGCGTTGGAAGAGACCTTTAAAGGTCCAACACCCTGCAGTGAGCAGGGTCATCTTCAACAAAATCAGGCTCCTCAGAGCCCTGTCCAACCCGACCTTGGATGTTTCGAGGAATGGGACATTTACCACCCTCCCTGGCAACCTGTTTCAGTGTTTCACAAATGCTCTTGACACATAATTCAACATTCCCCTCTCAAGTCCACAACAAAAAAAGCAATACAGAAATTGTTTTTCACTCGTTATTACTTATATGGAACTAAAGACATAAATGTGTATGCTTTTAATCAATTTTTACAAAGCAAAGCTTTGCAGTTGCCACAGCCTAACTTGTCAAAAATCTCATTAGAAGTGAGAATGACCCTACTCTCTCAAAATGGATTGTTAGAAGGAGTTTCTGACAAAGGGCTTTTCTTCATTATTTTCATCATTTCAGCTCACTGAAGAAACTTTTGGGATAAAAAAACCACAAACAAATCCAAACTATTTCCTGTTTTAATATTCTAGTGAAGATGTGCCCTAACCTTGTGATGTCATCAGATGCTGGACAAAATAATAAGAACTGCCAAATCAGAATACACAGAAAACAGAAAAAAGCATAACTGGAATCACTGCTGCACAATTAATTTTATTATTCAACTCAATTGTAGCCAGAAAAACTCAAGCCAACAGTCATCAGACAGGAAAAGAATATAAGCACTTTCTCTCATCTCTTTTAATTTAATATTTTTCCTTGCATTTTTAAGTGAATAATTTAAATAACCACTGTAAAGCTATAAAATTCACAGGCTGCAGAACAAAGAAAGCAACTCTTTTAGGACATCAGGATACTTGCACGGCTTTACTCCTGTCTATAGTTTCCCCTTGACACTTTGCAAACTGAAAGCATAATCAGTAGTTTAAGCATGAGGAAGAAGCCCAAGCAAGAAATATGGACTCTCACATAGGATCTTCCCAAAGTTTCAGAAGTCAGAAAAGAGGCTCAGTTCAAATTCACTGCATGTAAGAGTGAACACCTTTTCTTGAATGCGTAGTGTGAAGGATGCAATAACAATTTGTAACATTCATAATCAATTGTGAGCATTCCAATTATGCAGAAAACATGCAGTGCCAGCAAGATCATCCTAACAATGTCCTGCTGTGAGATATGAATCCCAGTGACAATGTCTTTCATAACCACAAATATTCTAAAACACAATTATTTAATTTCCAGATTTGATGCTTCCTATTTCCAGTTTATATTTTTAGTGTTTTAAAAAACTATTTATTACTCTGAATGAAGAAATCTGATTTTATTGATTAGACGGGTATTGTGTAGGTGGGAGGCTCACCATTTTGTGGTAAGAATCAGAATTGGCTTTTCCTAAGAACCACAATAATGCCTTCAAAGATGATACTTATTTATCAAAAGCCTTACTAAACAGTTCTTTAATGGCCATAATAAGATTGGGAATTTTATTTGATTGACTCAAACCACAGTTGTTTGCTAGTCCAGTGATCTTGGTTTGTTGGGTTTTTTTTTCCCCAAAGTATTTTCCCCAAAGACAAATTTGAGTGTCACACTGCTAATATCTGCTGACACAAAACAAGTTCTAATACTTATTTCAGTTACTTTGCATTTGCATGTTTTTCATTTGGTATGTTGAATTTAGTCTATCAGAATAACAGTGGTAAAACATTATCCTCAACGCAACACACCATTTACTTCTCCAAGGAGTACAAATAATTCAGTGCCTTCTACCCATGTTTTCAGTAACTAGATTCTTCAGTAGGCTATCAAACAGAAGCAATAATTGCTATCAAAGCAAATTTCTTACATGTTTTCCCATATCCCATTGACCCCATGGAATGTTTGGGACATCAAAGCACTAGGATTTATGAGACCGAACAGATCCTTTTGGACTAAAGTAATATATCCAACTGATGAGGTCATCATCAGTTTCACTAACATCGGTGGAATAACAAAGGTGTTTTTCCATGAAATTAAGAAGTTAAATATTCATATTATTCAATAAAACAACTCAAGAAATCAACTGAACATCAAATGTATTCTGTCTTGTAAAACACTGAGTCATTAGCCTTAATAGGTTCATCATGCTCCCACTGCTAATTCAGCTAAATTAGCGTCCAAGCGAACAGATGCATTAATATATTACTGGCAACTATTACATCGAGTAACCCTGGATGTACTGAGAAATTAAAAAGCACTAATTTATGCACAGAAAGGACAGAAAAAACTTTTTTCTCACAAGAAATATAGTATGAATAAAGAAAAGTAAAGCTATTAAAAAAACAGTATAGCCCATAAGCGAGAAAGAAAAGATGCACAAGCACCCATAGTTTGGATCTACCTTCACAAGTATTTCCAAGACAATATACTGGGGACTGTTCAAACTATATTTTGTTACACACTGGCAGTTCATCACTTGTCCATGAATGAAAATTAAACCTCTCTCCACCTTGACATATCCAACTCCCACTGCTACACCTTGCTGACCATGATGCTCTACTATAAAGTTCATAAAATCTCCCAGTAGCAAATGCCACAGCACTAAACTCTCCAGAGGAGATCTAGAAAAAGGAAATCCTTGGTTCCCAAGCAACCTGCCATTCTGAGATTGATACACATTTTCTCCCTTGTAAAGAATTTCTGGTATTCTCTGGTATTCTAAGCACACTGAATCTTTCACACACGCTCCCATGGGCAACTCTAAATAAGCAGCTATCAGATGTGTATTTCCTTAAAAAATTCAACATGTACCAGGTAGAAAGGGGAAAAGAAGTAAAACAGTGAAGGAGGGAAGCCATGTAGAGCCGTATTTTTAGATGGAAAAGCTACCAAATTGCAGATCATCACAGCAACACACACCCTATTAGTCTAGATAAAAATGGGGGAATATGGCTTCTGTTTAGGGTAGGAATTTTCCTGGAATACCAGTGTCAAACAACTGGTGCTAATTCTCTTCTAAGGACCTTCACATATACGCCACAGGCCTGGAAAGTCTGTTTTGAACAGCTAAGGCTTAAGTAAATATACTGCATCTTTGTGTACAGTCTACTATAATCTTTCAAACAATGGCTTCTAACTGAAATTCTTGATAAACATACTTATCCCTGGGAGACATAAGAAATAACAGAAGAAAAACTCATAACATTTACCATAAAACCCTAGTCAGCCACAGATCATCCAAGTAGTCAGTCAAAAATCTCAAAATAGTAACTAAATCTTTACTGCCTGGAAAGGGGCAGGAGGACATACTGGAAGTAAAGGAAAAATGAGCTGTATATGAAATAACAGTGACATTAATGATGTGATGCAAAATGTTGAGATAACTGCATTAGGAATATAGAGATCTGAAACTTCAGAACATAAAAACTGATTAATTTTAAGCACTATAACTATTTGACGAGTGAACTACATTAGTGATATAAAAATGGCTCTCAGTAAGGGATATCATGTATCAGACAACCTGTGTTTGCTTTAGCTATACTCACACAGGTACAAGGTCATGTTTGTGGAGTTAAATTTCTTGCTTCACCCAGAATTTGCTGACAAAACTACACCACATGTTTTGCTGCCTTCCATAATGCCACCTTGTTTATATATATAAAAACATATGAGTATAACGTGCATGTATATATATATAATCTCTATAAATAATCTTAACAAGAACTTTGGAAGAGAGAACGTACATTGGTCAGAAATATTCCAGTGACAGTAACCAGAGTTTATACACAATACATCCAGCCAGTTCATTACAATACATGTTACCTAGGAATGTTGTACTCCTAGATAAGGTGAAGCTCAGACATTGCAGCTAGAAAACAGAGGTTGTGTCTGACACTGGACATGCTCTGTTCTTCTGGACCCTGCAAATTGTTTACTGGTTTTATCTTTGTTGACATATACAGTCCATCCTATTTCAGAGACACAGAAACAGTTTTTCTTTCAAAAGAAACGGTAGCTTTAATAAATTCTGGCAGTTGAAGAAATGATAAAAGCGCACTGGTAGGCAGAAATTAACTTTATATTAATTGCTTGTTTTGTGAAATCTAAGAAACAGTGTGCTGGAGGTTACAATGATAATGGATATAGCTATTCATGTGCTGATAGAGCCAGTGGCCATCAACTACACTAGTGAACTACATGTGCTGTGATAATTGATAACGCAGTTGCAAATTTGAAAATAAAATACCCCTCCAAATGCTTCCTACAAGTTTCACTTACATTAAATTAAACTCCTCACAGTGGTTAATTACGTACACATTTGCACTGAACTAAAATTAAAGAACATAAACATCATGCCAAGGTCATAATTGGAATCAACTCAGTGTAACAGTGAATCAATAATGACAGGAAACAGAATCTCCCAGTCATGGGTGGGATAAAGACATCCAATGGTAAGGTCCCAGCACAGCCACTCTAGTTGTCTTGATAGAGTCCTGACCCTTTACACACAGCCAACACCTGAAACTCCCCTATCCACACCCATTTCTATGAATTTGCATGTTCAATTCAAAACCTTACCTTTGATACAAAAAAAACCCCAAGAAATGCAACAATACCTGAAGGTCCCCATAACACTGGATTAAAATAGTGCTCCTCATCACTGACACCAGAACTCCACAGTTTACATTCAGTAGTGTTCCCACACAGACAAAAATTGGTATAAACACAAGTTTTCTGTTCACTTTTAAAAAGCCATAAGCCAGTTACACCAAAGAGCACTCCATATTGCCTGAGCCCTCCCTCTACACTAACACGAGCACATGAAAAAGGATAAAAGGGTCTTGCAACAGGGGAGTTACTTTTTGGTAAACTAGACCCTAAGTTCTCTCCATCAAGGACAGCTCCTCTGTTTCCTTCTCATAACAAAGAAAACTTGGAAAGCTTTTGATTTCTTTTGAAAGAAGCACATGATATGTCAGCCTAAGCATGTAAATACTGAAATCAAGAAACCGCAGTGAGTTTCCCCAAAGACTGACAAAAAAGGAAGAAAAGAGAGCAGGACAGAGGGGAAGGGAGGAAGCGGAGGCAGATGGTAAAAACAACTGAGAAACCTCGTTCATTGAGGAGTTAAGATTTAGTAGCCTTTGTTTTACACCAGTATGGGCAAAAATCACTTTTAAGGGCTCTAATGAAAGTTGAAAGTTACCTTCAAAAAGTTATGCATATTTCAACAGAAATAAAAATCATTATGCATTCTGTCTAAAGAGGATACAATCTCAAACTGTCAAAATTCTAAACTCTTCTACATATATTAAATACAAATGCCTTTTATAAAGAAATCTCTTTTCATTTTTCTTCTAAATTAGCTTAGTGGTCCATGGTATTACACTGTCTTGGTCTAGCCTGTGAATAATGTGATAAGTAATTTTTATACTTCTTGTCTGTACTTAAGTTTGAGTGGAGATATGGAAAACTACTTTTATTGTCGAGGTGTAAAAGGAAATGTTCTATAAAGCCTGCATACCCAAATTTGGACAGTTACCATAAAATATTTTATGCTAAATATGTGTCCATCAATAAACAACAACAAACAGGGTAGGTTTTTAATAATGTGCAGTAACTTGTTTTTTCTCAAAATGAAATGATAATGCTAACATTGATATAACCTACCACATTATCACAAAAGGGATGTAAAATTCTGTGTTATCAGATGGGAAACTTTATGCAATAAGATGCGCTGAGAAGGATGAGCAAGATGCAGATAACATTGGAAATCATCTAGCTATAATTTAAAGAACTGGATTCCTCATGAATATGTTGACTACAGTTACACAGAAATGGATTGTAACAGCCTATTTCCATCTTGAAAAAAAGCTCAAAATACTCCTATACCAGCTTAAGTTTGCAAGTGATCGGAACAGCTTCAAAATGCTGAACACTTTAATGTTGTTTGATTTACAATACTCAGGAAACAATCAAATCTCTAACTGAAACCATGGCAAACCCAGGTTATATTTTCTCCCGTACCCAAACATTAGGCAGCCACAGTAAGGCTATTTGTCTTAGTCTCTGTGACTTACTTACATTCCAGTACTTCAGCAACCATGCTATAAACTGTGCTAAGAAAGACATAATCAAAATGAATTAACTTGCAACTATAGGGGTGGTTATTTTCTCTTCAGTGAAGAAGACCACTACTATGCTTCCAAATATAGATCTTTTAATAACTACTTTCCTCTGTCCCCTAGGCAACTGTGTGGGGCCAACAAATAAAAATGTTGAATCCAGCAGAGGAAACTACAGTTCTAAGGTGCTCCACCAAGCCGAGGGAAAATGATGCCCACATAAAAATAAAAATAAGCAAAGCTTAAAGAAATATGAGAGAGAAATAAGAAAAACAGAGAAATGTTAAAAGAGAAGGTGTAGACAAACATCTGAAGTTCTGAGTCTCTCTGACAGATAAAACTATCGCTAGAGACAGGAAACTGCAATATTTTCCAAACTATGCTGTTAGTCCCAGTATTGTATTTTTATATTATATAGTGTAAAAATGAAAGGTAGGATTTATGCCAAACAACTTTCTGGAGAAGGCTGAAGACACCCTTGACACCCTACTGCAAAACCTGTGTTATATTTTAACATACACGTCATACATTTTGAGACATAACATCATCATTAATCTGTTTGAAGTAAATCAGTGGAAACTTCCTTGAAAGAGTGAGTTCATTCAGCAGCTACAATGTTACAGAAGACTCATGTGTCCTCTTTCCATATACACCCAGTACTGACACCCATATCCCTGGCATATCAGAATCTGTCTTCTTTCCATGTCTGATGAGGCCACTAAAAAAGTAGGATTAGAAAATAACCCTTAAGTCTGCCTCAGAGTTTCAGTGATCCTGTCATATCTGTCTCTCCTTCTCCACAAATAATACCCTATTTGAGCACACTCACCCTAAAAAACTGGTACCAGAAGCATGCAGAAGCAGCCCTTATCAAAATATACCCTGGCACATTTAGGTCTTTTCAGTAATCTCTGCCTTTATAACCAACAGCTGTGTAAACAGCTGACATTTTAAATTACATCTTATCTATAATAGGTGATGCTTCTATGGCAGCTAAAAAATTATGGGACAAACTCCCCCTGGGATCTCCCAAGACACTTATTTTAGTCTGCCTCTGTAGTAATCTATACTGCTGAGTAAAGCTATAACTCCAGTATTAACTCATTGCGATTATTTTTTTTATTCCAAAGAACTTTTCAAAAAGTTCATAGGTAAAATTCCAAAACTGTAAACATTGAAACCTTCCCACATTTTAATGTAATAAATAAAATAATTACCAGCTGAGAAGTAAGCAGTTACTGCAACTAAAACGACTTTCTGTTAACACAGCCACAGATTAATGAGCCTTTTATTGCTGTAAAGGCTAAGTTTCAATAACTTTTAACAGTTTTTTGTATTTTGTAGAGGTCATTCACAAGAGCAGAGCTGAAGTCTATGGTGAACGCTATTTCACATGGAAGAACAAATATATCAGTCATACAACAGAAATAAAACATTTAAGAGTAGAATTCTCATTAACATGTGAATCTAAAAAGATGCCAAAAAGCAACAAAGAAGGATAAAAAAATGCATAAAGGAAGAGAAACAGAGCAAGCTATTAAGTTATAAAGCAGTATTTTCTATTACACAGGCACACAATCAATGTAGATCAATTTGGAAAGAACAATGGAGAATTCAAATGGAAATTGAATCCATACACCACCATATCCAGTGTTTTCAGAGATATTCCTAATCTACAAACAGGTATCCAAGAGTTGAGCTTCAGCCTTGTTGTATATAAAATAAAAACAGCACAGGTGAAGAATTTATATCATTGGCACTAAGCAGAAACGTGATGCACACTAACCCAAATTATATTTCCTATCATTATGGATGATATTTATGTAATATACCTGTTATACCACTAATTGGTTTGAAAACAGATTATCATACAAACATGACTAATATTTTCAAGGGCACAGAAATTGTCAACACATGAAAAACCCCAGAATTTACTGACTTGCTCCAGTTTGTGATTCCTGATGTACCAATGATCACACAATCGTGTAATTCCATTGATATCTAGGTCTTTTGCAGTACAGAGAGCAACAAAGGCAAGTCTACGATCTAAGACCTCTTTTACTTTATGCTGCTCTTTCATGTTGATGTAAAGCAAAGTGAAGATATAAAGTTTCTAATACTGTTTTCCATTCAGGTGGGGACTAATAGACTTACAGTCATGGGCTTTCAGTAGTAGAGAAATTCAGATTTGAAATCAACATGTCTCTCTAGAGTCTCTACATAGTCACTTGGATGTAAATTAATCACTAGCTTGAATGGCATGGCTCCTCAAAGTAAGAGAATCTGCAGTAGTAATAAAGGGGATCAGCCTTTCTCCTAACATATTACAAATCATAATGTGACCCTCATATGAAGGGGTAGAGCCAGTGTATCAGAGGCTTGGAGGAGAGGAAGTCTTTCCTCAGTAACTGCAAGAGAATCCTTGAAAATCGGGTTAATAATATGTGGTTTTCCCACTTGAGAAATTTTTCCAAGTTTCCTTCTTACTGACAGATTAAAATGTTGCATATTTTCTACTCTTAAATAAATCAGCTGCACTTCACTCAATGCATTTTTTCTACTGGTGACTGAATATGTAGAATGCACTTTGTAGATCAGATCTGACCACAGGTACTTGCCATGCAGGTTTACCCTCCCTGAGGCTGTGGTTCATCGTAGTAGGTAATTTTAAGCAAGATAGTTTTTATTTACTCTTCTGGTCTGAATGTGTCCTCTTACATCTTTTATTTCCTCTTATTTCCTCTTTAGGTTCCTGCCAATGAAAAGCTTGTACAACCCTCTCTTTGAGGACTGATGTTACACTTACTGTGTAAGAAACACATTTCTAAAGCTGATCTATAGAACTGTTGCTCTGTGGGCAGACCACAATGCACAAGCCTTGGGCTTTCTTACTCTAAAACAGTTTTTTTTGAGTGTGCAATAGCATGAATTTTATGTGACACTGCATGCTGTCTAACAGATGGATTAAATAAACAACTAACATATATTTCAAAAGAAAAGAATTTCCTGAGTAGGTCACAGCAGTGAAAGAGATAGCACAGGAAACCAACATGGAAAAAGGAAATCTGCTTTCAAAAATCCAAATCTTGTTTTGTAATGAAGCTGAGAAAGCTAAGGCATAGTTCAAAAGGCTGAATGGCTTGGAAACAAACAAAAAATCCCTCCCTGCAGCTCGATTATTTTCAGTAACTAACCTGCACAAGAGAAATTCCTACAGTGTTTATTAATACAGCCATAAACTCAGAATAATTTCTGTCTGCCTTATAATAGTACCAGTCCTGTTTGGTACAATAAACAGAATCCCCAAAGAACAACTGCAATAAACAGTAAACAAAGACTGGATTGCTTGTCTGGTAGAATATAGCAAGCTAGGACAGACAATAAGCATACGTTTTGAAGGACTGTTAATAATCACTACAATAGATAACAAGAATATAGCAAAGAAGGCAAATTTAATCACTGTGTGTAACTTTTTTAGGAAGAAAAATCCATCCCCTTGCCAACAGGAATTTACACATTTTGCTAAGCAGCTTTATTTCTCACACGAAAAAGATCTCATGGGATCAAGATCTCCTACAGTCTGAGAGGTGCAGTACATCAACTTCAAGACTGCAGATTACATTTATCACAAGTTTACTTCTAGGAAATGATTCTGCAAAAAGGACAAAAGCTGAGTTTTCAACAGAGAATCAAATTCACTGTGTCACACAAACAAATATGAAAATATTTTCTTTCATGATTTTAATTATATTGCTGAGTTATTTTGAGAGACAAAAGTGCACATTTGCTAAGTTAACTGAACACAAAGAATTAGCAGGATTGAAAGAGACAACAGCCAAAGGAGCCTTCAGTGTTCATATTGTAAATGTTGCTGGGAAATACTTATTATTTTGATATACTGAAGTTTGCAGATTCTTTCTTATGCTCTACAGATCCTGTATACACAGATCTGGAACAAAAATATGTGGAATAGCTGCTAAGTGACAATAGAAATTTACACTTGAACACAAGCTTGTCACAAACAACACATTCTCAGATCTTCTGCCTTCGCACTTTCCTTACAGCCTTTGCCTCATGTTTAATCTAAAATACTTTGCCTAATAGGTTCAGTGATGTTTAGAAACAGAAGTCTCCTTATTTATATAAATTCTTGACTTAATCTATTTTAATTTACACAACATCATAGAAATGCTCCAATATTTGGCATATTTCTGTTTTGTTTTGCATTTGTGAAATAGAAACATATTAGCATGCAGTGCCAGGAAACATTCCAGTTCAGCTAAGCCTCAGCTTTGTTTTTGATCTTAGAAAGATGTGTGCACATGTAAATAAGTGCAGTGCAAGAACAGAAATGAGGAGAACATGAAGTCAATGCACTGTTACAATTGCAAGAAACACACCTTTTCTCATTACCACTGTATCTTGAAATAACCAATGTCAGGCTTCCTGATCCTCAGCTGACCAGCTGAGGGTAAGTTTGAACTGTCCAGGTGCAATTACAATCTACAGTATTGCAGGCCAAGGAAGGACAAACTTTCCTAACCATTTATCAGTGTCCAGGTCCAGTCTGGTCTCTAAACAGCGTAATTTGCCTCTTCCTTCCACTTACCTTGCAGAGGACAATGGACTGAAAAAGAACATGGACATTTTGAAGACTCCATTTAAGCATATAGATCTTTACAACTAACATATATACTCGAGAGTCATATTTTGCCCACAGTATGAAAATGGATATAAAATACATTTTGAGGGCCATCTCATTCTGCTTTGCAGGAAAAAAATACACATCTGGTTTCTTCTATGTTGAAAGTAGTGCAAAAAGTTGGGTTAGATAATATGTAATCTATAACACTGTCAGAAATATTAATATTTTTAACACAATGTTCTTGGTTTTTGTGCCTTTCATTTGCTCTAAATATTTATCAGTCACTTGAGAGCTTTGTGGTAATCCTCTGAAGATCTAAAATAAATGCACTTTAGGAGATAAATTTCCACTATAACATGATTGTCATGTAAGCATATAAAAGGAGAAAAATCTGATTCTATCTTTCTACTATTTTCAGTTTGTCCTTTTATATTTGTATCTACCTCTGATGTTCTGATGTCCTCATAAGAAAACTGCGTGGCAGGTACTCCAAGATGGTTGATGAAATAATCTGAGTCTCCCTGTATCTGCACAGAACTCACATTAGATCTCGGACATTTAGTCTTTTCCACACAGTTGAAGCTCTGGCTCTGAAAAATAAACACAAATCAAAATTCTACTTATTTGCAACCACAGTCTTAACAACTCGTATCAGTATCTCACTTACTTACACAGCATTATTTGGGTTGAAGCATTTTAAAAAAAAGCTGGAACTTACACTGCTGCAAACAGGTATTATCCAATCCTTACTTAGTAGTGAGTGATTATACAAACATTTCACCTTCTATTGACATCGACTGCAGTCTTTGGAATCAGAAACAGCAGAGAATAAAGCGCACACCACAACAGGGTTGAGTCTTTCAAAGAATAATGAAATTCATATCTACCTGAAATGGTAGGAGGGGCAAAAGAAGAAGCCTTTGATAGGCATATGAAATGTCCCACACTGGACAGGAGCTTAGTGTGCCTTTTGGAAACATGTTCTGAGATCTTTAGTAGCTACTATGTAATCAATTCTTTATTCAGTTAATAGCATGCCCTCTAATAGCAAAAGCTGAATCAGATAACTGTATTCAATATATCTATGGTATATGAAATGCTGGCAATTTAAGAGTTTTGTGCAATGGCAGAGTAGGCATTAAGAGAAAAACAGATTTTAAAGGCTAAATTGAAGACTAAATACACATTTTCTGGGCAAATTGCTTAAAACAATTTTAATCAGGACATGTTTGTATTTCTTTCCCAGAAGTATTTAATGGTGAAATCTTAGCAACAGAACTGTAATAAATATAAGATGAAAACTGGAAAACAAGCCCAAGACTGAGTGCCACATATTCGCGTAGCCAAATACATCAGGTAATTATGTGCTTATTAAACAGTAGGCACAAAGGCTTTCAACATCTATTATAGCAAATAAGCTGCTTAGGTTTCTTTTTAAGGACATTAAGAGGTTGAAGCACTAGATATTTTTTTACATTCAGGTAGCAGGTTACACAGTATAACATAACTTCCTCAGACCTACCTACTAAATTAGGAGCTTGCTACAAAAGTAGTGTAAGATTAGTTTTCCTTTAATATAAACATACATAAGATTCTATGTATTGAAGTTCCTGGGATTAGAAGGAGAATATTTTAAGAGTTAGAAATAGATAAATCTTTGTATTTTTCCATATTTAAATTAGCATAATTATTGCTTCACAGTTTTGCTTCAGTTTTATGAAGAATGCAACTGCATATTATCCAGTAAAAATAATGGCTGCAAACTCACAGAGAAGTATTTTAAAATACCATCAAGAAATAGCTTCTGTTTCATAAGTGGTTTTGAAAGGTGGCTATATCACTCTTTTTTCTGTTAAACATTTCAGCTCCCACTATTCTTACATATGTTTACAGCAGTGCAAGGTCCATCCAAAAAGATTATTATAGTAAAAGAGAAACAAAATATTCCTTCTATACATGCAGCCCACCTCCAGTGAATACTATTCCCTTTAAAGATATCAGTGGAATAATATGATTTGCAGAAGAATTTTCTGGCTCTTTGCGGCACAGTAGAAAAAATAATAAAAATAAACATTAATACAACATTAATCTTAGGTATCATTTGTAAGTCACAGTTGTTAAAGTATTTCAGACAAAATTTAAATCAGGGCTTTCTGGGGATTTTTTAAATTTAGACAAAGAGATTTGAAAAAGATTTTTAAACTTGAAGGCATCCTTTTAATTACAAGTTTTGTCCCTGTGTTTCCCTTCCTCTCCACACCATTCTTTAGAAGGTTCCAATCACATTGAAAAGACATTTAGAACATCACAGTGTGGCTGTTCAAAGATATACAAATCCAACTGCTATCTAAAGAGTTTCAATAAAGTCAATAATCTTGTTTTATAAAACCGAAACTACAAGAGAAACAGCAGAAGCCCAAACCATATAATAATTTCAAAATATGTTTTTGAATAACTACACTTTACCTGACTGAAAAGACAGTATAGTCCACATCCACAAATAAACGCATGTTTATAATATTATGCATATGTATGATCTATTCTTAAGTGATTGCTCCTTTCAGGAATTACACTGTGCACTATACTACAGCATGGATTAGTCTATCTCCTAACTTCCTCACACTGCCCAACTTATCTGGACAAATTTCATAAATGATGAGTAGTCTGTTCTTCCTTTAATGTTTATAAGTTTACTGAATGATGTGAAATACAGCTTTTAGGTTCATTAGGAAAATCTCTGAAACAAACAAAATAACCCAGTTACCTACCAAAGAAAATCACAAGGATAAATGACCAAATTAATCCAAATAAAACTGTTGGGCAAACCAATCAGAAAAGACAAACAAAGCCGAAGCAAGGCACGTACCACATGGAAGGGTCTTGTGTTTCCCAAAAGACCTGATCCTAGCTCTCAGTACACAGTGCCATCAAAGCTCTTCAAGGCTATTGCTACTTGTATCTACTCAGGTTAAGAATTCATGTAGCTACCGTGGCTATCCAGAACTAATTTGGAAGAAGTAGTCACATAGAAGGGATACCTTGAAATGTGATAAGGATCATCAAAAGCTTAATATATACCTCACAAAGGTAAGGAAATTGAGCAGGGAAACAAATGCATCCTTTTTCCCCTTGTAAATCTAGATCTTCATATCTTCCATTTTACTAAGCAAACATTAACCTTTCATCATCTCCTATGTATTCATATCCAGAATTTGTTACAGGATTTTTCAGAAAAAGAACACTGTAAGCTGCGGACTGGAGTTATAAGTGTGAACTTTATACCTGGAATTCCCAATTAGAAAGGGGGTAATACAGGATGATAGAAAAGGAAAAGAAAATTTCATCCAATGAATAACATTCCACACAGAAAAAAATGTCAAAAATTTTTAATCTGTACAAATGAAGTTCCAAGGCATTTTCCATTAGTGTCATCTCACTTACACTCCACAATTGTTAAGTATCAAGACATTATAAAGCTGGATCATTACTGTCATCTACTAAGCAGATTAGGTTTCACAAAAAAAAAAGGAAACAAGGGTATAGATACTGCAGAGACACAGTTAATCAGCCGAGTATTTTGATGTTCCCCTCTGTATTGTTTCTAAGAAGTGAAAATGATGGCAGTCACTTATTTCTGAATATACACCAACTGTCATTTCTGCTAGCACACCAGAAACTTAAGAAAAGAGACATTTTCTTTATTCAGAAACTCAAGCCTGACTTATAGCCAGCATTCTGTCTCTAAGAAAACATTTTACTACATTCCATTTTAGCCACTAAGAGCATCTTTAGAGTGTAACTGCTTTGTTCAACTTTCACTGTTCTGACCACAAGCCCCTGATAATGACTAGTTCAACAATAAGTATCTACCACTGCACTAATATGGTAGAATGTTTTACATGCAAGATATTCTTCTCTTCCAATTTATTTTCATTGTTACACAGACTCTACAACATCAGCATTCTTCAAGTCCTTGGCAATGACTGCAAAGTTCATGTAGTTTGTTTAGCATTCATTAAACAAATGAAATGTTTCCCAAAATTAATGGACTTTAAGTTAGAACATAATAATGTCCTACAATTATGAAACTTTAGATCAATGAGGTCTTGTTAAACTAAGAGGCAAGCTATCAACTTAGTCAAAGTAAAAACAGCAGCTCACCATACATCATGTCACATATTTCACATACAATAACAAATCAAAGCAAATAAGTTGAAGGAATCAGCAAAAAAAGCCTGTTACTCCATTCCTGCCTTATAGTTACAAGAAAAGAAAGTGAAGAACAATAAGATGCAAAAATGTACATGCTTATCAGGTTGAAGAATCATGGCAGGCATGGGAATGACAGGAGATAGGATGGGAGTAATTAATTGGTGGGACATTTTAGGCTGTCTACTTGCCTAAAAACAGGCATCTAATGCCATCTGAGACACTGTGAGGCATTCACATAGACTTAAAGCAAGACACAGGGGAAAGTTACATCTTATTGGAACAGCATCTGTAGGAAGGAAGAATATCAAACCTAAAATGGGATTACACTTTTTTGTTTATATGACTGAATGGAGTTTCTTTACTTATACACGTTTGCTTGTCAATGTCCAGGCAGCTCAGCCTTGTATTTATTATTATTGTTCTGCAGGTAAAAGTAACATCATTTAAGTCTAATAATCATTAAACCCAGGAGGCCAGACACATAACTGAAGCCATACCTTCAAATATCTGCTTAGAAAATTATTACCCCCACACTGGTTTTATTAGTAACTGTAGTTTCAACTCCCTCACCCCTCATCCTTACCTAGAACCATCCTAAATCTCTGTTTGATCTTTCTGCACTGGAGACACTCCTGTTTCCTAGAGAGAAATTAAGTTCAAAGTCCACGAACACCACTTAATTAATCAACTGAAAATACAGTTCTTATATCACGTAAAACATTCTCTACCAAAATGTTAAAGCCCTATCTCAAGTTTCTTTCAATATGTACCAGTCAGGGAAAACAGGGAAAGATCATCTCCCAAAACTGTAACTGTAATTTATGACAAGCAGAAAAGCCTCCATGCTTGGCTGCAGAATGCCTGATCCTTATTGCAAGCCAAGTAGGCATCAATGCAGAACAGAGATGAAAGACTGATGGTGAAAAAAATTCCTGCTGCTAGGAAATGAAGGTCACTCCTAAGAAAAATACTACTAGGGGATGTGGGCCACAGAATTGACTGGGGTAGGGTGAAGATTACACCAACAGCAATGTCCACGAACACAGGATTTAAAAGCATTTTAAAGTTCTTCAATGCCAAATAATTCGTAAATCATCATGTAATAGCAACTGTGTGTCACCTTGGTGTTCTGCTTTCCCTTTAATTATTTTTCCTCACCCATGTGCTATTCTTGTATGTTTAAATTTAAAGCGGTGCCATTTACAAAAATCCCCTCTTTATAAGATAACAAATTTGATTAATTTTAATTCTGATAATCCATGGAATCTTGCCTTTCACATATGCAAAAAAAAATGTGAGTTGCCAGTTTGGGAAAAAAGTTTAAATGCTATGCCATTACTTCAGCAGTTGCACTCAGGTCCTGTTTAATGATCCCTTAAATGTTAGGCTATGCAGGAAAAAAAAAAATCTTTAAAAATGCATTTAGAATAAACTATCAGCAACAGGCTCCATAAGACCTAACTCCCTATTTAGAGCAGGTTAACTATATTTTTTCAGCTGGTTAGCCTTACAGTAAAACATAAATAATAGCACTATTTAGATCACTCAATTGCTCAGGCTGGTCTCTACTGTGTTAATCAAGCCCTCCCTTTAGACTGGAAGGAAAGCAAGCCATGTGGTTAGACAGTAATCAAGGACTGGTTCGTGTCAGTGCAAGGATGCCCATGCTATCCGTAATTGAATAATTTCATTTCTCTGGAGTTCATTTTGGTTTTCAGCATCGCATTACAGGTTTATATTACAAATCTGAGAAAACAAAAAGTACCATATGACCCATTAAATACATTTAACTTGGATTAATGTTATAAAATAGACCTGACACATCTAAAGTGTAATCAGGTGGTACCTCAGTGCAGACCTTATTCTGCCACTAATTAAAGCCAAGCATTCATAGCAGCCTTTTGATGCAATATTAAGACCCTTCTATAAATAAAAACCTATATTAAAAAAAATAATAATTGATTGGGCATTTCTATAGTTCACCTTCCACCTGGAGACATGTACTTTCAGTTAGTTCTGCTCTCTTCTCTCCTTTATGGGACTACAGCTGAAGTTTAAATTTTAGCAGCCTTTGAAAATAGATTAAAATGCCTTAAGTAATTTTCAACAGGACAAATAAAGGATGAGTGATTATTCTTACAATGTATCAGTGATCCCAGCTTCAGAACTACAGCAAGGAAAGCTTATTCTTCATGAATAATCAATCTCTATTTCTTTAGCTGAATCACCACCTGTGTTAGCAACCGGTGAAAGGCAAATGTATTTAAGAAGCAGAGGCATGATAAGACCATGAAGTAAAATTATTACGCCTAAACAAAGAGCTACAGAATTTATTACATTAATCACAGACCAGGTAAAAATGCATAAAGTAACAGATTAACATCTCAATTACTGCAAATGTGCTATGCTAAGTCATTATTTAGGTAGGAAAGGTAGGAAAGGCCAGAGCAGCAGCACAGCAAAATATTCACAAGTATGTATCTCTCCCATCTATAAAACCCTGCTACACTCCGATGAACAAATCATTAGAGGAAGAAGGTTTGACAGCTCTTAAAAAAGTATTATTAGCTGTTTGCTTGTCCTGACTAGCAAAACCTACTGAAAAAAATAATGGAGTACCTAGAAATTGTTTTCATACTATAGCAAGCATACTCCTCTGTTTTCCTCCATCTGATTATCTAGTTTGGTTATAAACATCCTGCTTTGCTCTCTGTCTTTGATGATTGATCATATGTATTGCATATTAATGCATATTAATGCAAAGCAGCTGTTTATAAAATTATTAGGGAGATTTAATACAGCACTTTCCCCTATAGACCTCAAATACTTCTCAAATCAACTAAAGACAAGCAAGGTACCAAATATTTCAGTCTTGTCCAACATCACAGAGCAAAACCACTATACAGAAATTACACGGACAATATTTGACAAATTTGGAGCCTTATCAAACTGTCATGATGTAAGTATGTAGAGAAAAATAATTCTAAGCTATATTCACTCATTCTTTCTCTTTTTGAGAAAAAGATTATAAAATCCAAATATGTTGCCTATAATTAATATGCTATATAGAGACAATTGTTGTGGTTTAAACAGTCTAAATGTTACACACCACTAATGTGATGTATTTGTCTATTTACACAATGCAGCCATTGGAATAACTCCAATATTTCGGAGACACAATAAAAATATTAAAAAAGGGATAAGCAGACTATAACGCTCTATAGAGAGCGACTCCTATAGAGAGCAATACAGTAAAAACCTCTAATTTCAAAGCTTGTGCAGGTCTTTTAAATCTATTTTGGCTATGACAGTAAAGTTCAACAAGCATGTACAGCCCAGTTTCACAATGATATTTGACTTCGTGAAGCTGTACGAGACATTGAAAAACAATTGGACAGTTTCACCTGATGATACTTGTTTTACTTGTTTCCTTTGGAAACCCAAATCTTAAAAACACCTTTCCCCCACCCACCCCGGTAGGAACTTCACTCCCAATTTTCCCTACCTCCTCTCCCACAGTGGTGCAGGGGGATAGGAAATGGAGGTTGCAGTCAGTTAATCACACTTCTCTACTGCTCTTTCCTCCTTAGGGAGAGGACTCCTCACACTTTTCCCCTGCTCCAGCATGGAATCCCTCCCATGGGTGACAGTCCTCCAAGACCTTTCTCCAAAGTGAGTCCTTCCCATGAGCTGCAGTTCTTCACAAACTGCTCCAGTGTGGGTCCCTTCCGGAGGGTGCACACCTTCAGGAACAGACTACTTTAAAATATATTATCCCAGAGGTGCTACCACTGTTGCTGATGGGCTCAGAGTTGGCCAGCAAGAAGTCCAGCTTGGAGATGGCTGACTTTGGCTCTGTCAGGCACAGGGGAAGCTTCTAGAAGCTCCTCAGAGAAGCCACCCTTGTAGACCCTGTCTACAAAACCTCACCATGCAAACCCAATACAACTAGTGTTTAACTAACGACAAAGAATTTAGCATCACCTGAAATTCTTCTGATATCCATCACACTGCAGGTGACTGTCAAACAGATCACTACAGCTGCCAGGGATCACCATTACCCCATTAGAAATTCCACCACAATGTACTCTTGTGCTTTCTTACAGACAAGCACTGCATCTGAAAATTTTAAGAGTAAACTGTCTTCTAGGCTGTATGGGAAGAGAATATTGTATTTTCACAAGAAAACCCAGCCTCTAACATAAACTGTGTGGCTTTGAAAGAATTGTTCTTTGAAAATGCAAGCAGGTACCTTGGATGACAGAGAAGACAACTACAATGCTTATAAAAGGTCAGACCAAACTCAGACCACTCAAGACCCAGTTTTGATACTGAATTCAGGTTTCTATTGAACAAAGGAAAATTCAGTTTAACTGTGCACCACCAGGTGCCAAACTCCAGTTTTACCTTTCAAAAAAGTTTAAAATAATTTTGGTCTTTTAATGGTGACTTCCTAACAAATCCAGAAACTACAATATCAGTGGTTATAAAACAAAACATAAAGAAATATGTACGCTTGGCATGAAATATTTAAAAATATTGTTATATGTTGTACTACTTCACAAACTTAAATTATTTATTTAGTTTACAGCTACAAAACATGAGGTAAGCATAAAGCTGTACTTCTTGTTTGGGGCTTTGATTTCTGTTAAGCAGCATTTGCATATTTTGAAATAATTGTCTTATATTTTAAAAACATGACCACCAGAGTAAAGTCTTTATAATAAATGTGACCTCACAGGACTGAATCACACTTTAGAGGCAAAGTTTACATCAAACTGGTAATAAATTCAAAAGCAAGGTAGTAAAAATATACAGTGTAAATTTATTTCCTTTACTGAACTTTTTCTTCATTTATCTTTATCTACTGACAGTCTCTGATTCCTGATGCTTTTTATACTACACTGAATTACATTTATTCTTCCTATAACTAAATTGAAGTCGTGTGCCTCATTAACTCAGATATACTTGTTGCAAACATCCAGTACAAACTTCTAGGAGTTTTAATGGCTTTTTTAAGGGAGGTAAAAATTAACTAGGTATGCTCCCATTTGATAAAAGAATTTCAGAGCAATCAAACATTTAGAGCTAAAATTACATAGCATAAATTATAAGTGGCAAGACTGCAATTGGAATGCTGTCAGCAGTTCCAAAATGTCTCCCTTTAAAAATATAGAGAGTAATAAGTTTTAACAAAAGAAATTAAGAAATTACAAAACTGGTAGCTGTGTTTCCCCAAAGTGTCCACTTACCCAGACTCCTATACTCATCAACCAGAAAAGTGCTGCATTAAAACTCCCATATTTTTCTTTATCAGTTGTCATCTTAAACATCTTCTTGAGTGTTGTGGCTCCTGATGGGCTGATGGTGCTGCTGCAGAGGAGGGAGAGGACGTGCAGCAGCAGGTGCTGCCCAGCCCTCACCAGACTGCGCATGGGGACCAAGAGGGTTCAGGCAGAGGTGATTCTGGCAAGGGTCTGTGGAACTGTCAGTGACTCGAGAGCCCCCAGGCCCAATTCCAGAACCTTCCCAAAGGAGTCTCTGCACATGCGCCGATTCGAGAACTTTCACAGCAAGACCACCACTCGTATGCTAATGGGACATGGACTTGCCCTATAAAAAGAAGCCTGCCAAGAAGGCATTCCGCCACGTGCCCACCACCCCATGGAACCCACCTGAAGATGTGCTACAGAAGGACCGCAGGACCACGTGCTCCTGAAGACCACATTTTCCAGAGGCCCACGGGGTGGTGACTATTTTTCTCCTCCCCCCTGCTACTCCTTTCTCACTCTCTCCTTACTATGTATCTTTTCCTTGGCACCACAGTGCATAGGATCAAATCCGAGTCTTGCTGCCTTGAGGGTATCAACTTGGGATCTGAACAGATTGAAATCTGGTTTTGCAGCTTTGGGAAGTTGCAACTCAGAATGCACCTGACTATTTTATTTCTTATTTCAGCTGTGCCCAAAATAAAACACTGTTTCAGATTTACCCTGGGAGATTTGTCACTCTCCAATTTGCCTCACAGACACCAAAAGATTCTTCTCTCTCTGACTCTGCAGGTCAGGGGAGGCTGAGCACCATTTGTGTTGGGAGCAGGACCTTAACATCAGCACAGATAAAGGCAAGCTCTCAAGCACCTCAGTTAAAGTAACTTTAAAGACGTGTTTTCCATCACCAAAGACTCAGGCTCAATACTGAGTCTACTACTTTTATTTATGGTAAAATTCAGAAAATGGCTTAAGATTGTACTAAGTTATGACAAGCACCCAGTAAAGAAAGTACAATATTAACAGGTGGAATCTGTCTCCACATCCAACTCTGAATAAGCACCTAATGGTTTTTTGTGTATTTCCTTCAGAGCTTATACTTTTAAATCTAGTTTTTAATCTAAATTATTTTTAAGCACGGAATGCCTGCATCTATCATTAAAAGTGTGGTCAAACTATTTTTTTGATTACAAAAAAAGTAGTACCTTCTAGACTTAATGCTGTTCAAGATTTTTTTCTTCCAGGTACTCAGTACTAGTCAATGTTAGTTGTCACATACACACTGAGATATTATGAAACTTAGGCTTAGCAATATGCAAATTAATCAGTTTTAGTACAAAACACTGATAAACTGGAACTTGAAAAGAACTGTGTGACTTCCCTAATGTTTTGTGCTGTAGTAACATTTGTTGGTAATATAAAAAAACTTCTTAAGTAGGCAAGAGAATTAGGATTTGACAACAAGACTTCATTTTCAAATGGTTGGTATTTTATACTCCATGGAAATAGCCGTGGCTTGTAAATCATTTTAAATGCCTAAAGGCATTCTCATTCTATAATACGTAGAGACAGAAATACTGTGAAGCCATTTTAGCATAGTCTAACTCTATGATGATCAGGTTATGCCATGCTACTCATTTTGGGATGCATCACTCAAACCCTCCAAATGGATATTAAATAAGTCATGCCAGTGAGATTACAGTCTTGCTTCTCCTTATCCCACAGGAGGAAAATCAGAGAAGTTACTTGTTCCTCTAAAGGGGACAGATATGTACACTCTATCCATTACTTGAAGAGTAGTAATATATCCTATTTCAAGATAGGACAGTCCGTGTGAGGCTGGATGCTGAACATGCATTAAGTGATGTTCACTGGCATTCAATATGGTCACAAAGAAAAGACAAAAAAATCAGAAAAGACAGCTTCGGCTACATATTTTCCACTAAAAGTGAATAAAGGCTTACCAAGAAAAGCAAGCTATTAAATTTAATGATCAACACTAGTCCCATTAATATGAGCAGTTCATGCAGGCAGAAGCTGTGTTTCTCAGCTAACCAGATGGCCCAAACTACCCCATCACTCTATCCTACTTCAAAGAAAAAAACAAAACCGAAACCACACAGAACAAAACTTGTTTTGCAGCACATAAGGCTAGCAGTTAGGCCCACAGTAAGTTATAATGACACTACAGTTCGAATCTACTCTAATTTACATTCCCCCAACACTATCAGCATTCACATCACACTTCTCTTTCTGAACCACACAGTACTCATCATCTGTAGTACTTCTACAAGAAACGTTTGCTAGCACCACTTGCCAAAGGGCAAATCAGCTCACCAAAGTCAGCCTTTACTGCCTTATCTTAAAGCTGATCCAGAAAGACAGACTCATCAGATCTGCAGTGAAAGTCAAGGAGCTACCCTTCCCCATGCAGTGGATTGTTTCACTGTGTTGAGACCCAGAAGCCACTACTTATGAACACAACATAATCTAAAGTATATCACTAGGCAAAAGGAATCGTCATTTATTCCTGCTACACATGCGAGCACATTAAGCGCCACGTATTCCCTATCTCTCCCCTCACACTCCCACTATCATATCTTTTTTTCTGGAACGTAAGACATTACCCAAGTAAGAGGGGACACCTATATACATAAATACGGTAAAAATGTGAAACAGTCAGATTTTTAAAGTGAAGGAGAAATTTGCCATCAAAATTTCTGCTTTGTTACTGTGATCAAAGGTCAGAGTAAGTTCAAATCTAATATACAGAAATAAACTTTTTTTTTTGGAACAGAAAAAAAAGAATACCTTGGAGGAACTCTCTTGCCACATTGGTAAATTATTGCAAATCTCCCTTCATGGCACCAACCTGGAATAAGGCCAAAGTAATTTACTGCTGGCAAAGCTTCACCTTGCCCTGAAACCTCTGATCTAAATTTTAAACTTCTTGATAGAAACTATGCATGAACTGATCACTCCCTTTCCAGTCACATACACAAAAAACTTTCATTCTTTGAAATGGAAAGTCACTCCTATTAGTCCATACTGAAGGTCAATAAGCTACCATATTCTTTATAAAAATCCCTCTTCTGAACTTCAGTAGGAATTGAGCAAACAGAATAATGACAGTACTTGCACTTAGGATATCAAGTATCTGTATCAATTGCATTTTTCAGAAAGATCATCACGAAGCAGATTTATTAAAGTGTGTCAGACAGTACCACAAATACTGGTCTCCAGGCTCCACTGGGAGAAAAATGAAATTATCAAAAAGTTGGTAGGTAATTTTGTTTTCTACAGCAGTGGTGCAAAAAAGCTTTGGGACATATGGACAACTGTAAACCCTCATGTAGGTGGTGTGATGCTCCGACTGGATTCTTCCAGCTTTTATCTACTTACACCATTAGTAAGTATCCTTGGTATTTCATCCGTACTGGACAGGAGAAAAATAATCAGGAATGCAGAAAAAAAAAAAAAAAGCTAGAGCAGGAAAAAGAGTAAAGTATCTACATAAACTTTCAAAGGGGCAGATTCTAGTCAGTACTGTGGAAAAAAATTATTTCACAGCCCAATATTTTTTAATGGTCTAAAGCTATTGAATCACATAAACATGAGATTATTTTTTCCACAATATTAAATCTTTTTCTCTGCACTCCATCTTCCACAGTTTGCACCTCTGGCCTCATTGCTATAATTGTATACGCAAATAATTTTCTGGATATGAACAGTTTCCCTAAGCTCAGAAGTAACAAAATCAAGCATGCATACACAAAGACACATACATACACTCATATTTACAAAATATAAACAGACTGAAGTTCCAGGACATGATTTTCACTGTAGTGATTGTTGGTATGGTTGGTGCTTAATGGAAATAACATGTAAGAACACAGCTGTATGTAATAATATCCTTTGTGTATCACTTTTTTTGGGTCTGAAGCCAAACACAAGAATTATACTGTCTACCTTATCTTTTTCTTTTAAAATAAAAGGAATATTATCTTACTGAGGTCAGTTGTTTTCATGTGAGTAAAGAATGCTATATATACAAAAAAGCTAACCTATATCTAAAGATATTGAGATGAACTAATCCATCTTTTCAAAAGTAATATCTTCCAATGTTTCATTGTCCTCACTCTTAAAATAATGCTTTTTAGTTCACATGTGAAATTTGCATAATTTTCCAGTTTTTTATTCTTACTCTATCCTTTACCTTTGTCCATTGCATACACTTTAAAAATAGCAATTTTTGTAACCAATAAATACTGAAGGTGTTGACTAGTACTGAATCTAGTGCTGCTGTCTGAAAACTGTTGGTAGGAAAAATCTTCATTTGATGATGATTCTTCATTGATAGGTAATACTTTTGAAGATCTATCAGTCAGTTTGCATAAATTTGAAATCCATGTGATTAACTACTATAGAAAAGCACTGTTTTCACTGTGAATTCCATAGAGCACCATACAAGGCATTCCATAGAAGTCTATGCTGCTACCTTTGTAAAATAAACATAACATTCCTTCAAAAGATTTTTAAAAAGTTTCATGAAACAGACATGTTTTGCAAAAAAATTCTGACTGGCTTTAATTATCCTCCTTCTAACTCCTGTTTAAATCAATTATCACTTTATTTTATCTTGGGTTATTAACAAAACTAATCAATCTACAGTAACAGAGGTCATTACACTTCTCCTTTGTAATGCTTATTCAGGCTTAACGCTCAGTTTCTGGAACACCCTTAGTCTCCATTTTTCAGTGCACACACCCCACAGTGCACAGTTAGCCTATGGTTCAGTTTTGGATCTATGGGTCATCTTATGGGATACAGAGACTACAGAACAATTATTTCAGCTTTCCTCTTCTTCAGTTCTCTTGTAGGAAATGAGAAGTAATACCTGAATCGAAAAAAAACTACATTCAAGAAATTCCATTCAAATTAGTCATACACAAAATGAAACATATTACGTTTTCAACATTATACTTGAATTCTGTATTACCACTTAAACAATAAAATTTAAACTGATTCCAGCTGCTACTTCTTAAGTACTTTTAAGATCAATGAGTGAACTTAATGTCAAATGTCTTAAGAGTGCCCAAATATAGAAAAGAAGACTGAGAATTTGTATCCCTTTAGTCATTTGCCCTGAGATCTGGATTCAGTTCCCTACTTTTTTTCTCCTTTGTGACTTTGTCAGGTCCTATTCATCTCTCCATATTTTACTTTGTATTTAGTAAAAAAGAGACCAATTTTGTTTTCCCCTACTGTTAGTCTATCTTTTCTCTTGGGATATAATTTTCAAAGGCACAAAGGCCAATCAGGAAAGTATCTCCAACTGAAAGCCAATTAAGATTAAGATCTATCTTTACCTGTATCTTTGAAAATCTCCTTCACGTTTGAAGTGCTGTACAATCACAATTCATACTAATTTGATACTACTATAATATTATCAATACTAAAAGTATGCAAGCTATCCATTTATTTTAAAATTCAATACTCTGATGGAGGAGACCCAGGATAGTCTTAAAATGTTAATGTACGATGCAAAAGCAATGATCCAGAGGAAGCTAGGGCTAATTGACAAGCTCTAGCCTCAAACCTGGAATGTTAATACTGATAAAAACACTGACAAAGATTTAATGAAATTCTAAGACATCCTTGTTGGGTTTGTGCTCCATAGGAAACAGAGGGGGAAGGAACAAAATATATCTAGGAAAAAATTCACAAAGATCAGAGTTCATATAGTTAGAAATGTTGATACAGGCAAATATTGTAAGGGTCAATGCAAGTAATCATGCTGGTATAACTGATAAAGCTAGCTCATCAAATTAAAAGAGGAATGTCCAAGGCAGCTTGTCTCACAGAGAACCGAGGGGAATATCACTAGTCTTTTCAGTAAGAAACACCATGTCCCTGTTGCTGCAAGAAAGCACTTGCTAATGGTTGCCACCGAGACAGATGCAGTGCAGTTCTTCCAGGGCAACATGAGAACAACATGGACATGATGAATTATTGTACTCCGAAGGTTTTCAGGATTTCCTGAAGAATCCTAGGACCTGTGTTCATGCTGTCTGAGATTCAGAGACACCTTAAATAGTTCTGTAGTTTCCTTGGTAGTTCTTCAGCAAAATTAGAATAATTGGAGGGTATTTTAGTCAACAACAATGAGACAGAGTTAACTTGTGTCAGCAGTTAATTACCAAGGATCATGCAGTATTCATTGAAGTAAAAAATATTTTAAAGAAAAGGCTCCGTGTCAGTACTTAGGGGAGGAAAAAGCCAATTCTGCAGGAAATCCAGACTTCTGCAGTGACAGAACCACCTCAAAACCTCTCTCATATTTTATTCCACTTTTACATCAGCATGGTTGCACTAGTCCTCATATAATTCCTCTCAGTGTTAGTTTACAGGAAATTGGAAAAAAACCCATAATATTTACACTAAAGCTCAAGGCAGAATGTATTCTTTGTGGAGCATAAACACATTGCCTCAATTAAAGGTCATGTATGAGCTCTCCTCTTTTCACTCAGTGTCTCAGCTCTCTCTTTAAAAGGTCATAGGTAGGCCGCAAGTTAAGTTATGTGAATATTGTGCCTTGAGCTACAGTGTTACTTACTACAAGTAGTGCTGCACAAGTGTCTAACAATAAATCCACGCTGAAGAATGCTGCACGGTACTTGTGCATCCTTTGATAGGAAGTACAGGATGTCAGAAAGAAGAAATGATCATGGAATTTATCATTATTTATTTACCACTTTCTTTTAAAAGAGAGATTAAAAATAAGAACATCAGATTCAGATGTCAGCGGGCCTCGAATCTACTTTGGGTGAACTCAGAATGAGAGATGCTGCCAGAACAGAAGCAAGACTTCTCAGGACAGTAAGCAACTCTTCAGGCCACACTTCTGATTAAAACATGATTAAAATCCTTGCATTAGGGGAGAAAAAGTAACCCCCATCTACCAAGGGAAGCACTGGCAAAGTGCAACCCTGGCATCATCTCCTCAACTATTTGCTTCTTCAGATGTGTCTTCAGACAGCCTTAAATCTTCCCTTTATCGTCAGGACAAACATCTTTCTTTTCACAGCAACAGCAATGAAGTAGTGAAACACTGTCCCACATTCCCAGACACTATGTAGACAAATCAACTTACAAGGACAAGTACTGCCCTTGAATTCATGTAACCTGACATTTTCCGATAATAATAATGCTATTATTCCGTTTCATTCTGTAAGAACCAGATTTTGAGACTTGTAAAAAAACTAAAAAAGGTGTAGGTAGGGGGGAAGAGAAGAGAAACTGAGTGTTCATATGGATACTACCTGACATGGAGCCATTATGTGGTATCAGACACCAAAACACACATGTATGGCAGCAATGCAAAGGTCAAGACTGAAGAACATATAGGACAATATACTGTATTTTCTTCGTAGCAAAAATGTGGTGTGCATTTAAGTTGATTACCTAAAAATATAAGCTGCCAGACGCAATTGCCAGAACCACTGAACCAATTAACTCTATACATAATCTTTTAAATGCTTGATAAAGAAACCTAATTGGGCTGCTACGCTTTTAAAAATTGCTTGTTTTGATTACCTGTCACTCAGGACCTGTGTACTACTCTTCTCTGTTTTTGAGGAGATGTTATTACACTTGTGTCCACCATGATAGTTTTTCTTCAACAGGTATACTCAAAACCACCATCTACCTCATCTGACTTTTATCTCAACTGCTGATGGAAGACAGACTAATTGGGAGAAAAACGTAAAGTTAAAACAAGCATTTAAGTACACCATAAGCAGAGTAAAAAAAAAGATGATTAGTATTGCAATTAATTCTAATGAAGTATAGATGATATTCCTTCTACCCTTTCTTCTCTTTAAACAAATGGATTTATTTCATCGCTCACACGATAACTAGGGTCACGTCTATCTCCAATTACCTGATAGCAAAGGCAGCCAGTATTTGATGAAGAGGATCAGATGCCTTCAGTAGCTCTGTCAACACAAATGTAATGCTCTTTTCATGATGAATACAAGCCATACTTTTTAGTACTGAAGCAGAAAACTGTCATTCTTACAGGCAAATAAATCAGAAGTCAAGACCCAATTCTCATGTGCCTTATAACAGTATAAATCAGCAAAAATATACTTAAATCACTAGGCTTGCAGCATTTTAGAGAAATAAAATAAAATTCCATCCTCAACGTTTTCTCCATTATCAGAACAAAGAGATTGAAAAAAACCCCACAAACGCAAACACAAAGCCATTTTGCAGAATAAGTGAGATATGCCCCAGAATTGTGAAACTAACATCTAGAGACCAACATTTTTAAAAGATATAAGGAGAACCAGAAGGAAAACTGAGATTTACACATAGAATGGTTTGGGTCAGAAGGGACCCTAAAGATCGTGACTGAGTACTAAAAGAGTTTCAGAAAAGAAATTCAGATGAAGAGAGGTTTTTGGATGAGGCCTGCTGTTTTCAGATTAATTAAGCTTAGTTTATTAAAATGCCATTTGTTCCACGTTCATTGAATAGTCAGCTGTTTCGGTTTACAAAGATGTTTTCCAAATACCCTTTGCTCTAAAGAGGCATTAAATCACTAGATAAACAACCAGCATACAACAATCAAAAGTGGAATACATATATGGGACAATGGATTTGCTCTGACTTGTTAAGGCTGATCCTGCAGGAGGGGCAAACACTGAAGTCACTAGGAGGGGTTCAACTTAAATAGACTCCCGAAAGCACCTACTGAGCTCCCCACCCTGAGGGCATGAAAATCACCAAGTTCAGCTTAGAGCCTTGCCATAAGCCAATTAACACAAAATAATTGACTAAGCACCATCTCGCCAAGAGACACCAGAAAAGAATATAACTGGCACCTGAAACCCCTTTTGTTGGGGAGGTGGAATCAAACGACCACTTCACCTGATTCAAGGTCAACAGATCTGGACCTCTCTTCCCACCTCAAGAAGGGGCTCCTGTTTTGCAAGAGTCGTGCCTCCAGCTTTGTTGTGTGTTCCCTAGGAAAATAACTACTAACTCGAGTTTCAACTGTTACTTCTTTATATATAGATATATATGATCATTGTAAACTGGTTGTAATTCTCCAGTGCTAACGGAGCAAGTGAATTTATCAATGGCAATTCTGAACTTGTTTTATCTGTCGCTTTAAATGAATAACATATTGTTTCAGCGTTGCAAACTTCTCTCAATGAGAGTCCTTGGGAGGGCTCTGACAGGCATTGTAAAGCGGTTTAATGGCACGAGTGACAGCCCATTTGGCTGTCTGGCAGCAAGTATTAACCTGTCAGCTGAAAAGTCCATGAGGGGCCCTGACAGGCAGATCTATGGGTGACAGTCCATGAGGGGACTCTCACAGGTACCACTAACTCTGACTGGTGGCTAACTCATATATATATTTTTATATACTATTTTGCTACAGAGGGAGTAGGGAAGACCAGATCATCCTTTGGACACGAATCATTGACCAAGTCTGGGACCAAAGTCAGATACAGCGTGCTCAGGCTCTCCTCTGAGGAGGTTCTTAGAAAACAAGGGGGCTGTCCTGAACCTTGTGACTCAACAGAGCTGTATCTATTAATGCAACATACATATTTTTACTTTATTTTTTTCTGATTGGACTCTGTAGAGTCACTTTGATCCTCCATACATTTTTCTGCCATTTTTAGGTCACTGTAAAATCTTAGTTTAAGTGCAATGCATCTCAAGTGATCATCTTTGGCAAATACAGGATTCCATAAAAAGTGTATGATTTTCTTTTGTGTAAAATGATAAATTTTGTTCAGTACGTAAAAACAGTGCTGCAAAAAGAATAAACATCATTGATAGAAGAAAGGGAAAATAAAAATTAATCTGTAACTGTGATGATTTTGATAGATGAAAAAAATTTCAAACTATTGCTGTGATAGATGACAAGCACAGATCATCAGAGAAAGTTGTACCCTGGAAGCTGAAACACATCAGAGAGACTTCTTTTTTGCAGCAGGATGAGGAGCTGGATCAGTGATTGCTTCACGTCCTTACCAGTTTTGTTTCAGCAAAGGTGCTTTAGATACTCATTTGTGTGTACATTTTACATATTCACACCTTATGTTTGGAATCCATAAAATAAAATTCTCATTTCCTTCATAGAAAAAAACCCCAAACAATAAACAAAACTCCTTACATTTTTGTGTTTAATTTACAACAACGATCCATTAATTTACAGGGAAAAAAATATTTCAAATTATTTTCCCCAATTCCCCAGAGCTCTAAAGAAGCATCTACTGCAATATAATTGGTTCCAAAGCACCCTCGATTCTGAACATTTTAGCTGTGCACGCAACTGTTTTACAAGCTTACTTGAAGATTTTTTGTAAATAAGATTTATGATACTTTTGTGGTGTTCGGAGTTAAACATTTTGAACGACAACTGCAAATAACTACAGCTCCCTGTTTTAAATAAAAACCTAATCATCACACAAAAGCAGTGAACAAAATGCAAACTATAAAATATACACCATGCAAATCAAGCTTTTTAAAAATAATGAATTTAAAATCATTAGCATGAAAGATGTTTAAAAGATGATATTACTATGGAGTTCATGGACAATAGCAACCATGTCAGCCTATTCTATATAACATTATATTCTCTTTTGTTCATCAGGTATTACTTGTAGACAACAGCTTTATTATTTCAGAGTTAAAATTACTTCAAACACATTTTCCTCTCATCCTAATGTCAATTTGAGAGAATAAAACAATTTTAAGTATTTTTGGATTAATTTTTGCATTTTCCTTAGTAATATGAATCTCTACTTTTCCATTGAATTTCTACCTCCTTCATTTTTTGTTGACAAAAGTATGAAATAAATACGTGCTAAACTTACAGAGTTTTAAAAATTATACTTGACACATGTCCATTTCACAGCAAACAACTTAAAAGCTATTTGAGTATTACTGAGATTTTGGAACAGGTACTTATTATATAACTATCAATCATAGAAAATGTGGATAAAACAAGGCTAAATTATCCACAAATGTTTAGACCTATTTTTGGAGTTCAGATTGTATTAAATGAAATTAGAAGGTGATCTTGAAAATTCTGGGTAACCAGAGACACTTTAGAGAAAAAGATGAATAAGTTAAAATTAATTTTACTTTTTCTTCTTTGATTTTATACCAACTAGAAAATATACTGAAATAGAGTGAGTAATGCTGTGACAAAGAACACTTTAAAGCTTTCCATTCCCAGAATATGAGGTTAGCACACCTAGAAACGCCATATCTTACTACCAAAAAAATAAGCATGTAATGCTTTTGGCCAGTAGCATATTATTTAAAATATGTCAGCTTTTTTAAGATACGTCTGCTTTTCAATATTCAGATGCATTTTTCCACATTGATCTGCAATTTATAAAGTGTGTTGTGCTGTACAAAAGTTTCATTATTTATCTGCCACATGTAAAAGTAAGGAACAAGTGCCTGTAATCATTATGAGCCAAATGACATAACATATTCTTAATTCTCCTTTCATTTTATACAAACGTCTTGTAGATTCTCATGTACCATACATGTCATTTTTGCACATGCACTTCTTTTCCATGTGCTGTTTGTGTTATATAGCTTATAGCTATTAAGCCAATTTCATTCAACAGCATAGTTAATAATGACTAGGAAAAAAGTGAGAGAAAATTTTCAACAATTTGTGGTTATGTAGAAAATTTAAAATATTCAGAGCTGTCAATCTATCATCTTCCATAAGAAGTAGACTTTTACTTTTAATGTCCCTACATGAGAGGTTTTCTATCAATATGAAAACGTGTTTTTATCATGACAAAAAAGTCAGTTCTGAAGTGAAATAACTAGGAGAAATAAGATTAAATTAAGCAAAGGAATATTTAGACAGAACTGCAGTCAACTTTTCTAATACTGCAGTCTGGATAAAGCCTCTGGAAGCAAAAAAAACAATTCCAATATGTAGTACAGCTTATTACATTAGACAGTTTTAATTAGATTAGATAGTAGAACCCTAGAACCAAAATCTGTTCTACAGCAGGAAAGGATTCACTGAAGCCTTGCATATAGCAGCACTACATTTAAAGATAATAAAATGCTCAGATTTCTTCAATTTTATCCACAGTGGCTTTCAAAGCTCACATTTATATTTCAAAATAACAAAAAAAGGTGCTGAAATTATACATCATTCATGCTTTTAGCAGGACTTAATACCTTAATTTCATAAAGACAGGGAACAACATGAAAGGAGAAAGCTTGATTCATTAGAAACAAAGGACTTTTGGAAGACTTCCAGTAAGATCACAGCATAAAAACTAGTTCATTTGCATTCTTCCTTGCTAACAAACTTATTTTCCCCCCTGGTTAACAGCAATAGTGTTTTCATAACATCAAAATATATGAGGAAGTTTAAATGATTAGCCAGTGCCTGAATCAGCATTTATCTATTAAAATTCTTTAATTAGGAGGAAGATTGAAAAAAATATGCAACATGGGACAAAGCAACTTTTTATGAAAATAGAAGCATTGTTAGCACATGCAAAGTACCTGCTGCAACTCCAAAATAAAATCCACCATTAAATGAAACTTTGGTTTTCATACTGGAGAAAAAGCTTTTAAATTAATTTAATAGAGCTGGCAATGAAGTACTGTCCATACTAACAGCATACTTTTAACGTAGTTATCTATTTCTGAGACAGGAACTCACAGGATAAGCTTCTGATTCTCAGGAGATTTTTTTAGTTTTTAACACAAGTATAAAAAGTAACACCAGCAATCAACTACAATACTAAAACCAGTAATATGTGAAGACAGAAAATTCATGGGGAAGCTGTAATCTTCTGTTATATGGCATACAACAAGCAATTCAATTAGTATCTTAATTTTTTTTTCCTTTTAAAACCTACTGCTATATGAAGTTTGGAGATCCTTTAGTAAATGCTGAAGGGTCATTTCCTTAGGAGAAAGAAGCAGTATATTTTCTTGGGTTTAGCAGTAACAGCAGACCTGGAGTCTGATCAGTAGTGGTCACACAATCAATTAAAGAAAACAGCAATTAATTTATGTTTCATAATAACTTTCTTATCTGTGAAATGTTAATTGTAGAAAAAATCATTAATGGCCTTATTTACACAGAATGAATGCCAGCATCAAATAAACCCGATTTACCAATGACACTCTGCCAACAAATGGTGATTCATTAACTCAGCAAGCAAATTAACAATAATTTTCCTTACAAAATAATAGTAGGCAAAGATATAACTTGGCAGTACTTCCCTCTTAGTAATGTGGACACTAATTAGGATAGTTATATAAAAAATATTTGAATTCAATATGTCAAGGTCTCAGAACTGTTTGAATTCCTCTTTACTCATTTAATCCAAACATTTAAATTAGCTTCTTCATGTAATTTGGTGTTTCAACCAGAATCCCATGGAATCCCACTGACAGGCACATAAAATTATTATTTGCAGACTGCTTATGTAGCTTCCTTTTGAAACCTGCAACTAAAATAAAGATGTAATCCCTTTATATAAAGTATCTTTAAGAAATCACGGTCTTTGTTAATTAGTAAAGTACTTATTCTATTCCTTGACGGACCACCAGATCTCGCATAGCAGACAACTCATCAGGTTCGTGATTATTCTTTCCATTGGTAAGTCTAGAATATTCACACATACCACATTTCAGCTACAACTTCTTCCCTGCTTTTCCCAGTTTCCAGAAATTAAGGAAATAAAATGTTTTTGAGGCTGCAGTTATTAGCAAGCTTCCAAAATTTTATTTTAGAAAAGTCACATATTTACAGCAAGAAAGTAAAAACTCTTGTATGCATTTGCCTATCTTAGTCTGCCTCTTCTGCACAGTTCTGTTTAAGCTATGGTCCTTGCAGCATTCATGGAGTCCTTCACATTTAGTGTGATTTTACTTGACTTTTCCTTTGCAGGACAAACTACAGTTTTTCACTGTTTTCCCTAGAATCCTAACACTTAACTTTTGCAGTAACAAGTGTTAAATTGTCCCTAGGAAAACATTCTTCCTCTTTTTCAATGTGATGGAGAGTCCACAATGTTAGCACAACAGTGAGCACTGAACAAAATCCGACTCTGTCCTTAGTGCAAATGGTGAGCAGATCTTAGTCTCCCCCCCAAAGAAATGTTGCAACACTGTTTAGGAATAGGAAAAAAATAATGCAAGACAGTCGCTTTTGTTGTGAAGTCTATAAATGGAAAGTGAGTTTCACCTTTGACTCCAAAGGTATGGTGCAGTGTCTTCCATGTAGACAAAATTACAGAAAATTTGTACCCAACTAAACAAGACTGGTTATTTTCTCTTTTCATTTTAAAATGGATTGATATTATTAATTCTAAATTCTTTTTTCATATTCATTTCTTTAGTAAAAAGCTTATGTTTAGAGAATTAATCTCCCAAATTAAAATGATCCTTGTTCCTCACTGGACTTTTTAAGCACTTCATTGCAACCTGCACCTGTTAATGAGAATCTCATGTAAATGGTCTCACAATTTCTTCAAGATGAGATGAATTCCAAAAAGACACATCTTATCCCATTTTCACTATCATAATTTTGAGGTAATTTATAATCACATTGGCAAGAACTTCTTGGCAACTGCTGGAAGTAATATCAATATTCTTTATAAGTAGATCAGTCTTCCAGTAAAAATCTTGTAGACACATGGCAAATTGTGAGTACCCATGGGAACAAATGAAGATCTGTGCTGGGCTGTTCCATCACTGTCAATACACTTGACAGCAATATAGAAATCTACCCAGCATTTGGAAGCAATAATTCTTACAAATCTTTTTAATGTCACAAACTGTATGACAGCTGCATTAATTACAAATAATATTATCCTACAAAAAAATAAAAGTACACAGATCACCTCACACATATTTTGTCCTTTTCTTTTTAAAAGGGGCTTTGGGCTAAACATGGAGAGCGGATACAATGTCAATATCAAAGCCTTAGCCATTAAAGGAGCAGAGGTGAGGTGTAGGGTGTTTACTGGAAGAAAAAAAATTAAATTCTAGTCAGGTTTTACTGACTGTTAAATAATTAAAACCAGACAAAGCAGGACTGCTAAGAGAAGCTGTGTCCGTAGTACTGGATTGTGCAAAAGAATTACAAATTACTGCAATATCACACACAACTGCACCACGAAAATCAAGTGGGAGTGAAAAAAGAGATTTCCTTTGCTTTCGCGTCAAAACGGAGAGCATGACTGTAACACTCTTACTAGTAAGGTGTTTATTGGAATAAAAGCATCACATCGTAATAAAGTGATAAACAGATAATAAAGAAAGTGTCTGCTGCACAGTTCCAGTTTATAGTTTTCAGATCATTGCCACAGATCACATTGTGAAATCAAAGAAACAAATCGACAAAAAAATCTCAAATAGCTCAAGGATCTAATGCAATAAATTTGTTCCTTTAAATGGCAAAACCTGTTTTCATGGAATTAGGATTAAAAGACCAACAGGTTAGCAAAAGGCTAACAACCTATGAGAATAATATTTTTTTTTGCAAATGCAGTAGCTAAAACTTAAAATTTTAATTGACATATCTGTAACACCTGTAGAATCATATATATAAAATTATGTATGATTTTCCATAAATAAAAGACTTTATTTTCCCTGAAAAGAAATTATTTTATATTGCATTTTTCACAATACTTACATAGAATAAACTAGGTCCTTTCCATAAAGAAATTACTACCCAATTACTGGATAAGAGAAGCACTTTGATATTATTTTGCTAATGTAGTTGGACAACAATTGCCAAGCAAGATCAGTCTTAAATTCCATTTAATGCAAGATGCTACTTTGAGCAGTGTTTAGTACCAAATGCTTCCGTGGTTAAGTCAAAGAAACATCAGAATAACCTAATGAGTATTAGCTTGGCAGATTTATGGAAAAACATCTAAGAGCATACTTTATGGAAGTCAAATTGAACTCCACTTTATGCACGCCATTTTAAACTGATTTTTTTCATTTTGTATGTACCTTACATTATTCTTAATTAATTTTAAATATTAATAAATTCAGCAACCTAAGAAATAGCAAAATGGTCATTAGTTTAAAGCTTATGTGCACTTACACCAGCATAAGTACAGAGTGTTCCAACTGTAGACTAGTTCAAAGACATAGCTGAGCACTGAACCTGACATACTTACCTTAGTACTTATTTTAGTCAGAGTAATATACTCCCTGCGTGTCATGTTACATCTAGTAAATATACAAGTTTAAATGTAAATTGAGAAACAGTTTGGAGTGATTAGATTAGAAAGACAAAAATGTGCTTTTCATTGAACAATGAAAAATACGTTAATTTAAACCAGTCAAAATGTGAAAAAGCAGTAGGCCAGGAGAGCATAGTGAGACTTGGTATAATGAGCTATTGAAGCAAGTTACCCTTTGCAACCTCTTACTGCCACTTGTCATTTTTATAATAAAATGTAACCTGTTTACTTAGTTAAAACAGTTCATGTGTATTTGTGAAATTAAAACGTTTAAACAAAACAACCTCCACATATAGTTATCTAAACCCAAGCGGCATCAAGGAGGTTAACCATGTGACCTCATAAATCACATACATAAGGAAGTAAGTATTTTCTTTCTAACCTCTGCTGCCAGTTGCTGAAGAGAAGGGGATGCAACAGGGCGTAGAGTTGAATTGCCTCTGACCGGATTATGGAGGCTAACATAAGCCACAACATTTCTTTGAAGAACTCTCTTGAGATCCTACAACACAAGCAGAGCAATGGTTATTACCATGCATCATTATAATTAAGACTTGTTTTGCTCTTTCAGTTCCTTCTAGGGAAAAACTGCACCCTATGCCTCTTTCCTCTATGATTCCCTAAATATTACTCAACTACTACTTTTTACAATATGCTGTTAAGGACTTCAAAGGATATCTTAGTGTTATTTCTCTATATAGCAGAAGTTATAATTCCATTTCACACATCATCTCAACAAAACGCAAACAGGCCTAGGAGGAATTAAAAATGTCTATACTTGTAAGGCCAAAAATGAAAACATTACATACTGTGAAACAATGTTAAGGCCTTTTAAAATTATGCCTGAGAGAGGACAAACTTCAAAAGCAATCATTATCAACACTTAAATGTACTCAAATTTTTAGAGACCAAATTCAGGTTTGAATTTCATAACTTTTTTATTTTTTGAATTTCATAACACTAGATGAAATGCTTTTTCATTTTGTGTTTTAGACTACAAAACTAATATGTATGAACTGTTTCAATTATTATCTCTTTTAAAAAGAGATCCCCTTTGCCTTCTCAGTAATGAGTTACTCTTTGCATGAAGTGGCTCTTTATATTGAACAGAAGGGATGTAACACAATTACATCTGATGTAAAGCTGACTTGAAGTGGAACTAAACAAATTTTGCTTCCAGCTTGGATCTTTTCAATTTGATTTTTTCACCCCATCTTGTTTTTGAAGAATAATCATGTTGGAAGTATGAAACTTCAATGAGAGCTAACCACTTCTCACGCATCATAAAAAACAATTAACTCTTCGTTTTATCTATTGTTTTAAATCCACAGCCTTGAACCTCTCTGATAGCTACGCGTTTAATTTATTGACTTAAGTCTACTGTAATTATGTGCAATCAACAATACTCTGATGAGGTATTTTCTTTCAATAACCTGATTACTGTTCTGCTGAAAGAAGGAGCACAAGGAATTGTCTGTGTCAGACCATATCTAACTCCCTTTCCAAAAACATATGAAGAGTGAATCAACACCAGCTATGGAGACACCAAAATGTTTATGTAAACCATAGTACAGTTCTCTTCAGTGTGCTCTTGATTCAGTTCTCCCCAGACTCAGTCTACTAATTAAAATTTAGTAACTCTTGAACCCCCAAGAAGGAGAAAAACCCCTCTAAGCTACTTACGGGCCTAGGTCGGTTTCTTGAGGTGTTTCTCCCCTTCTCTCTCCCTCCCTTCTCACGCTCCCGCACACTCTGGCAATGCCATCTTTTACAGTCCTCTGCTGAATTAGGGAGGGAAATCAGCTCACAAAGTTGCTGTATATGCAGCTTCACAGTTACGGGAACAACTTGCCATTCATTACTACACATGCTGCGTTCCACAGAACCTGCCTCTATAGATGCCTTTGCTACGGAGTACACGAATGTTGTACACAGACAGATGTCACAGACCACTTAACGAACTATCATTTCTATTTCATAATTTCATACTGTTTTGATGGTTTCAACAGCAGTAATTAATATTGCAATGAGTGCTTCTGAAATTATTTTACCTCTGCCCATTCATATGAACCAATGTTGCCAAATGATGTTCCTCCCCATGAGCAGAAGACAATGGTCCGGTCAGGTCTCCAGCCTCTCTTAACCCTCAACATCAAGGCCTGTATAAATGCTGTGATGATAGCAGTACTACTGGCCCATGCTTGTCCACCATAATTATTCAAACTGTTGTGATGACTACCGATGAGGATATATCTGTCTGAAACGTGGAAAAAAAAGACAGACAAGAAAATCTTATTTTTTCTGGATACTAGCATTAAAAGAATTTTAAAAAACTAAAATATAACTCATTATTAGTCTGTAATGCCATTAATACAACAGTATGCTGCCAACAAAAATTCACGTGACCATGTGTAAGATAACCATAAAATATAAATACATAAAATTGTGAATAATACCTAAAAATAAACTTGTAAATAAATATATTTATATACTTTCCTAATTTAATCCCTGTGTCCTTGTCTTCATGGATTGCTTATTACTCACCCAATTCATAAACCTGATATACACAATTTTTACAGCCAAGACTTCATCATACACATAATCCAATAAAATTCCATGCTTATGTTACAGTTTTATGAAAAACTACAAATGAATAAGCAGGAAACTCTAGCTTCAATTCATATTAGTATCCAAAAAAAGAAAATAAAAGGTGTGGTAGTACAATGAGAAACAGAGAAAATACACAAAGTATTAGTACTCCCTCACCTGGAAGAGAGTGTTCAGTGCTCACCACCCTATCCCAAAAAAGACACTGCAGAAACAACTGTTGAAAAGCTGGTAACCAGAATGGTTATGTATCAGGACTTAGATTTCCATGTAAGGAGACATTGAAAAGACCTGGATTGCAGGTTTGAAGAGAGGAGACATGACAGAGGAATAGAGATAATGAATGATACAGATAAGTCAGACCTAACAACTTTGATGACAGTGGAAGAAAGTATTTTATAAAATGAAAAGCAAGAAAATTTCAATATGAAATAAGGAACATGCCTATAGTTATCCAGAAAAAAAAAATCAACCTTTTTTTTCCCCACAAGAATTAAATGAAATCTTCATCTCACAAGACAAAACCAAATAATCTAAATACTAACTCACAGGTGTAAAGAACCTTATTTCATTCCAAAAGGATGATGCGGTATGAAACCACATGTGCTAGTGTGACTGATGCGTGTCAAGAATTCTAAGTATTTATGCTGAATTAAATTTTTAAATCATTAGACATTTTGTGTGTGATGAATTCACAACTGGAGCCTCTTTGGAGGGTTGCTTACTGGTTGTGTTCTGATATTTAGTAAAGTCTCTTTCTGGTCCAGATCTAGACTTTTAAAGGTGGGTTTTTTCCATATTTCAGGATACCAATACAGAGCAGAAGAATAGTTATCAAGCGATGTCAGATCCACAACAATCTCTGGATATTATTTGGGTTCCAAAAAGTGCAAAAACTTTTGGTTTTCTTATCCAACGGGATTCATTCTTCATTGTTGCCTGTACACTGGAATGTAGCAACACACAGGTGGTAAAATGCCCACATTTTATGTTGTTTATTTTTGCAGTGACTGCTACCTAGAAATAACTTTAACCGAACACTAACATACTTTGATTATAAAAACATTCTCTATCAAACTGGACTTCTACCAGTTTTGTTCAACAAAATACATGACAATATTGTTTTGTAAGTAATTAAAAATGCATCACAGAGGATCTGTTATGCACCAATAACATTTTAAATCAACTGTTTGAGGGGTGCCTAGGTATGTAAATGAAAACTTCTTTCTAAAAGCAGATAAGCAAAATGTAAATTTAAGTGTACATAATGATTTTGCGTAACAAAATGCAATCCAAATCACAATTTTGCAAATTCTGTGTTGCATCACGAGATTTTTAATTATAGATTGCACTGACAGTAAGAAATCACAGGATCACCAACTCAACCTTAGGATTGTAACAGAAATGAATGGCCTTAGAGGCCCCTGAGTCATTAGAGGAATTGCCACTAACACAATGTGATCAGACAGGATCAGTGCTTGTCCTGTCTTATAATCTCTGTTCAGTTTGTGAACAGTACACGTGAAGGGGAGTGGAAAGACACTGTATGTAAAATAGCATAGGATATTTAGATAGAGAAAAAAGCTACAAGGAGAAACTTATTGTAGGAGGTGCCAGCTGAAAGAACATGGGGAAAACATAAGTCCTGGTGCCTCTTAAAATTCTTCACGTTCGCACATCTATTCTACTTAAATAGAGGCAATACCCTGAAGCAAATGACTACAGGAAACGCACAGGTGAAACACAGGTGAAAGGATAGTCATGCTTACAGAGGCAGCAGCTGTCCTTTCTCATAACCATTTGCTGCAGCATGTAGAGAAAGAGATCACGTGGTAAGAAAAAAGAGGAAGAGAAGACTAGAGAGAGAAAAACTGTCCATCAAATACTTTTGAAAGTGGTAAGATGGGAAGTATAACCAGTGCAGTGATGGGTTGGAAATGGGAATTTATCATTAAAAAAGAGTGTCTCTATAGTGTCTTCTCTCATTATACATGCCATTTTCAACCATGTCCAACAGAGCTACAAAATCAGTGTTAAGCTTTCCAGGTTTTTAAAAGGCCACCATCTATCATATTTCCTCTGCTCCTAAATATTTCAATATCTTGGATGGATTTCAGATGCTCATTGTTACTCTTCACATCAAATGTCAAACAAGATCACCATTATGTAGACGTGTTTGTCTCTGTGTGTGGTGAAGGGTCTTTAAAAAAAAATAATGCACCCTTGGTGATACTCTATGGTCTTTCATTAAGCACTAAAGATAAATTTTGCTTTCTTTCTGCATTTACGGGAACATAAAGGGGAATATTTCACGTGTATGAATGTAGCAAAACCCTATCATAATAACAGAATCAATGCCATGAATACATCAAGTATTATAGAATCATAGAATGGTTTGGGTTGGAAGGGATCTTAACAGGTCATCTAGTCCAACTCCCCAGCAATGGGCAGGGACATCTTCCACTGGATCGGGTTGCTCAGAGCCCCATTGAACCTGACCTTGAATGTTTTTCCCGGGACGGAGCCTTCACTACCTCTCTGGGCAACCCATTCTAGTGATTCACCACCCTCATTGTAAAAAATGTCTGTCTTATAGTCAGTCTAAATCTACCCTATTCAAGTCAGTTGAGAGGGCATGGCTATAGTATCATGCAAGAAGAGCAGACTTTGTAAAAAATGATATCCATGGTGTATTACATACTTGTGCCTATATTAGAAGCCAGTTGCAAAGGCTCTTGTTCAGCAAGACATTTGGTACCTGGGTAGTGCTACAAAATTCACTTGATTATATACTCTTAAATTCTTAAAGCTAAACATATAGCAACAAACCTTTAAAAAGCAACCTTTATTAAGAATGCAATAATAAGATGAAAGATTCAGATATAGGGAAGGTAAAGAATTTATTAAACAGAAATCAATGCATGCTTTTATTCTTTGCCTTGCTTCCATTCCACAGTTCATTAGACAGTATGTCTAAACATGGCAGTTTCTTCTTTCAAATTCATTGACAGTTATTTTCAAAACATTAGCAACAGTAGGCTAGAAACTTCAAATTCTCAAAGGAAATTAAATCCTTTATTGAAATTAATTCACTGTGCTAATTGCCTTCTATGTTGTTTAAAAAAATATTCTGGTGAAAAGCACAACATTCAGCACACATAGAAATGAGTCATTATTTCACTATCAGGAATAAATGTAAATTTTTCCATCTCCTTCATTCCATCACAAAAATATGAAATGACTGGTCCACCACCTAAAGGACTGTAAAAAAACGTTGCAGCCTTTCTTCTGAACCTAATAAAAGAGTATTAATCAAGGCAAATGTGATGAAGCTTTGATGATAATAGCATTTGTACATTAGGAACTGGATTGGGTCTACAACACTTTACACTACATAAGCAACCAGCAACAGGATTCATTCATGTTGCAGAAACTCTTCAACTTTTAGGTAAATTCACTTGCAGACAGAATATGCTCAAAATGATCTTCAGTCCTATGATGTCCTGATTATCATATTAACTACATACAGCACCAAAGGGGAGAGGACATTTGTGAATTGCACTTAAAATCTTATTGTTTAGTTCTTAGACATACAGAATACTAATTATTATTTATAGACTTGTATGAAACTAGTTTAAGGCATGATAGTAACACAAAATATGGCTGCAGCAAGCGTGATTAAGAACTTAGTCATAGATTTTTGCACTTTATAATCACATTTGATATTAGATTCTTATTCTATTCTAATCCAGAGATCACACTGCCCTGCAGTTCACAGGGGGTTTTTTTTTTGACACTTGAATTATGTAGGGAAATTCTGGACTTGAAGTTTTATTTATCACAAATTCTGCTAATATTAAAAAAAAAATCAAAACCTTTTCTGAAGTTGTGTAGTGAGCTTGCCTATTAATTCAAATCATGCAATACAGTGCATTCTAAAATTAAAACCACCAATAGTTACTGGGTATAAAATACTTATACTCTCTATGGTCTACGTGTAATTTCTGTTTATTGTGTAAAAATATGCTTATTGCAACTATAATATCCCCTTGAGCTCATTTTCTGTTTAACCCTTATGTTCTGTTTGGTTATAAATCAAATCACTAAATGACTACAACAATGGTGCTCTCCTTCCTCTCTATTTGTGCATTATCTGGCAAAATAGAATCCTGATCCCAACCATGATTCCCAGCCATGATGAAACAAATAATTGATACAAATGATAAAGGTTTACTTACCAGGAAATACAGTTCCTTTTAAATATCCAATAACATTAGAAATTGTCTTGTAAGTTGTGGCTGACTGAATATTCAGACTGATGATTTTTTTGCCTGTTAAAAGATAGAAAAAAGAGGACAAAGAAAACGTTAAGCTTGTTTATCTAGGCAAGAAATCTACAGGCTGTGTTATAAATTCCTGACACCTAAAAAAAGAAGTAAAAACAAACTTAAAAAATACTAAATAGGAACTAGAGATTAAAACATGAAATATTCCATTATTTGCCATTTTAGCATTTGTTTTCAAAGCTGGACTCTCAAGAAAGCTCTCTACTCCTTGAGTTACAAAATAATTTATCTCACATACAAGAGAAGAGTAAAAATAAAAAGCGTAGGATTTACATAATTTATGATAAAGAAATTCGTCTTAATCTTTATAGGTTTTTCTCACCTAATCTTTCGCCCAGGTCAATCATTCAATAACATCCTCAAAATTACACCTGCTTTATATGACATTGTTCTTCTGGAGGAAACTCCCTACGCTAAATCAGACAGAAAAAGTTAGACCTCTGCATTGCTAATAACTTTGCCAGCATAGCCTTTGGTGATATACTTGTGAATTTATGCCAACAGAAGGCAGATATTGTTGCCTTAGCTGGCAACAGCTGAGGAAATATTGTAAATACAAAGGAAGAAAAATTCCCAAACCTGTGAATATATAAGGGACTTGCCAGTATTGCATTGCCAGTTGAGACTGCAGCACAGGATAAAGCCAGAGGAAACTAAATGTCTGGGTTAAAAGAGCTTTGCTGAGAATTATCGTCACTCCTTCTGTCCTCCAGGTGGGACACACTAACCACGGTGACTCCTGCAGTTTGCAGCAATGGAAACAAGAAAACGAACTACAGGGAGCTGCTGATACCTTTAAAATGTTCCGTTGGCATTATAATAGACTGCATTAACATTCATCTCATTTGAAAGGTCATAACTTCTATCTGAGAAAAATGAAAATGTATTAAAGTGCTGTAACTTAAATGCTGGCAATTGTCTGGCAACAACCACTGTGTTAGGGAAGTTCTCTGCACCAGAACACTGCACCACCCCTATGGCAGACTTGTGCTTAAAGGCATCTGTGAGCCAGAATTCCTTCAATGTCCATATTCCAACTGTCAAAGATCAGAATTAAAATATTCTACAGATAATTTTGCTCTCTATCTCCCAGGTTATTATCCTCCAACAGATACAATTCTTAACAGTTTGATTCCTGGCTTTGTTTCCTGAGATGTGTGGAATACACAAGTAGGGAGTTTACTGCAACATGTAAAATAAAAACAAAACATCTCTATGATGCTGTTTTTCAAGGTTCATTTGCAGGTACTTCATCTGGTAAATTTACTTAAAAATTCTCTTAAACCAAAACCCAACATATTTTCATTTACTAATAATTTGAAAAAAAACAAACCAACTGCTAGGTTCTTTTTCTCTATTTTTTCTTTTTTGAAATTTACTAGCAATATTTATTCTACTTTTTACTCAGACAGAACCTCCTCTGTTATAAATAGATGTGTCTCCTATGTGACAACTCTGCTTTTCCTAGAGCTCAACAGTAAAGAAAACGCAATTCAAGCACAGTTAATTAAAAATAAATCACAACACAATATTTTTTAATAATCAGTCACAGGAACTTAATATTTTGATCTGTCATGCATATATTGGGTTTCTAGTTGGAATTAACTTTGTCCTGATGTAAGTTACTCTAAGGTTTCTTAACACCGTGTGATGATGAATTGTGTTTGTTCTGGAAAACTAAAGCTAATAGTTTTGGTTTTTTTTAAAAAATAATGAAAAAAAATAATCCAAAAGATTCCCAGCATGACAGTGGCACCTATGCTCTTTTATTGATCTTTTAAAGCGATGTGAACACAGCTTATGGTGTCCATATTTATTAAGCAGTTTAAATTTCATCTGTGCCAGTTACCTGCTGCTGTGGTTTCAAAATTAGAGCCAATTTGTTGAAAAAGATTTTCAAGTTCAAATTGATAATCTTTCCTTTTCTAACCCTAAAATACTTAAGTTATATGTTTATTTAGGCCCCATTTCTATTAAGAAGATGATCAATCTTTTTAAAGACCACTGACATAACTGTTTTTCCCTAATCAACATCAGCTATCCAGTCTTCAACTGACAATAAAGAAATACAAAATTAACTTCTGGCAATACACATATTCTGCAATCAGATATTCAAGCTAATAGTCATTTAACAGTAGTGAGCTTGAAGTGACTTGAGCTTAAAGGCTTAGCACACCAGATGAAAAGGCTAAAAGTACTCTTTGGAGTATACAGCACAAGCGAAATTTAATCTCCTTTAAACAGTTCTGAAAACAACCTCTCTTCATAATGCCATATTTTAAAGATCTTGACAACTTTCTTTGTTTTGTATTGTCTGGAAAACTACGAGGAGACTAGCTTAACATTATTTGGGATATACTTTCAGTTTATGTAAGGCAAAACCTACTTCTGAAATAGAAGAAAGCACTTATTGAGATTATTATTAGTGAAGAAATGTAATCATCATAAGCACTTACACAACAATATAACTTATATGCCAAAATACTACATGCAGCATAACTTACATACTTAGAAAAACACATAAACATATATATAAATTATGAAGTATAAAATATCTCTGAAAAAAAATCTGACAAATTGCATGTGCAAAGAATACTGAATCTATTATGGGTACAGTATTGTAGAATTATAAAATTATTTGCACGGGAATATGTCAAAATTCCTATACAGACATCCCTGTAATAGCTAGCCTTTACTGTTTGCTTTTCCTTAGATAAGCAATACACCATTTAGATTCAGCCTCTTTGAAAGCTAGTTTCTAATGTTTTTCTCTAATAATAACCAACCATGTTGCCTCCAAAAAATCTATTCTCCTTATCAAAAGGGAAAATATGAATATATGGATATTCACAGAATATGTGATATTCGTAGGCCGAGTCCTCAAGCCCAATCAGCGCTGTCTTGGTCTAAAGGACTTAACGAATAAACTTTTTACTATTTGATCATATTTTCTGACCTACAATATGGAATCCAACAATAAGCCCATTCAGATGTAAAGCTTTTGAAAAAAGTGATGTCTAGAAAAAAGTCCTTCAAGGAAGTTTTAAACCAGGATAGCGATACAGCATAAATATGTCACACTCAATATCATAGATAGTTAGGAATTTTGAGAATGCTTCATATTGTATAGTTGAATTTCATAACCTCACACTATTTTGAGAGATATTTTACCTGCTTTAACCACAAATAAACCCAAAGCCTCACATAGAAAAACAATGGGACAGAACAAATTCTGAAAATTATTATTGATCAGTTAGAATTCTGCTAGAAAAACTCTTGAGGGATTCAGGCAGGAGTAGAGAGAAGATATATTAAAAAATGATTCATTCTGTTTAATTCTTTTTATGAACTTCAATTTAAAAAGAGAACAGAATTTAAAGCAATCACAAAAATGCTTATAAGTTTTAATATGCAGTATGTCTGTGTTACATTTGACTTCCCTATTTAACACTTTATCTTTGGAATGACAGCCAGCAATATCTGAAGAACATTATATTTCTACTGTTACATACAATTAATTCAAATTAGTAGATACAGTAACATTCTCTGCCATACAACTTGCTAGTATCTTGCTCCGTTTGTTTTCTTGGATTTACGTTTAGCATAGTGCAAATACCTTAAAATTATGGGATAATTTGCATAGTGCTATCGTAGTGTATGATGGCACAGCCAGAGTTTATTAAATGTGGTATTCTTACTTTGTTCTGAGAGGTAACAAGCTATGAAGGAGAAACATATAACAACAGTACAAGTCTGTAGTCTAATAAGAGGACATATATAGCCTTTATCTTTCTTGCCCTTCCTCTGATGAAGACAGGCTTGACTTGCAGTACTGTAGCACTTGGCAGAGAACTTTGGAGGATGATTGCACAATACAGAAACTAAAGGAATCTTTCCATTATTCCTTTCATATATTAATGATTCAAATTTGACACGATTAGAATTGACTACAAAATTCATTATAATGACTATCTGATGTGGAACTGTATAAAATAGATGTTCAAAGTTTTACAAAAATCCTTCTTCATGTTATGCTACAAACCTTTCCGTAACAGTTACTTCTGGCTATCTGATCCACTCTCACCCTTTTTGATAGGGGATGTGGATTTGTTTGCAGCCTACAATGAAGTTTTCATTGCAGTCATTAAGATGATTCAGTATTGATCAATAACTGTATTTTGTAGGTTAAAAAATGTTACAAAAAATCAAATGATTCTACCTAAAATGTATTATGATCCGAGTCATTTTACTGGCTATATGCTGGCTAGAATGCTGTAAGTCTTTGTATACTTGCCTCTATAATTCATACAGTGCTTGATATTCAAGTTAATTAAACTATTCATGTGTTGGATTTACTATTTTCTAAGTTAAAATATAAATAACTACACCTACTTCACAGAAAAAGGCATTAAGAGCTCTTTAGAAATTATATCTTCTGCTTACCTTAACTCTACTGGTTACAGGTGGGTGCAAAAATAATTGCTGTTTTTGTTGTTGTAAACTGTGACGCTTATTTTGGACTAAACTTTTATTTAACTGTGTTTACGTAATATATCCTTTTAAAGTGTGAAATTTGTTCTGTTTATTTATGCCAGTAGTTTTGTTTTCAGTGCTTATTTTCTTTATATTGCACTGCCAAATTAAAAATGGAAAAAAGTCCCCCAATTGGAGATATTTTATTGTATGGGTTCAATAGGGAATGTAAAGCAGAGAAACTACTAGCAATATCCATCAAGCATTTGGGCCAGGGGACTGTCAATAAACGTGCAGCTTGACACTGCTTAAAAAATTTTCAAAACAGAAAAAAGAGCCTTGAAGATGAGGAGGGTTGCTGATGACCTTTTGCAATAGACGACAACCAATCAAGGGCCATTATTCAAGCAGTTTCCATAAGATTTCATCAACTCCTCGACTCCAGCATTCGATGCTACCAGAATAGACTCATTTCTTGTTGGCAAAAATACATAGATTCTAATGATTCTTAATGAGATTAATAAATTCTATTCTAAGCAGAGGTATACTACTTTAAAATTGATGATTAAAAATGGCAGTTATTTTTGCACCAACCTAATACTTAGCCATGTGAACACATTTCTCACACACCACATTATCTTATTTTACCCAAGTTTGAGAGAGGATCTCAGTTGAGAACGTTTCAGATAATATGACCCTGTTCTCCCTATTTACACGTCTGGTAACTCCAGTTCCTCTCGGTTCCTTTCAATCTCTGAATAATACGGCATCTTTTTCCTTACATACCAGATGACTACGAAAGCTTGACATCGATCATGCAAGTTCATCTGTGAAACCCTCAGGTCTGCTTTCCTACCATAGACAGCTAGAGTTTGACCACTAGTGAAAACCTGTATCTTTCTCATCTCCTGTCTTCTCAGATGTAAATCATATGAGTATAAAACCTCACACTTAAAGCCAAAGAGAAAAATTACACATATATCTCTAGTGTTTTTAACTACCAGACTTCCAGGCTACCAGGCTTTCCATTTAAGACCACAGTATATACTCATTAGTGATGAAAAACACTTTGTAAATTTAATTTCACTAAATAGAATTACTTTAAATGTTCAGGAGATTCATTGAAAAGGAAAGATTTGCACCTGACTGAAATCTACCAACTGGCAGAAAACATAACTAACAACAAAGGAAGTTTATTGCAGCACAGCAAGACTTTCTTAATTTATGTTTATAGGAATGTTCTAGTTTTATGGCAATCTCCACAATGTTCTAGCAAATATCCTAGTAACCTTCTGTAAAAACAAGAAAGCTTCGGAAGCGGAGAGATTCTCTATTAAACCTCACTCTTAAATTCCTTCTAATTGCTCATTTTTTTAATAAGTTCACAGAAGTTCAGATTAATGAGGATTAACAGCGATTCACCACACTAAACAAAAGCAAACATAATTACTAGCTCCAACTAACACAAAGCTAATAACTAACTCCAATTCCCAGTATTTGCTTTGTAGGTTATAAGCATTCAGTATATCTCAGATGTTTCCCTCCATATTCTCCCACTCCCTCTGTCACATTATGTCTCTGGAAAACTGCAAGGCTAAGGGAAAAAAGGGGCAATATGAGAAAACTATATATAAATGTTTAATCATCACTGATGAGTCTGCTGTTCAGCTTTTTGAAACATACTGATGAGAGAATTATGATCATTTTATTCTGACAAATTTTAAGCCAACCAATCATCTGAATTGCTCATTCACCTCTTTTGACAGATAAGTAATGAGTTCTAAGTCAGAAGTGAAATCTCTCTCTCAAGCTTCTTCAAATCAACATGAAGACTGCTAATTTAGCCTTCACTGTTCTCATATGCATTACTCTGTTCAGCATTTTCTCTTTATCTATTATTTTTAATAAATAGTTATATAATATTTCTTATCATGAGACCAGTCTTTTACATCTTCCGTTAAGGCTGCTGCTGAACATCACCACATTGTATGTTCCGGTGTATTTATATTTTCACCACTATTTCAAGGCAAAATATATAATAAAGCATTATAGAATTATGCAAGGATTCTTGTTATAGACCCTACTTGTTCAATAAATTAAAATTTTTTTTAACAAATCCCATATGGATTACAGTGCTTCAGAAGCTTTACATGAAATCAAACACAAGCTGTTTTGTTCACCCTGAGTAAGCCGGACATGAATTGGCTCTTACTAGGCTGCTAGACTGGAATATTGTTTCTTTCCAGAAAATTTCCACCACATAGAATTCCTGCGTTCTCAGGAAAATAAAACAGATGTGCCACATCTGTTACAAAAAAGGCAGAATAAGCTACCCTTTAGGTGACTCTGTCCTGTAGCCTACTTAGAAAGCTTTTTGAGAAATAAACACAGTGCAGTTGCCAGTCCAAATTCATGCTTTCCTTTAGGCAATTCAGCTGTTGAAAATTCCTACAATACTGGCAGGCTTCACGTATCCTGCCTAAAATGGTTAAGCACTTGTTCCTTACAAAATGACCTTTTCCCATTTATATTGTCTTTGTCTACTGGTTATGGGGAAGATTGGCTCATCTTTAAAATATTTAGTCAGCCAAGCACGGAGAGCAATAGCTGTGCCCAACCACAGCAGCTTAAGCCATGAGGCATGACGTCTTTCTGCCTTGCTTTTTAGTATGTAAAACTGCAAATGCTAACACAAGTCATAAAATTGATCAATCTTTTTTATGACTTGTTGTATTGTATTCCTATTCCACAATAACTTTCCAAAAGCAATAAACAAGACATACAGCACATATACGATAGTACAATGGTTGCCCTTAAAATTTACGTTTCTCATCACTGTATTTAGCAGAGAATACAGTGGCTAATTTAATTTACCTTGTCCTTCCAAGACCAATGCTTCAAATCATTTAAGCAGGTATTGTGATAAAATATACAATTTTTAATGCATTTTATTCTGGTGAAAGACAGACTAGTACAAAACAAAAATAAAGACAGGATTACTGTTTAAACATGCATCTCATCTGAAACAATCCCTGGAAGGTTTTCCTTCCTTCATTGAAAAACTGTGCAGTACTTTGCTAGAAGACTGTATTCTCACTTTTTCTCCCCACATCAGCAATAAGTTTAGTCAAGCAATAATCTGTATGACTTTACTAATGGCTAATGAATGCTTTATTTCACTACACCTAGCTTTACTCAAGGTATTTTGTTCTTATCATGATGACTGTTTTCTTGTTGAAACTTAGAGGAAAAGGTGCCCGAAGGATCAGACAACAATACATTGTTTATTCAATAGCAGATACAAATTAAAGAACACAGAAAGACTTATCGCTTTTTACAATTATAGTATTACTATGCTAGAGGCAGAAAAAAGACACAGAATAACTTGAATACCACTACTGGTGCCTTAATGCTAAAATCACATTCTTAGTAGTACAACTACACCTAACAAACCATACTGCAACCCCAACAAAAGCTTCCTAGGAACGGTATTTAGGTAGAGGGGGGTTTAAGTCAATATTAAGAGTTAGAGCTTAATGCCTTATACTAAGAGCCTTTTTTTAATCAAAACTTCAAAACATCTCATTTTAGGAGCATAATTTTTAGATTGTTGTAGTCTCTTCTTCTAGGAAGTAGATAAGCAAAGCATACTCATAATCAGTTAAACCTCTTAGTTAAATACTGTTATAGAAAATGGATTTGGAGTCCTTTAAGAACATTTCATAGTTAGAAGAAAAGATTATTTAAAAATCATTACCTGTAGGTGGCATTTGGAGGCGTATACACTTATCTTTTTGTACTATGTCCTCAGGTAAGGAGATGAGCTTTTTGGCAAGCGCTGCAGAAATTGGTTGTACTAACAGTGTTGTGAGGTTCAGTCGATTCTGTCTATAGCTTCCATCTTAAATGAAAGAAAGAGAAAAGCAATTTAGTAAATGAAAATTAGAAGACCTCTTTTGTACATCAACAAAACAAAATAAGCAAATATCTACAACATTGATTTAAACAACCGATTTAGATAAGCAGTCATTAATTTGCACTTACATTATTGAAAAAAAAATCCTATCAGGAACATGTGCTACAAAACTACATGTACATATTAAAGTATCTGGGGAGCAATTCTACAAGAAAGAAACTGTCAATAAGCCCTAGCAGATATGAAATTGTCTGTGACAAACACAATTAACTATATTGGTGTGTGGTTAAAGGAATCAGTGAAAAAGAGAATTGCAGAGCAGCAATAACTTTAAAATTCAAGTAAGAACTGAACACAGTCTTATAGGGAAGAGCAGACATTTAAGGTATCTGTCTGCTACTACTCATACGGCTGTTTGTTTTGCTAGGGATGCCAAAATGTTTAAATTCTACAGAAGCTGTGATACTTAGCACTAAAACTGTTTACGGGGTGAGCTATCACACAATGAAGCTTTTGCGAGAACTTTGAGAATAAACACACCACAGAGGATGCACATTGATGATATACTGGCAACTTGATGAGATGTGCTTCCTTGTGTATACCAAAAATCCTGAGAATTTTAATATGTACCTTCCTCTTTTAAAGAACATAATCTGATTGTCTCATTGACTCAAAGTGTCTTCAATGCAGCTAATGTGACTATAATTTATTTTGTAAACACAGGGGTGTTTCTATGCTAGAAAGCTGAGGCTCAGCTGAAGGAGATCTGGAAGAAGAGCAGACACATCAAGTGGAGGAAAGTACAGATCAGAAAGCATCAGAATACTTAGAGTATTAAGATATTAAGAAACACAGCACAAACCTCACAATATCAGCAGAGTCATGCATATTTTAAAATCTCCCTTTAACTGAAGAAAACGTGAGTTTCTATACACGACTGTCCAACACTTAAGCATAGACAGGTTTGTGATGAGATAATGATACATTTTGGGAGTTCAACTGACTGAACTGGAAAATAAAGGCAAATTCTGCACTTAGAAACGTTCTTAAACACTTCAGGACAAAATATTAATCTGTTTTTCTCAGCTATTTCAGTTGGCCAAATAAAGGCATCATCTCTTCCCATGGAAAGCAAGAAAGTTCTTGCAGATGATAAGCCCACCAGGGGAAAGGAAAGGAGGTTCGCAGCAAGGGGCAGAAAACAACTCTAGAACAACCTACAAAACTCTAAAAGACTTCAAAGATACCTGCCCATAGGAAATCATTTTCAAACTTCAAACTAGAGATTCAGAATACAAGGTCTCTCTCTGAGACTTGTACAAATACCACATTTTCTGCTTACCTGGAGTTCTTTACAACTAGAAGGCATCCTTTACATTCTGTGTGACTGCAATCATAAAGGGAAGAACCTATCAGAAATCAGCAGCACATGTTCTAATAAATTTCTATAAAATTACGATCAGGAGTGCTGTTTCTGAATGACAATATAGAAAACCTCACACATCCCTTCTTTTAAAAAAAAATTAGTACTAGAAGCTTCTGAGACTTCTTACAGAATGCCCTTAATCATAACACAAATATTGCCAAGGCTGTAACATGTAATTATGGAAAAAAATTGTGTTGTTCAGCCTTAATATACAGTGGAAGCATTATCAGGGTCCACTTTGAAAGAATCAGACAAATTATTAGAGTGGAAAGGAGAAACTGGTTTGAAACAAGGTAATTTAGAAAAAGTTTTGTCTTATCAAAGCTGTGCAGGGTTGCATCCCTCTACGTTGTTACTTCAGTAAATTGATGGTAAAATCAGATTGCTCAAGCTTTGAGAGTCTGTTTCTACGAAAATGTTCATCAGAGCTGTGTGACCGAGACACTATTTTCTGCCTGTTGTCTGTCATTCTGCAGACTGTATTACAGCAGCAATGAAGCTCAAAACATTGCAGATGAAAAGCATCTCTCCTTTCTCCATTCACCCACAACTCGAGCTTCACATCTGAATGAAGTGTGACAGATAGACTTGGGAGCAACTTACAGGAGAAAACCTCGCATGTTTAAAAATGAATCATTTCACAATATGAGATAGAGTTTGAAGTCTGAGATTAAAAAAAAAGATTTAAAATATAGAAAGGGATATTTAAGTCATCTGGAAGAAAAAGTTTCTAATGGGGGAACTCACAACGAATTGCCTATGCAGATGGTAAAACCTCTAGAACTAAAATATTTAAAAAAAATGTTTATACAAACATCTGTCAGGAATGACGTAGATATGGTTGATCCCCTCCCTGAGGGAAGCTGCTGTATTAGATGATCTCTTGACATCTTTTCCAGGTCTGATTTTTATACAATTCTCTAGTAACTTGAAATTCGGGAACTATTTATAAAACAGCGCTATTGGAATTAACACTAAAAATACTCTAAAAAAAAGTTCCTTTCCATCTGCCAGTCATTTATTAGTTCCCTTGTTTAGGAGACTGAGGAAAGCTATCTGCATCATTATCATGATTCAGAAGTGAAAGATTCAAGACCAATCTCCCCAGTTAAACACAGCGCACACGGAACAATCTGGAGATTTCCAGGGTTACTAGTTAAAGCAGAGTCACTCAGTTCTTAAATATGCATGGGCTTGGTGGTGTATCAACTGCAAAACAGTGCAACTTCACAAACAACTCTGTGAGATTCTTGCCTGCTCTTTCCTTGCTGGATGCTAAACTCCCTGGAGCACAGCATGCATTCAGAATCTGTGAGAACAATCACAAAATCACAGAATGTCCTGAGTTGGAAGGGACCCACAAGGATCATCGAGTCCAACTCCTGTCCGTGCACAGGACAACCCCAACATTACACCATGGGTCTGAGACGGTTGTCCAAATGCTTCTGGAATATTGTCAGGCTTGTTGCTGTGACTGCTTCCATGGGGAGCTGTTCCTGTGTTCCGCCACCCTTTAGGTGAAGAACCTTTTCCTAATGTCCAACTGAAACTTTCTCTTGGCACATCCTCCTGCCACTCCCTTAAGTCCTATCACTGGTCACCAGAGAAAAGAGATCAGCACTTGCTCCTCCCTCTTTCCCTTGTGCAGAAGCAGTAGACGGATATGAGGCCCCCCCTCAGCATCCTCCAGGCTGAACAGACCAAATGACTTCAGCCTCTCCTCATGTGATTTGTCCTCTAGACCCTTCACCAGCTTTGTGGCCTCCTCTGGACATTCTCCAGTAGTTCGATGTCCTTTTTATACTATGGCACCCAAACCTGCACACAGTACTCGAGGTGGGGCTGCACCAATGCAGAGTAAAGCAGGACAATTACCTCCCTCGACCAGCTGGCAATGCCATGCTGTATTCACTCTAGGACATGATTGGCCCTCTTGGCTGCCAGGGCTCACTGGGACACGCACTTGTAACCTACTGTTTCACAATGTTCTGTCATTTACATTACTGGTATTGGCAACATATTTTGAGATTTCTGATATTTTTTTACTGGGAGTATTTAACAGCAGTACTAGTGTACTGTATTCCTCTCAATTCTGGGTTAAAATACAATTTTACTACCATTTCAATGACTTTTGTCAAGGCTGAGAAATCAGAGCACATGAAACAAGGAATTGAGTCACAATGCTATATACTCCTCTAGTCAAAACAATATTGTGCAATTAGCCTTTTGGTTATTTTGCTTCAAAAGTTTTGTACTATAAGAATCATCCTTCTGTTTATCTGTATTTTAATTCCAGATTCAGAGAAAGATTGGACAGAATATTTTATTTCATTGTTATCTGTTTAATTATTAAAGTCACCGTTTACCAGGATCTGATAAAACAGGAAGTTAATAAATAAAACCGTCTAAAAAGTTTACTGATAAAATTAATTAAATGTATTCCTTCTGTGACATGAAACATTGTTTTAATGATGTTCCTCCCAAAATGTGAGGGAAAAAAAAAAAAGTAGAGTCAGGCTAAACACTGAACCATAATTGTACATAGCCACATCTTTTACTTTCTCTTGCATTAATAACAAAGCAGTATTAGTTTTGAAATATCTGAAGTGAATGGCTCATTAATTTTTCACCTTAAGCTTAATAGAAATTTGACAAACAGTTTTATGCTGAGAATAGGCACTCCAAGCAGGACTTCACAGCACACGATGAGAATAAATGACAGCATAAAAGACAGAGTGAAGATTGTTTGGTCAAATAAGATGGTTCTATCATTCGATTGCCTGAAGTGAACAGTTAGTTCAATGCATCACTTCGAAAAATGCATTCTTCCATTTATGTATTCCCACTTCTGCACTGTCCTTTGTCAACATTAGATCTTGCATTAACCATGACAAAACCAAAGATGTGTAAACTGACACATCATAGACTTCGATATTTGTGCTTTGAACTTGTATACAGCTTCCCCCTAAACTTTGTGAATACATTCAACAGCGGTCAGGATTCCACTGGTTCTAATGAAGTTAGTCACAATGATTTCATTATGCTTCCCTGCAAAATCAGTTTATCTGTGGTTTTCCTGACATATTTAACCACATGACTGGATTGAATGAGGCTGGGCATTGCCTGCTACAGGGAGACTCCATCAGCTGACGGGTGGCTCTAGGTACTACCCCATTCTGCTATGCAGCAGCTATTTTGTTACATCTTCAGCTACAGCTGCTTACAATATTGTCCACGGCCAGCATTTTAAGAGAGACATGACTCATCCTACCCAAAAAGCAGCCTTGAACTAAGCCTTCACGCTCTCAATTAATACTGGTAGACAAGGCTTGCATTGTCACATTGGTGCATCATATGTCAAGGTTTGTGGGGTTTTGTGTTACTGCTGCTCTTTCACATTTCTCTTCCAATAAATAGTTCCACATCTTGTCCTAAGACAAATCTTATTGAGTTCCTATATAATATTAAATGGCACTATTAGAATGAGTATAGCCTGACTCATATGAAATGGCAAGATTTGGTTCAAGCAGATTCTTACAAATCAGATCCTGTTTAACCTCTGATATAAAATGTACCCATGTGCCATACCCCCCAAAGTCATTGACATAAATTTTCTCTTCCTAAATTTTCTCTTTGAACATGGGAAGAACAATAAACTGATTCTGTCTGTCATTTCTTATTATAAATGGATACAGTGGAAATGTTGATCTGAAAAACTGGTGCTGTTCTCCAAGCACTTATGAACAAGAAATTCTGGGAAAGTCACACTTATGCATAATAATTGGACTCTGCAAGTCAGACACATGGGTTGTTTTTTTTCTGCATATGAAATCAAATGGAGAGCTGCTGCTCCATCTCTTTAAAACAAAGAAAATTGTGCTGATCATCCTATAGTGCTTAAAACAGAAGATAAAACAGATTTTATTAGTGGGAATGAGATCTCTATAGCTTCAGACTTACAGTATCTTGAGAAGTATAAGCTAAAAATATCAGCAAGGATAAGAAAAATAACTGGTACAGAAAAATGTTACAGAAGAGCAGAACTTGGAGCAGATGCCTATGGAGTAGAAGTGGTAACAAGCAGATTCCTACTATGTCTTTATTCAGTTCTCCATGCGTCATCAACTAGAATTACAGTGTGGAACATATGTCAGTTTTCAAGTACTTTGCTTCACTAGCTACTGGCAGTAGCATGGAGGAACAGAAAAACACTTGCTTCTCTTTTGTAAAAGAACAACTTTGAAATCCTGCAACCAAGGGTTTTCACAGCAGTTCCAACCAGAGACTTTCAAATCACCTTTACAGGCAACAAAGCATGTGATCATGAACTGTTCTGCCAATTACAACAGCATTGTGGCAGCTTGCACTTCAGGATGTATGATTCACAAATGGACAAGGGATGCTGAAAACTGTGTATTGATTTGAGGCATGGGTGAGAAAGATGGCCATGCCTATAAAAGGTTTAAACACATTTACAGAAAATACAGGACTTAAAGGCAGTGAGGATCATTTAGAAGGAAAATAAGTTACTGAGAATACTCAAAGTACCTGAAAAACATTTTCAATTTTTTCTTCACATAGGTGATGAATAAAGAGACTTCTTTAAAAATACTTTTTAAAAAATTCCACAAGAGTTAACAAAGAGTTTAGACAAGTAACAAAGATATCACACTACCCGTGATAAACTCAAGAGTTAACAAGACCATACATTCATTGATACATTAAAAAACCTATGTAATTCTATAGAGGCTTTGTAAATACATTCACTATATTCTGTTTACATGATGAAAATGGAGTGGATGCAAATTTGGGAATATATTCCCAAGTCTGTCTCTTTAACAGATTTCTATTGTCTTAAAAATAAAACTAGAAATTCTATAGCTGATGAAAGAAGAAAATATACCTCTAGAAGCTGCTGTCATCTTTTTCCCTCCCTCTCAAGGAAATGTGCTTAACCAATATGAAAGTGAAAAAAAAAAGTCACTTCCCAGTCTCTTAGTGCAAACCACTCTTGTCTTATTGCCTACTTAATGTACTTTAAAAATACTGTCAGTCTTGTTTGTTTTTAAGATAAATAGAACAAAAAGCAACACACTTATTCCAAAAAAGCAAAACTGTTTTGGCATACTGACGCAAAACCACCTCATTAATCCCCCTGTTCCCTTCTAAAACCATCTTTAAAAAATGGCAAGAATTAAAAAATAAACCAAAAAAACCCCAAAACCAAACAAGACAACCAACACCAAACCAAAAACCTTTTCACAATACTCTCACCACTTTGAATCCCCTTATTCGCTTAGCTTGTTATAGTGGCTAATCATTAAAATGACATAGGAGTGGCCAAAATAGAGCAAAATCACAGAACACTTCTGCACCAATGAAATCATAGAATCATTTAGGTTAGAAAAGACCTTTAAGATGAAGAAGCCCAACCTTTAATCTAACACTACTAAGTCCACCACTAAACCATATCCTTAAGTGCTACATCTACATGTCTTTTAAATACGTCCAGGGATGGCGACCCAACCTCCTCCCTGCACAGTGTGTTCCCATGCTTGACAACTCTTTTGGTGAAGACATTTTTCCTAATATCCAATTTAAACCTCTCCTCCACCAGGGAGCTTTCCAGCCATTCATTCCCTAGCATGTAGTGCTGCATTGGGTTGTTGCAATCCAAATAAGGGACCTGGCACTTGGCCTTGTAGAACCTCAGCCCATATATCCAGCCTGTCCAGATCCCTCCACAGAGCCTTCCTTACCTCAGGCAGATTAACACTCCCGCATAGCTTGGTGTCATATGCAAACTTACTGAGGGTGCACTTGTGCAGAATATTGATAAAGATATTGAACAAAACCAGACCCAACAGTGAACCCTGGGGAATGCCACTTATGACCGGTCACCAACTGGATCTAACTCCATTCATCACAACTCACCAGGTTTGGCCATTCAGCCATTTTTTTTACCCAGTGAAGAGCACACCTAAGTCATAAGCTGCCACTTCCTCCAAGAGAATGCTGTGGGAAATGGTGCCAATGTTTTACTAATGTCTAGGTAGACAACATCCACAGCCTTTCCTTCATCCACTAAGTGAGCCACCTTGTCATAGAAGGAGATCAGGATAGTTAAGCAGGACTGACTGGGTTTGATCCCTTGGTTATACTGTACATGCGGCGTGATGACACTCAAGATCATCTGCTCCATAACCTTTCCCAATAGTCAGGTCAGACTGACAGGCCTTATAGTTTCCCAGATCCTCCTTCTGGCCCGTGTTGTAGATGGGCACCACATTTGCTAACCTTCGGCCAACTGGGACCTCTCTGTTTAGCCAGGACTGCTAATAAATGATGGAAAGTGGCTAGGTGAGCAGTTCCACCAGTTCCTTCAGCACCCTCGGGTGGATCCCATCCGATCCCATAGACTTGCGAGTATCTAATTGGCATAGCAGGTCACTAACCATTTCCTCCGGTCTTTCCTCTGATCAACTGGTTTTACTATTAAAGATTATTAAAGCTTATTAAAATTCAATAATCATAAATTAAATTTTCTGCACAATTTGTTCTTTGCGTGCATACTGAATTCAAATCAGCATCTTCAAAGCTTTGCTATTTAATTTTCAATTTTATTTGAGGTATTCTTGATACCAAAACAACTGCTTAGCATCTTGTACTTTCATTAAATTTAAGAGCAGAGGTACTTTGTACCATAAGAGCGCATGGGGGAAATAATCTGTGCTAAAACATTGGAAACTCAAAAACATTAGCACATAAAAAATTGACCAGAAAATGCTGCAGTCATATTAGCTGGGTCTTAAACTGGATACTAATTATTGTTAAATAGAAACTGTTATATATAAATATAATATCATTAAAAATAAATACCACAATTCTTTCTTAAACTTTAAAACTTTACACTAAATCAGTGATTCAAACACATGATAAAATAATTCTACAACAAATTTGCTGTCAATTGATATTTTGTATTTTCCCAAAATATGTAGCAATATTAATCAAATGGAATCCAGCAAAACTGCTTAAAGTGATTGCTCTGACGCTCAGAATGACTCCATAATCCAAAATATGAACAGGAAATAACTGGTATCAGTTTGTTTACTTTATGTTTGCCCCAGCAGAACAAAGGATTTCTTCCTCTCCTGCAAAAAGGATCCAGGTAGTCATCAAGCATGGTACCTACCTAATAGCAAGACCATTAAGTCACATCCACAGATAAAGCACAAAGCACCTCCTGAATGAATCATTTTTCCTGATAACCACTTCATGAAATAAGCAGCTTCTGGCACATTTAAGAGTTAATGGACTGGTCTTATAGCTTGTTCCCTCAGGAGACAAATCTTTGTTTTCTACACTGCTGATGGCCACTACAGATGAAACAAACAACAAACATGGAAATGAGGCACAGATAGAGATTTCTTTCCCTTCAGTGATGATCAAGACTACAAATAGCAAAATAACTGTCTTTAGTTGAAATATGTTTACAGCAGTCAGAATATACATCAGGTTACATATGCCATCATTGTTCTGGTTATGAACAAGCATGGAGTCCTGTTTACCCACAATAATGAGATTTATTGTTATTAAAAATAATAAAAGCCCAATAACACTCTACAAGGAATGAAATGGAAATAGAAAATCTCTAAGAAAACACTGAAAGTGACAGGTTTAGGATAGCAATTATTTTGTTTATAGCATGTAGTGAACACAGCAATGACTCAGAATCACGTGCTGAGTGTATATATTTGGTGGACAGCATGAAATAAAATTGCATATGCTATCTGTAAGTACGCTATGCTTTTCTTACAGTAATACGTATATCTGATTTATTCTTCTGTATTTCTTTGAAATCATGGAAAATCACATTTTGGCTTCAGTTTGATGACATATGGAGTCATCTAAGGGTTTGAAGTCCTTCCCTTTTCCCACAGCTTGTTACTTATGCCTCTCCCCAACTGCAGTGCCATTAATGGTGCCAGTATAATTTTTTCAGGGGCCACACTATGAACCAGATCAGCAAACCTTCTAGAAGTTCTTTAAAGCTAGATCAGTTCCCCAACTTGTATTACAGCAATGCTATTAACAGACAAATCATCAGAGTAGGAGGCAAACTGGGACAAGGAGGTAGATTGGGTGGCAGGAATTCCTCCCACTCCTCCCAAAGCCTTGTATTATCAAAACACAAGTAGAGTGGATAATCTTGTCCTCTAGGACACAAAGCGAATGTTCCTTAGGACACCAATTCAAAAGCTAGTTACAGCTTTTAAAAAAAACCCAAAACTTTATAGATTCAATTTTCTCTAGGGTTCTCATAGTTTGTAAAAAAAAATCCAACAGCTTGTATTTTGATTTGCAAGGGAAGCACTAGGTAACCTTACCTTTGAAAAATCAAATCCTGATAATAGAACCCTCACACAGATAAAAAAATGTTACTGTGCCTGGCTTATTAAGAACTAACTGATAAATCTATCATAATCATGCAACAGTTGAGTAGTAACCTATTGAAAATGAAATGTTATTCACAGTTCATATCCTAATGGACAGATACCTGCATACACACAACCATGTAATTGAAATCAAAAGCAATAAGAATCCTCTTGTCAGCCCAAGGACTATTTTAAACATTGAATCACAGTGCACACATTGAATCAGCCTTTTGCGTACGTTTCTGGTTCCTTCTGCAAAGGGTTGAAGCAAACCCATGGGACGTATTCACCTTCTGTACAGATATAAAAAATTCTGACTTAGGCTGTGACCTCAAAAATTATTACTGTTCAGTTGATATTCTGAACATTTCTGGAGTGGTGTATGAGGGGCATCTACTGTTATTCTGTATGAATACACTGATTTAAAGTAACAATTCTATGTGTGCTACATTCTGGTATTAAGGTACACAATTGGGCGGGGTGGTCCTCCTTTTTTCTCTATACTAGGTTAAAGAATGTAAATCAGGATGGCATAGATTGCTTTCTCATCTCATTCTTCATAACTCTGCAGCTCCCCGATGTCAGATTTGCTTTCTTATCAGCAAAACATATCAGAAGTTCTTCATTTGTAGCTATAGATATTTAGTTAGCATTTCACTCAAAAAAAAACCAACCAAACAAACAAACTACCAGTAGGACAATACCCTCAACTTTCTCTTTTGATTGCCATCTGTTAAGCTTCTCCTCAGAGAAATTAGCAAGTTTCCATATTGGAACTCTGAACTGCAATTATGCCATCATCTGCAAAGCTTATGAAAAAAATCCCTATTGGAAAAGATAATAGTCTCATACAAAATTACCAGAGAAGACTGAAACAAACACAGGGCATTGCCCAGATATAAAATGAAGGCAATTTGTGGCCCCTAAATAAACAGAGAAATCAAGACAATGTCAGAATTACTGAACAGTTGAGCTTGGAAGTGACCTGTGAAGATCACTGAAGCTGTCAGCTCAAAGCACAGTCAACTAAAGCAGGTTGCCCAGGATGTTGTCCAGTGGGCTTTGGACATCTCCAACCACATGCCAAAACCCTTCTGGGCAACCTTTTCCAGTGCTTGGCCACCCTTACCATAAAATAGCTTTCTTTATGCTTAAGGGGAACTTCCTGTATTGCAGATTCCTCCTCCATTCCCTGAATACCACTGGAGAAGAATCCAGCTCCACCTTCTACCACCTCCCCCTCAAATATTTACAGACATTGATGAGAAATCCTCGTGCCTTCTCTGCTCAAGAATAAACAATCCTGGGTCTCTCGGCTTCTTCTCATATGCCAGATGCTCCAATCCCTTTGTCATCTTCATGGCACTCCGTATCTCTTCTGTATGAGGGAGCCCAAAACAGGATCAGCGCTCCAGGTGTCATTTCACCAGTGCTGAGTGGAGGGTAAGAACTGACCTGCTGTCAGTGCTTTTCCTAATGTGACCCAGGATGCTGTTGGCCACCTTCGCTGGCTAATGTTCAGTTTGTTGTCCACCTGAGCCCACAGGTCATTTTCTGCCTAGCTTTTTTCTTACCTCAAGAACAGCAGGAAACTGGAGCACTGAACTCTCCTTTACCACTTTTAGTGTTCAACATTGAGAGCTCGGTCAGGTCATAGGCAAATCAGGAAATCTTTTTTTCTTTGTACAGTAAAGAGCATAAATTAGAAGAATCTCAAAAGACCAGTGGAGGAGGAAAAAATCAATAATATCTAGTTTCTTTTAGGCTGTTACTCTGAAATTTAATGAATTCTAAATGATACCTAGAAGCATATAGAATATATATGGACTGACAGAATGCCTATGCAAATCTTACTCTTCACAGCAGGTGCACTCAACTAGACCACTGAATACAAGGCAATTCTCTGGTTGTTTTTGTTGTTATTTAAAGAGTGGTACAGGATGAGAAAATAATACACCATGAAAGATGCTCCAGATTCACCACTGTAAGTTCTAGCAAAGAGCTTGCAGCACGTTAATTGTTTCCACATGCTGAAACTGCAATGAGCCAGATTATCCTCTTTTTTAAAAAACACACAGGTCTGTGGAAGAAACATTAATCAAACTGTATGCAAAAATTGTACCAAAAAGAGGAACCGTTTATGGTACAGGTTACTATCAAGTACAACATTCTTTATTTCATTTTCTTCATCACTGTTAACAGTAATTGCAATGTTGGTGTCTTGAAAGTTTCACAGATGTGTACAGGTGCGAATAAACACTCTGACTTTCAATTGTTTACTCTTAAAGTTTGTTCTTTTATGATATCTCCAACGACTACCCCTGCCTCTGAAGATAGCATGTCAAGGTTTCAAGATTCACATCCACATGTATCAAGAAGGCTCTTAAAATGTCTGAAGTTACATATACAGAAACACACGTGGATTCTAGAAGTACTTGGGATTCAGAATTTGTGTGTGTGTCTGTTCTTATGGAAAAATCTCCTCATATAGGCTTCTAGTTCAATAATTAAGACCGTGTGATGGCAGAGCTACCTAAAAAGACTTTATTATGGCCTACAAATACATGCATGTGTAGACACACATGCACATACACCATGTCACTTGAAACAAAATCTCTCCAGCTGCCACTGACAGTGACTGCTCCAGAACTAGAAGCATCCTAGCATCATGTCTCAGGAAAGCATAGCCTGGGCAAATAAATCTTACTTAGAAGCAGGAGTTAAAAAAGCTCTGACATGTTGTTGCTGACAAGCCTCACCCAGGATTTTTTCAATGGGAAAGACAAGCAATACTCTTCTACATCACTTAATCATCATTGTAAAGTTCATTCAGCACGAATTTCAAAATATGTTTGAAAATCTAACCCTCAACATTGCCTCTATTCTGATTCTGCTACTTTATTGTCACAATTCAGTTCCATAGATTTTTTTGCCTGAAGTTATACAAAGTTGCACAAAGCTGGTTATTACCCACAGTTTTACCATAGATAATAGGCATTCTTGACTCCATCTCATCGATAGGGAAAAGCACTTCGAAATACGGTTTATTGAAAGAAGCAAAGAAATAGAAATAAAAAGAACACATGGACTATTATAACAGCATAGCTTATAGCAGTTATTTTCATAAAAGGAATGTGTCACAAGTAATCATCACTTGCATGTTATTTCATCTCATTCTCAGTACTGGTATAAATAAATAGATGCCATATTTTTAAATTTCATTGGCACGGTTACATTAAAGTGACTCTTGACGTATTACATGATTGCCTCTACAATATGTAACATCATTATTTATTGTCACAGGTACTGCATTTCAGGCAAGTGTGCAAACTAGCATTTGCAGTTTTATAATAAACTATTTCCTGTCAATAGCATTATAAGAAATTTGCACTTTGTCCTCAAGTATCTGTTTTCTGCTCAGAAGCAATATTTATAGTCACTCAAAGATCAAATATTACTTTCCCAGGCATTTGCTGCACACAACATATCATTCTCAAACATGCTATACTGTAAGAGAATACTGAAGCCAGAGAGATAGAACTGACAAAGCAGTTCTATTCATTATAAAGTAAAAACTCAAATATTCCTTAACATGATTTCAGGTTAATTTTTCATTTTACTGCCTGGAGTTCAACTGCAGTAAACAAGTCTAATATTAAAGTAATTACAGATTAGAGGGCAAAAATACTATTTCAGTCTGTAGATAGAGCTGATAATTTTTATTGTGCTTTTACTTCATATATGGCTTTTGCAGAAACATCATTACAATAATTACATGGAAAACATTAAATGCTGTGAAACAAGCAAATTTGCATTTACTAAATGAAAAAGCAGAAACTATTACTTCTTTTACAAATCTATTTTAAGTGAAATTAAATTTTATTCAATTTTGGTTTAATCTGGTGAAGCAATAATAAATCCTTTTAGACTCTAAAATGAATTGAAATTGTAGCTCAGAACTAGGCATGGCGAGGGCATTTGAAAGATTTCCATCACTCAAGCTACAGTCAACTCAGTCATTAGTGCTGAGTACATAGTCGCAAAAGTAGATGCTGAGAAGATGCCAGATGGATTTTAATTAAGTAGACATATATAAGACTGCATATTCTGGGTGCACTGATTTGATAGAAAACACAGACATGAAGGAAATAAGCCCTTTTAAAAAAGTCTGGCTCCTTACTTGATTTGTTTCTCACAAAAATCCAAAACTGCTTATAAGCAGCAGTTGAAGAAGTAGTACTGACTCGAGAAGTGTTAAAGGGTTAAGAAAAAACATAGAGAAAAGAAACCTGAAACAATCAATGACCTGAATTATTTAAAGATATTAATATGACTTTGCTACAGGCTAATATTTATCTTCCTTGCACAATTCTCTTGTAAATAAAATTAGATAGTACAGGACCCATACTGATGAAATTTCAAGTATTTATAAACCTATATAACTTAATCACAAAATTAGATTTTGAGTTATGCATGCAAACTTGTTTAAACAATAATTTTACCATCAGAGCTTACTGAGGAGAATAAGGTATTGGCTGAAATTAATTGGACTAATTATGCTTCCTTTATAGTCTGTTCAATAATTTTCTATCTCCTACTGTAAGAAAATATTTCGAATTTTGTTTATTAACCCCTAGCTTATGTGCCCAAGAAAAAAAGCCAGAAACAAATTATTTAAAGCCTAATGAAGAATGGAGTATTTTTCTACCAATGATTGGAAGTGTGCTTGTTAGAATGGGTTCCCTATATTCTGGCTAATGAATTTTAAAATGAAATAATTTTGTTTTGTTCCTAGAAAGTCTTAGTCAACACAATACAAAACTCTATGAACAACTGCAAATATGAACTCGATTACTATTGAGGTTTTTTTCTGTCCTTCACCTGACTTGAAGTCCTTCATATTGATGTACTCTCTGGACTCTGCACGTAATCCCTTTTTTCAAGCTGTAACTAAAAATGTGTTTTCTTAAGAATACATATCTCATGTCCAGGGTTGATATTATAAAGTCATTCCATTTAGATCAAAAGTTTTTTGAAATCATCACCGTACTATTTATCGTAGGTTTTGGAAAAAATGTTCTATTAGAGAAGTATTGGTTAGATTTACAGGGCTTAAGTCACATTCAATGTGCACAGAAACTGCATTTGGTGTCTGGGTACCCAAAAGTGCATGTTTTTCCTGAAGTATTTCCAAAGGGACTTCATCAGGCTGAAGAAGGAAAGAAAACTGTGTCTGTTACACACTCTCATTCAACTCTATACTCAAGGCAGCTCCTGAAAGACATGATTGATGCGAAAGAAAACTGCATGGAAAGGATCCTCCTTAACCCATTTTTTAACCACAAACAACAGCAAGTTACACATACGGTACCTTTTGAACAAGTCACCCCGAGCCTGTGTTTTCCCCACATGAGAATACAATTTCACTATGGTTTGATAACTTCACACGTTCAACCATGGCCACCTGAATTAGAGCTGGCAGGCTACAGCTGGAAATTTCCTTACGTGAGAAAAGTAAATAGTCCACTGACATAATTCAGACTAATTTCTGAAACTCTGAATGCCTCTTCAGAGCAACTTTTTAAAATATAAAGCCCCCATTAGCTTTTAGTGTTGTTCCATGAAGTTCTACACCAACAATACTTTCGTCTGTGGTGCTTCTTGTTTATGTTCAAGAAGAATAAACAAACCAGAAGAACGGTGAAAGTTCTATCAGAAGTTTGCTTGTAGCCAACCTGTATGGGATATAAGTTGCAAGTCTGTTCCAAAGGTATTTGTTTAAAATGCAAAATACTACAACCCATTCAGAGACAATGCAGAAGCATTAACGACAATTAAGACCTAATGCATTTTCTACACACACTAAAATTACCTATGAGCTTGATAGCACAATTATATGATTTGGATATGTACAAAGTCAGTCTTGCAATTGCAGTTGGACTTTTCCGCCCTAAAATTTCACAGAAATATTACTGTTAAACAGTGCACATGTATCTTGAAATGGCAAGAGGAAAATAAACCACAACTACAATACAAATTAGTTATTGTGACATTAGCCTGTTTAAACCATGCTAATAATTCTTCACAAATGTAGATTTTTTTAAAAAAAGTTAAGGATAATACACAGTATTATGTTAAAGAGTTAAGTCACACTTTGGCTTTGTGACAGTAAATACGTTTCTTCTAGGACAAGTACTTGACATTAAATACGTTCCAAGAAGTTTCTTGTCACATCACAGGTTGATAAAATGACTGAATTACCTCAGCTGAATAATTATTGATAACTCAGTATACAAATCATAAGTGTAGTCAAAATCTAAAATTATGTGATTACAACAAAATTTCTGACAGCTACCATCATCTACGTGAGCTAACAGTAAAGCTATGACAACTTGCATTGGAATAACACTCATTTACTTGACCTACCCTCAATTATGACAGTGCTTTAATGAACATAAAATGACAAGAAAAAAAAGTAACTGCAAACTTTGAAATTTTCCTGAAAATGCGCAAGAGACTGATCTCAGTAAAGCAAACCTGCAAATCCTCAATCCAACAAAAAGCAATATATAGCTATTTACTGCTCTTCTCAGGTTCGTTACATATAAGCATTTATATAATTTACTATATATATTTATATAAGATATTATTAAAAATCCAAAAAAATGCTTAATCTGTTCAATTAACTAAATATTGTTCTGTTTGGGATTAATTCAGCAGTTGTGGCATTAATGGCAACCCTCAGCGAGTGCTTTCATACAGAACCAGACTTTAATCTCCTATTTTTTTCAGATCCTATTACAAAAGTGTATGATTTTCATTTCAATATTTAGTTCATTACTATTGCTAAATATACACTATTATTGTTACCAAGAACTTTGAGATCTTCCAAAGGAAAACAGAGCAAAATATTTACTAACTATATTAAAAAATTCTGTATACTTAAGAATACAATAAGAAATTTTTCACCACAAGGGTTTTGAAAACCTTTCGCAGTTTTGAATATACATATCCAGAACAAGACAGAAATCCTGGTACCCATCACCTAAACACATCTAGCCTGTAAAGTGAAGCATCATATTCTGCCTTCTAAAGTAGCCAAACCATAAAAGGCATACAGTAAATTCAATGGCCATTGAACTACACAATATGTGTTATTCTGTACAACAAATGTGGTCAAAATAAAATAAAAGACTTCTGTCAATATAGTTTAAAATGCAGGGGAAATCAGATTGGCCAAGGATTACTTCTCTGTAAAGCGGTCAAGAAAGGGATTTACATACACTAGACAAAAACATATTCATATAAACACCAAATCTTAACCTCAAATCAGTGTGGGTATTTGTAGTATCTGACAAAATGACCATGGAAAAAGAAAAAAAAGCCAAAAAATCCCACAAATGAGTTCTTACATATTCTAAAGAAATTTTCACATTTTTATGGAACATGAAATAGGGGAAAAATACAAAAGACCCAAACCAAACAAATCCACAGCACAAAAAAAACCCACTGCAGAAATCCAACTGTTTTTAGATAAGTTGCTTATTTGCAGAATGATTCATTACACAGCTAGGAAAATACATATCACAATGACTATTTTAAACAAATAGTACTTCAAAAAGAATGTCAAGAAGATATCTCTGGATCATTGTCAGCCGAAGGCAAAGCTGGAAGCTGAAAGTTGGCACTTAACCCCACTCACATGTGCTCTGTTCCTGCCATGGCTATATTAGAAAGCTATGTTAAGTGGAAAGAATCCCAAATGACCTCTGGCAACTTTTTCATAAATACCCCAGCAATTAGGGAGCTAAGACTTCAATAGAACTCCATATTCAGAATCTAATACTAAGGATTAGTATGTGGCTCACCTATATTCATTTGTAAAATAAGTTCTGGAAGATATCCATAACTACACTTGGGACACTCAGATAAAGGAATCAGGTGTGCCAGGTAAGCTGTTGCATTTAGTGAAATAACAAGAAATGGACAATAAAGAGCAAAATATAATTCATAAAGACAGACTAAAATGATCCCTTCTTTTCTAATATCTTCAAAATGTTTACTGGGAAAAAAATTTAAACACAACAATCAAATACTATAAGGAAAGCTGAGATTTTGCCTACAGAGACCAATGTAGACAGCAGTTTTTCTACCAAGAAAACCAAAATAATTTAGCCAGGTCTTACTGATTACTGTTCATTCTTGAAGTAACGTTGCAGAACCCACCAAATCTGGATGGACAAATATAATGTGGAATATTTTACACTACTAGTGGTGAAATGTGCATGTGTCAAAAGTAATAGTCAACTATAGACAAAACAACGTTTGAATATTAGGCTAAAAAATAAAATCAGATCTATCACAATGGCTATATTTATCAACTACCAATTCTATTTTTCAGTGGGATTTTAGTAAATCTTACCAGTTACTATGAAAATAGGAAATAGCATCTACCCCAAAAGGAACAACGGGCTTTGTATGATAATAGAGAAAAAATGTAAGTAGAGGTAATGACAGCAGAGAAAGATGTATGGACATGCACTGGATAATTGAATTAATTCCCAAACACCCAACTTCAAAACATTTTCTCAAATGCTGTTGCACCAGTTACACAAATGTGACATTTTTTTTAGCTTTACTAACTTCAACTTGCAGTAACTCAAAGTAGGAAAAGTCTGACTGAATTCTGACCCTAAAGTTAACTGAAAACTCCTAATAACATTAAAATGGCCAGAATCTTAGAATGTATCTCCAGTCCTAGGAACTTCTCCATTATTTTTATCCTATAAAAAGGAATGATTGGTGTTTATTGACATTTGTACTCCATAGATTAATCTTTGTTGACTAAGAAATGAAAGTCCTTTTCATTTTTCATTAAATACAACGGTATTATTTGCAAATACCATTTACATGTAACAGGGTTTTCTTTTTCAGCCATAATTTGGAAGAAGGAGCACAGTTCCATGTGTATTTGGAACATAAGACCTCACTCTTCAGTATGTATTCAGGCTATTATAAAATGTAAACCAGCTTTCCAGTGAGAACCTAAGAAATTTAATATATCAGACAAATTTAAAGGACTTCTGATAAACATGTCACCCCTTCCTAAGTGGAAATTTTTGCATTAATGTTTAACAGATGGTAAGAAAATTTATTGTATAAAATGAAGATACTCTTGATCTAACTTCCTGGATATAATTTGTAGAGATTTCTGGGAGCAGGTCTTACTACCTTTCAACTGAATTAGTAATCAAAGATTATGGTGTGGAAAGAACTTTTGGGTTGTCAACATGAGTTTGGTACAAACACATGTTACTGGCACGCTGTAATATTTATCTCAACCAATACAAGTAACCAGATAGGACAGAAGCTATTTTAGGTAATTAAAATATAATGTACTTTGATGATTAACAGAGAAATTTTACTGTTGCCTATATGTTTCCTAATGTGTGTAACTTGAAGTTTGTCTAATTATCCATAGCAAATAACACATGTAATGTTGACACATTGATACCATAAAGAACTCTGTTCTGCACAGTGTACAAGTGACATACAATTTTGTCCTCAAAAATAATAATAACAAAAAAATAAACACCAAAATGGTATTTGTCATTTTCAAAGCAAAATTCTTCTTCATAAACAATGACTGCCAGATGGGAAAGGTCAAGTTTAATAAAGCAAAGTATTTTTAAGCTTCTAAGAATATACAACAATCTACAAAGAACTAAAGAGACAGAAAGAGAGAGACAGGTTATTTAAAAGTAGTGCTGCCCTGTTCTTAGAGGAATACTTCAAGCAATCAATGCAAAACAAAGCAAGTACTTCATGAAGAATGAAGAATGGGCGTGATGCTACACCATTGAGGCATACAGCAGGCTAGGATTTCTATAGCTGTTGGTGTTTCATGCACAGTCAATTAAAAGATTCTCAGGGCACAGTTAGAGTTTGAGGAAAAGAAAATATGCTTCCCAGAAGAAAATCTGAGTCAACGTAGTTTCTTTCGTGTGAAGACACTGAACATCTGTTTATGGAGAACTATATTTATTCCTTGTAGCCACTGAAGCCCTAACCAAAGAAATACCAAAAATTTCCACTTATAGTTTATCACCATGGAGCTGAAAGGGAAGTAATACACTGATTTGCTTTAAAAGACCACTGTAATTAAAAAAGGAATATTTCAAATAAGTGCAGAACTCTGGCAGCATATCTTTGTTTACAGTAAACTCTGGGAGACTTGTAATATCCATAGATTAATTGAAAATAATATTACTCATTAACTACTGTCTATAATGAAAAGATCATAGTATTGCATACTGTAGAAAAGTACATTATAATGATTCAACAATCTTGAAGTTTTTATAACTGAAATTGTTCAATTGTTTTTCTCGACTTGGCATTTAAGAGAATATATTCCATGTTGAATAGTTAGAATTATTAGGTATCTCTATAGAATGTTGATATTTATTTTCTGCAGTTACAAATATTTCAATGCATTTTCAATCTACTGAAAGCGCCTTTTGTATATGAGGTACAGACAGTACTTCATGATTGTATAATCCAAAACTGACCACAGCAGAATTAAGGAGATGCATATGTAAGGACAAAAGCAGAAAGTTTAGAAAAGGACTTCATTCAATGGGACAAAGTGCATGACTTCAGATTTTTACTTCAACAAAAAATATATCTCTTATGATAATTCAGCTGTTTTCCCAGGAAAGAAAAACTTAAACATTTTTCACAGGTATCACAATATGGGTGAAAACCTGCAAGATAGAATACCAACTGTTTTATCAGTATTGTACACTAAGAGTGCCTGCAAATATTTCAGACTTACTTTAAGAAACTTCGTCAAAATGCAGTCTTCTGATTATAATTTTATTTTTATCTTATTATTTCAACTTGAAATACAGACTTGAAAGAAATACTGTCTTTGTGAGAACCATCTTGGACCACACTAACAAACCTGTTGAAAAATGCTGTTACGTTTAAGCTTTAGGCAACGTTTTATTTAATTTGAACATAGAAAGAGCTTTAAGGAATGAATTTCAAAATATGCAATGAAACACAGGAAAAAAAGATAATTTTAGTAACAGATTAGGTTTATGGATTTTTCATTTTAGGAACGTTAAAATACACTTGGGAAAAAAAAAGTATGTGCCATGGCAGTAAAAATAGTTCTTCTTCTTTGTTTTTTATCTTGGAAGATTATCTATGGATAAAAAAGTAGAGAAAAATAGTAGGGGAAAGTCATATAAGATTTGCTTTTAATGTTTTATTTTATTTCTTCTGTGTAGAATAAAAGAAGCAAATCTTTAAAGGATCTGTAACCCAGGACAGAAGAAGGAATCATTGCCCAGGATGATGAGCAGGTAAAGCAATGTACAGCCAAGGGGATAAATCAGATTAAAATTAAATACCACTGGGTATCTCCACATTGAGGACAAAAGAAACATGCAAAGTTGGTTATGGGATAATTTAACAACTGAAACTGTCTAAGTAGATATCTGGCATTGAAAAATGTTACCTAAAAAAATACAAACTTTGAAATAAATTAGTCACAATTGATGGAGTTTCCTCTAGTTTCAAATAATTTATATCATTCTTAGGTGAACTGAAACGCAAGTACTTGCTGCCATTAACTAGAGTCACACTTCAAAACTGATTCTGAAATTAGTTCTCCAGATTTAACACCATAAATTTAATCAAAATTATCTTAACCTTAAACTACCTCTCAACAGTGTCATGACTGAATTGTAAGTACATTTAAAAATACTTAGTAATTATCAAGCTTTCCAATACAGCAAACTAAGACATGACTCCCAGTTCTACTAGGTAATAATATCTTGCCTAATAATATCTTGGAGAACTAGTACATCCAGTAGCTCTACTCTTATATTAAATCTAAGCAGAAACAAAAATATTTAGACACACTTTTGAAGGTCATCTCTTCAGTAGCATGAATAAAACAAGTATAAAAGTACACACAAAAATTCTGTTTTCTAAACAGAATTTGAAACTATGCTTTCACATACACACAAATGATTTTTTATCCCAAAAGCAAGTATGTAGTTTGAATCACCTATAAGGGGTACATTCACAGCTCTGTTACTCAAGCTCACAAAATCCCAGCCAGAGAATTGTTCTAAGTGTTAGTACTCACACTAAAAAAGTCAGCAGTTGGGTAAAACATAACAGTCAAAGGAACTGAAAAAGATGAGGATGTAATCTATAGTAAGCATTTAACAGTGGAAAGGTTAAAGTTTCCTTTACCAACACAAAAATAAAAGACACTAGATGATAACTCAAAGGAAAATACTGATGGAAGTGTAAGAAAAACATTCCACTAGTGGAACATACAAATCACTGGCCTAATATTCTCAGCCCTGACATTTTGCCTGACATTTCTGAAACAACTCAAGCTTTCCTTCCACAGGCGTCAGGCATTTTCTTCCTCTCTTTGGACAAAGTAAGTGGCAGAGATGCCTTGTGAATTGAACAACTTTCAGGATGAGTGCAGGCAGCCTCTTCAATTAGAACATAACAGTCTCTAGTTGAGAACAATTTACTTAATAAAGCTTAGTGTTTGCAAATTACACATGCAAGATATTGGACAGCCATCAACCTCAACCAGATCAATGAACAGAAGAATCACCAGCATTTTTTAGGAAGTACTCCACAATAATCAGAGTACCATTTTTTTATCAATATTGGGAAGACAATCTTGCAAGACACTGTATTATTAGTAGTTGCAACATAAATTGCCTTCAATTCAGTCCTTTTAGAAGTGACTTTTCCTACAGAGTCTGATACAAAGCACAGTTAACAAGGAAGACAGAAACTGAAAACAGAGTTTGCTATACACCACCTAAACAGCTCTGAGCTCTAATTATCCATTCGTGCTTCTAGTTGTCTAATTGGTCTCACAGTCAAATCATCAGAGGTATAAGAACTTAAATTAGCACCCACATCCAGACAGACTGAAAATGTATGGGCACATATTACAGTTATAAGAAAAGTAATTCAGCTGCAAAAGTGTTCCTTCCAGTCTTAAATCATACAGGATATTACTTGGTAAATCCTACTAATGCAGTTCAGTAGATGCTCAAAATACACAATCCTTTTCCTAGCTGAAATTTAAGAACATAGACTCTTTCTTCTACCTTATTAAAAAGTGGATATATGAAAAAAAATCCATCAGGTTCTAGCTAAAGGGAAATCTATGTTTTTCATATTTTGAACAGAAAATGTTCACATAAAAATTTAGTCCAGTACACATTAGTGCCTTAGGTCTGTATGTGGATGTTTTATAGATATTTATTTAAACATTCAGTTTCTTTCCTCCCTCTGCTTTATTCTATTCCTTTATTGCATGCTAAGAATTTAATATGAGTTTAAATTCAGCCTCAAAAATGACAGGTACAACACATACTTGAGTCTGAGGAAATTTCTATTATAATAATTACTAAAATATTAAACCACTCCAGTTTTGAAAGTATAAATATTCTCAGCAAGCAATACCAGCAAACTAGGAATGATATCTGTGTCATGAGGACATCTTTTGGCCACTCTGTTTACCTCGGCTATTGGGTGCTCAAATCCATACTGTAAAATGGATTATCCAATTGTTTAACTTGTTTTAATTAATCAGATAAAGCATTATTGTAATTTCCACTAAAAGTAAGAAACATTTAACTCCAAAGACCATTACCAAGTCTTAACTTTGCAATAGATCTTATCTTTGCAAAAGAAAATACACCTGTTCATAATAAAAAAAAATATAAAACACAACAAAAATCGCTTTAAGGTCAGAAAGCAGAATGAAGAGAAGACTATGCATGACTGAAGAAAGAATACAATAACTTTGTTCACCAGATTCAATAATAACCTGGTACAGCACTGACAGAGTATTGTGTTGAGCAGCATAGCTTGTCAAAATTAAAAATACCCCATCATTATTACCACTTCTGCTAATCTCATTTTCCATGACAGGTAAGGAACAGACAACACATTAAAATGAAAAGGATACCCTTTAGCTAAAATAATGTGCAAACAGATTATTCAACACAGCCACACCTGCATGACTATTAAAGTTACAAAACATCTTCAGCAGTGGCAATGCTTAGATTTTCGTCCAGGGAAGTGTGAAATTTTTCCAAGGACAAAACAAAAAAAATAAAAAATCATGAGAACTGCATTAAAACGCAATCATGGTGTAAAACATTTTAATACATCAAAAGTCAATAGCACAGTATGGGTAAATATATATTTGCATATTTATAAAACTTTTTAAAAGATAAACATTTCTTTACCCTTTTTTTAAGAAAACACCTTCCTTATAACCAGTCAAATTAGACTTTTTAAAAGCAACATGTTCTCAAGAGTGCTCATCAAGAGTTTATCTTTGTTTTTAATACTGCATCACTTAGATATTAATACAAGATTTTTTGCATAAACTATATTTTTACTGGAGGCAAATAAATGGTTACCTAGGCATAATGCACATTCATTTCAAGTTCCAAAACAAATTACATACTAAAAGACTGGTGTACCATCGGTATAAGTACATGTTTTCAGCAACATAAAGCAAGGTTCAAAAATTTATAAATATGGAACAACTGATGTCATAAGAAAGGAGTCGTTTTGATAACATCATTTATGAAAAGTTCAGCAGAGTAAAAAACATGATAAAGACTGTAACAGGAATCAACATTTTTGTAGGAACTATTCTGCCCGTAAGGGAGTGAGCCAGGCTAGAAGAAAACTGTAAGACTACAGAACAGCAGTTTGTCTTTGACTTGGAAAGTTGTTTTGGAGAGGCTCTAGAAAGCTTGAAGAGCATCTGAATTGCAGGTCAAGCCCCACAGAACTTTTAAAAGCGTCCTTGAGCCTCCAATTCTGCTCTGTCTTACCAACCAGTTGTGAAACATCACCATCAATTCCGTTTTTGACAGGTACATACTATGCCTAGCTTCAGTGTGTTGTTTTGTTGGTGGTTTTTTGCTTCCTTCCCCCCCATCTGACTGATTTTAACTTCAGGGAAATACGTGCATCGTCTTGTCAAAGGACAGAGTGATTAAAACGATTGCCTTCAGTTTATGCATTTAAACAAACCATCTCCTAATAGCTGCATTTCTGCACCAAATGGCCAGTGATGTCTCCTTATAAATCTACTGAAGCCACTAGTTGGGCATTGTTATCACTCACAGGAACGTTCTCGGTCTGCAAAGAACTCCCTCTGAACACCATCCATTGAGAAAACACACTGGGAGCTGTTTAACCTGAGACCACCTACCATAATGGGACTCTTCAAACATTTTAGGCTGCAGGGGAAATGAGAGAGTTTCGTCCCAAAGGACTTGATGAATCATTTCTAAAGGGTATCTTGGGGCTTATTTCTAACAAGAGTGTTCCCTCATAGGACTTAAACTAACAAGTTTTCATCCTGCCTGGTGAAAATCAGGGCAGGTTTTCAGCCCTCTGAACTGTCCTTCCCTCTGTCTTATTGGTATGCTAAATTAAAACTTTATTTGGAGAGTGCTAGAAATCCAGCATCAAATGCAGGACATGACACAGCAGTCAATGAAAGAAGATAATGGAAAATGAACCAGGATCACACCACAGATCTCAAAACAGAATAATCAGGCCAAATAATAGACAAGTGGCAAATGGATTAAAGTTCACCTTGTTCATTGATAGATGCCATATCCTGGTGACAGCTTACTCTCTTCTCCTCAAAAAAAAAGACAGTCACAGTAATAAAGGATTTTGAAAAATCCCCATCAGCCAACTTCATGTTTGCGCACTTTTCTCCATATCCTGAATTTCTCCTATCATTCCTGTGCTACCCTAATATTAATGGCACTCTATACCCTTGTAAGGCTTAACTAATCTCCACTTCCATATAAACTATTTTTCTTCCTAGACTTCAAATGTTTAAAAGTTTTAAGGTATTGAGCAGAGTAGTTTCCTGGGATTAAAATTTCTAAATTGTATTTGAGCACAACACTTCTGTTATTATTATGTTTTAGTATAGGTTTGGGGTTTTTTTTCCAAAAAAATAGAAAAGGGAGAAATCAAGAGATTAAACTGTATATCCATTTTCTTCTTCCAATGCCATAATCTCCTACACTGATGCAGCAAATAAACTAAAAGGAATGTAAAAGAAAAGTAGCATATTCCAATAGACAAAAAAGAATGAATCCAGGAATCACTATGCATCTCTTCAACTAACTTTATGGTCAGGAAGCACAAATCACCATTGCTGGGTACCTCTGCACAACTCAAAACTGGAACTGTAAAATCGCTTTCTCTTGCTCAGAAATTCTGAATCTCATTATTTGTTCTTTAAATACGTGACAGACAATAATTAAATATTGTTCAAACTTATCAGAACAATGATATTAAAAATTCAATAATTGTCCAAAATACCTTTTTTTTAATTTGCAAAGCTTCCTAGATAAATAACCTGTGTATGTAATACATATTTCATTTGCTACTTAGATTATCTATTAGCCATTTAAGGTTGTTTTTAAAGAAACTAAGAAATAAGAATTATAATAATTTAATTCTTCAGTGATGATTCTTTAATACACTTGACTTTCAATATTTTAACCTTATTTTGATTCTTAAATCAGAATATTGCTATAAGCACTAGTTATGCTGACTTTTTAAAAATCAGTCTTCCACAATCATTATTTATTCATCTCTACAGCTGTTTAATACCACAATGCTTCCTTTATGTCATTTTTGATTAACAACACAGAGACGCAAATCATATGAAAGCTTGAAGAATAATAAAATTATATCTTTATAAACAGAAATAATAAAATATTTTTCCAGTATTATCCAGTAAACAAATACAAATGCTAAAAGTAAAATTTCCAGAAGTATTAATGACCAAAAGAGCAAGGAGGTTAAGAGAATGCTGGAGTCCTTCTGGACACCTTATCTCAAACAAAGTCAGCTATTCTAAATGTTTCCAGATATGCTTTTAACATATTTCTAGCTGGATTTAACCTCTTCACTGCAGATATTACTGTCTAGTAGTAATGCATTTGTAGTTCTGCTTCACAAAGTATTAGCCACAGTAAAATAGGTTGTTTGGGATTTATTTTTGTCCCATATTCTGGTTTTGACCTACAAAAAGGACAGTGGAAAAGTAATTTTACAGAATACAGTCCTATAATATGAGTCTGGCAAAACAGCGCATTGTACTCATCTGCGATAAATGAAAGAATCACATCATCTCCATATTAAAAGTAAGCATGTGGAATACAGAAGCTTTACTACAACAAATAAAAAGGTTTCTTCTACTAGAAAAACCCCACAAATCCATCACACCACAGATCAGAAAGAAAAAAAAATAATTAAAAAATATACTGAAGTATCAACATGAGTCTGAAATATCTCAAAAAGCCAGAAATCCTAGAATAATTCTAAATATTAATACTAAAGCTACTTGGAAATTTCTGTCAAAATATGTCTTAGTGAAAATCACAGATTAATCAAAACACAAAAAAGGTAAATAACTCTTAAAAAAAAAGCAAATAGCTCATGGGTTAAATAATTCACTTGCCAAACCCCATTTTCTGTTCAGTTTCCTGGGCTACAGGACTATCGGTTAGATTAAAGTCTTTTTTGCTTTCCCTCAAGCATTTGAAGAAATGTTTTCCATCGTTAAATTAAATTACTTTTAAAATGTTGGTATATTCTGAAATCAAAAGAGCAAGCCATTACCTGCTTAACTGTAATTATAGTACTGTTTCCTATATCTTTTCAATGATCACCTTCATTATTCAAATTTAGTGTAAAAAGTATACAATATTAATATCATGTGTACATAAAAGTTGAAAAAAAAGGATACAGTAACATCTTTTGAAAGAAGATTAGCTCCATTCAATCCTATTAATAAACTGCATGCAGGAATAATTTTTCTTAAGCCTTAGACCTCTTAGCAATTCTTTTTTTTTTGCTACGCTAACATGACCTGAACCCTACGTTGACCAATTTTCCAAGTCCACAAAAATTTAACCATTTTGGAAGGAATGATCAGGAGGGAGTTGCAGAGCAGTTCTCTATTTAAATATCACTGTTAAAGTCTTGACATTCTCTATCTAATTCTCTTTTTTTTCCCCTCTCCATTAAGCAGTAGATGTCTGGAGCCTTACTGGAGGACTGAGAATCTGAATACTGCAAAGTCATGTCTACAAAGCAAAAACCAGTACATATGAGGATATACTACCTTCATATCACAACCAATTATTACTGGGATACCAGTGCACTAACACAGCAACTAACAACTTAGTTCAGATTTACTTGGCTATCAGACATGGCTTAAGAAAATAACTGTAAACACATGTCTCTACAGAATTTGAAATACAGGTAGCAGAACTTACACACAATGCTACACAAGCAAGCCCATATTTCAGAAAACCCAACTGTGAATCTGACTGTCAGACAATTACTTTATCCACAAGAATTTATCTTAGCTACAACAACACAGGGCAAAGCAGAAATTTCTGAGACTCAGAATTGCTTTCCTGTGCCTGAAGTCTGTAGCAATAAAATTAATGTATTTCTTCCAACAGTGACAACTTGCTTTCATGTTAAAAAATTAACTTTGAACACAATGCCGTGGCACCCACTAGAACAGTCCGATGGTCACTGTAATTGACCTTCCAGAAAATCTCCATGTAGGTTTTCATGAATCATTTACAAAAGAATCATGAAGATTATCATGATGTTGCAGCAGCTCATGCAAACACTATTGGACCTCGAGGCTTCTTTTACCCCTTTATCTTTCTCACCATTTCTCAGAACCACTGAATATATCTATTAATATGGTATATTTCCTTTAGCACTCTCAAAAACTGCCTATGAATTAGCAAGACCACTCCTTAAAGTCAGAGACAAAAGTAATGTGATTAAGTATTACAGGGTACCTCACATAACTAACACGTTTCTCACTACATGTCAGAATTTTCTTAATAAAAATTCTGAAATATATTTCATCCTGTCATCTTCCTCACTGCACAGCACTCAGTACTGTTCGAGAAATCTTCTTTAATGCCTGCAATCTACTGACTACGAAAATATAAGTACCCACATTTCACCCATCTAATTCTCTCCTTAAACTTATAGCTCTCAGAAAACATTCAATGAATCTTTCAATTCAGACAATTACTGCTATTTTTATTCTTTAGATCAGGTCATGAATGAATGCTTGCCATTGTGTTGAAACTACATTAGATGGACGTATTGAATCAGTCATTTCTTCCTTTGTCTGCCAATTACAATAGGTGTCACGGAAGCTTTCCCCTATTTAAATACTAGACCAAGATAAATTTAAATAGCTGCATACTACCAAAACATAGAGCCACTTCTTCTTTATGCTTAGAAATATTAAAATCCTTTAAACTACTGATCAAGAGTGAAGACTAAGAAATTAAATGTATGACATTGTCAATAATAACGGTCAATTAAAATAATAATTCCATAAGAGTTCATTAAAAAAAAAAGCAGCAAGTTTCAGTTAAAATGGAAAAACAAATCATACTTATGACTAAGTCACATTTTATTTCCACATTTCATTTTGTTGATAAATGTCTTGGGTCAGAATTTAAGCATGGAAAAGCAGAAGACTATGTAGAACCTGTTAAGACCTCATTTCTTATATTTGGTCCAAAGTTTTGTTTCCTTTCCTATCATACAGACATGTTTTCAATAAGACAGCTCTTACCATCTGCCAAAGAATCTGACCTAAACCAGAATAGACATTAAAATTCAAGAATGATCTCTGCTAGGATCACAGAGATTTTAACTTAGAAATGAAAATAGATTTGTATAGCTAAAGTTGCTTTATTAAGACTTACGTTACGATTTGTAAATCTCTTGCAGTATTTCTACATATGCTTTTGGATTTGTAAATCTATTATAGGATTTGCAATTCAAGTTTCATCCTACAAAGCGAATAAGAGATGTAGCTAAATCCTATCCTAAAATACTGATTCTTAAATCAGGGCTTCAGAGTTCAGAATTAAAGGTCCATTGTATAAATAAAAGGATAAATCCAGACTCTAGAAACACAGATGTGTTTCATCTATCAAGATGAAATTGTCAGAAACTCAGAAAATAAAACTGAAGCTGTAACTTCTAGATAACTTTGATGACCAGCTTAGGACTACTGCTCCTGCCTAAATGTTTTAGGCATGCTTTATTCTATGCTTTGATATGTTGCAATAACACATGAAAAATACCTGAAAGCACTCGTAATGCCTAACAGTTATGAAACCTACTTAAAATCCATGGATGTTTTTCTCATTTGCATTGTGATTTGGAATTTCTTTTTTTTGCCATTAAACAGCAGTCAAGCTGCACATCTATATTTCTTTCAGCATTCTGAAGTTCACAAGGTAATGCTTGCTAAGGCGAATACTAAAAAGTGGTAAGAGCACTGAAGGCCCTAAGGCTTATAAACCTAATATGACTACAATGTAAAACTAACCAAATACGGTAGTAGTCATTTGATACCTACATTTTTTGTATTACTGAATTTCTCACCTTCACCTCCACCCCATTTTTAAAAAATCAAAAACGCATTTATGACATTATCTCTACAACCTTAAAGCAACTCTCCTTACACTTGAGTCACCTAATTTTAACTTAAGAACTATTCCGGTCATACTATCTTCACAAAGTCTATATTCTCACTTTCTAAAACATTCCTCAAGATAGTATATGCCAGGTGATGTATCTATTTTTTCAATAGATTACTGCCCAGAGAAATATTTTGCCTCTTAACAGCACAACTCAAAGTTGCACCTAAAATTTTAGGAACAGGGGTAACTAAGCAGGGGTAAGTGCTTTAATACTTAGTTTTACTTCACCTTTCCACATTATTTTCTATTATGAAAAGCAAACCAGATTCTATAATATGCAAAAATTACTATTGCTTAAGTTTTAACTGACGAGGGCTTGGCAATGTGTAGTTCAGTTCTCTCAGAGTACACAAAATATTGCTGAAAATCCCTTGCAGTCCTGGATTAAAATAGGTTTGGCAGAAATTGCACAGTGGACTAGTTGAAAGACTTGTGAGGCTTGGAGATCAAGGAAAAAAACCCAACAACCTAGCCATTTTAATACATGAGTAGGCCAGCTGCTGTAAAATTAGTCCCTTTGTTATAAGCATTATACCAGAAAGGAACAGATCATCACTACATGTCATTCGTAGCTGACATCTGCTGTAAGAAAAAAGAAATTACTTCCCAAGTAGGCAGCACAAGCATTATTGTTTCATCACATATTTTGTCAAGGGTGGTCCATATAGCACGATCTTTTAAATAAATATGTGTATTATTTTATCACTACTCTAAAATATCCATGACTTCGATGAGGTTCTAAATAACCTGAGTCATCACTTTTTTTTTTCCTACCCTGTCAACAGACCCAACCTGTCATCTAGGCAAAATTTGCATGTAAGAGGTATTATATACATTTTGTGAATACACTTATCCTAATTGAAACCAAAACAGTTATCAAAGTTTCAAAGGTTTATTCAAATCATTCTGATAGCCTAGTTTTACCCATGAAAAACATGCCAGATAACAAAAGCATCTGGCAACAAACTGTTTCTCATTCTGGCACGGCACCCATCACACAGTAAATACTGACTGGTATCACTGCATGCAGGACTATTCCAAAAGCAATGATGAAAGAAGCTTTGTAAGCTGTGAATGCCTCCTTCTAACAGAAATTCTCCTACATTTATGAAATGCTCTTGTATTGCACAGCTGGCCTCTGGCTACCTTTACCTCCAAATACTTTTTCCAGTACCATCCCTTTCACAAAATGAAGCTCTATGCTTTCACAGAACAAGCACGCCAGCATTTTGAATTGTTTCAGTAGAGAAAAGGAAAGAACAGGTTTGCATCAAAACTGATGGGATCTCCTACATAAAGGAGTTTTGCAACTTTGTACCAGCAAATGTACATGAATCTGATGTCCCTTAACAGAAATGAGCCACTATGCCTACAGTCATATTGAGGTACTTGGGCAATATGCCTATAGTGGCTTATTAACACCACACCTAAAGACCATCCAGTGGAGGTTTACCAGGCAGGAGAAGCTCCTTTTATCCACGGAACTCCACTGGACACGATGCCTCACTACTTCCCAGGTCTCAGTGCATTTTGTAGGGCTAAATCCTGCCATATCTAAGAAGCCTCACCTACCATTATCCATCAGCATCCAAACTGCAGTAACAAGAGTAGCTTGTGATACTGAGACGCATGACAGAGGGAACAAATAGCTTAAGAAAGTGCGAGTTAGATGAAGATGTACATTCGCCCAGATGGTCTGGGAACCCTGAGTGATGAGAGAGCTCATGGATGTCATAAAAATCTTGTAAAGTTCACAGTGATGGTAAGTTCATGAGGACCACGATAAAAGTAAATATCATTCCTATCACCTTCAACAGGGATCTGGGATTAGCCATACATTAGTCCCTGGGAAGGTGATGGAGAAAATAACCTTGGAAATAGTTTTCAAAAATATGAAGGACAAGAAGGTCATTGGGAGTGGTATGAATGGATTTACAAAGGAGAAATCATGCCCTATCATCTGATAGCCTTCTACAATGAGATAACTGGCAAGTTTGAAGAAGATACAAAACTGGAAGGAGCGGTTGATAGACTAGAGGGTCATGCTGCCATTCAGTGGGACCTCAATAACCTGGAGGAATGGACTGCCAGAATCTCAAGAGGTTCAACAAAGGGAAATGCAGCATCCTGCACCAGCATCCATCGGGGGACAACTGGTTGGAACACAGCTAGGCAGAAGAGGACCTGCGGGTCATGGAGGACAACAAGCTGAGCATTAGCCAGCAATGTGCCCTGGCAGCAAAGGTGGGCAACAGCATCCTGGGTTGCATTAGGAAGAGCGTTGCCAGCAGGTCAACAGAGGGGATTCTTACTCTCTACTCAGCACTGGTGAAGTAGCACCTGGGCTCCCCCCCACAGAAGACATCACAGAGGGAGTGCAGCAAAGAGCCACAAAGATGACTAAGGGACTGGAGCACTGCAGCATCTCTTGGTGAGACCCCTCTGGAGCCAGTCAATAACAGCTTCTCACTTCCCTCCCCTCAATCACCCCAGGGAGAGGACTGTATTATCTCTGAAGGGAAGCAAAACAGTGCAAAGTCTGAAAAAGATCCAGAAAAGTACAAGCAAAATACTTCTGAAAATTGGCAAACTGTGAGGAATTACTTATATCTTTTAGTGTTCTGCAAAACAGTACTATATAATATGATAGCACACATTTACGTAACAAGAAAGTATTTTCCATATCTCCATTTTAAGATGATTAGGTTTTCTTCTGGAGGAGTTTCTACCTGTCTGAAAGTAGGAAGAGGTACTATTATCTTTTCTATGCAGCTGCTGAATACGGTAAGCAGTGGGTTGGAACAGAGATCAAGGTGAATTAAAGATGGTTTGGTTTATTCTGGCTTGCAGTATTCAGACTTCACTAGAAAAAATCAATTATAAAATTAATTACATCTTTAATAGCTTAAACAATCAGCCAGCTGACTTTATGGTGCTCTTGATACTATGCAGGTGCACTTGCAGGTGTTAACTCTGCAACACATAAGTGTTACATTGGAGTGTTCCAACTTGAGCACAGGAGGGTAAAATACCACTGTATTACATACATGCACAAGCACATGGGAAAGTTAAACAAGCTTTATTAACACATGTGTATAAATATTTATTTATACACATACAGCTTTATTTATACACATACAGCTACTATCTTTCTGTATTCCTGTAAGGGGTACCTGAAAGTCTTCACAGTCACTCAGGTTCTGACATTTTTCCCTTTACTTTCTATGTGGCCAAGATCATTAGTTGAATCTGACCAGAATTCATATTTTGAGGAAGTTGTATTTCTGGCAATCACAGCAGCATTAATAGCTAGTATTACCTACCAGAAATGCCTGTCTTTTACTCTGAGGTGTCATCTTAGCAGTACGCCTGAGTAAAACACAGCCATCTCCAAAACAAGTGTTTACCTTGTACACACAAAACAAACTAGGAAAAAGGCATAACTAATAGTGAATTGGGCCCATTATGTCCAAAACGTGCAATCACTTAACTTTGTCTCTTCCCCATATTTCATCAACTTTTAAATAGAAGGGAAAAGTTTTATTTAAAAAAAAAAAATAAAAAAGAAATGAATGGCTCTTTAAAATACCCTTTCTGCATACAAAATGAAACACTAAATTCAGCCTAAATTCACAAACATACTCCGCCTCCTGGTATTTCTGCTAAACAAATTAAACTCTTCATTAAAAAGTTAAGAGCTAGTTTTAAATCTAAGCTGCCTGAACAGTCATATTAAATCTTAAATTTTGACAAGTTTAATTTTTCCAGAATGTATAATATAACATCCCAAATTGAAGATAGTGATAATTAGACTCAGATATTAGAAACACAGGAAAAATAGGCCTAGGACACTGATGGTTTTTTACTGTAACACTATAACCAGAATTTTGGAGCCTTCAAAAAGGTGTCAAAAAATAATTACCTACTGTTCTAAGATCTTTCTGGATTCTCAAACATCAACAATACCACTGCTGCTTGCTTGCAGTGGGGAGGTGTCATCACCAGTTTGATATCAGTCTAGGGAAGTGTTTCATTTATAGTGAATGAAGAATTGTGTTCACAATTAGGAAAAAATGGCCTCTAGCTGACAGTCAGTTCAGAGCTCAGCTCATTCTTTAAGTGGATCATTACATATTGCTACACGAGCAAATGCCAAACTGTTCATCTCTCTACCTTTACAAACAAAAGTAATTCCTTTCTTCATATAGTTACACATAAATTTATTAAAATATTTCCTCTATATCATGTCTTGGGTCTCATCTGCTTCTTCAGTCAGAAGTTGTATATGGGAGTGCAAGGGAGTCCTCACAAGACTCCCTGATGCTGTAAAAGCAGTTCCCCTGTCCCAAACTGTCAGCCTGTGAAAAGACAATTGATTTCAACTAGACTCTGCAGGCACCTGTGCTTTAGTAGTAGCAGATTCCTACACACCAGCCAGATGTAATGCCATACAGTGATGTCTGCTATTTCATAAGCCCATAATAAATAAGCTCAATTGCAAAAATTACATTGTGCTGAAATATCATGTCAGTAAAGCCAAAGGATGTCCATTTTCAATCGTGACTGCACAAAAGTCTTAAATATGCTAAATCCACTTGCAGTTGAGTAGCTTCAAAAATTTAATCTAGACACCATTTAAAATTCTATTTTTGTTGGACGAGAAACAACGTGGCTTCACTGGAATATGTTCTGTAGGTAGTCAAGGCTGTTTAATAGTTAGAAACTATTCACTGAAATGTGAAAAATATCGAGGTGTACTCTCCAGCTTCTAAGGCATTATGTTTTCCACTGAACTAATATTGCAGCATAGGAAGCATTGATTCGTTGTTTTTCAAATAACCTGGCATTCACCACTTTATGAATTCCATTCCTCTTTTAAATTAACTTTTTTTTATAATTTTCTGTTTGAAACTGAGAAGAGTTTTGACCATATGGTTCAGCACGACATTTGCAAGAGTCAAATTATACAAACATTGCTAGCAAGTTATTGCAGTACCATTGCAAGTAACTTCTTCCCTCCTCTTCTAATATGTTAATTGAAAAACCCCACTGTATTTTCAATTAAAATTCGCATCCTCCTCCCAAGATAAAATTATAGGCAGCTTAATAGGAAACAAAATATTATCTGATATACCATACAGAGGTTCACACACTCAAAAGAGTGAGCCTAAAATATGTCGATGAACAACCGATTTTCTCAGTTTCAAATACATGCAACACCAATTGAAACCAAGACAGATGGAAAGATTAAAAACCACAGAACCCAAAAAGCTCAGAGCATGTAATTTGGTACTTAAATAAGAATCTAGTTGCTTTATTGTATCCTGTGAAGTTTGAAGAGGCAGATCATGGATTCAGATACCTTTTGAACCCTTAGTGCTGGAGGTATTATTGAAAATCTGCTGAAATCATTACTTTCTCTGCTCACTATTCGAAAGCCAGTATCTTCCTAAGATTTACCTCTCTGTTGCATTAGCACAGATTTTTTTCCATACATAAATTAACACAGTATATCAGGTAAATCAGTGTAGTTGGTAATGATAAAGAGTCTGTTGTATAAGGGTTTATGGCAAACACTAAAATTATGTCATAAGTAAAAAATAAAATGATCAAAAGTGTATGTAAACATATATACAAACACCTCTAAATTAAAATACAGCACAGTAAGCCTTTCTTTCTCTCCAGCTTCAGTCTGCCTTTAAGGAAAATAAAGCAAAACAAAAAAAAAACCCAGAAGCCTGAATGTAGACAGTTAATTTTATACCAAGTGATCTGCATATTTCATTTATCTGATATTATTAGCAGAAAGCAAGCAATTTTTTAAAAAAGATTCACAAGATTATTTCCAAAGCTGCAACAATCACAGAAAAACTATTGCTGTAACTGTGTTTTTTTCATTAAAAGAATAAAAAAAACAGGGCTCAGGACATCTTGTAAAAAGTCATGATGATTTATAACAAAACATTTTGGAACATATGTTGCATATGCATGGTTAAAACTGTTACACTGTTCTGTTTTCTCGTTAACTTCTGCTCAGCTGGTTGCTTCAGAGGAGTAAAATATCATGGAATAAAGGACAGTAAGGACAAACTCAGAAAAGAGGCCAGAAGCACATAAACACAGAACCACAGGGCTGACTAAAAATAAATTAGGAATACATTTCTATCACAGCATGTACTTACTTACCCATACTCCAAATGCTAGTAGTAGTTCCCTGTGTTCACTGCACAAGAACTGTATAAGCTCAATTAAAGAATGACACATGTCTAAAGAGGTAAACACCATGGGCTTTTTATGATGCATATTTGGTGTTCTTTATCAAAGAACGTATTTGGTGCAATTTATGGAGAAGACGGCGTGGTGGTCAACCTTGGCCAGCTTCCAGAAACCTACCCAGGCACACTCTCACTCCCTCTATTAATCAGGACAGGAAGGAGAAAGTAAGATGGAAGAGTTCATTGGTCAAGACAAAGACAAGGAAATCACTTATCAATCACCATCATGGCCTAAACAGAGCCAGCTCTTGCCAATTAAATCAGATTTTGATAATGAAAAAACAAACAAAAAAGTTTAAAACAGCACCTTCTCCTTGCTTTTTTCCATGCACAGTTTCACTCCCCTGCCTGTCCAGCATTCCTGTTCTTTATTAAACAAATTTTGAATAGCACAATCAACCGATGGGTCCAGCTGTGGCTTGCAGTGAATCAACACCTCACCAATTCCTCGTCTTCCTTGTCCCTTTCTTTGAAATCAAATCCTATTAGCAATGTTTGAGCAATGTTCATGTCAGTTCCTCAGCCTGAATAAGCTCACTACTCACAATTCCAGTGACACTGAGCACTTCCCTCGTGTTTACAGATTTTTCACCCAAATCCCTCACACGATTAGCTGTTAACAATGACCCAAGCATGGACTAGTTCCAAATACACCACTTTGACTTATTGTTACAACCTCCATATACCAATTCCCTAGAACAACATTACACTTGAAACTCCAGCTGACAGTATAAGATTGTATTTTACAGATTTTATATTTCAGCATTTTTGAGCTCACAGTATTTTGTATGATGCTGTCCGAATTCTTCATGAAACAATTTCTATCCATCACTGCACAGACAGGGATTCTATTATGAGGTATCTTATCTCAGGGGCAAGGTTCTTAATGTTTAACACAATGCAACCTTTCTATTTACATACTAGGATTTACAAATAGGTTCTATCCATATTTTTGTCCACTGAGCCATTTCCTCTGTGGAAACAAATTTGATTTAAAATGGTTCTAAATTAAAGCAATGGAGAAATCAAATGTGTCTCTGCCATACAAAGGTAGCTGAAAGGAAGTGCAGTATTCAAAAAATCAAAATGCCAAAAAAAGTAGATAGGGAAGTCACTCAAGTTGTATGCTGCACATCTAAACTTTACTTTTTATTTTTTTGCTACACAAGTCTCTTATCTTCCTCTCATGCTTCTTAATCCCATATGTTTAATTTTTGAGACTCATTCACTGGGTCTGTTTCATTTTAAAAGGAAGAAGACGGAAGAAAAGTTCCTAAAAATGGTGGATACTAATCTTTGGCAACAAGAATCAGGAAGACAGAATTGAGGGTCAAAGGCTCATATGATTTTTTCAGGACTGATATGACACAGGATTGGGAGTCTTGAGAACATAAAAATTAAGTTAGCAAATAAAGCTCTAGAAATTTTTACATAAGAGTTGTTGACTTCCCTTTCCACATCATTACTTTTTTCCCTTTATTAAACAGAGATCAAAAAATCATTCCACTCAAACCTATCCTCAAGCTTATCTGTACATTCAAAAATAATTCATATGCAGAAGTGCAGCATTTAATCTTCATGAAATGAAAGATTTGAGCTAAAACCTCATGAGAACTCCAAAGTTCTCTCTGAACCATTACATAAATCTCATTTTAAAATGCTGTCAACTTTGAGAAGAGATCTGTAAATGTTATAATTTTCAGAAGATTTTTTCCTATTAAAAAAATCTGAAGCAGTCTAATAGACTGATACCACAAAGAAATTTGCTTTCAGCGTAAAAGAATGCGAGAAACATAGTCAGTATTTTATTCCTACCTTTTATTCACCTGGTGTAAGGCTAACTTTGGGTCACTCATCTTACTAGCAATTTCCTAGTAAAAGAGAGAATGGTGGTAGAGCATTCCCTGAGATTGTAATAGTAACAGTACTTTTGGCAATGTGTGAAGTGCAAATGGTGCCAAAGATATGCCAATAACTTAAGTAAGAGCTTCCAATAAAATCTCTTGTAGTGTATGTTACAATCTGTGAATCAAAGTGATAGGGGTAACCCTGGTGTCTGGCACTTTTATTCTACTTGTAGTCAGTTTAACTACCTTATATGCAAGTGCATCCCTTTAGGCAAAAGTCTGCGCTGCAGACGTATTTGTATTTGTCCCAGGCATAAGTTACCTCTAGGAAGTTGATTCATAGTCTCCAGAGAAGAAAATCATCACCAGAAACACAGAAATTACTTCCATCTGATCTACTTTCCAATGACAGAACTGTAAAAAAGTTTCCTCAAGTGCTCCTTTGAGCTCTTTCCAGCTCATCATTGTGTTAAGTGACGAAAATATAAATGATTTCAGGAACGTGATAGCCTATTCCTCCTTATGAATGTTGCTCAGAGATTTAAAACCACAGATAAACCACACTAAGGGTTCTAGTAGAAATCATCAATATACTCATAAGGACATCACAGTTTTCCACATAATAAAGCTTCTTTTTCTCAAATGGGTAATTGGAATGCATACTGATGATATCATTTACTGTCAGAAAACCAATGCATTAGCTCTAGACACTAAAGTGGGATCTTCCTGTTGGTGTATCTAGTAATTAGCTTTACTTTTCATGTAGGGTAAATGAAACATTAAGAAGTCAGCCAGACAGATAAGCGACAAACTGTTTTCCAAATAGCTCCATGAAATGAGCAAGAATAAAGCTTGAAGAGTGTTACATTTACTTCTGTAGCTCCCAGGACTCTTTTAAGAACACTGGGTCAGGTACACTGAGAAAATGTGCAATTTCTTTCCCACTGAGCTGTCAAGGCGTTCATGCTGTGAATGGCTAACACCCTTCTTTGACAACCAGGCAAATATTTCTATTTTCTGCCATTCTAGTCATGAAGTATCTCAGTGTTGCCTCAGTTGATTTAGCGTCAATTCAAATTAGACTTCAGATGTCTGAGCTAGTAACCAGACCAAATATTCTTGATGAAGCCTTGTCACAAACGCATAGACTGATGCTTAATACATTTCCAAATAGTTAGATAGTAAAAAAGGTTGTAAAGCTGAAGAGGGAGCAGAGAAGCAGAACACACATTCACTCAACTGTTGAATAGAGATTTAAGTAGTGCATGCAAGTCAAATATGCTGCTGCTTCTATTTATTGTTAAGACTGCTTTAAAAAAAACCTTTAAATTTTTCAAAGACTATGTAATCCCTTCAAATCAATTCTTTATTTCCCATGCTTTGAAAGAACATGTATTTAGAGAAGCTCAGCTGGAATCCAGAGACAAGGCTAAATTAACACTTTCTATTCAAGTGGGAATTGTGCAAAGTTACTATAAACATATTTTTTTCTTAAATCTTTTCAAATATAAATTTTTGATCACACTTCACTTGCACCTATTGACCAGGTGCTTCCACTGCCAATATCATGAAACAGGAAGACAGAATGAAGGGATGAATACTTCTTTCAGCAGGGACAGATTCTATGGAACCTGCTCAGAAACCACTGGATTAGTACTCACAGGTTGTTTTTTTTTTTTAATGGGATAAGAATAAGCAGGCAAGAATAATGGTTTATGTGTGTGACTACACAAATATAAAAAGAAAAAAGATATTTAGAGTACAAAGTTTGTGTGAAAAATTTATAGTAAAGCACTTTTGAGATTGGGTTCCAACCTTTAAGCCACACTTCATTACAGCGTTCTCTTACACAGGGTTTCTATTTCATGCAGGGCTTGGTTGAGCATTTTAACTCCCACACTTACAATCTATAAACAATTAAAATATCCATTAACTGAATATGCCTTGAACAGTACTCACCAATACTGGCATAACCAGGTGTTGATGGATCTCCTCCATCGTTCAAGGAAACCATAAAAGCTTTATCATCAAGATCCGTAGTCTTTGGTAAGTCACAAGGATCAACATACAGAAGAACGCCACCAAACCCTGCATCTTCTAACAGAGAAAGCTGAGGGAACAAAACAACACGTGTGACTACTAAAATCAATGTCAGAACATGTTATTTACTTTAATCACTGCTGAGATAGTGGGTAGATCATGCATCAGGCTCTCAGCATACTATATTCTCTACAAACAGAATAGAAATGGTTCCAAACTGCTTCTAATACAAATACAGCAGTTACTCTTTCAAAAGGAAATCAAATCACCATAAAATTAAGTCAAAGTTACGTTTGCCAGTTCATGTCAAAAGCTACTTTCAAGGCCTAATGACAAAAAAGATTTCTTACTCTCAAATGGTACATAGCATGTTGAGGAACTGCAGTGCTAACACTAACTACAGTTTCGTTTGAGATTCACAACTGTTCCACCTTCACCTCTCATATTGTGACAGTCAGACAATGCTGGTGTGTTGGAGATCATGCTCAGAGGAGGTGCTGGCCATGATTCAGCAAAGTACACAGAGATACAAGTGAAGCCAGCTTTCTCCCTACTCATTGGACACCTCCTAGACTTACAAATCTAGCATATTTTCATGCATTATAAATACCACTCTGAAAGCGTCTTAGTTTTGAAAAGAATTTCATTAAAACATCACGAGTAGATCTTCTACGTTTTCCATAGTATTAGCAGTATGACATTCCTTCTTAATTTACCTCTTCAAGGACACGCACAAGTGTGTACAGTATATCCTAGATATTTGCATACACCAGCATCAGTCTTGCACAGGATTTCTGGACAAGTTTATTCTTCAGTTAAGAGAGAAAACAAAAGAAAATTTTCTTTTATTTTTTTTTAAAGGCAGTCTACCTTACTCAAACCTTGGAGTCTGCCTCCTGTCAGACAGACAGCTTTTCTTCTGTCTCATTAGACCATCACAGCTTGAGCTGGTAATTGTAATCAGTCTTTCAAAAATCCACAGACCTAGGGCAGCAAATCAGGCAAATTTACCCAAAGTCAAGGACAAAAGCATCCAAGCACCATACTTGCAGCAGCCTATACATCAATTTTGACTGAAAAATACCAGATTTTTCCCTTTCATAAAGAACTGAAAAATAAGGGGATTTTATTCTTAATAGATGAAATTTAATTGTATCATGGCACACACTCCCATGAAATGAGATGACTTTCTGTGTAAAGCTCTGCATATTTGCAATTGACTGAGGACTACAACGACACAAAACTGCTATTATTTTTTCAGACAGAAGTAATTCTGCTACTTACAGATTATCTTACTATTCACTGTGCCCTACTTATGACTTTCCAAATGGGTGCCAATGGTCTGAGGAATGACTGCATGTAAATGTTGTTTCTGAACTAGACAACTGTGATTCTGTAGAAACTCCAGAAATTGCAACTATATCTCTGTCTGAATTCAGTTGCCCTTCTCCTTCTGTCTTTTAGACTCCTTTTCTCCCCTGTGTGTATATATATATATCTCTTAAACTTATGTCTTAGCTGCTGGTTTTAAGGAATGTCTCTGTGTTGTCCTTTGTGGCTTTGCAAGCATGTAACTTATACTATTATATTGCATTCAGTTTAAGCCTCAAAAGCATTTGATGTTTAGTTCTGCTTTTCTTGAAAGTTAAGATAGAAAAAAGTATAACAATAGCATCCTATACATTTCTATAAGTAAATATTGTGATTCACCAAGATTTTGACTAGTCTGAATTCAGATAGACAGCTGTAAGTGAACCTATGAATCACCTTTACAGTCCTCCATATCTTATCCAAACAAGTAATGCCTAGATGAAAAAGGATAGTCATTGAGAGAACTCCATTCAGATAAATGAATACACAGAGCAAGAACAAAAGTGACTAACACAGATGTTCAAAAATGTAAAAGGTTAAAAATGTATTATAGACCTGAAATGTAATGCAGGAATAAAAATTTCCAAACTGGTACATTTGTTTATCGCTGTATTGTTTTGCTTGTAATTTATGTTCACATTCAGATATTCAGGCAGGATTTGATTGAACAATGAAAGGAGCAGGGTCACTATAGGTGAAGCAGGATCCATCATAGCTAAATGATGTAACAGTCAGGATTTAAAATAACAACTGCCTTTTCTTTTCTTGCATCCATACCAAATACATTATTATCATTTATCTCTATAGTCATATTTAATAGCGTAGAAGATGGAAAACACAGATGCAGGTGCTTTTTTAATTAGTTTAAGGGAGTTTTAAAAATGTACGTAACGAAAATCACTACTAAATTCCTCTGTTTCACTGAGAGAAGGTAACCACACTGTTGTATTTGCAAAGTACAGCAACCACTGCTGCCATGGCTACAATCTCTAGTCAGAAGTAGTGTTGTACATATGAAATTATAAAACAGCTTGCAGATTTCAACTATAATTGCTGCTTTTTAACTTTCCAACAGTGACATCGCAGTGATGCCAACAATAAATGGGTATTGTTACTTCCATTTTCATCTTAAATAAGTCAGCACCTTAACTGACATAAAGTGCCCAAACACCAAGAATCTGAGGGAGGTATCAAATATTTTTTTATATGGCTAAAGATTGTAGATTAAGTCCTTCAGGTGAACTGGTACACATCTATTCAAATCAATGGATCACTTTAGGTTGTAGAATCAACCAACAGCAGAATCTGTTTCTTATGATTTTTGCTCCCTCTGTCTTCCAAAGCCAAAAACATCTTAGAATAAAGTGGAAAGAGAAAAACCCTTGGCAGGAAAACAGACCTTAGTGCCCACTGTTAACCCTTGCATTGCTTGTGGCAGCTTAAGTTCTTAGTTTTTACAGTCACTTAAAAAAACCAGTTAACTCTTTCAATCCAGCATATTAAATCACCCTGGCAAACATTCTGGACTTAGTTTAACCTAATGAGAGACATTTGCTGTTTTAGCAAAGACACTATTGTGTAACTGGGGACAGATTAGCCTTGTAAACTCTACACACCATAAGGCACCATTAAATTGCCTTTTAAAGATGATGTAGCTGAAGCAGTGAAAAGACACATCTTTATTTTAAGTGGTGACTAGTGTTTTTGGAAGCCTTTATTTTGCTTAGGGAGGTTCTTACATAATAAGACAATGCATGACTGTAAAGTGCAATAACTATAACATCAATAGCTTTACTTACATTATGAGGGCACCCTAATAACAAATTCAAGTTTCTGGACAGGAAAGCAAGATAACTGATCTGGAACACCAAACAAACCCAATTCTTTACATAGGCAGATTACAACAGCCTAAAGAACTTAGTTTTGTTCTGACAGGAGAAGTCAAAGCTGCTTCTCCATTTTAACTGCAACTGCCCTGAATGTTGCAGAGGAAACAGTAATCATTTGTATTGGCACACAGGTAACAAAGAGCAGGTCTGTACTCTGCATTTCACCCAAGCTTTACTGTTGGGCTTTGGCCACACACCTACTGGTAGATAGGTATCAGGTCAAAAATAAGTAAGTTGAGCATGACTCTTCTCTGGAAAAAAGCAGCAAAAGAAGAATTAGGGGGCCACTGCCTCTAACAGCTGACTGTAATGTGTTTTATCTCACCTGAGGCTAGTGTTTGCCTGAATGAATGCTTCATCAGGGGTTACATTAGCAATCTGAATGCAGAATCAAACCAAAAGAAGAGAAGCAACTACAGTCTCTGTATATGAAACTTCAGCACAATGCATAAGAGCTGTCCTTAAATGACTGGCTACGAACAAGGAAGAAACGCAAAAGGAATTAGCCTCAAGTTGTATTTGTTATCTTTCAGCTGAGAGTGAAGCCTGTCTCCCTGAAGATCTTCTCCTTTGGTCTCCTCTGAGACTATCCTTGCACATCCCAAGCATCAAAAAACACAAGAATAATCAAGTAATCAAGCTTCATTCTTGTCCAAAGAGTACATTGGACTGGTTACCAGCTAACCACAGAGTCTCAGAAAGATTAAAAATCTGCACATTGAAGCATGTAGCTGTTTAAGAAGTACTCTTACTCTTCAGCTGAAAACAAAGAAAAAAAATGAACCGGATCTCTTAATTTTACTACAGGTTCCCTTCTGTTACATTTTACTTCTCAAAACAAGGTTCAATAAAAATTCAGTTACATTTTTTTATTAGACCTAATGCTGCTTTCAAGTATATTCCATAAACCTTTAGACTTTCAATAATTACATTATGGTTAAAACGTGCCAGTAAACAAATACCAACTAGCTGCACAATGGTATTTAAAATTTCTCTTTTACCTCATTATCACATACCTTCAGTACTATGCTAGTATAATTTAGAAGTCTACATTTCAAAGAGATCTTTAGTACAACATGCTGTCTTAAGCCAAAAGTGCCTCAAAATGTAGTTCTTGCCTTCAGAAGGCATTCATGTGCTTGCCTGACATTTCACATTATTGAAACTGTGTATCTTGGTTGTATCCTCACTCCTGTACATAGATATATTAATAGATTAACATTAGGCTGTTCATTGAACCTACTCACACGTTTTTGAAGGTCTTTCTGCTGTATCACCATGATGTGACAGAAAGAGGCTCTTGTGTAAATCAGAATCAAAGGAATTATGCTATACATTGGGAGTTTCTGTCTGATGCCAGTGTCATGAAGATTATATACCCAACTTGTATTAATTTATTTATTTGAAAACCTGGAAATGTGAGTCACAACTGAAAGTCACAATAATTACAAGGGAAGTGAGAGGCTCTGGATAGGGATGTCTTTGGTATACAAAGGCACCACAGCTTTAAGCGGTAAAAACCCCCCTTTGTCTGGCAAAGTAACAGAACCCTAAACAAAAAGATGAAGCAGGCTTTAGCTACAGGCACTTATAGTATGCTTAAGCATGGGATTTTTTAAAGCTTAATAGGGCAGTTTGCACTCCTTAAATCTCTTTAAAACTGCACACAAAATTACAAAAATATTTAACACAATGTCTGCATTATTGTAAATGATATCACAGTTCATTAGACAATAAAGGTCTTTAAGTGTCAGCTACTGACAGTAGAGTAAAATTCATACTGGATCATGTTGTTATTCTAGCACACGACCACTTCCACATAACTGCAGGCAAAAAGTCTTCATCTTCTTAAAGTCAGATTCACAATTGTACTGTTTCTTACAGGCCCGTTTGCATACTAACACCATAAAACCTGGACATAAAGCATTCATAAAATAAAAACAATGGATATTCCTGCTTATATGTTAATTGCCTTTTCACTGCCTGTTTTAGATAATCCACACAAAAATGTATGCAGCATTTTATATTAAAAAAAACATAATATATACGGAGCACTGAAACAAACAAAAAAATTAAACAAGAAAAACTAATTAGTAAAACAAACAATAGAATTCATTTAGTAATATTTCAGAGAAAGAAAGAAATTTTTAAAAAATAGATGAAAATATACATATACATACCTATTATATATTACTCTAAAAATGAAATATTTTAATAAAATTTGTAGAAGCCATATCTTCTATTGTCATTACACTTCACTACAATGATCAGCATTAATTAGGCAAATAACAGTAACCTTTTTAACTACTGCATTTTTCAATTCATAGTAAAATGTGCAAAAGACATGGTTTATCAATCTGAGATAGTTTCACTAGCTGGACAGGCTACAAGTTATTAATTACTCATTTCTACTGAAGCTCCAATTAAATTCATGATGCCCTAAAATGAATTCCCACCTCATTTTACTAATTGGCAGCATTTAAAATTACCAAGAAAGGGGAAAGTGCCTTTTAAACTGTTGGAAGACCTCACTGACATAACATTTTTATTTCTGAAACAGACTGCTTGACTAGAAAAATAAAACTTTGCATACTGCAGCTCTAATTTGATGCCACTGTCCTCTCAATTATCTGCTATAATACCAGGGTACTTGGAAGATGGAGTGGTACTACAAACAAGACTCAAGGCAGAAAAAAACCCAACCCACCTAGGTATACATATCTACATTTTTATACAATTTTTCCAAGTTACATATTTTTAACAAGAAAAATGGAAAAGGTCCATTTTTCCTTCAGCTTAATTTTTTAATACTGCACTTAACATTTAATCATGCTTCTACATTTCTTGTCACAGAGATCTAGGGCCAGTGTTCAAAAGAATTCTGTGGCAAAACAGTATCTGAAGAAGTTTTAGCTTGTGCTGATTGATCCTCAAGATGCTGCATTAAGACAGTAAATTAGGTGGAGAACATAGTTTAATGGCTGACTACATAGGGATGATGAAAACAATACATCTTTCCTATTCAGCTCAAACACTGTCCTCATCTAAGGATTGACACTGTTGGTATATTGAACAAACAAGACTGGGTAAAAGATTAAGCTGTAAAAAACTGGAATTACAGACAAGCTATTTCCATAAAAGTAGAAAACACACTGTGTCAGAATTAAAGAAACTATTCTTAACATACAGTGACATATATGACAATACAAAATCAAATACTTCCTCTGCATCATAGCAACACCTGAAAACTTTTATGCACCTATTACTCATAGTATGAAGTGCAGTTGTTTGTGGAAAGAGTCTGACATACATATCAAAGATTTTTTTCAAGGCATTTTTATTAATCTCTCTCCAAATTGAAATTACCATTCAAAAATTTCAATTTACAGAATTTTATCTTTTTTATATCAAAAAATTATTTCTAAGGAGAGACCATTTCCCTCTTCTATTTCCTGGGTGTCCTCTAGAAAGCAGGAGGGAAGGGTAAGAAACCTTAGAAAGTTAATCATAAAAATCTGCATATCAGTGATGGAGCTGTAGGGCTAAAAGGAGTAAGAGCAACTTTGTACATAAATTTACCATCAGTTCTATTTTTAACTACATTCTTCTGTCAGATAAGTGCTATTCAAGGGCAGCAGACTTTTAAATTAAAGCACTAACCACAAAAAAAACAGACTTGTGAAGGTTCATAAACATCAGATTTTAGAAGTAAAAGAATAAGGCAAGTTGTTTTTCCTTAGTGCAGCTATCAAAAAGAAACTACTGGAGGAAAGTAAGATAGGCTTCAAAGGTCCCAGCCCATCAATAGGGAGCAATATTACATCTTCATACTAGTTCAATCCCTTTTTGCATTAGACGTGGTCATGAGGAGTCCTTGGAACCCCTCAGCTGCTCTAGAAGTGCTCTTGAAGTAGAAAGTTGCTATGCAATGAAACATGTACATACCAAGCCTCCCCACAGATATCTCTCACTCCAGTTACCGTTACCGTAGTTATAGCTGACCCTTCCCATTCTCCGAAGCAATCAACCAGCCAACTAACATCCTCCAACAACAACACATTCTAACATATCTTCAGTGTTGTGGTGATGTTGGCCTGAATCCTTGCTGGAAATCATTCTCCATAGCTAGGGATGCTGTCTGTGGCAGAGCCACATTTAAACATCCTGTGAGCCATGATATAGTCAAAAGCCACAGAATGACCACCTTGTCTACAGCACCTGCATTTCATAAAAAAGCCCAGCAGTGTTGTCTGAACATGGATAAGAGGGTATTTAGGCACAAAACAAAAATAGGAAATTACAAGACAGGCAATCAGCACTGGGAATCACAGTACACATGCAAAAAGTAGCAGATTTTACAGTGCAAAGCTCAGAGAAATGCACACCAACAAAAGGAATAAAGTGCTGAATAGGTCAGAGCTACCATAAATCGGTAGAACTCAACCTGGGTCAAGAGTTTCCAAGCATTCATGTATAATGGTGAATCACAATTCATCCCGTTGTATACTGGTTTGACTAGAAATCTAGGCTCTAGTCGGGCAAGCCATAGTTTTTGAGGAAGAACCTCCTAAGACTTTTTCCTCCCACCATATATAAACCAAAAAGCAGTTTGGTTTAATCCTGTAATCCTTGCACAGCAAAATTTTTAAAGCAATGTTCCTGAATGTGGTATTACATTTATAAAGCACTGAATGTTTTGTCCCATACTTTTTCCTGTTTCCTGTCTGCTCATCTTCCATATAATTTTATCAAAGTAATTCGTTACACATCAGCAGTTATTAAAAATGGAATTTTTCACAATAGGGTAGTTGGACAATTAAACATAAGTCAGATATACTGCCAGTTCCCTGTACTAAATTTTAGGAACTTTTAATACAAATTGAGTGCATATTTTATTGCCAGATCTTGCTTACCACTGCTAAGAAACTCACAACATTCAATCTAATTAAAAATGAAATTGAACTACATTTCCCTAGAAACAAGGGTTGATTGGATTCAATAAGCTTTACTTAATTTGTTTCAGAAACAAAATAATTGAATTGCTTACAGTCCAGAAAAAAATGCTTCATTATTTGATGAGTATATAATACAAAGCCTTTCATATTGTTATTGCATTCCTGCATCTTCAGGAAATACCACTCTCCTTTAAATAAGCATGTAGAGGGGCACTGTGAGTTTAATAAGTATCTTTAAATATTCACTAAACATTAAAAAGAAGAAACAAACAGACTGGATGAATGTCCAGATCAGCAACCTCCAAAAAGCCAACAGCATTTCCTTGTTCATACTGAAACTGTTGTTTCTGATAATGTTTATGGTTATTTCAGTCTCTGTTTAGACTCTATAATAGAAAGAATAGAGCTGAAAATCCATCATACAAAAAGACAATACACAAAGATACAATCATAATCTTGGAAAATCAGGAATAAATTGTTTGGATCCTTAGTTATATTTTATGCATCCTACCAAATTTTTAGTCCAAACTCCACCACATGGTCAATACAGTGATAGGCCTGAGTCAAATCTGCCAGTTCTCACTTTTCAAAAATCATGTTTTTGCTTTCCTACCACCAGGAAGATGAGGTGAAGTCAGTAGATGCAATTTACAAATACTGCTCCCAGCACAGGGCACTCCTCATCCAGAAAGCCATGGTGCCAGGTTTACATTGCTGTCCCACCTCATGCAGGGCACACAAAGCACAAATGGATTTCTCTGTTAAGGAGGCTGCAATTTTACTCTTCCAGCAGCCTTGCTGCTCACCTCAATCACTTAAGGCACCTTGTCCCAACATCAGGGATGTCTCAAAATCTCTGCAGTTCATTTCTCCTCGCTGCTCTTGAAACCCACAGCGAGCTCCCAGACAGAAGACAACCAAACCACGAAACAACCTACAGCAGACCAACGTTCAGAATCAGCTTGATGCATACTTCCTGGCACCTGGCTACACTATGAACCTCTTGCAAGTACTACTAAACTACCTACTGGCTTGCACTCGGGGTCTGACATGTGGAAGACCATGGCTTCCCTTGCACTTGGCCATAGCACATTTCCATAAGGAAGGCAAACATGTTCAGAAACCAAACCCTTTCCACTGCAACCTCCATCTCCACAGAGGGCTGTGGCTATGGCAAACATGGTTTCCTTTGCACCAACTGAGCAGTATTTGCCCTGCAGATTTACTATGAGGCAGCCTCAGTGCAGGTGGGGTTCCTGCCCTAACACACCCCAGTGCCCCTCACATGCTGGAAGCTTCTGGGTTGCCAGGCAGACTATCTGAGACAGCACATGCGGCAAGGCTTGAACAGTCTTCTTATTGTGTGGGTGGAGTGTTTCCTGATTGGTGCACAATACAGGGGACAGGACTTGAACTCCCATTGGATGTGGCAGCAGCTCCTATTTTTACCTCTTTAGTTATAAGTTGAACCCTGAAGTGTCATCCAAAAGAGAAGTGATTACATTCAGGAGTGGTAATACTTCACACTCAGTAAATAGTATCTCAAATAAAGTGCAAATAGGGGTACGAAAGGGATTTTACCTGTCTCTACATTAAGAGCTATTAAACATATAATGTGTCAATTTAAAATTATTGGTGCCTGTCCATTTAACCTTTACCCTTCATCCAAGGTGAAAATGCATTTTTCATTTTGGAATATTTTCCATTCTTGAAGGAACAGATTCTTTGAGAAAATTCTCAAAAATTTCCAGTCTTAACCACAAAATATGCTGCCAGCTATTCAAACTGAGACCAGCCTACAGAGAGTAAGTGAAGGCAGTGTGAGTGACAGTGAGGGAAATACACTCATGCTGATGTTTCTTTCACTGGTGAGCTGCCAGCCCTCCAGTAAAGACTGGGACTGTAACCCACGTCCAGTGGACTGGTACCTGCATCACAGAACAGTCTTGTTAAAACTGGTAACCTGACAGCATGCAGGTACCTAGAGTAGATATACTCCAGTACCAACACTGAAAGTTAGTTCTGTTGAGATGCAAACAGCCAAAGTCATTCTACCATCTCCAAGATAAATGCAGGATTATGCCTTTACTAGTTCCATGAGAGTAGCTGTTATATGGTATCTATCAAGATATTAGCAGATGTTCTTACAACCCATATAACAATCAGACATAGATTTTTAATTAAGGCACATTTGCTGCGTCAAGTAATTGAATTTTAGGATGTCTGTTAGACTGTTAAAATACAGCTGCCTTCACTAGCCTTATGCAAAAAAAAAATCTTTTTCACTTATTTTATTATTCTTACAATTACTATTCTTGGAAAATCCTATGAAAAGCTAGTCTATTTCTTTCAAAGAACAAAACATGTTCTCAGCTCAACTATTTTCTGGAGTATTACATTGTATCCAGGTTTCATGCCTTTAAAATAAAGCCTTGAACATAATATAACAGTCTCTTTAGACATTGTATAGCATTGTTATGTAGTTTTTAAATTTACATTTGGTTTAATTTTATGTCTCTAAGTGGAACATATAATGATATAAATTATGCTATATGTAAGCCTCAGGCATATCTATATATCAACTAAGAAAACTGCATACTATTAATTGGTTGATGAATATTTTAGTTTCATTTATGGAAAACAGCAGTGTTTAACTGCTTGGTTAGCATGCCTTTAAGTAAATCAATACTCAAATTGAATTTATTTATCTTCCTTATTAGAAAAAGAGTCACAAACCAGGAATGATAAAAGAAATGATCAGAAAGAATGTGCCTCAGTGCATAAAGTTATTTCAAAATCTATAAATATTAAATAAGTTATTAAAAATCTTAGCAATAAAAGTTCTTTATAAATTAACAGTACTAATTTCCACTCCTAAGCTCCCCAAATCCCAAAATTAAAGATTTAGCTAGTTTCTAAGTTTTCCGTGACTGACATGTTATCAACTAGAATGTTTTCCAAAAGATCTTATTCATGAACCGTGCTACACTGAACATATCATGAGCCCACCTTTCATATTGAACATCATGGTTTAGAGGAGAAAACACAATAAAGCAAAGCACCACTTAATGTAAAATCTGGGTAAAGCAAAGCTGCAGGAAATCTACACAAAAGTTGCAACAGCTTAAAAAGTCAACATTTGCAGTTTTATTCAGCCTAGGTCCTTTCTTTTTCACTGCTTTCTATTCAGCAAAACAGAGTTTTTTCTCCTCCTGTGACCTACTAAATAGCCCATTTCACTAAAATGAAATAGTAGAAATAGCTACAGGAAGGAGGTCCAAGGTTGAAGTACTTGATGAGAATGGGGATGGCAATTGTATTAGTTTGGCAGTCACAAAGCACTACAAAGTCATTCATACACCATCAGTTTAAAAAAAAAAAACAGCCAAAACCCAAGCCAAACAACGTCCAGGCTCTTCTTCAATAACACTGGTATACAACTAGTTCCAGAACATCAATCCAAACTTATGCCCTTGCCTTTTTGAAGTGAAAAACATAAAATGTGAAAAATATGTCCAACTTACTGTCATAAAGATTTTTTATTAAATGATTAGGAAAGGAAGACCCCAATACCAAAACAAGGTCATAGAAAAAGTGGTTAAAAAAGATTAATTAGCAACAGAATTGCTCCCTGTCACTCTCCTCCTCAGCTAGGACAAGAACAGCTGCTGCAGTAAAGTCACTTCTGTCTTCCTCTGAAAATGTATTGGGAAAGGCAAGGAAAGACCAAAAGAAAACACCTTTTGAAATCTTGCATGTTAAAAAAAAAATACAGTTCCCTCTAATGGGCCCACTGAAAAGATTCAGCACCACTTGCAGCTCCTAGAACTCCACTGAACTGACCTCTAAATGATATAAACTCAGAATGCTATTGTTCGAACATGAATGAAAAAGAAATAGAATTAAATCCATCATCAATCAAGTTCTGTTAAACCATCAGTTTCTCTTGAGACAGAACTTTCACTTTCAGTGAAAGTCTAAAATATATAGAACTTTATTCTGTGGGGGCAACCAAACAACCAACCCCCACACACACCCAAAAGAAACAAACAAACAAAAAGCCCAACCCAAATGAAAGCTGTCACACCACACAATGTTATGCTGCAAGGCCATGAAGTGAATGAATGGACTGAAACAGAAATGAAGAAGGCATTCATATTACCTGGCATTCAGCACAGCATAATAATCTATAGAAAATCACAGAATAGTTCCAAGTTCAGACAGGCATTTTTTCTTTCCAAGTGAAGCAAGGAATAAAACCAGCATAAATAGAAATGTCTGTTATCACCGATTAATTCTTTTTCTCTGGGAACAGATTGGCAGTGATGAGTAAACTTTGTACTTACCATTGCTTGTTACTGGTCAAAGAGGTGAAAAGAAAGCCTGTTCAGGGTTACTCAGCAAGCTTACTTTTTCATTGCTTATTAATGGAAAATGCAACCACATCCATGATGTTTAGAATATTAATAGTAATTGAAATCTCTGTGTCTAAGCTTGCATTTAATTGCACCAGCTTTACACCGACACAACATGCTCAATTTCAGTAAACTCAAATTGGGTCAGAAACTGAGAGAGTCAAGCTTTGTAACCTATGCAAACCTAACCCTCTCAGGAGACAGAAAAATTTTTAATATACATATAAACGTTATCATTCTTTTTTATAGTGAATGCTAAATATTAATCCTAAAATAGACAATGTAGATAAAGAACAATCAATTAATGCCCGTTTCCAACAACAGCCTGTATGTCAATAGGAGACACTGAATAGCTAAGTAGTTCTGTTAACATACTTAAAGCAGAATGTCAGGAGGTTTAAAATCTAATTTACCTTTTGAGTTTTTTGCCAGTGTCTATTAAACTGTCGTTTCAGACAAGATTTCCAAAGCAACTGATCTGTTCGTGTGACATTCCATGGAGATACTGAGCTTAGAAGGCAGCTCTGACAGTAAAAACCTTCTCTAACACAGCTCAGCTCTTCCCACTCCCAAAGATAAACTTCATTAGAAAATAACTTGAATTCTGCTTTAGAAACATTTATTTTAATTTCAGCTTACAGTCACTGATATTAAGCTCCAAGCTTACCATCTAAAAACTTCTCTGGTTTTGAGAACAAGCAACTTTTGAGTATTCCCACCTCTCTATAACCCTTCTTTCAGAAGCTGCATCAACAAGTTGGAGATGGACAAATCCCCTGTAAAACAGGACGCTAAGTCAACAGGTTCTTAGTTGTTTCTAGAAAAGTGGATAAGCACAACCTATTAGTGATTACTTTACCCCAGCTGGAGAAATAACTTTTATCATTGACTTCAAAATGAGGGCAGAAAGTCTTGAGATAAAGCAGTAAAGAGACCTGCTTTCCAACAACGAGCCCAAATTTTGCTGTTCCTTAGTCTCGACATTTTTTAAAACACTTACTGCTGTGTATTATTTTAGAAACCTGAGCAGTTCTGATAGAGACCAAAATAGCTGTAATTTTCCTGGAGGCACTGTTAACTGATGATCTGTTTTCTTGGATTAACTTATTTACTCAGCTGGCCCTTCAACGACAATGTAGTCAATAAAGTTATTCTTATTTCTCTGTTGCACACAGCTTTAATCTGTGTGTGTAATAGTTTTTAGGAAAAAGAAAAGGCATTTCAGCTTTCTTTCTATGCTTTGAAGAGTTTTGATTGTGAAACAGAGTGCTTCAAGAAAGATTTTTGAATTACTGATCTTCTAGCAACCAGAAGGCAGCAGAGATACACATTTGACATCAGAGACCAGGTGACAATAGAAAGTCTGAGAAATCCCCTCAAGCCACTTTCTCAATCACACTCACAGTTCAGAATTTAGAAATCTATGATAGATGTAGTTTTCTCCAAAGGCTCTCACTCAGCCCCATTTTTGAGACAGATGCAAGAAGAAATGAAGCTCTCTAGGGTCAGATGGATAATTGTATAAGGTGGATCTGAACTGTGCAGGTGCTGATACAATGCTAATAAGTGGATACTTGGAGCAATATACAAACCCCTCTGCTGCTTCATTTGCCTTCAAAAGCAGCAGATGAATTATATATAACAAGAGAAAAATTCAGAGAACATACAGGTTTTTTTCCTTAAAATATGTTTTGCCTATGACATTATGTCTATGTATTTCTATTCTTTAATATTGCTGAAATTTTAGTATATTCCTTATTTTTCAAAGATTAATTTCCACAGCCATATGCTTTCTAGGTCTATACACAATTTGTGTTGTTCAACTTCATTTATAATACATAAATTTACTAATAAGTGCAAGAGTTCTATTCGGACAGTAGTGAAATTCAAAGCCATATATTATCACACTTATTGACATTAACACTTCACAGCATCCTTCTTCCTCTAAATATCACACAGCAATAAGCACCATGTATAAAATGGTGCATAATTCATAAAATTATGCATAAAAATTCCAGATGGTTTCAGTTAGGAAATTGACATAAAAAGATATCAAGATACAAGATATATAGCTTTGTCCAAAAATAATTATTAGTAAACTGATTGCCAATATGAAGGCACTTGTAATCAAATTGACTGAAAGTATATGGTACCATTCCAAAGACTTAAGTCAACACCAGAAGATACAAAAAGAAGTGTTGCTTCCTCTTTAAGGACAAGACAGACAACTGCCTTTAAATAAGTTTGGTTTGGTTTTTGGGGGTTCATTTGGGTTTTGGGTTTTTTTAGGGGGGTTGGTGGTGTTTCTTAGTTTTGTTTTTCTTTTTTCCTCTTGGGAGTATAATTAGAGAACGTGATAACAGCAATGGTAAAGATGTGTTTTTGACGCGGTATTTATAAACGTCTTCAGAGGCAAACCAAATCATTGCATAACACACCTTGGCCATGAGACCTTGAGCAATTTCAGAAAAAAAGGTTTAGAGTGTGCTAGGGTGTTATTTGTTTAAGGAGCACAGACTTCTGAGGCATGAGTTCCTTTACACTGTTCAGTAATATTTAAGCCAAGAGAAAAAGCTTAAAGAAAAGCATTTGTAACAAGTGGTAAAGCATTGCTGGGGTTTTAAACACACGCTTTCCCACATGTGCAATACGATAATCGAGTACTCATAGGTGTACGCATGGTAGAACTCATCACTCATCACCACAAGGTATTGTAGAGGTAAGTACCAAGAGGCTCAGAAGTGGAATATACCAATTCATGGAACATTCACGGCGATAATTAAATCAGCTCTGCCACATTCTCCACTGCAGGAAATCACACCACCATGGACTGCCATTTTTGTGAAATGTACAGCAAAGAAAAAAATTACTTTGCACTTGCTTGGTAACTCGTATGAGTTACACCTCCCCTAAGCATAAGGCATGTCAGGTAAGGATAGCGGGCTGACTGAGGACACTTCTTTATGTTATGTTCTCATAGTAAAAGATGGAGACTTTTTTCTGGTCAATAAGAACTCCTTGACAGAAAACGAAGCAGACGATCATTCTGGATGAGAGATTGTCTCTGTGTGTCACCCTGACAGTTTATGGCAACAATATTTCAACTGTAACAGTACTAATGCTATGGCCATGACCTTATCATCATACAAGAGTTTTACTGAAATAAACATCAGACGTGGCTTCTTTTCCTAAAGGGGACTTGTTCCTGCAAAACATGCTAAGCAACATACTTAAATTTGTGTTCTTTATATTAAATAAGCATCATTTTAATGTGCCTAAAGATAAGGCTGTGTTTCTATAACCTTCTGGTGCAAGAGGAGAACGTTAGAAATCTCACTGTATTAAGATTCTCTCTGTGGTGAGAAATAAACTTTGTTCTATTAACAATCAAACTAAATTTGACATTAAAACAAAGATTTTTTCAAAATTAAATAATGTGCTTTAAGTTTTATTCTGCTTGTTTGCTGAACAGAAAAAAGGATAAATAGAATATTTAAGATATTCTTCCCCTATTACCACTGCTATCACTAAGAATTAAACAATTCTGCACTTTTGGTAGGTCAGAAGCAAACCTTATTTTCTGAATCTGTATGCCAGGAAACGGTTTCATTTGCTAAGACAATAAAGCACTTTGAGTAATAACAACAGATTTCATTCTTGCAAAGTTCAATTAATTTGTGAGGTACACACATCAAAATTCATCCCAGTCAGGCCTATTTGCAAACAATACAAATAAAAAAAATTAACATTTTAATAAAAATCTTATTTAAAAATGTGAAGTATATTTGTGAGACTCATTTTACACTTGCAAAAAGTACAAATTTTCCAGAAAAAAAAGTACATCCAAAAATGTGCAGATGAAAACACTACAGGCATTTGCAAACAAATTATAATGTATATACAATGCACAAAAAAATAATTTCTGAGTATGATAGCCTTACATGCATTTTTTTAAGTGCTAAGATCTCAACCTCTTTTAATTAGCTAATTTCTGATAGGTTGCACTACAATGAAAAGGAACAAAACGTGCGGGCCCTTTAATCCCAAGAGTGAAGCGCTGTGTAAATATGACACTTACACTATTAGATCTTCCAAAACAAGAAAGCTATATACACTGTTTTGAATAGGGCTGCTGCTACACATTTCTTAAGCAGAAAGAGGAGGCTAGGTCACAATTCTCCTACTGCATTCCAAATATCTTCCCCGTATCTCATTTTTATGGTTCATGTACAGTACCTTACAGCAGAGACAACTTGCATTGCCAGGCACAGCAAAAGCCCATAAAGTCTGTGTAAGCCTCAATGTCTGATATTGGCAACAGCAGATCCAACGTAGCATGTATTTATGTGATCAACTGCATCACCAACAGAGAATCAGAAATTCAGCTAGCATACATGGTTCCTGAGAGACAGCAATGTCTACAGCAGTCAGATGCACAGGAATAATTAATTTTTAATCTATTATAAAGATTTCTTAAGCCTGGTATCCAAGGATCCCCTGAACTAGAAGATTTGGACTTCCCTTTTCCTCTTATGCCCTAAAATACGATAAACAGGAACGGGACATAGTCAGGTGGTTAAGTGGACTAAATCTTAGCATTTTTCCTCCAAGATCACAGTAGGAGGTGTGTCTGAAATCACTTGTCAGGCGAGTTCCCCAATGGACATTTGATATCATAAAGTCATCACTGAATATTGATATAAAAGGAAATATAGTCAGTTCCCACTCTAGAGAAAACCAAAATTGATTTTCAAAGAGAAAAATATACCTCGTTCCTATGGAGAGGGTGATCTCTCTAGGTGACCTCTAGATCACTTCTCAGGCTGTGTGGTAAGAGTTCTTATGATGACTGCATAATAACTTACAGTGAAAAAATATAAATAACGGGTTTGACTGTCAATGCAGGCACTCCTCCAACCTTCACAAAATGCAAATACTCCACCTGAAATACTACCTGTATCTAGACATAATTGTGTGCTGTGCTCACAAATCTAAGCTAACGTACACACTATGATTATTTACAATTACAAGGCTATCATCAACAACAATGGGGGAGTTCTTTTTTTTTTTTTTGTTTTTTAATCTGTTGAAGAACCTGTTTTGTAGAGAAATTTGATGTGTAGAAGTGATGTGAAATTTGGAACTATTAATGAAAAACATTACTAGTTATTAAAGGTATCTTAAGCCAATTTAGGAAAGTAGCCCAGCCCAATTTTAAAATAACTGTCATCATGTGACTTTTGTTATCTCTCCCAATGAACATCAGAAGCTCAGGTATCTTTTTGAATACAACGTCCTTCATTGACCATTTGTATCAAAAAGCATCAAAGTCAATTCTTTTTTTTTTTAAAAAAAAAACCAAACCAAACAAACCCCAAAACCCAATCACCATATATGGCCAGAACTCCAGCTACAGTAAATTAATTGCGCTCAGAAAATTGCTTAGAATAAATTCAATACTAAAAAGCCCACAAAAAAATCACACAGAAATTCCAAAATCACTTCAAAACATATGAAAATAGAAGGATAACATATACATTGAAACAAGTTGCCATTTACTTAGGGCTAGATCTATAGAAAACAGAAAAGATAAATTTAACTTTGCTGCACATGTTGCTGTCTGTGAATTATTCATTCAGACCTAAACATGAAATTACAATGCCTGAGTACTCATTTTGAAATGCACATCTTTTCCTGTTAAGTGAAAACATGTTCATTGTGCAAGAATTGCCTTCTGCACAGAAAGTTAGTTTAATGTTTTGGCAATGGAAAGTAAATATTCCAAGTGGTAACTGCTGCATTTGCAAAGAGGGTGCCAGTTATATTTGTAGTGATGGACATGGTGTTTTTCTTTTCAAATTCATGCACACGTTTCAAGAGGCTCAAATGGCTGAGAATGATGTTCGACTTTGATGTTTTATGCCTTCTCCAGCATTATAAAAAGAAAAAATATAATTATAATGCTAAAAGCGTCTGCCTTGCCCCCCACCCCACAAAAAGACATTCTGAAATCCTGAGAACAAGCAGTTATCTATTTTATCTAGCTCTGCTCCATAAAAATTCAGCTACAGAAGATCTGAAAAACATGCGCTAAATAACCCTAGGGAAAATCTTAAAAAATTCTATAAGCTATAGAATGCAAAGGATTAAAATCCAGTTCCACTGATGCCACAGAAAAGGTTGGATATCAGCATTCAGCAAGACCACATTTCTACTCAAATTTCAAGATACAACACAAACTACAGGTGTATTTGAAAGGACAGAATTCAGATTTTCATACATAAATCACAAGAGCTGATTTTGTGAACCCGTTCTCACAGATGAGCCTCTGAAACCATGCAAAATAAATGTAAATTAAACCAAGGTCTGGATTGGGCTATATTCCCTAAACTGTAGGACCAGTGCCAAAACTACTCCTATTCACTGGACTACTAAACCATCTCTTTCTTAACTGCGGTAATTTAGGTGCATTTTAAAGGACAGGTCACAAAAAAAAAAGAGTCACAAGGCACAGAAATCATTCTTCAGTTGAGTAATCTGTGGCATCCTGGTTTATGAAGGCTAGGCACAGCACTACTTACTTCCATAATCTCTTAAATATTAAGTTTTACATAAACACTTTGTTCAACAGTAATGACTTTTGATACTTTCAGATCAGTCCACAGACATGTAAATAAATGGATTATTAAGAATTAATTACTGTGCAATAAGAAAAAAAGCCATAAAAGAGCATAAAAAGGCCAGAGAAGAGTCACATATTCTTTTAATGAAATAGTAAACCCATAAACACTACAGAGCATTCCATACAATTCAAACCCACTACAGAATGAGGGGAATACTTCTAAAACAACTGCTGCCTAAAGAAAGAAGACCTTTTCCTCTGCTCACTATTCCAGAAAATACCAAATAACCAGCACAGCCAGCTCAATTAGCAGATTGGATAGAAAAATAATGCCTAAAATTCCATACATAAGCAGCATAAAAAGTGCCAAGACCACTTGCACAAGTTTGGTTAGCACATCTCCAGAAGGAGCAAATTAAAAAGTTCAGATTTTATCATGGAAAGACAAAATATGTAAGTCGTTCCTATGGCTGTGCACATGAGTAGCTCAGCAGTTGTGTGGATTTCAGGCTCTGAGGTACAAATTGATGCAATGGATTTTTTTTGCTCAGCTCTGCTTTAGAACTTGTGCCTCGCAGCACAGCCATTTCACTTGACTTTGCATCATTTATCAGGACATACTCAGACAGTAAATTGGATGATTGCATTTACTACTTACTTTTTAAAGGCTTGATAAAACAGAAAATTATACTTGGGCTTCACACCTCTAAAATCCAACAAGAGCTTCAGAAGACCCCAGAATGAAATTTTTATGAGTCAGCCATTCTCCATTTTTGAATGGAAGCCATTCACTGTCTCACTCAATTTACGCCTATTGTACTAAAAGGAGGAGACCTGCTATAAAATGGTTAGCCTTTCCCTCAGGAAATAGTCATTCATAATAGGAGCTGGACTAATTTTTCAAAGGATTCATTTAATATATGTAGTGAATGTGCAATTAAACACCCAATTGAGTAGATGAATATTTAGAAATATTTTCCCAAGAGAAAATTAAGTGTTCAGCGTGACTGAAGATAACAGGACTATGTATTCATTTAAATAGCTAAGAATTCACTGTTTGATTCAGTAATGGGACTTCAGGAACTTTTGTATCAATCCCGAACAGAAAGAGAGAATAGGAACTACAGCTGGGAATACAAGTAGGTCTGCAAAATGGCAATGACTTCTCAAAACATTCAGGGAAAATTATGCGGCAACAGAAATGTAGAATAATCAATATCTACTTTTGCTCATTAACTTACACGTCTCCTTGTTTACTCTACTAATAGCACATTTCTCTTTCCATTCAAACAAATCCAGGGTTTTGTAATCGAAATGGAAATGAATAATAACCAAAAGTCCTTTTACTGATGCAACCAAAATGTTAATTACTTGAGAATATTGACAAGTTGTGCTACAATTACGCTTCCTTTCAGACATCAACTGCTTCTCTCCTACCCCACCCCTTATATATTCTTCTTACTGTTTACTGCTTTCCCCCATCTTATCATATAAAGAAGAAATTGTCACTCTGCTTTTGTTTACTGCAGCACATTTGACTAAAGGGATAACAGAGTAAGTTTTTTGTTAACTATTTCATATTCATCTGAACAGAATTGGATTGGATTTATAAGAGCACTGGCATTGCTTCACTTGTAAGTGGCGTAGGTCACAATACATCATCCCTCAAATGCTGGATTAAGTACGAGGTAAACTGGCACACTCAGTTTAAATTATTCTGAGTAGTAAGAGCCTTCTAGGAATCAAACAATAGAGCTCCATGTGATTTGGTTCCAATCAGCAATACAAAACCACTCTTCTGCCTTTTTTTTTTTAATCATCAACTATATTATGAAGTCAGTATCATTTCTCAATTTTCTTTCCCCTAGTACCTCACACTGAGGGAAAAAATGTATCACAACGGGTACTCTCATTTTTTTAAAGCTATGTTTTAAACTAAGTTTACTAATAAAAATTTAAAATATGACTTCAAGATGAAGTGATAAACAAGTGCAGAGACACTTGTTTTTTTTTAACTTGGATACATGTTCTCAGTGGGCTGGGCGTGGATTTTTTAGTCACCCGACACAGAACAGATTTATGATATCGAGGCAGGGTGCCTCCAGGCTTCTCTTATTAGCTATTATGGCTTTTTCCTTCTGTTCAAAGGGACAACAAGCATTCTTATCAGTCAAAGCAGGAGGAATATAAGTGAGAAGTATCTTCTAATCTCTTAAATTTGATACACTTCCAGGTAAGGAAGAACCATGGTCTTTCTTCAAACAAACATAAATTTTCTCAGTAATCACCAAAAAGCAAAATAGCTTGTGCATCATTCCATGAATCCTGAAATCACAAAGAGGTAAATAGGTGAAGAAAAGAATCGTTCAAAACACAGGACTGTTGGCAGAGTAAAAGTCAATTACATAAACAGTTTTTTGGTACAGATTATTGTCTGATAAATTTTTTTGGAGCCCTTGCTACAGAATGCTTCAATAGGAAGGAGAAAGAAATTAAAAGGGAGCCTTCTTCAGACTGGATTATATCTAACAGATTAAAGAAGCTGTCTGAGGAAGGGAAAGGTTAAGAACATGAATTAACTTAACTTAATCTTTGGGGGAGGAATGAAAAGGATAAAGAATAGTAATAAAAGCAACTGACTTGGAGGAAAGTGTCTCCTATAAACTCAGGGGACACAAATGCTAAGGAAAAAGGAACATAAAACTAATAGTTCACTGAAGACAAAGTAAGAACTACTGTATTTGTAGTAATATAATTTGGCTAAATAGTAAACTCTGATAACGATTAGATTTATTGATAAAATCAACTTTAACTTACCTTGGATATTCAAGAGGAACTCCTGGAATTTTGGGAATAGAGATGACATTTTAAAAGGATCATAAAGAAAACCTCAGAAACAGTATGCTATTCTAGTGGATGTTATTAGAACACTCCTTCCTATCCAGACCTCCAGATCTAGTTTTTTTATGCTTCTGTAACATCTATGCATACTACCTATTCATACGGCTCAAATTTTTAAGAAGGATTTTGGGAGGGGATACAATATCTGTAAAAATCCCACAGCAATCACGTGGGAAATGTACATATAAGCACATTAGGTGCCCTGGGAAAAACTCCATCCTACAAAACAAAAAAAACCCAGTGTTCTGAACAATGAAACATACATAGTGTATTAAAGTTCCCTAAAACCTATTTTGTTCATACAGTTTATATATATAGGTGCATACACACCCTATATATCATATACTCATAGGTACATACATATACATGTGTATATATACGGAAGGAGGAAGAGATGGAAGGAGAGCTTGTCCCAGTCAAATGGAGATTTAAAACGTAATCTTCACAGTTACTTGTGCTAGCCATAAAAAGCGCCAGAGGGAAAGACATAAACAACGTAGACAGTAGAAAAGTGAAATTACTTTTTCCAAAGTAAACTTATTTAAAACTAACACAGATATTAAGTAGAAGGCTTTTTGCAAATTGCCTTTATTCTGGGACTCTTTAATACTTTCCATTTAGTAAATCCTTATCTGTAAGTGCCTGCCAATAACCTCCGCATAAAGATGCAAGCATCCACATTTCTAAACTTCATGACAGTTAAAAAGCAATTTTATGCATATTTATGAAGGCATTAAATTATTAAAATAAATATAGATATTTACACATTAGAACAACATCTTCATTTAATGGATGTGGAAAACATGTTAATATGTGAACATTTTAAAGATGAAGTGGTTTGGCCTTCAGGGGTTTTGTTACTCTATTAAAAGTTAATCTAGGACAGAAATTATGGCTTTTTCTTGAATCTCAACCCCAAAAGACTAAATCATGATCAAGACTCGCAACATTTTTCAAAAAATGAATCTGGTGATGCTATTTCCAGAGGCTGAATACTGAAACTACTGTGAAGTTCTCCCTGAGAAAACACTACTTCTCACTCCTTGTATGTGCCCACAGTGGTGACATATACTCAGACAAGTTTTAAGGGAGAGCAGCTGCATACCAGTGAATTGGCTTTCATTAATCTTTCTGCCACCGCTCATTTTATGCTACTGGAAGAGGATGTTTTTGTCCGCAAACATAGCAGACAACTTAAGTTTCCCTCTGTTAAGTTGGGGTTCTGCATCATAGAAGTGATTTTCTTAATCACTTCTAATAAATTTCATCATCTTTCCTCATATTTATGTATCCTCCTTATTCAAGGACAACGGGGATTCTACTCTGACCTCCTGAATGTAATTGGCTCCTGAAGTTCACCAGTGATTCCAATAACCTAAGTTCCACCAACCACACATTTCCCTTCTAATCAGAACACCAGAAGGCAGTTGTTATCAATCTGATGGTGTGAGGAAGTAAATATTGTATCTTTTTTTTTATGGTAGTTAATTCCAGGACATGTACTTCACTTCTGTTCTACATTTGTCTCATTTCAGCTTTCTCCTTAAGAAAGTTTTTCTTCTTCATTAGTCCAGTCCCCTATTTATTCAGGAACAATCCAGCTCTTACAAGTGTCTCAAACGAGTCACTTCAAGAGTTGCTAGAGTAATTTAACATTTTTATTTCTGTCAGTTATTCATCACTGCACCCTTTAGCCAAAGATTACTTGCATCGAGTCTACATCAAGTTAATGCATCATGTGAGTAACTCCCTGGACACTTCACTTCTCAGTTCGCTGGCTTAGTTTGTGCTAGTATAGGAAATTGTCACTCCAGGTGCTAGGAGTAGTAAATTCCTAATCATTTCAGTTGCATTTAAAAATGACTCTGCCTTTGCCATACTATAAATTTCTGCAGCCCTTTAATCTTTTCTCCCACTTTTAATATTAATTTTATAATAGACTGCAGAGTATTGTACCCTTTACTGATTTTAATAGTGCCATATTAATAGTGCCTTCCCAAACCTCCACTCTGATTCATATATATGTTAATACATAACTCTTCTTTATCTATTCTTTTTATCACAGCAATGTAAGCTCTACCAGGGTCGGTGCTCTGTTTGATACTTTACCCTGCTATAAAGGTAGGGTTGATGGTCTCTCTTTTTATGTGCATAACTTATGTTGCTGTAGGAACCCATTCTTTATTTGAAAAGGTCTAACTTAAGGGATCCAGATGTGTCTGTGCGGCTCTGCCCACAGAAATGTGCCCACTGCCACAGCTGCTGCCCCTCTTACCCCAATCAGATACTACATTCTGTTTTAGTTGAACAGAAATACAACACTCCCAATAAAATCTGAAAATCATATTCAATTACAAAAATAACTTAGGGTCAGATTTCTACAAATCTTATTCTCACAAAGCAGCTTAAATTTATGAACCTTATCAAATTTAATCAGAATTATTCATGTTAAGGATTCAACTGCATATTCTAACAGCACATTAACTTCAGGATTTCCTACATACTCCAGATTCTCTGTGTATTTCAATTCCAAGTTACTCCAAGGTCTGTACCCTGTCTGTTGTTTTCAGTGTGTCTGAAGATATGAGGGATGGGCTCAATCTGAAAGACTGAACACAGACGCTCCAAATTATTTTCAACCTCTATCCTCCTCCAAATTTTGTACCTCATCCTATTTCCATAACATACCAAACTAAACCTCTACAGCAAAAATATTGTCAGCAATACAATTGTTTTTCCAAATATTCAAATTTCCATCACGTGTATATCAAGCTGGTTTCTACCGACATTTACCTCTTTCTGTTAATGCAATGTAAAGACTAAAGAAATGATGTTCAGTTTTCATGGTGAGTTTTCAGCCAGGAGAATTTTATTATTTCTTTCAGGCTTTTTCCAATGGACTCAATATAGAGAGAAAGAACAGCTGAAAGAGGGGGAAAAAACAAGGCAAAACTAAAAGCACAAAAGGCAAAAATAAGAAAAACACAGGAAAAGCAGCATTTGATGATGGCACTGAAAGAGAGAGAGGTAAAAAGCATACTCATGCAAGGGAAATGCAAATCTGAAAAATAGAGACACGATTACAAACTCTGTTATGAAGATAAAACCTCAGTGCAAGATACATAAAAAGACCCAAATCCAGCATGAGATACTGGTACAATATAAAGTAATAATAATGAGAAATTAAAGAACATTAAAAAGTGAAAAATACAAATTAAATAGTGAAATTAGAAAGAAAAGTAGCAAATACATATATACTCATAGTGACAGTTCTGTTATGAAGTAGTATTCTGTTTTAATGTGATGTACGACCAAGCACATGGAAGACAGAGATAAGGAAAATAAGCAGAGGAAAATATCTGCTGAAATAAAAATGTGAGACTCAGTAACTACAGAAACATAAGCATTAGGGGGAAAAGATACAAAAAAGTGGATTCAATGGTGAGACCCATTTAAATGAGCATGACTTGCTCTTTAAGGCAATCTTTCTCTTTCATTTCAAATATTCCCTATGAAAGAAGAAACTATTTCTGATATCTTCCTATGTATTTTTTCATACTTTTAATAACATACAATTATTTCACAGCCAAAGAGACACAATTTTTATTCTAATAAAAGACAGTTTATGACCTCAAAAAGAAGAAATAACAAACAAAGGGCAAAATTCCTACATACAGGTGAAGAAAAAAAAAGCAGATTTGGAGAGTTGTATTTTTAGCTCATATCCTGAGCATACAAAGATTATACCACAGTCCATATTGTGCAACAGACTCTGAATGTGCAAATTGGAAGAGCAGATGAGCACCAGAAGCATGGTTAATACATGTCAGCCATCAATTAGCATTTACTTCTTGTGACCAGAGTACAGCTATCTCAAACTAAAATTTGTTGAGATGCGCCTGCCTTGTATTCAGCACCACTTGTTTTGCCCTATTCCTTCAGGCTGCACTACTCACTAATACAGACATAACAAGTGCTTACAGGAACACAAACTAAATTGGCAAAAAGGCTATCTCACAGAGACTTTAGACAGAGCTACTACTTTACATCTTTATTAAATTCCTACTTTATGAGCCCAAATTGCTGTTACAATATTTTTGTCAGGTAGCAGGGAAATGCAGTATAAGATCTACTGGTGCAAATGAAGCCAAGTTCCAACAATGATAACTGACCTTTCATGGGCACAATTACATTGCATCTAAATGATATAAATAAATAGCAAAAGCTACTCAGTTGAAAACGGCTTTATTTTATTGAGACAAATATCGCTCCTACAGAAAAAAACATTAAGTGGCTATTTTCTGAACCTGTGTTGTGGTCCCGATTGTGCTTTCTGTGGTCAACAGAGCTGATCTTGATTCTGTTAATTATAAGATCTGGAGTTACTGTTCTTTTATAATTGCTTTTGTGAACTGGGAATGAATTGTTTAAATATTTACAGGGCTAGTGTATTTTCTGAAAGGCAAACCAGCATTTTTGTTTATAAAGTATTTCAAATAGCAGGCAGCTACCGAACATTCAGATTTTAAATGTGGTTTACATATTGAGTCTATTTTGTCTAATATACGAATGGACTAGTGAGCTCCATCTCTGCATTCTCTGCCAGCGCTGGCATTGGAGGAGAAAGAAAAGATACACCCAGGGATATACACACATCCCCACATGTAAGAAGGAAGGAAGGAAGGAGTCAAAGGAAAACATGGTTCTCATTCTTAACTGGTGGCAACCTATTCATAGACCAGTAAATCCTAGTGATTTTACAGGAGTGACTGACCACTAAAGGCAGGGGGAATAAATGCTCATCTGTGTATCTCAGGATAGTTTGCTTACACGTTTTACACAGCAGAAAACACCACACCACAGAATGCAATGTTCTTTTCCACCTCTCAGTCTCCTTCCTCCCTCTGAAGTGGTAAGGGTGGCAGAAAGAACCAAGGGGGCAAAGGTAAATTCTCCACAGAGCAGGGCATGTCATGATGAAATCAAGTTAAGATGTCATTGCTTAAACAAATCCATAAACAACAGCGTTAGTCCTCCCACAGTTTATGCTGTTGGTTACCACCTTCAACCTCAGTGCTGCCACCAGCACATCTGCAGCACGGCCCAAGGAGCTGTGCTTTTGACACAGCCCAATGGGACTGGAAGGGCCCGCAGAGGCCTGAGGTCAGATGAGGACACGCTGTGCTCTGCCTCTTCTCACGGCACTCAAAACACAGCCAGCAGGCCAAGCACTACACACAACTATGCAGAAACAAAAGACCTCAGTACAGTGTTAAATGTACACTTTTAGCAGACACAGCTTCAACCATTCCTGATGTCAGCTCCCTCTTTTCTTCCCCCACCATGCTTTATTATTTCTTTTAGGGATTTCTTTATTTGTCAAAAGGCTTATAGTACACCCAGAGAAAACACAGCATACTCCTGGGGCAAAATAAATAACTGTAACACATAAAAGGCACTGCAGAACAAAGTGGATAGTATTAAGGAAGATTCTGAATGTTTGTAAATCGTGACTTATTGGGATGGAACAGAAGTCTTTGTTTTGGCATTCTGAAACTGAAAAAACATCCACAAATAAATAATCCAAGCTAAAGTGCAACAAGCATTTGACTAACCTTATAAAGCAAAGGTGATTGTCCTAGCTTCAAAAGTGCAATTTTTTTGGTCACGTTGGTAATAGATTGAATTCGGATCAAGTCTTCTACAGTCCCATACTGTATATCAACAAGTTCTGCCTGCAAAGAGAAGACAAAGTTCAGGCTATAACTGTGCATCATTAAGAGTGTTCCTTTCACAGAAATAACGTTTATTGCATAAGTACAAGCCAGTGAGCAGAGTTCTGTAATTACTTTACCTCCCACTTCCTAACAAGGAATACCTGTAGTAACAAAGAGCTTGAGAATTCAATAGGACATAAACTTATATCTTCACAGTTTTCATTCACAATTCATCAGCTGTGATAAAAACAATGGGACATTTGCCAGTTGTTATAATAAGTGGTGCTAATTCTGAGGAGGACTTCTTCTCACTAGCTACTGCAATGTATCTGAAACCATGTAAGGGATACAAGGGTTACTAACTCACTTTTGTTAATTTCTTTAAATGGAATCAAAGTCTTGTGCAGTATTTCACATGATGAGTGAATAATTATACTGCTCACTTAAGAAAATATAGAGGTAATGCATACTCTTACCAATATATAGTTTTACTATGTGGTCTGAGATGATTCCCTAGCGGCCTTACCTTAACTATTGAAGTGTCTTCTTATAATTCAACAGTTATCCAAGCATTATACTCAGATAACCGTAGTGATAACAGACTGCATCGCTCTGAAATATAAACTTTTCTATTAATATCTATTTTTAAATAGCTATTTAGAGTCACTTCCAACTAAATGAAAAGGTTTACAGCATAAAGATTTTCAGCTTTTCAGTTAGGACACTGCAAGAATACGTAGTAAAGGTCTAAGTTATTATTAAATGTCATGGAAAAATACTTCAAGATATGTTTTCAAGGTTTTTTTTTTCTAATATATATATAATTTAAGAATGACCAAGGGCATTTTTTCTCATACATTTATAGCAATCAATTCTAATGAAGACCAAGTATGACTATAATCAGTCTTGTACATTACTATTTTAGAATGTCATGAGGCTCTCGGGACACCACCAAGGACATTCTGGAACCTCTAAATCCCTGCACAGTGTTCACTAATACAAGAAGACACAAGAATATTATATGAGTGTTTAAAAATTAAAATAAGAGGAGCAGTATAAGATGAAAAAGTTTATCTTTCAGTTCAGTTTTGGTTAAGTATGGATTCATTGCCAAAGGCAATTGTTCTCATTGTGGGCATCTCTATACAAACTGTTTAAATTCTAGTAGCAGCTGCTCTGGATATGTAGGATGTGCAAAATTTTATTAGACTCCTAAAACACTCGTGTTTAGGGATGCATTTATCCTTATAAAACTGTATCTGAATATTTTGTCTGAGTTTGCACTTCAACATTTGAGATCATACAAAAATTTTGCCAGGAATTCTTAATTTTCTTTTAAATTTTCAAATTAACAAGTTCCTAATTCTATAACATGTCATCAGTGCTGGATAGAAAGGTCAGCCAAAGTTATAAAGCACTTCTTGAACAGGCAAACATCAGATTTAACACCAAATACTGAAAGGCAGGAAGAGAAAATTTTACACTGCATACAGTGTAAATCCAATATAAATTTTTTCCTGTGTAATCATCGTATTTCAAACACATGATAAAACCAAGTGAAAAAGTTTTTATACTAGTGGATGCTGTTTTATATTTCACCTAATCTGATGCCTCTGGTTATAAAGAGTTCACTTCAAATGATGAAAGGGTATTAACCACTGTACTTCCTTGAGGTTCCCACAAATTGTGCCTCATTCCATAGATATCAGCTTTATTTTAATGTGTACTTACAGATGTGTCAATTGATACACTTCAGTGCAATAATTATTACCGTTTCAAAAGTCTCATGGCTGATTTCTAGGGACCTCTAATTTCTTTGGACTCAATGCCTTTCTGACTTACCCTGAAGCAAACAAAAAATCAGAGCTTTCATCATTTGTATGAGAAAAAACACACTGAATTTTCCTGAGGCAAAATCAATACACAAAGATATAACACAATGAAGTATCAAACCATTTGCTTATACAGTATGTCTGTCTGAAAATGAGATCCCTGCCCATCTACATTAATGTGCTTCTCTTCACACCATTTTTGCCAGCTGCTCCTCCAGGGTGTTATCCACTGCCCTGTAAACAACAAAACTACATGTGTGCACAATTATTAATGCATTTAGCAACAGTCCTTGGATGTTCTTAGTTAATTTATGGATGCAAATTGCATCTTCAAGATCTGCTCACTGGTCTTTCCTAGGCAACACGAGCTCAACAAGAGCAGGCTGAATAAAAAAAGCACAGCTCATTTTTTAATTATGTGAGAACTTCACTCCCTGCTGCCCCAAACACTCTGCAAACCACGTTCTTTGCTTCAAATGGTGAAAGTAAGCCCCAAAGTCAAAACTGTTAAATACACTCATACATTGACTGTACAGGTAAGAATTCATTACATAAAAAAAAGCAGCTGGGTATAATATAACAAAGAGTTACATGTGCTTTCGCATCCACGTCAAAGCTCAATATCAAAACAAGTCTATCTTTCGCAATTAAACTTGAAAATAAGTATGACTTAAGCTTCTTGTTGCTGTCCAGCACTAGGGGTAGTTTCAAACTTGTATTTCACTTTACTTTCAAAGTAGTTCTCTTCTCATCACAAGTCTTTGACCCTTAATTTTACGTTTTTTGGGAACTGTTGGTAAAAATATTCCACATGTCTACTTAAGTACGTTATCATATCCTGCTAACATCACATATAGCCTAGCAGCTGGAAGCTTGCACAGCTCACCTGAGATCTAACTTCAGTTAAAATGACAAAAAATGGAATAAAATCTTCTCTTCAGTAAAACTACATATAGTTCTTCCTTTCCAAATGAAGAGATAACCCACTGGAAGAGCTTAGAACAAAGACGTAACATTTTGGCAATACAGTTCAGCAACTATTAAGTAAATACTAAATTATAAAAATAGTTTTAAAAATCATTCCTACCCTTTCCTTTCTTCTACACTGTATATTTTAGAAAAATTTGCATTACTTCTTAAAAACATCTCATCCAATACAGTACAGCAATGCTAACTCAGGAGTCCGTTTGGTTCTTATTTAACACACTGGGGCTCAACTAACTGGACTCCTTACTTAAAATACTGAAAAAATACATCTTTAGAAAAATGCTACAGAATTCTATTGAATCCAAGGAGTGCTACCCTCTAAATAATCCACTGAGAAATTAACGGTGCATTTATGTTTCATGAAGTCCTGGTTTAGTCACAGCATTCTCAACACCTCCAAAAGCACATAAAGATTAAAAAATTATATTCCATCTTTTTTCTTTTTTTAGAAATGCTTACAACATGACAGAATCCTCATTTTACACATTCCAGTTTTTAAAAAAGCAAAATACCCCATCCTGAACTACCCATATTTGATAAACCGCTTTCCTTTAGTAGGATAATTCTGTTCAAACACAAAAGAGAATTCATCCTTTTATCAGGTGCTGAAAAAGAGCACTTGTGTACTTGGTTTAGATATGCAAAGGTAAATCCTCTTACCCTAAAACTGGGAAACTGCTAAAGAATGAGTTGTTTTATCCATTTGAATTAGGTACTTACTCTTGAAATTGTTTCATGCTATGCTGTTTGAAAGAGATGACTATTTAAGAACAAACTGTGATGTGCAATACAGAGGTCGGTAGTATTCCCCCATGCATGAAATGAAGTAGGGATAGGTAATAAAATAAACATTTTTAGAAAATGTAATTATTTTATGTTAGAGTTATTATTAGTTTCTAAGTCCCAAGATGATACTCAATGAGTTGTAACCATTCTATCTTAAAAACTATGACAGCATTCCCCCGACACAGAAAAGACAAACACCCTGAAGATGCCACACAAAGACAGTCAAGGATATTTTCCCAATTTCTTCTGGTTTTCTCCAAAGTGAAAGAGAATTCATCAGTGTACCTCATCCAGTCACGGATGAGAAAGAGTATGTTAGATCTGGGAAAGGAAAATTATGAATAACTGTATGAAGTAGATGGCAGCTGGGGTCTTGAAGGTGCTTGATACTATTTTAAAACTCTGCTCTCTTTGCAAATGCTGAGGCAATTTTAAAAAAGAGGATTAGTAGAGCAGGTCAAAAATAATAATGGAAACATTTGTCATATCTTGTTGTTATCATTCAGTCCACTTAAGTGAGGAAAGGAATTTAATAACAGCATTATACATCTGCATCCAATACAACTGCTACGAGGTAGATTGTGGCTGATTTGCCAGGGGAACACAAGACAGCAAAAAGACTGTAACTGTTCATCCCCCTTTTTCATTCAAGTCAGTCTTTTATTTGCCCTTCAACATTCAGCCATTTATTTGCCATTCAACATTTTTGGGTTGTTCGCACAAAATAAAGGTAACAGAAACATCCAATAGATGATCAATCGCAGGTAAATAATCTTCAGCTAGTCATTCTGCCTAAAGTAAAAACTACAAAATCTATTTGCAAATTCTATCTGAGAAGACGGTAGTCTGCAGTCAGGACATGAGGCTAACTTTAATTAAACACTTCACTATAATTTATTTGCACAGCTCTGAAATTGAGGCTGAAGGCAGCATTCAGCAGAGCATAAAAGTAAACTCAAACTAGCTGTAGATCAAAGCTGGGGACATCAACAAACGCCAAGAAAGCTGCAAACATAAAACTAGCCCTGCTCTAAAATTAGAGAAAATGAAAAAAGAAAAGGGAATATAATGAAGCTGTGCTCAAGTGTGCCAAATACTTTGTTGGTGTAAACTCTGTTACGCTTTCTGACAAGAGCTGCTGCTCCCATTTCAGCCAAAAGCATCCCCTCCGATAATCAGGGAACCACAGCTGCCTCCCTGTGATTGCTGTCACCCAAGCCTCCTTCACTGTCCTACTGAACATGCAAGAGACAGAATAAATAGTCACAGCAATCTTTTATGTACTTAATGTATTTCTACAGAAAGGTTTATATTCAAAGTTATCTTTCAAACTTAGTCCTTAACTTGTTTTCAGGCAAAAAGAGGGATAGAGAGAGACCTTCTATGTCTGTGGAATTTTTGCATCTGATTACTGCCTCTAGTTCACTTGAAGTGCTGAAGACTGACCTAAGGAAGTAATGTGCCTGACTACTGATTTCTTCTATAATAATGGCACTGAATATGAGTCAGTCTGGTCCTCCATGGTTAGCACTCACTCAAGCCAAGTGCAATAAGTTTTGGGGGGATTTTTTTATGTTGCTAGGCTCAGCATTATCAGAAAAGGAAAAGACCTGAGAAAGCATGCGCAAGGGTGTAATTCAAAATTTAGTAAAAGAAAAATAAGTCAGACACAACACACAGACAAATCAGGAAAGAACCTGAAAGCCATTTTTCAAAAGAGAGTTCTTGGGGAGTTTTCCATAAGAAAGAATAATTTCTTTTAGTTTTGATTTTGCTATAAACAAAAATTCCTTTCTTTAGAACTCAGTTTTCATGCAAACACTATACTCCATTGTTTAAAATAATTTCAAAATAACACTATGGACTAGGGCCTCAATATCCAGCATGCTGTCTTCTGGTAGCAAATATTATTTGCAATGTTTTGTGTGTTCTACGACACTTGGCAATTTCCAGAGCGTAATTTGTACCAAAACAGGAATAAAACCATAATGTCTCTTAACCTTAAGTTTGATAGTTTGGTCCTGCAGACCAAATTGAGTCACAGTCACATTTCACACTCTCTCTTTTCCCTCTTGCCCTATGTGTCCAGCTCACACAGCTCCAAGCCAGGCAGAACTCCACTGAAGCTTCTCCTATAGGTTGCTTTTGCTATTCCAGTATCACTTTTATAAATAAAGCAAGGTTTAACTTGTTTGCTTGCTCGCTTTTTACAGCTTATAGTAGGTTTTTTTCCCCCAAACCCCCAGAGAGACTGAATTAAGATTGAAGCCTTTTTATAGCCCACAGAAAAGATCCTTTTCTGTGTTCTGTGGTTACAAAGACCCAGATAAATGTGATATGACATAGCTTGGTTCTGTGTTGACAACACACTTCTGTCATCTCCTCCCTTTATATCTATTTTCAACTCTATTTTTCCTTCTTTTAATTCATTCATATTTCCATACCCCACCCTCTGGCCGCAGTCACATTCTTCCAGTTTCCCTTAAGCAGAAAGCAAGCCAATACTTGAGTATAACTTCTTACTTCATGATATCCAGTGAGATATTCAACCAAGAAACCTAGGGTTTTTTTATCTTTTCTAATTAGTTTTAAATGCAAATCGAGTTTTTCAAGTATTCTGAAATAAAACATTCTTAACTTCAGTCATATTAAATTGAGACTTATTTATTTTAAAGTTCCTAAGAAAGTTGCTTTGGTTATAAAAAACTAAAGGACGCAATATATTTTGAGGTCTAAAATCCTGTCATAAAATTTACTACTTTAATCTTTCATTAAATGAAGCTGATTATTTGGCATCTCACAAAGCTCACTAGTGACAAAATTTTAAATTCTGTTGATTCTTTCCTATATGTGTTTAAAATTATTTATATCTTCCTCTTTATAAGAGTTAACTGCAAAGATATTTAGTAGCATTAGTCTCTAAAGCATAAATTCACATTGATCACACTTTCCTTAGCAGAAATATAATCTGTATTTGCCAGCCTACTTGGTTTAGCTTATTCAGGGATAATTATTCATGCAAATATACATTTACATATTACACAGAATAAGGATAAACTAAACAGAATTGTTCAGCTGTAATATGGCATCTTGAAAAATAAATTATAAGCTACGTAAGTACATAGTGAATTATAATGGTGTGATTTAAAGCTGGCTTTAATTTCTTTCAATGAAATGGCTTTATGTCAGTATCCAGTCTTATTATGCCAGAACTCAACAGTCTCTCAAGGCCAGAATGCAGCGAGCTGGGGGTTTCACTGGCTACTCTGAAACACGAAGAATCAAAGTAAAACATCCAAAGACTGTAGACTGTCCTCCTTCAATGGCCTTTTTATCATATGTTGAATAAAAAACAGGCATTCCCTCCGATAGCAGCTGTAACCATTAATTCTTTAGAGAAGATACTTGCATCTTAGAGAACGTGGTTAGAAGCACTTTATAAACAAAAAGGTTCTGCAGGCTGCAGCAAAAACTGCCAGCTAAACAGCTACTGTAGTGAAGGATCCACCTCAACTTGGCAGGAGAGGCTACTAAATGGCACCAGGCACACTCCCCTTCCCCTCTTCGTAGGCTCAACATGAAAAACAGTGAAACATGAATTTGCACCTACATTTCCAGAGAAGTAACCTTCTGTCTGAAAAGACAGGTCACAAGAATGTCCTGTGAATGCAGATACTGTCTATCAAAGACAGAACATGTGCCAACTGCAGTGAAACATTACATGGAAGTGATTTTGCATAAAAATAAAATTTAAATATTTCATTTTATAATTATAATACTTCCGTTATTTTAATTTCCTAGGGAGTAGTGTTCCAACTTTGCTCAATTGTTTCATTTTAAGAGTTAATCTTGTTGCGTCAAAACAAAAATCTAGAAAATAGCCCTATTTTCAGGTTTCCAATTTTTTTGCCATGAGTCAGAACACATTTTGAAACAGAACGATTTTCATAGGATGAGAAGTCTGTTTGCAAATAAACTCTCAAACTAGTGCATGTGTTGCATACTGAAATATACAGGCTAGCTATATTTCCATGTACAGTTGTTGTACAAACACATACAAGTTGGTACTACGAGTACATACATACATAAGGATAAAATAGATATCTACCTCAAAGCTGCACATAGAATCATAGAATCTTCCAGTTGGAAAAGACCTTTGAGATCATTGAGTCCAACCGCAGCCATCATCTGCTAAACCATGTCCCTCAAAAACTCATCTACCCATTTTTTAAACACCTCCAGGGATGGTGACTCAATCACCTCCCTGGGCAGCTGTGCCAGTGCCTGACCACTCTTTCAGGAAAGAAATTCTTCCTAATATCCAGTCTGAACCTCCCCTTTCCCCTTGTCCTATCCCCCGTCACTTGAGAGAAGAGATCAACACTTGCTCTTCCACAGCCCCCTTTCAGGCAGTTGTAGACAGCGATGAGAGCTCCCCTCAGCCTCCTCTTCTCCAAATTAAACAACCCCAGTTCCCAGTTCCCTCAGCCGCTCCTCACAGGACTTGTTTTCCAACCCCTTCCCCAGCCTCGTCGCCCTTCTCTGGACGCGCTCCAACCCCTCAATGTCCTTCTTGTAGTGAGGGGCCCAGAACTGAACAACAGTACTCGAGGTGTGGCCTCACCAGTGCCAAATACAGGGGTAAAATCACCTCCCTTGTCCTGCTGGCCAAACTGGTTTTGACACAGGCCAAGATGCCATTGGCCTTCTTGGCCACCTGGGCACACTGCTGGCTCATGTTCAGCCGCTGTCAACCAACACCCCCAGGTCCTTCTCCTCCAGGCAGCTGTTCAGCCATTCTTCCCCAAGCCTGTCATGCTGCATGGTGTTGTTTTGCCCCAAGTGCAGGACTCTGCATTTGGTCTTGTTAAACCTCATCCCGTTGGTCTCATCCCATCGATCCAGCCTGTCCAGATCCCTCTGCAGAGCCTCCCTTCCTTCAAGCAGATCAACACTGCCACCCAGCTTGGTGTACATAATCATGCCTATGTATGAGAGGAGGACAACTACTGCACCAAGAGAACACTTGAACTTTCAACAACGTCAGCGAGAACTCTATTTTCCAGAGTGTAATAATGCTCTTTGACAGAGCACTTAAAGCCCTTGCTTGGCCAAACATCATGTATTTGAACATAATCAAAGAGATGCCCAACCACAAATACGAGTGTTAAAGCAGCATTTTATCAAACCTGGAGAAGCAAGCCTGCAGTTGTGGAAAAGAAAATTACAACTTTCTTCTGTCATGTGAATTTTGTTGTTTAGAGTCATTACACAGATGTACAGGTCTCTAAATTACATCTGTAGTAAAAGGACTGGGAAAAAATACAATCTAAAATTACAAATACATTCAGATGGCAGAAGAGGACTTCAATGAAAACAGGGAACATACTAGAGTGATAACAAATTCAAGTGGCCCAAATGATTGATCAAGACAAATATAAATATATAAATATGGGCGTATGAGAGAACAGGACAGCTCTATATGAGTAAACAAGTACATATTACCATTTTTCAATCACCTAATATTTTGGAAAGTAGGAAAAAGAGATGTAGCACATGGTTTTGGTTTTTTTTAAGGCTTTCAATTTTCGTTTTTAAAAATGCTCTCAATATTTTGGAATTGCCATTTGGTCATTGAATCAGATACTATATTCTGCCTTGATCAGTCATCTAAACTGATCAGTCATCAGTCTTTATATGGCATCACCATTTATCTTTTCTTTCACAAATAGCTAACCTTCGTTTTTAAAATGTTTTATTTTTATTAGTAACAGCAGGGATTAAATGGGAGTTTAGGATAGGTCCTTGCCAGGTATCTTTGCTGTAGCATAATTAGTAGCTCACCTTTCTCCTAAGTCTTTCCAAAAGTTAGGGTGAAGGCTTTCCTGAACTGTGCCAAATTTCACAGACATTTTGAGCATTCTTCACTGCTAAGTGTTGGCAGGAACACCACAGACAATTTGTGAACTTGGTTCCTGTACTCTCCATGGGAATGGAAAATTCTGGAGAAAAATCCCACACAAGGGACAGAAACTGCTAGATTTTAGGAAAGGGCCCAGTAAACAGTTCACCTTGTACAGTGGTGTCCTCTTAAACTACATAACAACAGAAAAGCTGAAAAAATCTTCACATTATTTAAAACACATGGGAAAGCGTGAAGAGATTCTGAAATGTGGACAACTTGATGGGAGGAAGGAGTAATCTGACCTGATATCATATAACTGATTTCACTGTTTAATGAGAATCTTTGCCATCACTGCAGTCCATCCCGGAGCTCTGGAGCTGGATCTGAGCAAAGCTTTCCTCATCTTCCACACAGCCTGGAATCCAGGTCAGCCTCTTTTATAGCAGTAGAGAATTGCTTAGTATGTACTTTATGGTACAGTTTTCAATAAAAGCAGTTAGGGACATTATTATCGGTTACAATAGAAAACTGTACTCAGTTCTTGCTCATCACTCATTACAATCCCTCCTGCACAGGATGTTTAACAATCAACAAAAAGAAACTAGAAACAGGGAGCTCAGCATGCACTCTCATAAATTCTGATTCAACCACACATTTCCCTAACGGTCCATCCTCCAGTGTCCCTTTCTGAATTTTAACAAACACAAGAGACTAAATTCAATAGAGAAGACAAAAAAGGCACAATGGTCACCATTAAAAATATTCACTAGTTGTATCATCTACTGAAGAGGTTCCCTCCATATTTCTTCATTTGTCTTTACGTTTTTGGTACCCACTGTGCATACACTATACATTGTGAAGAAATTATCTTCATCATCTGCAGAAAAAATTGAAAAAATATGAAAGTTCATTTCAGGTGGAGTAACTCTACAGGTCTTCAGACAACAGCAATAAGATCATCAGGGAAAGATCCGAACTGAAAAAATCAGTGTTACCCATCAGATCCTGAGCCTAACACTGTCCATACTGATACAATTTCTTATTCCAGATTTTTAAATTCTGTCATTACATGATTGTAATATTTTCTGTTATCCTTAAGACGTAAGAGTTTTATAGGTAAAAGAATAACACGGACAAAGATATGAGACAATCTTTTGGCACAACAATTTTGGTTAGAAGAATGATTCAGTAATTCTTTGGCCACTAATAAAATTTCTAGCTTTTCATACTATTAATACTTTATCCTCTAAAATACTCTGCAAGTAAAGATCACACTTGGCACACATTGACCTGCAGCAGGAGGAACATTTCTCCTGGATGACAGTGCAAGAGGAGCTTTCTTGCATATTTAAGCAGCTTTGCTCTCTAGTAGCTGAAGCCAGCGCCAGACCTCTTCTATCCTTATTCACCTCTGTCTGCCCCTTGGAGACATCAGTGTGAAGCTGTGAATCTTACTGGAGACAAGACTAACTCTATATGGTAACATAATTCAGTAGAAGGAAGATAAATTCCTTGAAGCACCTTCCTTCTCACACACACCTACTCTTGGGCCAGTCACAATCTGGTGATTGATTAGTCACCTTCTCTTTGAACTGCAGAGCACAGGGACATAAGAAATAATTATGAGAATAGAAGTGATATCTCACGATTAATTCACATTAAGGCCCTCTTAATGAGTGAGATAAACACAGTCACTAATATTCATTACACCGGGTATTAGACATGAGATTTATTTTATTTTTTTTTAGTGAAAGAGACAGCATATGAGACAGAAAAAAACAGGAATGCCTAATTCTAGAAAAAGGGAAGAACAATGTATTAGCAGCTTTATTTAGTTTGCACCAATTTTTTTTTTATTATTTATAAATAGATACTTCTCTCCGGGGATTGGAACTGGTGTGCACAGTCAGAAGCACTGTATTTCCTACCAGCTTAAAAGTGAATTTCTGAAGAACAGCTTTTTCTTGGGATGTTTTAGTCCAGCCAGTGAACAATCTCTGGCACATTGACAGTTCACATGCACATCTAATGCACTTCTGCCAACTGTACCTGGATACCAAACATAGACTTGCCTATGGTTAGCAACCGGCTCTTTTTTATTATTCTTTTTTACATTTTTAAAAATTCAATACTTATATATTTTTTTCAACCAGCTGTATCACAGCAGCACGTTTTTTCATCCTGCTCTGAAAGGTTTTCAAAAGACACTTGTTTCAAAGGGTTTTCTCTAAGAGAGGCTTTCTTTACTTTTTGGTCTTTCTTAGTATTAAGGCTCTGTGTCCAGGTTTATAACATACCTCAAAGTAGTCTCTAGAGAGTTTCATTCTTTGCTCTTTTATACCAAAATTCTCCAACAATGAAGTCAGACAAGGCATTAAAATCTATCCTCAAAAAATCATTCATATAATGGCAGCTTTATTCTCAACTAGTTTAGATTACACTTCAAACCTGTCATGTATGTTTTTTTCTTTTCTTTCTCAGTAAGAACTTATTTCCACTCTTTCAAAATGGTCACCTTAGAAGATTATATTTGGACTTCATATAACCTCATCCTAACACAGACAGGAAATCTTCAGACTTGTTTTGGATTTTCAATGTTACTTTCATTTCAAATTATTAAGAAGATTTTAACAATAAGAAAAAAAAGTGTCCTGTAGAAAAGCCTTCAATAAGCCAATATTATTACATTAGAAGAAATAACTTTTTAAGATTTTGACTACACATTGTCCAATATTGACTGTAAAAGTTATACTGGTAGATACAGATAACTCCTAAGATAAAACACACTACTAAGATTTCAGCTGATAAGATTTACCACACTGCATCAAAGATTAAAAGAGTCGATCCTGATTCCTTTCAGTTGTCAGCTCTAATCCACAAGAGATGCCACCGTTATTTAGACTTTTTCCTCCATTTTCAAAAATAATCAGAGCAGTACACCAGAAAAGTGGCCTGTTCTTTGGTTTTTAATTTATGTTTTTTTTTTACTATAGTGATTCTAATTCATATTCTCACGGTTGACTGATTGATGTTTGGGACTGCTGGAGTCAGAATGATACGGCCATGCTCCCAGGTACAGGATGTATAAGCACAGTAAGAGGTAAACTACCTGCACCTACAGATGTTTTTGTATTGCTAATGCTCCTGAAAGGTTTTAGGACTTGTTTCTCTTCCTCAAAAATAAACTAAAAAATGAGAACAAGCAATAGTTTAATCAATATCGTATTTTAGAGTCACTCACAACTATCACAAAACTGAACAACACTTTAATCAGTTCTTTATTGTTTATGCATAAAACTACAATTTTATATGTTATATACGTAGATACATAAGTAGTTTTAGGGACAGGATTTGAGTATTATATATATATAAATGTTTTGTTACTGTTCCCATTGTATGCCAGTTGTATGAATTTCTTATGTCATTTCTCCCATCCTAGAAATGTTTTTAAAAGCTGATAGTGCTTGCTTTATAGTCTCTCTGTTGCAAGCAAATTTTATTTTGTTCTTAGTGTAAGCAAGATCCTTTCAAGGCGTTTTTAAGCTTTCAAAATGCTCAAAAAATTTAATAGAAAAAGATTCCTAAAATCCAAATCAAAGAGCTCTCAGTGGAACCAACTTTTTGCTTGGAATTCCTCCTCTGAGGAAAATATTGCCTTAGCAACCTTAAACAGATAAAGCACAGGTATGTTGTTGGTAGATTCAAATTTACTAAGAATGTGTAAATTACATTACAGGAAGCCTATAAGGGAGCATTACCTAAACAAAATGTACCTTGTGCTTTGGCAGAAAGGTTTCCACTTGACTGACTACCTTTGTATTCATGTTTGCATAAAACACCACTAACAAAAAGTGGGCATGAAAGAAGAGTAACTGGTAGGTATCGACCCAGATGATCTACGATGCATATGTGATTGCAACTTTCTGGGTTTAAGTTATACAATAAAATAATTAAAGAGAAAAATATTTCTTGGATAGCACTTACAGAAGTTACTTCCACTTGTATTCTATCCCATTGACAACTAACAGACAAAATTAAACGCTCATTAAAAATTATGAAGCTCCCATTAACTGAAATAGGAATTTTACTTGTACTAAAACCTGAATAAAGATCCCAAATCCATTTTCCAAGTCCTCAGTGTTTGCACCTTTTAGTTTATACCATGCAATTGGAATATAATTAATGTTTATGGTTCAACATTGCTCCCTCTCAAATATTGTACAGAGGCCTTACCGGAAAATGCCTGTAGCTCATTACGTGCAATGGCATGGAAGTGCTCAGTGAGCTGTTATATATCTGTAAATATCAAGATATCTCACTTCTGGGCTTTTTTGCATTTAAAAAAACCTTTTATTATTAGCGGCAATATTACTAAAATGTCATTGCTAATATCTTATTATTAAAACAGTAGAGTACTGACAATCATGAAACAGCAAAAGATTTTGCAGCAGCAGCCATTTTCATCTTTGAAACCATGCTCTTCGATGATACAAAAATCTTGCAGCAATATTAATCGGGCTTTTGTGAACTACCATTATTCTTAGGGAACTGTACAACTTTATTTATGAATGGATATGTGATATATGCCAGAAAACTGACAGGATGTTCAGCACAACATCTCCTCAATCTTGACTGCTATTTCAAATTATATAACCTTCACATTGCATTTCACTGCTTTCTATATGTAATTATAATGGAATGGCAGCTATGCTGTAGTTAATGTTGAATGTTGTTTTCTGTTTAAAGGTCAAGGCTATTCTAAAATCCATATTCTTAGTGAGATTGTCTTGAAAATTTGCTGTTCCTGCTTGGTATGCAGAGCAGTTGTCTAAATTATGATTATTTGTGGAAGAGGTTTCTGAGAAACTCTTCTATAAATAAAAGATAAATAAAGCTCCACTAAAACATCTAAATGTCACAAAAATTGCACGATTCTTCTCATTTGTGTATGTGTTATTCAACCTATAGCCTTAGCCATCTGCAAACAGATTTCAGTTGCTAGTGACTCATTTTAGCTAGTACATGTCTTTTCAGCAAAGAAATTTTAGAAAATGTTAATAAAGATAATCATGAACTAAATTGGTGTGCCTAAAAGAATTAAATGCATGCATGTATCAAGGTTCCCTCTAGCTTGATATTTTGCACCAATGTGCCATCAGAAATGACTTAAAGACTTAGAGAGAGATGCTGTGATTATTTAATCTGAATGATATGCACTGTCTGCCTTTGGAATTCAAGATGTACAAGTGAGCACACTGCAGAAGGCTCATTTGGAAATTTTGCCTAGGGATAAAAATAACCTGGGAAGATTTTAAAATTTTCCCAAACCAACCCGCTGACACCAATCTTAATTCAGCAATATTGTTAAGGAAATTACCACTGATTAGCTAGAAAGAAGATAAAAGATAATAAGCATGCACTAATCACATTTGCAGCACAATGAAACTGAATCAAATGAAAGCAAGCTGTCGGGTCAAGGATTTCTTGATGCATTGTCCCTCCAGAGGAGCTCGTAACCTTTTGGTGCAGAGCTAGAAATATAGAGAGCAGCAAGTACTGCGAGGAAACAGTGCCGCAGTAAAGATCGAGCAAAGGCGGCAGGGGACTGTAAGGCACACAAGTGGGGAGCCTGCAACGAGTGGGAAAGATTAGAGGAACAGGCAGTAGAGGGGTGGAAGACTCCCATCTTCCTGCAGAGCGAAGCACAAGGAAAGAAGGGGGTAGATGGAGAGAGCCATAAAAAAACAGGGTATCTGATAAGCAGTTAGCAAGCTCCTCTCCTTGCGGAAGAGGATCTGACAGCAATCTGAGTTCTATTTCCCTCATTCCCATCTTGCCAAGATTGAAGAATGGTGGGAAGATCACTGAGTGAGCTTAACAGATGTGTTTGTACTTCTCATATTGCTTCAGGTTGCATTAATCTCTGTGGTGGGTTCTCATTTAGCTGAGAAAATGTCACCAAAACAAATGAACCGGAGCAGGCTGATATGCTACCACCAGATGCAGAGAATCTCTTCTGCATATTGTAGATAGAGGCAAACAGTCGGCATTCTCACTTGTCTGCTCCCTGCAGTCCCTCCAAAACTAATCAAAGATATCACTAGCTGAGTTGGGAGTACAAATACCTAAAATCAGCAGACACTTTGGCCAGAGCAAGGGGTAGAATCAATCATGGAATGTGGACGATGGCAGGGAAGCGATGTAGGAGAAAAGTCCATGCAGTCAGGGAACAGGGTCAGAGGAGGGGTCAAAGTAGGAAGGAGACATGCTTGGAATTTGGGAAAACTGCCTTGGAGATGGAGATGATTAATTTCTGTCCATGAAACAATCAAATCCATGCCTGCATATGCATTCCCACTTTGAGAACAAGCCAGTACTTGTGTTGTTCTTTCATCCTCCCCTGGTTCCTCAATCAACACAGTCGTTTCAGTGTATGAGGTCGAGGAAATAAAAGTGATGCTTTGCTAGGCTTGCTGAGAGTGTCCATGATGAAACAAAGAAACGATGAAGGAACAACAAAGGAACCAACAGGGATTAGGCACATTCAGCAGCAAGTTATTCCTGAAGAGGTAGAGGAGTGTAGTGTAGCATGAGGCACTGCCCTATAACACAGGGACACTAAGTATCTCTGTTTAAACTAATAAAGCAGATTTAAGATAGCCAAAAGTTCCTTAATACTTTAATAAAGCAAAGAGGTAATAAATTTAAGGTGAAAGGAAAGTGAGGAAAACCTCAGGTCACACAAACATAACTGCAGAAAATCACGGAATACAAAGTAAATACTATCTTCATTTTGCTTTAATTAGTCTGTCCTTGAATGTCCCAACACACCAACCATTACATCTGCTAAGATTTCCTCTTTACAACTGCTAAAGAAACAGTGACAGAACAGACAAACATTGTGGAACCAAAAGTAAAGAACTGTTTCTTCCTGACGTTTGCTGTACTCAGCGGGCCCCCATTAAACCAACTGCCCAGATGACCCCAGTACCATTCAGCCTTCTGCTGCGCTTCCAGCCAAGACATATCCTTATTTACCCTTTACTGCACTTGAGGGATCACCTTTGTGTATTTTAACAGATGGGCAGCGATATGCACCTGCACTGACACTACGCACCAATATTGTGCCCAAAAGAGGACGCTGGATCTCTGGTTCACGCACACGTCTCTTCGACTCCCACTAATATTTCCCCAGCTCATCCCCCTCCAATGCAAGACCGGTGACAGCACACACAGCCACTGCTCTGAGATCGTGTGTGCCATGAAGGCAGGGAGCAGCACACTCAGATTCACCACAGAACACTCACTTGGAGACTGGCTTGATACTGTTTGACAATACGTTTTGTTTTAATGTATAAATTCAATGAAATGCAATTTCCCTTTATATATGTGCTCAGTTGGGCAGAGTGGCATTCATATTTTCATCAAGCAGACAACATGTTTAAACACTATAAAAGGCACAGCTGATATTTAAGTCTTAATAAAAATATGTTTTGTGAATGTCATTCTTTCTCTAGACTGACCTAGTCTGCAATGTATTATTTACATAACTGCTGCAATATCTGTTTCAAAACCAACTAGACAGCTCTCTCCAGGACTGTAGGCTGCCCTGCCTGTCACCGTGATGGGTAAACAGTGTCACCTTTTCAGGGTCTAACGAACTACAGAGAAGTAGTAAAGTGCACCATCCATCAGAATGGCATTAAGTAGGTTTTTGAAGTAGATTTCAGATCACAAATGCTCGCATTTTTACTCACAAATGCTGTTTAGACTGCTACCAGAAAGCACAAATTGGACAGCTCATATACAGTGGCCACATGACGAATGCACATGACAGGCGGTCAAAGAAAATGAGTTTTGCTATTCTACAAATAACCTTGTCAACATGAAAGTAGAGCTGTAGCTCTGCTGGTAGCCAGACTGCACTAACTTAATGATTTTATTTGCTTGATCATCTAGCAAACCAAATCTACAAATGAGATACAATGAAGCAGCAGCATCAAAGCGATATTAGCAATTCAACCTGATTATGTAACACACAACAGAAATTTTCTACCAAGGATGTGTCACATTTGAAGGAAAATTATTCAGATTGTGAGTAGCTGTTAGAAGAATACCTTTTCACGGGAAAACTCTCATGATTTGCAATCACAACCCACTGCAAGATATTCAAAACACAACTTGTAGCTCCACTGCAAGCAATCAAGTCATCTTCTGATGGCTGAACAAACAGCCACCACTTGCTACTTCTCATTTAAAGTTTTTCTGTTTCCATTGTTTTAAATATAGAGATTACTGTGATGAGTACATACAAGGCGTGTGGTCCTCATTTCCGCAGAACTGAATCATAGTTAAAACTGCTCAGACATATAACTGAAAGTGGTACATATGTTGCTGGTAATGACATCAGTGATTTTTCCCCGAATACTGGATTTCCTTTAATTTGCATTTTGATGCAATAAATCTCAAAGACCACAACTGTACTTTAATCTCATTACAGTTACTCGTAAGTTACAATGAGAAAATAATATTGCATATTGAGTTTCTAAATGATAAGTGAGAAGCTAAACTCATTCATTAGTACTTTTTACTTGCCTACAGGAAAGTTAAAGCATAAATCACTCAGGCTAGGACACTTGCCTACTTCATTTCACTTCTTAACAATAAACTTGAACCTGAAGTTGTTGAGTTCATAAAGCCTCTGTTCTGGGGCTGTGTCGAGATAACAACCACAAGACTCAATATGGAAAGCAAGCATTTAAGCTACATAAAAACAAAAGATGCAGAGAAGTCTCTTTCCCAGAGGAGAATAATAACTCCATTCCTGCTATTCTGTGGAATAAATGCCTTAGACTAAAAGCTTCAATGCTTTTAAGAAAGAGAAGCTGAATCTTGTGGACTTCAGGATGAGGAACTTAAGGATATGACTTTCTACCAGCTCTCATATTTCATAAAATCATAGAATGGTTTGGGTTAGAAGAGACCTTAAAGATCATCTACTTCCAATTTCCCTGCCATAAAGCAGGTACACCTCCCACTAGATCAGGTTGCTCAAAGCCTCATCAAGCCCTGGCCTTGAACATCTCCATATAGGGCATCCACAGCTTCTCTGGGCAACCTGTTCCAGGGCCTCAACACCCTCACCAGACATTTCTTTTGATGCAGCCCAGGAAACAGCTGGCTTTGTGGGTTGCAATCACACATTCCTGGCTCACGTTGAGCTTTCTCATCCACCACGACCACAAAGTCCCTCTCTTCAACGCTACTGTCAATTCATTCTCTGTCCAGCCTGTATTTGTGCTTCAGATTACTCCAGCCCAGGTTCCAAACTCAAAATTATATGAACTATCCACGAAATGAGTTTGCTAGCATCATGCAGCTTTCCCCATTTTTACTCATTACAAGATTTCTACAGTGCATTACATGTTATCAATAAACATTACAGGCAAACACAGTCACAACCAAAAGGAAAATTTGCATTTTACTGTTAGAAATTCAGTAACCACTACGGTACAAATATTAAGATATTCATCAATTATAAAGGTATTTTGAAAGAGGTATCCTCCAAAGCCATTCACAATCTGTTTCTATATAGCCTATAGATGTTCTAAGCCATAGAAAAAATACGCATTTTTCAAACAATAAAGAAACCAAGATGGAAAAACTTCTGCATCACCAGAGTAATGTGAAATATTTTCAAAAAGAGAAAGATAATAGTAATGCAGTTAGCAGTGAAATCGAAATTTTTATATTTCAGGAATATTAATTGAGATTTATATTATCCCAGCTAGGGAAGTGAACAGAAATTACGACCCCTTTGTGCACCTCCAAGATATCTGGAAAGCAAATACAAGGAGGCAGACTGTGAAGACAGTAAAGAGGATAAAACAAGATAATCCAAGATCTTATTTCACTTGGCAAATAAAAAATCCCAACAGGCAGGATCTTTTAGCTGACAAAACTTCCTAACACAAGCTACAGTAAGATAAAAATACAAATAGGGGTTTTCAAGAGGAAACAGAGCAGATATGTCAAAGCATACGAGATCCACAACCATAATTCAGGAGCTCCAGGTATTAGCCCAGCACTCCTGCTGGACTCCCTGCAGAAAACCTCGTCTTACCCTTTCTACAGGCATCCCTCAAATCAGTAGCACTTATACATCAACAAGAATAAAACGTAGCTCTAGACACAACTTTAAGATTTTTAGACCCAAGAAAAAGACGCTAATTCATAAATTCATATACTTAAAAACCAAACCAAAATCAAAATCAAATGAAGATTTAAGATCTAACTAAATTTTAAGTTTGAATTGAGACAGGTCACATCATATTTTACCTAAATACGTTTATCTTAAGGCTGAGCATTTCACCATGTGTACTTCGCCAGCCAAGTTCAAGAAAAGCTGATGTTTTCTAACTGTATTTCACCAAAAATGACAGGGAGTAATGGTCATATTACCTCAAGAGTTCCTTTGGCAGAGTAAGCTGCATACGAGTACAGGAGGTCTTGGCTATGAAGTGTTTTGGTCTCTCTGTTACACTCTTGTCCACTAGGATAAAAGCATTCGTCGCTGCTTTTCAGAGTTACTGTGTTTGAAGAAGAGCCTGGTAGGTCAAGCAAAACAGAGTAATTTACGAGTCGGACATCTTCAAGGCCTTGGGAACTCCACTGAACCAGAATTTTCATTGCAATGTCTACATCATCTTCTCTAGGGAACTGTAACAAATCTCTGAAAAAAACACACAAGTAAACTCAGTTTTAGATTATTTCCCATGAAGACATTTGTACCTTTATATAAATATCAGTCCATAATTTTATTCATTATGTATCATCAAACAAATGAAAAAAAAAATCACCTTTCACTTTTTTGCAAATAATTTCCTACCAAAAGCGATATAAAAGTAACCACTTTTTGGGAAATAAAAATAAGGAAAAATATTTATAGTAAACATATCCAATTGAAACATAAAGAATCCTGCAGAAATTACCCCAATAATTGTTTCTGAATTCCTCTCTTTGATACTGACCAATCAGTGTGTCTTTGAAACTTTTGTTGCAACATATCTAAGTTAAAGAAATGACCACAGACACTATTTACTCTGTAATTTCTTTATAGCATGTTAAAAACAAATTGTAGATTATAAGCACATTTTATTATAATAAATCAGCACGTCAGACTACTCTGATAAATCTTATGAACACCACCACCAAGATCCTATATCTTTTTGTGAAGATTTTTTACATTGACTTACTTGCAGTTGTCTTTTACATACTTCTGCTGATTGCATGGTTTAAAGTCAGAGGCAATCTAACTCATTATTTTTATTACCTACTAGTTGGATATAACAAGAAAAACGTATTTCCAAAACCGATCGCATTCAGAAACATGTAAAGTTTATTGACAATCAATCCTGAAAAACCCAGCACCTCACGTGCACCTCACAGTCCTTCTTTACTGTCAGTTAACTTGCTCGCTAAAACTGTCAGGGCACCGAGATTCATTGTAGTAAGATTTAAGCACAGGAAAGAAACAGGTCCTCAGGATGATTATGTTTTTCACTTTTGCAAGCAGCTGCACACTCAGCAGGAATCAATAGCAATGCAATTGCCAATTTACATTCACAATACTGCCTTTAATAACGTCAGCCAAACTTTTGATGCCCTTACTCACATTAAAAAGATACTTTATTCAGCTGCTTGTTCAGGTTCAGTCAATGGGAATAACCACAAAGATAATGATCACATCTCAGATGCCGTAAATCTGTGTAATTTATTGAAGTGAAGCCACAATGGATCTAAGATTTGGTCTCAAGTTAGAATCAACATTGATAAATATAACAATAACAGTCTGAATAATAGTGTGCCTTTATCAGATGCTCTCAAAGATTTCCACAAGTTACTTTTCTTACTTTCTAATACAGATCAGATATTGAACTAACATACATCAAAACAGAACATAAATTTCTTTAAATGAGTATTCTGCTCTATTTCAAGTATTCTCAGTTCCTGAATTGAAAAAAAAGAAAAAAACAAACAGATAAAACTGTACTTAAAACTCAGAAAGCATATTCCACTTAAACAAGGCAATGTTTTCACATTTTGATATGTTGACAAGATCAAGAAAATGTTTATGAAGACACATTCCTAGACTTCCTGTGTAAACAGTATGTCTGAGCCTTATATTACTGCTTGATTAGCAGAAGGTCCTGGCCAGTGAAGAGCAGCAGCCCATCATTATGGAAAGTTCAAAGTTCTAAACCTATAAAAATAATTTGAAATAAGCTGAAGACACATCTGTAATAAAGCCAGGCTTTCTGCAGCCTCCGCAGCTTCAAAAGATCAGTCTTTAACAGATGATTATAAAAGATAACTGAATTTACACACGTAGAAAATACAGAAATTTTGTTTTCAAATTGGTACCCATGGGGAACATTGAGCTTAATGGAAAGCCCTGTGCTATAACAGCAATTTTTACAACACAGCTTGCTAAAGAAGGGAACAACTTATCGCAAATAAGCCAGCTCCACATTGCTCGTGATGCACTAGGATACCATGAAACACTGCTCAAAGGATACTGGAAAACCAAAATACGTCACTTGAACAACCAAAAGATGGAATAATTTAACCGTATAACAAAATTCTTTAACAGACAATCCTATTAAATTGATACAAAACCCTCTGAAAACAAATCTAAAACTGCAATAGGATTCTACAGGGTCAATCTTAAAGATTTACAGGGACAACATTTGCCTTCAAATATGAAGAAATTCAAGTGTGATTTGTTTGGTTGTTTTTTTTTTGAAGATTTAATGTCTGTACTGCAATAAGAGTGGGAAAATGCCTATACTTCATGGTCGAATAAAAAAAAGTGATCCGAATTCAAGATTTGCAGAGTTAGAAGTTTATCTAATTTCCTTTTCCCCAAATTTTGATTGCAAATTTTTACTCTATTTTCTTCAAGTTCACTGAAATTGTGGATAAAGCAATTATTGGAATTTTAGGTAAGCACTAATAACAAATATAGTTTTGGGATGGTTATGGGTTGATTTTTCAGTTGAGTAGTTTCTTTCAAATTTTGGGAGTAGCAATGATTTCACCAGAAAATATATCTGTAAAGCTGCTTGAGAACAAAGTGTCATCTCGCCTAATACATTGTTCCCAACAGTAGCTGGTATCAGAAAATCAAAAAAAGAACACACGAAACACATCATATGGGGTTATATTTATAGGCTCCCGTGCATATGCCACAAAAGTACTTTTAAATAAAGCTTCTTCGCATCTTTCTACTACATTTAGGTCCACCTGGGTATTAGACTTTCACAGGAGTACCTGACCATACACACCCTCTCCTATAAAGGTATAAGTACACACACAACCGCTTCAGGCCAAACCTCTCATTTTCCTGAGAAGTTCTTTGTCATGGGATTGAACAACACCCTCAGACTGCAGCCCGTGCTGGTTTCCAAGCTCAGCTATTTTGTTTCTCTGGGTTTTTTTCCCTATCACCACGGGACAACCAAGCATACTGCTGCTACCCACTGCATCAGACAGTTAAATGCCTTTTATATATTTTAAATAAAACTAATGAGGATAGTTCAAATCTCACTTACCAAGATCAGGACGCAAGCCAAACTTGCATTCAAGGCAGATGGTGGAAGGCATTGAAAAATGACTGATTCTCTCACTCCGAGATTCCACAGTTTTTTAGAAAACAAGCAATTCATTGTTCCTCTGCACTAAACATTGCAAAGTCACAAATCGGCCATAGGTGAGCTTTCCAAAGCTTTCTAAAGGATTTAGGTGTCAGTTATGTTGACATCTAGCCAGCATCCAAATCTTCCAAATGCTTCAGAACATCAGAATGCCAATATGAGTTCCAACAAGGGTCTATCAAATGATTGTCCAGAAGAGTGTAAAAACAGGGCAAGCAGACACAAAATCCCTCAACTACTCTTCTAGTCTATTTTAAGCTTAGAACATTTTTGAAAAAAAATCTATAGCTACAAATATCTGTGACTTCTTAGAGAGTATTCACCTTACATTTCAACAATTACATGCCATTCTAAACTGAAAAAGGCTCTTTCAGATTTATTTATTTAATAACAGTTCTTCCAGTTATGCACTCTTTTACTGTGGAAAAGAAACACCAATGGTAAAATGTTGTGCCTTGCCTATTCTTATCACCAAACACAGAAAAAACATAATAGTATTTTAAAACAGTGTTAACGTAACAGTACGGTCTATATGTTCACTTAAAGTTCAAGAGCCCATCACATTTTAATAGTCTGTTAATGGAAAATACTGATTACATCTTATTACTGATAGAGATGAAAAATTGTTGAAAACTCTTACTGAATGGTGTCAGTGCAGCAACTGAAGCAGTCACATGACTTATGAGTTCATCTAATGAATTAAACTCTGCCACAACACAGTATGTGGCCAAATCCACCAACAAATCATTAGCTGACATTTGCAGAAATCACCTCAATGAACCCAAGGCATCACAGTTTTGAAAGGTAAATATCTATCAACAAGCAAGCCATCTGCAAATACATTATGTTCAAAATAGAAGCTCAGTACACAGAACCGTAAAACCACAGAACGGTTTGTGTTGGAAGAGACCTTAAAGATCATTGAGGTCGAAACCCCCTGCCATGGACAGGGACATCTTCCACTGGCTCAAGTTGCTCAAAGCCTCATCCAACTATGAAGAAATTATGTGAGTTTATATCAGTTCCAAATGCTTTCACTCTGAGTTTCAATAATTCCTGATATCATAAATCACAATTTCAGAAAGAACTGTAGGTATAAACTGCATGTCGGCACAAGGAAGCTTCTTATATCATTCTTCTGTGTATGGTCTTTTAAAGCAACATAGTGAATACTCCCAGTATTCAATGAATCAGCAGCATCTGCAAGTGCCAGTCTTAAAGATCTCTCATCTAATGTCCACGTGATGTTGCATATGTACACTAGCGTTTGAGTCCAGAAATTACTGGGCAAAGAACTAAAGAGTTCAGTTAATTCTTTGCAATTCAGCCAAAAATACTTTGAACTCATGCAAAATATCTTATCTGGGTGGTGTATTTGATAAAACCAGCTTTGAATACATCACATTTTCAAAAATAAAGACCTTTTTAATAGAATTTTTATTTCCAGTACGGAAGTATAAATGGCAAAAGATCAACATTACCACAGCATTTTATGAATGAACTGGCTTATCAATAGAGCATAAAAGCCAAAGTGAAGGTTGTTTAAACGTGTTAATTTGCAATGGACTATGAGCATGTGTTATCAGCTGAAATTCTGCTGTCAGGCAACAACTTGTTAAATTACTGCTTTTTGATCACTTACAATCATGTAGGAAAAATCTGAAAGGCAGTTAACTTTGATATTAAAGCAGATGCCTAAGAAATGAAAATCAGAAGACTGTGGAAGTTTTTTGAAAATGTTTAGTATAAGCAAATCACTCAAGGGAAGACAGGTAGTCAATGACAGAGCTAGGAACAGAAACCAGATTGCCTGATGCACATTCATGGGCTTCAGTTATCAAAGCATACTACACTTTATTTAAAATAATTCCCCTATTTAAATTATGTTTTTAAAAAGAACGTTCAGTCTTCCATTACATACACTTTGCTTAATTATCCACTATAGAGACAGATAAGAAAGTAATTTAGCATCTCTCCTATCATTCTGGAGACACATTACAAAAGAGTGATAACCACTATCCATTTTAAGAATCCTTAATCATAGAATCATACAATTATCTGGGTTGGAAGAGACCTCCAAGATCATCAAGTACAACCCTTAATCCAACACTATCATGATTACTAGATCATGGCACTAAGTGCCACATCCAGTCTTTAAAAATCTCCAGGGATGGTGAATTCACCACCTCTTTGGGCAGGCCATTCCAATGCCTGATTACTCGTTCTGTGAAGAACTTTTTTCTGACATCCAACCTAAACCTTCCCTGGCAGAGTCTAAGCTTGTGCCCTCTTGTTCTGTTGTTGGTTGCCTAGGAGAAGAGTCCGACCCTGACCTGTCTACAACCTCCTTTCAGATAGTTGTAGAGAGCGCTGAGGTCACCCCTGAGCCTCCTCTTCTCCAGGCTAAAGAACCCCAGCTCCCTCAGCCTCTCTTCATAGGACTTGTGCTCAAGTCCCTTCACCAGTTTTGTGAACCACAGAAACCCCAATAAGAAGAATGACAGCTCCAGATGATCAAATGGGTTATTTTTCAAAATGCCAAAGGTTCTTAATTCCAGATACCAAAACAGGAGAGAGAGGAGGTACCTTTTACATCATATACTTCAGTGCAAAATAAGTCATTGCTGTAACTCATTTTTCCTTTTGTTTTCAAAAGGGTTTAGGAAAAAAGGTTCTCCTTTTAGGAAAGCAAGCAAATCTTGCCTCTTCCTAACACTGAGTTCTCAGTCTTCATATCCTTACCATAAAAAGGTCTGATATACTCCTTCATACTTTTCTTTCCTTTAACTCAGTAAACTGTTCTCAACAGAAGAACTCACTGTAAGAGAAGTTCTTTCACAATATATATAGAATGGATACACTAACACAAGAAACCTCATTTTTTTCATTAAACAATCTCTTCTTTGCAAACGCATTTTGCTAAATGATGTGATTTTCTTTCAAAATCAATAAGATAACCATCACAATTTTTTCTTATTAACTTTCATAGTTGCAAAGTTTCAGCCACAAAAGACAGGTTTTCCTCTATGCTATACAGGATGGCGTGTGTGTATAACACCACAATCTATATCTTTGCACAATTCCATCTAAAGTATTTTAAATAATCTCATACTATGTCCGAAGATATAATGGCACTCTGTATGACTTAACCTAAACCTTTAATTTGAACACAAAAGGCTATCTTAGCCTCTGTTTAAATACAACAAAGGAAATAAATCTTCTTTAAAGTTTATAGGTGTAATTATTTAACAAAGGGATTTAATACTATTTTTGCCTTATGCAAGAAAAGAACCAGGTTCCAAGCTCCAAACAATGTGCCCTGTATTTTCCAACAGCTTATGATGTCAAGGACAACAGATGCTGCAGCTGAAGGACAGTAAAAAGACAATCCCACACCTTGAAAGTGTTTGCATATAACCCCACATTCATAGGCACAGAACTGACCCAGCAAACCCTCATAATGATACAATCTTCTTTTCTTCCCAGACCATGGGGAATATGTCAATGTGTCAATAAAATGTGACCAGCTGCATAATCAAGTCCAAGTGGTACCTTTTAATGTTGGAGACAATTACATTTACTTACAGCAAGAGACCATTTCTGTATGTATGTGAATAGCAGTGATTTTTCACTAACACTTGTCTATACAGAAACCCTCTTGATTAAAAAAAAAAACAAAAAACACCCCAAACCTTGAAACCTTGCTTTTTATACAGAAAATCTGCTGATCAAAAAATACCAATCTCAATGCAGCCCAACTGGCAGTATTTGATTCCTTTCAATTGCCAATCACTACGTTACACTTTGAATGGAAAAGCAATTAGATTGAATGCTGGGTCTGACGGCACTGCACACCTTTATTTGAACTGTATGATTTAACTTTTGAATAGTATCCCAGTTTCCAGAGGACAATGAGGAATTAACCCAAAATCCTAGAAAAAACTTAGCAATGCTTTGAAAAGCTACCTATTATTTGAAGATTTAGTATTATTTGGAATTAGATAAATCACCAAGTGTTTAATTTTTAAAATTAAAAACAAGATAAAACCTTCATCTTATCTCAGGAATCTTATTAAGTCAACCCAATATACAGAAAAGCCTAAGACAGTCACAAGACGATGTCACATAACCTTTCCGTTAACAGCCTTATTTTCTTATCCTTATTTTCATTTACCAGTGCAATTCTAATGGAATGACTGATACATCAGCTTAGATGTTTTATGAAAATATTTAACAGTTCAGTCAGGTGTATTAGTTAAAATGAAAACTGCAGTTTAAAAAAAAAATGGGAGAAAGGATAGAATACTATCTCTACATATTTATGCAAGGAAAATGTTATTATGAATGTCATATCACATGGCTTAGTGCAGCTCTCACCAGCTGAACTGCATTTCAGCTGAATTTGCTTTTATCTGAAAATGACATCTTTGAACTGACCCTCCATTTCTAATATACAATTGAGGAAATCAACACTGATAACCAAAACAGTGTCCTGAAGTTATTTGTGCTGTACTGGAAATCAAATTGCTTGTGGATATGCAAAAAGCTCTCTCCAAAGAAGCAAGCATAAAATCTTATAAAGAGAGGCTTGGAAAAGACCACAGGAGATCATTTGGTTCAAGGCAGGTGCAGCTCACCCCACTGCCACTCCAGGCAGATGTTTTCCTGCCTTGTTCCAAATATAGAAACTCCTTGTCCCTCCTCAGTAAACACCCCAGGTACTGCTGCATTCCATCTTGTCTTAAGCCAAACATCCTCAGTCCTTTCATCTGTTTCCCCAGCGTTCCTGCTCCTGAAACCTCCGATTGTCCTCCCTGATCTCTCCTGCCCCTCTTCCAGCATGTCTTCACTCCTCTTGAAACTTAGTTTCAACAAATGGACGCTGTGATATGCCACTTGCACTGAAAATGAATGATTAGTATCCAGTTGTGGTTTGCCTCTATAATAGTCAATAATTGTTTCCCTGCTGTCGTTGATTCCGATTTCACCTTTGTACCTCTCCAGTAAGTTCACCAAGTCCTTTAGCTCTGTTGACCTCAAAGAAGCCTCCTCATTTCATCACTCATCTGCTGCCAAGAAGGAATGGTCCTGAACACATTTTTATGTCAAAATAGTTGATTTTCAAAGTGTTTAGAATTCACTGCTAATAATGGACACCCCACCCCTGCTCCCTAAAACAAAAACAAACACCTCCCAAACAGCTCCCACATACATAACTAAGCTGTAGTGCAAGATTTCCAGAGCTGTTGTGCAGTCTGCCTTGCTCCAGACTTCATTGCACACCCGTATGTGCAAATAGCAACCCAGCCTGGCCAGAGCTGTGTATTTTCACTTAAGGGAGTCCTCCCAAAACAGCAAACAGGCTCTGACTCAAAAAGTAACTTTTACAAGGATTTAAACTAGTATGATAAACTTTTAAAAGTAGACAAAAGTCAAAGTATTTGCTTGCTGAGGTCTAAGCCTCTACCAATCAAGTCTGGAGCTGCTTTGAGATTTGGCTTTCAAAATCATCATTCTGTTTACAAGTTTGCTCCTAGCCCAGCCAATTTGCAGTCACTCTCTGCGTTGCAATGATCCGCACAGTCCACTTCAGGTTCACACAAAAAAGTCATCTCCTCTCAGCAGCCTCCGTGCCACAAAGTCCACACGTCTCCAGTAAAGCCCATCCTCAAGGGGCACGTTACAACTTGTAGGCAGGCATACAGGGCAAAACATATACATCACAGTGCAGAGTCTTCTAGAACAGTCAAGGGACCATACACATTTCTCCTCAACCTTTTCCCTTAAACTTTTTGGTATACAACATTCTCTCCTCTCACTTTGCAAACCTAAAAGTGTAATTCACTCCCCAAAACCATCTATTTACCCATGTTTTCTTGCCTAGAAACCCCTCAGATTTTTGGCCCTTCTTTATTCGAAAATAAAATAAATCACATAAAGTGTCCCAGGAACAGTGGGTGGTGTTTTTATGAAGTAATACTTAAATGGTGTAATTCATTTTCAGTCTCTCTTATGATTGAACTAAAATTTCAAAGCCTATTTTTAAGTGAATAAAGCAACAAATAAAAGACAAAAACAGCAGCCATATGCAGATGTTCAGGAATTGGAATCAAGGCTGAAAAATGCCCCCTAGTATTCAACATACTTTAATGTGCAATCACCTGAATTGCTTACTGCAAGTACAAATGGGCTATTGTAGTGCTGCGATGTTTCAACCTGAAGGCCAGAGGGGGGTGGCTGTTGCTAGGCAGTAAAGAGGAAAGTGCTCTGTTCCAAAGCTGCAGTATCAATTAAATCTTTGGGAAAAAACAAATGAAAAGCAGAATCATTACACATCAATGGTAAATTTGAGTACATTTTCTTGTCTCTCTTCCCGCAAAGATATTACAATTCTGAGTCCGAGTTTGCTCTTAATGTGGTGTTAGGGAAGTTATAGCCAGAGATGAGGGCACAAAACAGGATTCAGAAACGGAGCGGCAGTGCAGGCTTTCACTGGTTATACATGTACAGAACCCTGTCCTCTATCTACAGTACAGAAAAAAAAATATTGCCATGGTCATCCTGTACTCCTTCTTACATCTACTATGAAGACAAAGCAACCTATTAAACTACTTACTAGCTGGAGGAATTCTGGGAGGCAGAAGTTTATTTGTTGTTAACATGACATGAATACTCATATTCTTGGTAACAAACTACCTATGTGGATTTTGCAGGCACAGAATTTCAGCCCAAGTTTCTTAAAAATCCATGACATTACACATATAACATATTCGCTGACATTTAAAAAGGATAAATATCAAAAGGGAAAAACTAATAAGAGGTTGGAAGTCTAGATATATTAAGCTAAGCTGAACCATATAAAGCAGCTTCAGATTTTTTTATCAAGGGGAAAAATGTAAAATCACAGCTTTAGCAGCGTAGCTACAAAAACATACGAACAGTAAAAAAAGTAAAAATTAACAATTATAACCATACCTCAAGCAATAACTACTAAAATACAGATATCTATAAAGTCTGTGCTTTTGAGAAAGCAAAGATAAATCAAATTGAGTTTACTTAGTAAATATGGGAACACAGTAATGGTTTCACTGCCGTCTAATGTGAATCGAACCCATTCTTCAACTTCTTCCTCCACCCACCCCCAAATGGTTCAGATTAACTGCCCATATTGCGGCACATTCACTGAGGCTTTCACTGCAAACCGAATTCTGCTAAAGAGAGAGAAACACAACAGTGAAAGACTCAACAATTCACGTGCATGTATTCCTCAGAGGAACACATGGTAATGGTACGTAACAATTTTTGTACACATCTTTTTAATAAACTGATTTAAATTATACAAGTGCAGATCCATACGCAGACATTATTTTCAAGTGTTGTTCTGTTTAATGTGAAATCATTACAGGGTTTTACTTCTCTGTATTTTCTGATGTCTGAGAGCGTGCCCACAAGCAGTTTCCATAACTCCACAGCCAGGAAGCAGTGACATGTCCCCTCCGCACAAACTGCAAGCTCCCCCTTCTTCTTTTGGAAGAAAAAAAAAATAATTCTAAGATTTTTTTAAAAAAAATATTGTAAAACCATACCCCAAAAAGCTCCTTTTAAACAAAAATGTATACACCTAAATCTAGATCAACATCCTCAATTTATTCCAAGGCAGACAAAAAGTACACTAAAATAGCACTCATTGACTTCTGAATTTTGGTTAGGCATTTAATGAAGTTACTTTTAATAAAAACTTCACTTTAAGTAGAAGTAACAATTACTATGAAACCTGAGCAATTCGGGGTTTGTTAGAAGGCAAAAAAGGAGTAGGAAAACTACATTACTACGTGCCTGGCTACAGAGGAAAATAACCATTTGGAAATTCATGCAATATTGAGTGAAACAAATTGTGGATTTTATTCAATCTGATCGCCAATTAAAATAAATATCACATGTGGTTAAGCTTAGAAATTCACTTTATCCAAAATCATTGCAACATAGACCACAAGGGAAGATGCTAAGCATATTTTCAGTGAAGTTAATAGTTTTGTCAACAAAATACAATATTAACTGTGATGTTAATGTAAGCAGTATCTTCCAAAGTGCCTACAGGATTTAGGAAAGCAAAAAGACTTAAGACTCTATTTTGAATTGCATGTGGGAGCATCTTTTCTACATACTGTTTCTAACAGCAAATTGCCTTAGCTAACGGCAGTAACGCTATATAAATACAGTCTTGCTATTCACCAGGAGAGTGCAAAAAGGCTACAGTCACGCAAATATCAGCCACTCACTGGGAATTAAGATAAAGTCCTTAAAAATGGTTTTCTAAAGAGAAAACTTTTTGCTTCTTTATCTTTCTCAATGAACTCTACATTGTCTAAACTGTCAAATCCTGCCTATACTTCCTCTGCTTTCTAAGGTTTTGTGATTAGCTTTGGTTTTGGGTTAGAGGAGGTTGCCTTATGCCACATACTTTTTTACCACTCTTTGTCACAGTTTTTCTACCCCCTCTCCTCACTATCCTCCTCTTCCCACTACAAACTGTCCTTTGGTAAACTCAGTCTTTGATGGCTTCACATCTGCACGCTTTCTTTACCACATTTCACCTCTGAAACGTCCCTTGTCAATTCCAGCCACTATTCCACCATAAAATGTTCGGCAAACAAATAATACAATGTATTTGAGCCTTGGGACCAAATAAATGGCCGATGAGGTAAATACATCTTGAGTGGAGAATGAAAGAAAGAATTCAGTTTGACGGGGGAGCTGGACCACGTACTCCTTACCCAGTCACTCGTCCTGCACATCATAAGAGAAAGAGGAAATAGTTCAGAAGCATGGCCTTATAAAAACTAATTTACTGACAATATCCAGATGGTGAGTGGGGAGAGGAATAGCCTAGCTGCAAGAAAGTGTTTTTCTGCCTTGTACTCACGTTTTAAAATTTTAGATAAAAGCAACGTCCCCTGAGATGACTTGGCAGACTGTGTCCACAAGTTTGCCCTCTAAGGTAGCAAACGGCTTGAAGTCTTATAAAAATAGGCAAAATCTTTTTCCACCTTGATAATTAGGCTCTAAATTTTATTTAACAATATTACTCATACTCTTCATGACTAACACGCCACCTCTCTTTTGGAAGAAAAAAAGAACATCTTACTTAAGGGATTTTTTTTGAAGAAAAAATATTTCTAAGATTTTTTTTTTTTTAAACTCTGTTATCCAAGGGCAGACGTGAACATTTACAGACACCTGAGAAATGAGAATCTGCATTACCTTATCTTTTGTTCACCTTGGCCACTATATCAGGATATGCGGTTTAATGACACATTTCTAAGGAGACAACAATAGCTTTACAGCTTACTATACACTATGCTGCTAGGATGCATTTCTTAAATCATCAACAGAATGACCCTCTCTGGCTATATATTTAGTATATCTATCAGCAATTGGAAAAACTGTATTAATCAAACTACCAACAGCCAAGACGTCATTTTTCTTTGAAATGGATGGTCTACATTACAACACAAGATATATATTTACATGTACAAATAAATAAAATCTTGAATTAAAAATTATAATCACTGAAAATTATGTCACACATGTAGCGGTTTTAATAAATAGTTAAGTAGCATATTTTTTCCTCAATAATAAAATTTTCCCATGGAAGACAGGCAAGTCTGCAGCCTTGTGCACTTATAAAGGCAAGATATGTCATACAACTCAGTACCCGAACAGTTCATCCTCTTCTACCGACTCAGGCCTCAGCCTTAAGTCTCAAAAGACATACCAAATTTTCTGCCTTCAAATATTCTGCTACCTTATCAGTATTGGAAATTCACTCGATAAACCCATGCATCTCCAGCTGCAGCGGTTTCTGCTCAAGGGATTATTGTCCCAAGGTCTCCCCTACCCCTTTACCCTCCACCTGAAAATTACAGTTTATACAGCTTTTTTAGGGGGAACAATGAACCCACCACAATCAAGACTAGCTGGGTTTATTGATACTTTTTAAACACTACATATTTGTTCACACAACTAGCTAATGAAATATTTTTCTGCAGCAAGTTCTGTCCTTAAGACTAATTATAGACTTTTAATAAGCCAACATCCAACGCAAGTCCACTTCCAGCATTTCTAGCAGCGGGTTCTGGCTATTCTGTTTTCTGAAAGGAAATCACCACATCAGTATCTTTTAGCTGAACAGGCCCTACCTTTTTAGAAGTGTGTTTTTAATAAGATAAATTGCACAACTCCAGCAACCAGGTTAAAAATTCAGTAAGTAGCCAAGAGATGACATGAAATGAGACCAAGTGGTCTCTACTTAATGAAGTAGACTATCTACTGCAACTAAAGCAGCTTTCAATAACTGACATAACTTTACAGTACAAAGTACAAATAACTTTACAATACAAATATATACCTGCATTGGTGAATGAATAGAAAAAAAAAATAAAGACACTCAAAGGCATATTGTTTCTGTTTGTTCACATTTCCAAAATAATAATGCTTGAAATAATGATTATTAATATACAGGTTTCCACATGCTGCCATATTAACGATAAACTCCAAATCACATTGCCTGTAAGAGGAAAATATCTAATTTTCTTCCAATAAAAGTGCAGGTCTTCTACAGGAACATGTAAATGTAAAGCACATTTTAAAGCATATGTAAACAATTGCAATTTTTAATTTGAAAGTCATATATATAGAATACATATAAAACTATAGGCATAAATGATAAGTCATGCACACATGCATGAGAGAGTGTGTGCATGCAGCATAAAGTGCTGTGACTGAAGAAGCCTGACAACTGCTTTATCTGCAGCTGTTATTTTCCAATTTAAGGCTGACTGCAGAAACACCAGAAGATTTCAATGCAACTCCTGATGACAGCAAGCAAAAAAGATGTTTGGAACACAATCTGCTTTCTCTGCTCTTGGATATGTCTAACTACAGCTCAGCCTGTCTCCTGCTAGATGAAGCATGAACCTCAGGAAACACAGTTACAACGGGCTGCTCCTTCCACCAGGAAGTGACATTCACCAAAGCTTGGGAAAAAGCCCCACGCCAGCTTTCAGCTGCTGTTAGTTCCCATTCTAAAGTGGGAAAAACACATTAGGCTGTCCTGCTGGGTAAACATATTCACCTGTTTCTCCAGCTTTCTTTGTAAAATGCCCCTTTAACTCTGCAGGGTCACAGCTGCCAAACACGTAAGAAAATTGAAAAGGAGAAAAACAGACAGTTTGTTACCAACTGGAAATTTTAAGTGAAAAAAAGTAACACCTGTTTTTACCATTTGCAAAGATTATTATTCCTTGAGTATTTGGATTTTAAAACAGTGAATACCTGTATTTTCCAAAACAGGAAGAAACTACAGAGCCTGCTGATGGTATTATGCTTAGGGCTCCCTAGCATCTTTTGGAAATAAGATGATTACAGGAGCATTTTCAGAGCCACAAAAAAAACCCTCACTATCCAACAAGGTCAAAAATTTAATGTAAGCTCCTAAGATAAAAAAATTACAGGATCATCTCACATTCACTGAACTCTGCCTAGTTGGGTTAATGGCAGAGCAAAGCTTTGCCCCTGTGTTCAAGCCCAGGAAGTTATGGTAACACACAAAGGGTAAAGTTTAAATTAATCAAAGCATTTCTACGTCCTGTCTTCATATTCATCAGATCCCCAATGCGACAAAGCACTCCTGTTAGAAAATCCTATCAAATGTTTGCACTTATAGAAAGCATAATTTTCAGTATGCTTCAAAAAAATCTTTAATGCTGAAAAACAACAGTAATGCTCTCTTACACTGCTCCTAGAAAATGGTCAATTCCAACAGTGATGTTTTTATACAGGTTCATATTTGTCAGCTGTTATTGTATGAAATTCTTTCCAGCAAACAAAACGGTATTTTGCCCATCCTGCAAAAACAGGTGGACCAATGACATACAAAATACTCTCTTCTGGCATCTTCCCTCAGTAAATAACTACTTAATTTTTATACATCTTCCCTATATAATGAAAAAAAAAAATTATACACCCCAAACCACAGAAGTCACTTACATGAAAAGCTTTAAAAAGTCTGAAATAGACAGAAAGATTAACATAATCTGATTACCCACCTCCAAGCAAGTATTTCCAATTATTGCAGCTTGGATTATCAAATAATTCCTGTTAAGCATATCATCAGAAACATTATTAAAATTAATGGTTGCAGTTGTCATCTCTTGAATGCATAATATATATGGCATCATACATAAGACCGTAAGGAGACAACATGTAATGGATGATTTTTGAGAGTGGGAGATTATCAGCAACATCTGAATTCTAACATTACAATTTTTTCAGTCTCTTAGCATAGACACACTCAGGCAGAAATGATAAATAAAAAATTCAGAAGGGTTTTCAGTGTCTTTACTGTATTAGTGCTATTATTACTCACAATACCCAGAATATGTTTGTCACATTCCCCCAGAAAAGGTCCAGTCAGTGCTTCAAACATGTAAAATACCGCTTAAAGCAATTTCATAAACACAACCTGAAGCGGAGGAGCAAAAGCATGAGACACAACAAGCTGCCAAGATACCATTGCCTATTAACAACTCTCATTTTAGGCACATCAGTGTAATGTGATAAATATTTGGCAAGATCTTCACAGAATAAAACTGCTATTACTGAGACAAGAAAATCGTACTTCAACTGTCACGCACAGTTCACAGCAGAGTCTTTCCCCTCCCAGCTTTACTCTCAAATTCCTACAAAAATGCCTACAGCAATACATAAAAAGTTTCTAGCCATGCAAATCTATTTTGTATTTTTCTAAAATCTGGAATACTGTGATGAAGTCAGATTTTCAGCTTTTATTAAAAATATTTTAGCTCTTAGGATTACAAAGGAGAATGTGACAGAATGACCCAGAAACACTCAGCAGTCAGATAACAAATTAAAAAAAAAAGTATTCCTGTTTTAGTATAATTACTTTCATTGCTTGAGCAAGTAACAATAGAGAGAAGATGAATCATTTCAACGTGTGGTGTTGGCAATTCTGCTTTATGTGATATAAAAGAAATAAAGTTAGTGCAACAGTCACACAGAGGGACAGCATTTCATCTGACACTTAGCAAGCTGCAGTGGCAGCAGAGCCAGTGAAGGGCAGCTTTGGGGCCACCACTGCTGTCATTTGCTGGTGGCCAGCTCTATTGCCTTTGGGGTCCCTTCTCTTGAGGGAGCATCATGGCAGCTCAGAGAATTTAGCAAGCATGGAGCCACTAGAAGATAATACTCATGGGATTTTGGACACTGCCAGGAATGGCTGAGCTCCTCCAGTCTAAGCATAAGACCATAGTTTAATAAATACAGTATATGGAATAGAAATACCCTTCACCTCATGCTCGCTGGGTAGCTGCTATATGCAACACCATAGGATCTATGTAAAGAGATGGAGAAAATCAAAGGGATCTTGGAGCATCATGAACAAAAATAAATGCAGTTACTGGCTGCACTTAAACTGAAGGGAGTATTTGGCATGGCAGCACAACCAAACAGTGAGAGGTCCCTCACACATTATTGGTGAAAAAGTCATTCAGTAATGATTTTAAGAGGAATAAAATCATTAATTTGAAATTGTGCTGAGACTATAAAAGTAATTTAGGTAATTACCAGTTACATTCTTTAGATTATAAGATGATATCCAGCTGAGACAAGATTTATTCTCTTAAACATCATTTTCTTCTGGAAAGAGAGTATCCTGAGGAGGGTAGAGTTTTGTTGCAAGCATTGTATATGTTGTGAATAAATTTACTACAGAAAAAAAGAGAAACTAGTTTAACTCTTCAACCATCTGCTAGTGTGACCCTGCTAATTTAAGACTCAGTCAAGCAATTTTGATGAAAGCAGAAATTACATCAACTTCAGCAGGAATTCTGAAAATCAGTTGAACATAGTAGTCAGAAAATGCTTATTTATGTCTCGAAAACTCGCATTTATTCTTTGTTTATCCAGCGTTTCAGAACTAAACAGGGATGTTTTCTTCTCCTGTTGCTTCTGACAGATTAAGCAATTCCAGAATTGCCCAAAATTAATTTTGGCATGAAGGTAACTACCTTTGCACAATCTGTAAGACAAATGAAAAGGAAGAGAAAGGCACCCCCGAGTAATTTGTTTCTTGCCTTATCTACAAGAAACAGGTGTAATTTTTTAACAGGTTTGATAGGACAGCACAAGAGAGTGGCTCACCACTAGTCATTTAATAAATGTAAACATAAGAGAAATACTTTAAGTAATAAGTAAAGGGTAGGGAGAAAATTAGAAACTGATTAGCAAAACAAAACAACTTGACCTCCTGCTCAAACCCCCAAACAGTCCTTAGGTGAGTGTCACACATCCAAGCCACTCAGTAGCTTTAAGATCTGCAAGGAAGCAGCCAGGGAAAAGCTACTGGAGATGAACAGCCACCCAGGACCACGAGGCATCCTCATCCATGCCATAAATCCAAACAGGTGCCTGGAGTACAGATGTCCCGTCTATCACTGTCCCATTTAGCCCTGCTTCTGAGCTCAAACTGTCCAGCTCTCTCCAGGGCTGGTGTTACAGGCTGAAGTAAGTATATGATAAGGAATGTGGTTTTGTTTCTCTAACCATCTTGATATGATACTGCCTGCTAAGGATATGAGCAGCATCTCGTCTGTTTGAGTGTCTCTGGCCTTTGAAAAGGTACCAGAGCCTTGGCAGGCACCCTGCACTCAAGGTTAAGCAGCAGAGCAGCAGGGATGTCTGGCAGAGACACAGCGAGACGGACAGTAGGGATGACCAAAAGGCCCACCCCTTGTCTCCATTCTTGGGATAGGAAGATGGCAGAACAACAAAAAGCCACCAACAGGGACAAAGCTATACAGACGCAGGCCGGGCTCCCAGGATGTCACTACAGGATTATCAGACATACACTTCGCTGCGTTAGGTGGGATGTTATTTATGAACACTAAAAGTAGAAACCTGTCATCCCCAAGCCTGTCTTTCCTGTTTACCTCACCTCTCCCCTATCATCTTAAATCCCGCTATTCTCTCTCTTTTCTCAACTCAAGATTACTTTTGGTCGTCTTATCAGTCTCCTCCAGACTGATAGTTTCAAAAGCAGATATATCCTCGATGCGTGTGTCTGACAGGTTTGGCCTCACTTTTTATGACACCTGTGCTGACAGCATGTCACAACCACACATAGATACAACTGCATCAGAACGTGCCTAAGGACTCTGTAACCACAAAACGTTTTCTTACATTTATACAAAGATTTTCATAGTGACCTTTCTACTGGATATTTGTCATCAATCTAGCAAATCTGATACAGACAGAAAATGCTAGTGAGTCAGTCAGTACAGACAAAAGAGGTGGACAAAAGTCTTCATTTTCTTCAATAACTGACATGGAAATATCAGCAGAGTATTTTGAAAATTTCCATCAGCTTTCCCCCAGAGAAAAATAAGGGAAAACTGCTGTTTCCTGTTGCCCTCAAAATCAGTTGGAAATCAGAGTTAATCACATCAAAGCTCTTACAGATACGTTCTTGGACTCAGTGAAATGAGTCTTCCTTTCCGACGCTATGGCAAAATCCAGACTGTTAACGTCAAAACCCAGGAGACTGAAAAGCAGCTGAACAATCAACATCTGCTCAGATTTCAACTGCTGGAAGTTCCAGTGCTCATCCATCAAAATTCTGCCCTTATTTCAAATATAACAAGCACTTATTTAAGTTCAGCACCACCTGAAACACAAATGGTCTTAGGAAGAAGAAAACCAAACCAAACCAAACCTCACATAAAAATTACACTGAAGTAATTGAAGACTGATCTAAGAATTTAAGATATCAGTACGTGTATTTCATCAAAAAGTTATGAAAAGCATGGCTGTCCTAATTCAATGCAAAATTAATTCATTGCCCAGGAAGCTCACAAAACCATCAGCCAGACACAAGTCTATCAAGAAGCAGAGAAAAGGGAAAAAAAAAAATCTTTACCAAAAACCTCCTCGTGACTAAAATTTCTTCCAGAGAAAAGCAAGACACATTACCTGGAATAAAAAATTCCAAGGACTGTTGATATAAATTTTCTAGGGCTGCCAATCTTTGACACATTTAATATTATCAATAAGATACCGAAAAACAAAATGAAAATAAAGCCTTAAAGAAGAGCGCTACAAACAATCTATTAAAAGTAACATGATAAGAAGATAAGAATCTTAAATACATACACAAAGGTTATTATTAAATTTGCAAGATGGCATGCAAAATCCTACCTAGGTTTTATCAATACCATGTTAACTTTAAATTTCCATACTACAATGACACCATATCAACTGAATAGGATGTATGTGTTTTATTGATAATTTTCAAAGTTATTTACCTGAACACAGCTGATTCATTAAACTAAGTGGTTTTATTGTTTTATTTTGCTTTTTAAAATTAATAATGTCAATATTACTAAAGGCAGGAAAGGGAGGAAAAAGAATTCTGGTTTTCAGATCTATTGAACATCAAAGGCAGTTTAGCAATTGCACTATCAGGTACAAAATAAAATAAAATCCTCCTGAAATCCATAAAAATATAATGCATGTTGATAAAAGTAAATATGCTTAAATAGTTTAAAAGAAAATTTCAAAATAACATACAAAGGTTGTTTCTGTCCCTCGGTCTTTGTGTGTGCAAGCAAACACTTGAAAAATCATGTTTGCCCTAAACACAGATGCTGTTATACACCAAACATTCTCTATTTCTTTAAAAACAAACTTTTGTGCATTTATGCACCATGTTCCATCGTACACGTTGTGATAACGTAGTGCAGTCTGGGGCAGAATGAACAGGACTTCTACCGCTTATTTCCTTAGCAAGCAGTAACTCAAAAGCAGGCAACGCTCCCCAGTGCTCCACTGCATGAGTATAATACGCAGTAAGTAACACCTTGTCTTCTTTTTAAGTAATCTGTTTGAACTTAAGCTGTAGCCACATTTAAAAAGAGAATGAAGACATATTTGTTGTCTTTTTAAAATCATCAGTAATAAACTAATCCCTACAAATGTAAAAGGGAACAGCTAGTTATTAAAGGATTATCGTAGCACACGTCAGTGATAAAAATGTTGTTTTATTAAATCATATTCTTTATTAAACTATGATGCTACATGATCTGCAATTCAAACTTCATTTGCAAAAGTAGAGGGAAAAGGCTACAACTAGTATCACTAATAAAGTTTGAAATAACTCAGCTCTGGAAAGAAATACTTGTGAGAGCTATTCACAGCATTAGATCTTGAACGAAACCTGCCAGTAGGCACCAGGATACTGCAGGAGGAACTCGCTTTTCACCTGCTGAAAGTGCTGGCAGTGGGAGTCTCAGCAGGCAGCCCAACATCAACAGCCTTGCACAGCCAATGCAACAGCCTATATTCAGGCATCTTCCTCTGAGCAACCAATCTTCTTATTGGTTATGTATTTTACTTTCTTCCCAGGTTATGATAGGAAGCCAAAAGTTTTCTCTTCAAGGTGCTACTGGCCCAGAAAATGTCACAACCACCACCACAAGAGTGTATGGTCTTCCCCCTCTCCATCCAACTAAACTCTTTTATGCAGAATTATCACAAAAGTGCTGGATAAAAGCTCTTGTTGCTGGGGTTTGTTATATTTTTAAATAAAAATATTGTGAAGGCAAAATCTAGGAAGGATGCATTTAGATGGTTAATGAAAATACATATTTGCCTTATAGAAAATTTTTTTGTTTGCAGAAGAGTCAGAAACACTTTACCTCAAGGCATGATACAACTATTAACAGAGACATAATTATTGACTGTGAATTCTTACAGTATGCGCTGATGCATTTGGCATTGGCACGGAACAGCAGACAGTAAACTAACTCAATTACATGCCTGATCTGTGAAATCTATTGATCTTCAGAAGTGGGGCTTCACTTGCATAGTCTTAGCTGTGAAAGTTAAGATGCTGAAAATGTCTACTGTTTATCTTCTTGCTTTTTGTTGCTTTTTGTTTTCAATTAATTAACAGTGTTATGGGTTGCTAAACTGGAGTCCACACTTTTTTTTATTATTATTATTGGGCATGGTTAAATTATGAAATATGAGTTTCAACTTTTATCATTAATTTTGTGCTGTCTTCATTAATCATATAAAAAGTATGTATTTTAAAAGTGTTTGATACTGACATAATTTAACCTTGTATTATATTTTAAGCTTTAAGGTTCTTACACAATCTTTGTTTGAAATCAGAACACTAACTGAGAAACGATTTTAAAATTGGCTTCAGGAAAGCTTGCTTTGCTACCTCACTCTCAGAACCAACCTTCCATAACTGAGACAGAAATTACAGGTTTAATAAGTAGTACTTCCATGTTTCTTTTAGACATAATACCAAGATAATTGCTCATTGGGCAGAATTTACCATGTTACCCAATATATTGTTACTGTTGGAAATACAAGTTCTCATTTTCTCAAATGGAATTTTTTGCATCATGAATGTGATATAAGTATGAAGTGTTATGACTATATAACCAGGACAAAAATATTGCTAGTATCTGGAAAACTTCCTTTTTCTTCACTAGGCCTTATTTTTTGTCATAGACCACTGCAATCAAGATGTCTGCCATGACATGTTATAGCCACTGCATTTCTTAATGCTGACAATAGGAGGTTTCTTTCCTATTTGAAGCAGCAGCATTACAGTTCATCTTTATAGATTTTATAAGGATGTTGACTTCAGTTTAATGAGCATCAGAGAGCATCTGGCAATTATACCCCTGAGGGAGGCTAACTGATAAATTAGTAGACCCACTGCAGCAAGGCCAGCAAAATCTAGTCCTTAAAAACAGCTCTCAAATAATCTCTAGCATACTTGAAAATTTACAGAGAAGCGACTCCTACTTTATTCTGAAAAGTGTTAGTAAGACAGTAAGTGCCATCCTATAAGAAAAACAAACCCTGCTCAGTTGCACAGCTCCTCACATCAGCAGAGACAAATGTCCAGCAGGAAAGTCAGAATCACAAGTAATAATAAAATATATTCACATAAAGTATGAAGTTCATGAAGTATCTCTGATAATATTCTAAGTCTTTAATTTCTTGATTGCAGTGAAGAAGCAAAGATCAAAGCAATGCAATAAGCAAACTGAAGAATGGCCCCACAGACCAACTGCTACAGATTCATATACTCATAGGTTCATCCGGGGAAATACAGCACTACAGCTAAGAGCTGCCCAACAAAGAGAGCAGATGGCATGGGAATTCACACAGTTACACAATCAAGGGAAAAATGTTCCATGGAAGATGTAAAAAATGACCCAAGTTCTTGACCAGGGTTAACTGATGCAGTAATATGAGGGCAACTATGAAGGATCTAAAACTAAAAATTGACCGAGTGCACTGTAGAACTACAGTTCAAAGACAACATGCTCAACAAATAAAAAGGAGAATAAAACTAAACAGACCTTTTCATATAGTAGCAGTAAAACTAGAGGGCAGAAAACGACGCTAAACCGCTTAAGCTTGTTGCATCAACAAACCATATCAGGAAGCTACAAAATATGTGTCTCATGGTGACCATTCCCATGCAACAAATTGCAAAATAATAAAGCGCTTGCATTGAAGTCAAGTTGACCCTACATAATGACTCACCCTGGGAAACTCAGGCACTGGCGGTGTGCGAAGGAGGAAACGATTACAAGAGGAATGCAATGCCACTAGAAAGCAGAACAATGTACAGGCATCGCAGCAGAAAAGTAAAGAACCACAGAGGGCTTGGAGCACTGGTTGGTTAGTAAAGCAAGTAAAGAAAACATCTTAACTAAATAAAAGCATCACCCCAAAAGACAAGGAGCATTCCATTACTTGAGTGATTGTCAAGCGCAGACAGCAGCTCATTGTGTTCATCAGGCAACAAGTGTAGCCTAAAATATAAATGTAAGCTAAGGACAAAAGCAAGCTAAAAGCACAGAAGTCTGGATAGCAAAATAAGATGATCACCTGTTTACAATTTCACTTTCCTCTTGGCGTTCTGAGCACTTACAATCTTCATGAATAGAAAAGCTTATGCATTTGAAAAATACTAACACATTCTAAGTAACTTCAGACAAAGGATTCAGACATTCAAATAAAGAACACTCATCTTTAGTAAGATATGATTAAATGTTGTGTTTTAAAGAATAAAAAGAACCAATTTCTTATGCTGAATAAACACAGATAATCTTAAAAAATTGTTCTTATTACCGACTCCAGATTTAGTCTGTGCGGAATAAGACACAAGGAGAATTTTATGCAACTTACATTCTTAGCATGGGTCTTTTCCTTATATTTGGTACCACTTACTCAATTTTTTTTCATATTTTTCAATTGCAGTGTAAGACAAAAAAAAAGTAAAAAAAACCCAACCGTGTCCTATATGGTGCAAAGATTTCTAAGCACATTTAATGGGGCTCCTATAGACCTAAGGGAGATTTTACAAGTGCCTGGAGTTTCTTCTTAGCCACATTAGAAACTTGGTTCGTCTACAAAATTTTTAAATGTTACTACTGCAAACATAAGCTTTGAAAAAATGTTAAAACATTACTGTGCATTAGACTAGACTTGAGAAATCTCACAAGATGCTCATTTCCACTCGTGCAGATGTCCAAATACAAAGCTTCAAGATGAAGACTCAGTATTTACTGTAAACAAATCAAGAAGTAACAATTTGTTCCTATTTCAATGAAAGATGGTTCTTACAAAATTGGATGCTAATCCCTGATATCAAGGGCAATTGAATTAAAATTTCCAGAATTATTCTATTAATAGAGTTTAAATCTCTCCGTAGGGATTCAAATATTTGTTCTATAATACCTCTGTAAATATATAAATTCCCGGCATCTCAGCTGTCTTATTCCTTCCAGTAATACTGTGTCTGAAAGTGATTCAGGGACTTTAAGAAATGAACACACAACACCAAAAATCCAAAAACCAAACCAAAGCAAAACCTAATACCCGAGATAAACAGAGCTAAGGTGCTTCCCTTCCACTAGTACAAAATTTATTTATGAGGGGCTCCAGGGTACAGTTGGAAGCATATTTTGGCAGCAATCACAACTGCAATGGAACTGGTACTCTAAAGAAACAAAACATTTTTCATTCAGTCTCTTTGTTCTTCTTTAACCTTCAAGCTGCTTAAAAAAAAATCCAAGATAATTTTTATTCTGCATATTGCATAGCATCAAAATAGCACATCTCCAAAGCTGAGAAAACATATGCTGTCAGCAAAGAACAAAATGATCTCTTTGATTCTAATACCTGTGATAGTAGCATGATAATAACTATGTGTGACAACTTCTCCCTACTCTCAAAATAATTATGGCTCTCTAGAATTCAACATCTGCGTTACCAGATGTTACTGTCAACCATGTAAGCAGAAGCTCTGCAGAAACCTGGCCTGCCTCCAGAGTTTTTGTCTCAATACCTCAGCAGATGCAGGTGGTTTTCCGTAGTCCAATATTTAGAGCAGCAAGCCATGCAAATCCACTTATGTAAACAAGAAAAAGGCATCAGCAAATAATGCATCATACCCAAACAGGTTCAGCATAGCCTGAGACTGACATTCCTGCCAACCTGTTGAGAATTCAAATCAGTTTTAGCATGTCTGACACAAAAAATGTAATGTCACGACATGTTTCCGAAAACACATTTCCATTACATTGTTTTAATCTCAATATTCTTTCATACATAGACAAAACACGTGCCAGCTCAATGACACATGAGCTATTAAAAAACAGGCATGTGCAGCAGAATTTTAAAATATTACATCAAAACCACAAACTATTCACTCTGAAGACATACCTTGCAACTCCTTGTCTGAATAGGATGATTTACACACAGCACAGCTTTTATGCTATCTATACACCTCTAAACTGCTGCAATCTGAAATCAAATTAGCTTCAACAGAGAAGCAATCCAAAGTCTAGCTGAACTTTCTAAGTGAAAATAAACATATTTAAAATGCAATTAACTGTAGCCAAAGTGTAACAATCTTATAAAACCATGCCTGAAGCACTTCTGATGCAGAACCTTTTTGATGTCAAAATCCTCAACTCTTAAACCAACAGGTTTAATACAAAACCAAATAAGAAAAACAAGTCTCTTTCTAATAATGACTCTTTCACCATTTTGTTCCCACAACCAGCCAGAGATGAGCCTGCCCTGTCCTATTTGGCGACATTTTACTTCGTTTCTCAGGTCAGCCTGGGACATGCCTTTCCCAGAAGGGGCACTTAAGCTCTTTGGAGGACAACTGCAGCTGTTGCAGCATCTCTCCAAGACCCAGCACAACTCTCCTGCCATTTAAGGGAGAGATAACTGGTTGAAAGGTCCAACTCCTCTCCTCCTTCTCAGTAACACACTGTGGATCCCAAAGGGTGCAAAACTGTTCTGGGAACCACTTGACTAACACACTGAAAGGCACACAGGACGTCACTGCTACGTATGCAGGAGGGCTTTCCTAATAGTTGCTGCAAAGCACTAGACATAATTAGCAAATGAGGTGTAATATGTTTATGTCATTTATTTATAAATTAAGGAGGTGTGTGCAGGGGGCTTAACTTAGATGCGAAATACTAACAAGATGATCTAACTAACTTAGATCTTAGCAGACCTGTGCTGCTGCAAAGGTAAAGTAAAGCAGGTTTGGTCCATCCAGTATATGGTACTTGGACACGAATCTCTAAAGGGTAGTGAATGTGTATCAGCCTAAGTGTTCAGATACATAATTAAGTCAGAAATCATTAGGGTCTTTATGACTGAAGGACTCTAGCTCTACAATACTAAAAGTCAAGGTTTCTACCATAAAAATTCTTTTTCATGCACATAAAAATTAGCTGTCAGAATTATTTTCAGGTTCAAACGAGTCTTAGAAGCTCTTCACCTTCAAGCAAATTAAACTGAAGTGCCCAATCATTTTTAAATGGCATAAGTAGTAAGTTTTAGGGCTTTTGCAGTCTCTGATAGAATTCTGACTATTCAGCCTTTGACTTGAACTTCAACAATTAATGTTTCATTAGCAGCCATATCTTCACCCTCCCTCCAATTTTGTGCTTACAATTTTCTCATTTTAAACAATACGGATAAGTGTACATTGAAAATTTAAACAGCATAAGCTACACTTGCAAGCCTTAATTTTAGGAAAACAAAAGCAGTGTTACACTGGTTATTGGCATTTTCGTGGCTCAAACAGCAGAATTTGAGTTTAAGACTCCAGTACTCTAGCCACTGTATACACAACTAATGAAAGCATTCACCATCCCAAAGAGGTTTCCAGCCTACAGACCTGACAAAACAGATTCTTAAAATCCATACTTCCTCTGTATTAGTCCTTTTGGTCCTTCTATGCAAAGTAGTATTTCTTTTAAAGGATTTCAAAGAGCAAGTGCATATAAATGTTATAAGCAACATGACTTCATCTTCCTGGGATCTGTTCAAAATTATGTATAACTATAGCTCTATAGCTGGGGTTTTTTTATGTAAAAGAATAAATGTCAGTATATTCCTTCATACTGCCCAGGTGTGCTAAGACAAACTACACATCTCACCTAACAAACAGCAAACATCAAAATGGACACACTTTTAACCATAAATCATTAAAATTTAAATTAAAGACTCTGAACTTAGTTACACAATTTTAAGTTCAGAACAACTCTGAGAAATTCAAGAAAATAAGTTCATACTAGACAATCTGATATTGGAATCGAACAAATGTTTAAATCTCCTTTGAAGGAGGGCTATGTTAAATTCATGCTACCTAGTCATATATTTAGACAGTCTCAAAGGTGGCTGTAAACTGGGAGGGTAAGGGGCACCTTTCAGTAACAAAACCAAGGGAAAATATTTCAGGAGTACTTAAGAAGAATAAAATTTGCCGTAGTTCATCACACAGCTTTCTACTTCTCTCAGAATCACAGCTCCATTTTCATGATCTTCAGTATATTGCCTAAAATTATATTTATAGCTCATTTTAATTCGTAATTCATCTTTATTACGTTTTTTAAGTCCTTTCTATCTGTAACTGGAACCATAGTAATTTAAAACTCAGCCATGGCTGAATCCATATATAGTAGACTACTCCCTGGTCAAATCTGATGATACAGTAAGATGAGAAAAATTCTATGCGATATTCATGGAAAAAGGAATTTAAAATAAAATATTTGATTATTTCTTTAAAGAAGGGTCCAAGCAGCATGAACTCATACCTTTCTGATTCCCAGAGCATAATAATGCTCGTGTAACAATTCATGCCTGTCTTTTGTCTAGTTTTGTTCTTTTTTTTTTAAAAAAAAAAAGACAAATCAAGGTAGTTAATCTGATGAAATCAAAACATTATCATAGAACACTCATTCTGAAAGGAATGCAAGCAGGATACAATTAAGGAGCTTTTTGTCTTCAACCAATCTCCATTATCCCTAAATAAGTAAGCCTCCTCTGAAAATCCAGATTTTCTACTATAGAGATAACTCTTGTGATGCTGTACATAAACACGTCTGAATGGTAAAACATATTTTCAGTAGGTCTGTGATTATTCTGCTAATCAGGAAAAGCAACTGAAAATTTTGTTACATTGGCTTCAAGATCAAGTAAGGACTTCTCCACAGAGCTTTCCTCCATTAGATATAATCAGAGCCATATAATTACCTGTAAGCGAATACTCACTTTAATTTTCCCTATCAAATAGAATACGGTCTGTCTCAAAGTTAGTGCTAGTTTTATGAGCTCAAATAATACTGCAAGTAAAAATAATTTGATTTTACTATGGTTTCTCAAATATTCCCATGGCAGTTTAAATACTGTCTCAAAAATATGCTAACGGAGATAGATTATCTCCCTCTTAGCTATAACAATAATAAAAAGATCTCAAATACATTCTAATATTTCCATGACTTGAAATATCGGTAGGGGCAAGGAAAAATAAAGGCTTTTCTGGTAAACTTTAAAAGCATTTGCAATTGAAAGAGAAGCTAATACATTGTTTACAATATAAAAACCAGCATAAAGACGTATCTTCTAGCCAGAGGTGCATCTAGAAAAGAACACTACATTTGCCATTACTACCATCTATTTAAAGGATTACAGACATATAGTACTATGATATGTTTAGTTGCTTCTGCAATAGCTGAATTCTCACTAAGGTCACGCTTTTTCCTTGAAGTTATCTTTTTACTATTTTTATGAGGCACTATTAACCTGCTGTATGTACAGCATAAGAAACCTGCTTATGTACAGCATAAGAAATTATGAAACTACTTGTGTACAACTACAGTAAGCCCTATGACAATTACCAGTATCATTCTCTGTGTACAATTACTTTCCGATCATTTTAGAAAAAGTAACAACTTTTCCTTTGGGGTAATCTATCTTGAGTTATTGCTAGAATATCACTACTTTCATTCCAAAGTCACTGTCATGATGGCACATTACAAATACTTAAGACTCATCTTTAGATAAATCTGCTTTCTATCCCGGCTGAAATGAGAATCACATAATATAATGTAGCCTGCAAACAGTGTTCAACGTACAATAAATGAAAGGAGTTAAGATGTCGTTATGCACCAAAGATGCAGTACATAAGCTAAACTTAAACTTAATTCTTTTTGGGTAGACTGTATGAATCAGTAACCGCATTTCAAGCACAAACATCCTTCAGGAGGCCAAATAATTTCTGAGTAACTTTGTAAAGAAACTTATCATCGTATGCTAAAAGCTGTTGTAGAAATGCCAGATGCTCTTCAACAGGACCAAATCTCAGAGAGTCCACTGTTTTAGAGAAACCAAACACACTTGAATGAAAACAGCTCAGATGAAGACCCTCAGAAGTCAGAACACCCTGGTGACATCGTGCCCTTTCCTGGGAGCAGCGTGCCCAGCTCAGCCAGGAAGGACCCAGGGATTTCTCTGAGATGATTCAGGAAAGGGAACCAAGGAAAGGCAGCCAGCAAAAAAATGTTTAGATTCAGCACAAGTAGGCAGTCCTGCTAGAAAAAATTTGACACACCGCCCCATATAACCTGGGGAACAACCAGTATTGAAGATGCCAGGGAGGCAGTGTGCCCAGATGGGGCAGGGACGAGCCTGCCGCAAACCAAACTTGTGGGCGCTGCACTGCAGCCAAAGCAGAGCACGCTTGTACAGACTAGACCTGTTACACTCTGTATTTAGCAAGCACCTTTCTCTGCACCTCACTAGGCCATCAGGACCACTTCTCATGCACTTGCAAGACACCACCATAATCCTCCTCCCATCTGTGTCCCTGTACCCCACCTGTGCCTGGACCAGGAGGAGAAGGGCCGTGGCACCACTCGCTCCCTGCCAGCAGCCAGTACACCTCCTCCACAGAGGAGCAAACCCATGGCAGCACATGGCCTCCACGCACCAGGCAGCAGGAGTTTGAATCCTCAGCCTCAGAGGACAGCCCTGCCATCCAGGGCACCACAGGGCTTCTCTGGTGGGGCCCCACAGCCTCCTCAGCAAGGCAGGGACAGCACTAGGCAGGACTGTCTCTGAAGAGCTTCTCACTTACCTGAGGCCACAATTTGGTAAGGGATAATTTGATCTTTAATGTCAGCTTTAATTACATTAACTAAGGGGAAGGAATTCAATCCTACTGCCAGCGTTTAATCCTGGGTATGACTCATCCTGATCCGATTAACTGTTTCCCAAACAGCAAGACCTTCTTAACTTCAAGACATACTAAGTCAGGAGAAAATGAGAGAGACTGAAGAGAGACCTAAACCTCTGCAAGCCTTGCTCTTCCTTGGGGAGTTGATGATCATTGCTGCTGCTGCCATCTGTACACAATCCCTGCAACGGCCACGCTGGCAAAACTGTAAAAAGAGTTAGATTAATCCAGCCAGGATGTGACGCAAGCATGTAAAACCAATTTCCAAATCCATAAGACTAAAGTAGGATTTAATTTATTTAGCTTTGTATTTCTAAAATAATACTAAATTATTCTTGTTTTAACAGTGTCTGTTTTTAAAAAAAAAGAAAGTTTTGCCAGTGGAGAGCTGAAAATCCCAGATAATGACTGACCGCCTTGCAGTTGCTATAAACAGCTCCACATGTCTTCCAGCAGCCCCACGACAGCACCCAGCTCTGCCTCGGCTCCCAAAGCCCAAATCCTCTCTTCTGGTTTGGTTTGTTAATCAAAAGCAAACATTAATATCAAGCCCGCTCAAGGCATCCTTGCAAAAATAGCTCAATAATAAAGGAAAAGAAACCATAACTCCAGAAATGTAGGATTTTAACACTACTCTTCTTGATCAGATGAAATTATCATTGCCTGTTTTAGAAGTCATTTGGGAAAGAATTGCAGAATCCGATCCCATCTGACCATAACTGAGGCAGAGGCCACCCATGCAGGCTTGAGCCTTTGAAGTGTATTTTAAGAACTGCTTTCTTCTCTGCCAGAAACCTACATGAAGGCAGTGGGATGATTATGAGAACAGGGCCACATTCCCACCAGGACAACCAACTGGAGTGCAATCTCTTCAATCTGCTTTTAAGATTGTTCTTAATTTATTTGACCTACAATGTCACAAGACTGGGCATATGGTGCATTAACGTAGCCACTTACATTTAAAGACTTTTTACAAGTGTTGTAGAAGACGTAAAAATCACCTCTTCTGTTCCTCCAGCTGTCTTCTGCTCTGGGTACTCAGAGGTATGGACACCAAAACACGTGAGCTACATGCCAACTCGCAGTTCATAGATGCCAACTTTAATTTTAAAATGTGGTCAAAAATTCAGAGTTAACTTTCTTATTTGAAAATAAAAAAATCTAGTTAAAAAAATCCTATTCCTTTGAGGAATTAAAAAAAGGAGGGCCATAGGCTGGATCTAAACCTGAAAGCATGGAATTTTCATATCGTCTTTGCACCATGATTTGGAAAAAGGAAAAACAATCCTGCCTTCTGAAGGACCCATTACACATCCAAAGTTCTATTGGTTTTCGAACTTGCACTTCAAGATCTTTCCAGTACAAGTAAAAAATTTGACTGAGCACAGTATGCTTCAATAACACCTTTGCAAAGTCTGATATTGGAAAAAACATTAGAAAGAAAACACTAAATCATCTCACCTTGTCTCGTCTATGTCCCACACGTATTTTCCCTCGTGCTGAACACTATAACAACAGCTTGGTTAAAGAACATCCAACCACATAACAAGGTCATAATGAAATTTGTTCCACCTCATTTGCGCCGTACTTTTTAATTTTTGTTAGCCATTGGTTCCTGTTGTATTTTCTTCCTACACCAGACTAAGCAGCCCAGGTAGCTATTTTCATGTGAAAATATTTCTGCACTGTGATCAACTACTTAATTTTTTTATTTTATATAATACTTATTTCAATATGAATGAGATAAGCTCTCCAACCTATATTTATTTCTCATAAAATGCTAAACAAGTGACTTTTTTAGGAGTTGAGGCCCATCCTTCTGTGCAGAACTGTGTCCTTGATAATCCTCTGGGCATTTATAACACAGGCATTATAGTATTTTGAGATCGTATAGTTTCAAAGGACCTATGAATACAAGAAATATTCCTGGCCCTGGGATTAGAATGGCAATCAGGTTTAGCCACGACCAGAGGGAGGAGTGGTACTGAGCACTAGAGTACACGACAGTTTTGAGAAGTGTAGTCTAAATGACAAAACTTCAGCTACTACGCGGAATTAGATCTATGTATTCACAGGAGCACAAACTCCCATACGTAAACAAATAGACAGTTATAAACACATGTATCTGCCTATGGGAAACAGTCTTCACAAAACTTATTTCTTTTTTTTCTAACAATTTCCACGACAACAAAAGGAATACCTGTATTAACTTCCAAAATAAAATTTTATCTATCTTTTACCACATAATTTAGAAACAAAATGTCCCACAGGGTCTGTGCTAGGACTTTGAGGAACTATGTAGAGTTAACTTTTTTTCATCACAAAGTTTAATTTTCGTACATAGTTTCTAGAAATATTAGCAAAGAAAAACAAGCATGATAATACAGAATTTGCTCTGCTAGCAACACACCAGCAGGTTCCATTTGCCTTGCACTAAGCATGTCATGAATAATTCAGTTTCTTGCTTTGTTCCCCAGAATAGTTGACAGGGAATGGAAACTTTATTCATGACCGTATGGTCTTTTTCTAAGCTTGTCTATTTATTTAATAATGCACATCACAGGGCTCATCACCTAGGTTGGCATTTATTAAAAATAAAAGCATTCAATAACTGTTTACTAACAAATGGCCATGAAACAGGCAACTTCCCAGAGCTACCACCTTTTGCTTGCAAATAGCACTCAGACAGCTATTTAAATAATTAAATGGTCTCAATCTGCACTGCAATCGCATTGGCTCATGTAGACTTCGACAGGAAACAGATTCCAGAACCACTGGGAACATGTTACTGCCTCAGCCACAATAATAACTGTAAATATGAGAGCTCTCTGCTGAATCACAGCTGCCCTGCTGAAACAAAGAAAACAATTTCCATCAAAGGCATACTGACATTTTCATTGACTCCTTATTCATTCTTCACTATCAGTCTTTCTTCCCACTGTCTCCCTTCTTCATGCTTCAGAGAACTCCTGAGCTTCTCCAGTGTGTATGCTCCAGTTCGCCACTTGAACAGAAGTAAAACACCTTATTGCACAGAGCGTATCACAAGTATTGGATAGTTGAGTCAAGGTCACATAAATGAAAGCTCTGGTCATTTGGTCAATTCTGTATTATACAGGAGGATAACTGCATCAGTCTTAAGCTATCCCCTAACATCCAAAGGAAAGATATCCTAAGTTATCTCCTTTCTCAAGACCCAGATCTCAGCAAAAATACTACGATTCGCACAAAAGCCTCTCTGAAGAGCTTTTTGAAATTTGCTGGAGAGATCTTTGATGGGGTCCTAACCCCCACAGCAACAGTGACCTTTTCCTTTAAGACTCAAACAACCCACTTAATAAGCGTGTTGGTTAATGAAGCTTGAGCCGCCGTTAAAAAAGGTAAAATGAGCAAAACCCTCAAACGTTATCTGCTCACTGACAGACCTGAAGACTACTACAGGGACTAAGCTTTTATGATTCTGATAGCACTGGTACAAGGCAGTCTCTCTGAAGCTATATGAAAAAAGGAAAACATCACAACAGCTGAAAAGATTAAAGTTGTTGAATTTTATTAATTCTGTAAAGTAACCAACTTTCACAAAAGCTAAACAAAGACATTAAGCTGGTTGAGAAACACAGATTGCTTTAGCAGGAAAATTCAACACACACACAAAATTACTTAATTAGGAATAAAAATCCTGAAGCTTCCAGGAAAAAAGATTTCCAAACACTTTTACTTTTGAGCCAATGGAACAATTTGATAAAGACATTTCACTTGACTTTTTAATTTTTACATTTTAGCAAAATAAAAATAACGGCTAGAGAAAATTCCAACCTTTTCACCTTTGAACAAATACTTATAAAATAAGGAGAGTGTGAGTCTGTATTTTAACTTGGACAGGAACTAGTTCATCAGGAAATCATACGTATGTAAATTTATGTCAATGACATATGTCTAAGGTAAACATCAGCTTACAGGAATGATGAGACTTCTTGCACATTTAAAGATTAACCACTACTGAGACTGAGAAAAAACATACATCAGACCTCTTGCACTATTTAACTTCTTGTCCATAAATAGTACTCCAGAAATTAAAAAAAAGCCAAGTAGCTTGTTTAATTTTGAAAAGTCTTACACCATACAAGTTCCAATATTACTAGAAAAAGACACAACTTTTCAATATATTTCATATCTGTTTCAGTGTGGTAGCTACTACACCTCAGAAACTCATCAGCTTTCAAAGAGAATTGAACTGAGAATAGAAGCCCCTCAATGCAAGACTGCTGTGGAAGACTATTATTAAAATTGATTATTATTCAGACAATATCAATTTCATTATCCTTGATCGATCCCTCACAATGCTCCTTTGCACCCTTCAGTTATGAATGCTGCATGAACAGTAACTTAATACTGCGCAACAAATTGCGGTCCTGCTGCTCTCAGTAAAATTGGTAACAGTCTAACTTATTAGCAGGCTTCTAGTAAATAGCTGTCATAGGTGCTGACTGTAGGGAATTGGATGGCAAAGCACCACCAAAGAGGGCTGAGAAAACTCTTTCCCCTTGAGGCTTTGTTAATTTGATTTATGTGTACAGGCAGGAAACTAATTGCTAATTGTTGCAGTGCATCCCATGGAACCGCAGTGCTCCACTCAAATGCCGTATCTCAAGAGCACAAATAGACTTCAGTTTTACAGTCTGCTGATGAGAGATGCATCCTAAACAGGAATTTCTGAGTGTTTGGTGCTTAAGAAATTTTACAAGAGAACTCTACAATGCCCTGTTGCGCCATCTCCTTGGAGAAAACGATCACCCCCTAAGCACACTGTATCGCTGAGAAGTTGAGGGCCAAAACAGTTACCTCAGCAGGAGCAAACTCTCACAGTTTGCTTAGGCAATTAGTAGATAGTCAGCATATCTACTGCCACTAATTAAATTTCTAAGGGGTTTCGCCCTGGAAGTTTGTTTCTCAGTATCTTTGTAAGTACATGCCTGGGACCACTTGCCAAAATTGCTGATTCTCCTTGTTTTAGTTGCAAGGAACGGACAGTGAAGGACAACCTTATCCGCTTTCCATATCCTCTGGTATTTCCCCATTGGAAGCAATTGGCCTAAAATGAGAACCGGTCGTCATCTTGCGAGCTTTTTTACCTTCACAGCCTTTCTGTTAGAAGAAATATGGTTTGGTTACATCTATAAAACTGATGGATGGCAACATAAATAAGTATTTTGCCTCTAAATGCTGCCTTTTAGCCAGCGTTAGTGTCAGAATCACTCAGACACGTCTAGTCAAGTATTGCTTTTTCTCAGGTAAAGTCAAATACAGAGCCTACCACTCACCAAAAGTTTTTTAACAGGTATGGCTTTTAAAAATCCATAAATGATTTACCATCTGTTCCAGTTTGTCATGCTAAAACAGAAATGATCCCCTCAAAGCCTGATCTTTCCAAACAGCTCTAAACATCTACAGGCAAAGGGGAGAGCAAGATGTCCTGGGGGCAGGAAGACTCAAGGTATCATCAGTCTCTCCCTGACCCCTATCTTAGCCTCAGCAGGCAAGATTGAAGTATGCTAGACCTTTAAAAGGCAAATTACTCCCTCACCCATGCTGGCCCAGCTCATTTCAGGGTCTGCAAGTAAAAAGTAATCCTTGTCACCACTCAGAATTGCTGTTCTAATTGGAACTAAATCGCCCAATGCTTTTCAGGTGTCATGGTAAAGAGGTAGATAGCTAATGGCCATGGAAATTGGTTCTCTCCCTAAACCCTAACACTCCTGCTATGAAGAATTTGAAACAATTTCGGCAAGGTAATCTCTAATTTTAAAAGAAGCAACATTATGCAATCCAAAAATAAGTGATCAGGTATCAAAACACAGTGTTCCTTTTCCTTAGAAAACGTGAGCCACTGTGCCAACGTGCAGATGTTGTATAGGAAAGCACTCCAGCAGGAGAAGGGCAGGTGTCATGTCCTGTTCCACTTAATGCAGAACAGGACTGTGACCTTCAGTCTCCCGCATCTCATGGAATCTCTCTGCAGTAGTGAGCTGTCCCTCATCTTCCTCTCCCAAATTTCTATCCTAAGCATTGAAACACGCACTGTACCCCCCAAAAATGCAAATTTATGGGAAAAAAACCCACAGCAACAAAACAAAGCTTCAAAAATTCCTAAATAACTCATCTATGCATGTTTTTATTCCTCAGAATACATATTCTGAAATGATACACTTAACAATAAAATACTCAAAAGCATCATTCTCAGTTTTCACTTCGAAAACGTATGATGTGCAGCTCAGGACACCACAAAAAGCATTTTTCTGCTTCTCTTCTTTTGAGAAAAGGTCCTAGATGTTTGGCAAGCTCTCTTTTATTTTCTTATATCTCAAAGGCAAAATAAAATACTTTCTTTTCTTTTATTGAGCTTCTGAACTGGTAAGTTGGCCTGATTGTGATTTTCTTTGTAACAAAACTGTACGTTGTTTTTGAGAAAGGTGCAATAAGACAGAAGCCATCCTTGTGGCTTGTGACAGATAAGCAAATTTATCAAGGGACTCATTACTTATTATGCCAATGTGCATATGCAGCTTACTGGATCTAATTCATTACTATATCACTGGGTATTGCTTCGAAAAATTATTTTAAGGCAATATCAGGTACTACATTTACAAAGGACACACTTATAATACAAAAATCAGACTTTACTGTAAATGATTTCCCAAATCAAACATCTAAAAAGCAATATATTTTTATGGTTACCATTAAAAAAATAATCAACCGAGAAGAAAAATTGTTCTCATTGAACCACATGATGGACTTGAGACATGTCCTTAAAAATGTTAAGTAAACCATAAGCTAAAACATTTCTTCAAAAATGAAAGGGAATTTTATAAGCCTATGCTTTTACTGACCCTAACATGAATAAACTTAAACCTCTTTGTCAAGCATTACAGCAATAAAATGCTTCCTTCTTTTACCCACAGAAAAGCAAAGGAAAGAGCTATGTTTGGCAAATAAAAAAAAAAAAGAGGCAAATTGAATGAAGCCAAAAAACTCTATTAAACACAAAAGCTCAAAAGCTTTTCTATTATCACCTCTGCAGTATATATACAGCCTATTTTTTCGTTTAAAAAAACCCATATGTGATATAAGTGGGTATCTGGAGCCTAAATTTATCAAGTTGCTGTTCCACATATACCACTTGGGTCACACAGGGCATCTTTCTTCCACAACAGACACTTCCCCATGTTCTCAGAGCTATTTTTATACTGGGAAGGTAGGAGGAGGATAAGGGGGAACTTTCACTTGTTTGACATTACTCGTACCTCTTTTCGAAAGGGGTTTTGTACTTATAAATACACGTTCAAAATTATCATGGGAATAAAGAGAATCCGAAGTGATTACACAGAATGTAGGAGTGAAATAAATCTAGAGAGCTTGCTTAGCTCCCAGCTACCCAGGAATGCACCAACATACATTTCTAAAGATGCAGCAGGCAGGGCTTCAGACTCAGACTAACAAGATTTAGTACTTGCATTTTTTATGGTAATACGATAAATATCTGAGACATATACACGAGGGAACAGGACGAGTTCCCATTGAGATCTGCTTTTTGAAGTGTGTTTTTCAACTGTTGGCATGAGAAAAAACTGAATTTGCTTGAGTACAGGGGGCACAAAGACAACTGCTCAGATCCCAAATAACGTGCACAGCGGTCCAGGTCAGCAGACTGCCACATCAGCTCTGCAGATGTCACTACGTAGCTATGAATTAACAGCAGCTGTTAACAGAAGTAGGAACAAGATGGATCTTTCATAAGGAGAAGAGTCGCCAAAGCCCTCCTTTCTCTCTTCGTCATACCCTTCCTTTAGAAGAAGAGGCTCTGTTCCTGCCATGATTTCTCATTCCTGGGACAGCAAAGGCAATTTTGCAAGCAGCAGCCTATAACTTTAATTCAGTCCAAATCTCCAGAAACAAAATTTTCCAAGAAGTTCTGGGCTCTGTTTTCCTGCCAGGTCTGTGTATTGCAGGCCTCAGCTAATCAAAAGCTGTGAGGCTCCAAGGTTTTAACAGTACTGATTATAACTGACCAGAGAGAAGAAACACCTACATATGGAAGCTTTTCACTTTCAGAAGAAACAAGTAAATGCCTTTTCCCACTGCACAGATACTTTTGTTTCTTTGGCCATGACCACACAAGAAAGCAGTTGCATGTCTCCCAATGCCCTTTGAAAAATCAAGCTTAAGTTATAGATGGCACCAGGCACCAGTGATAAATGAATTCTTGCCAGAGATGGATTTGTGAGATTCTGCAGGTGATATTACCAGCTGGAAGAAGAAAAAGATATGCCTCCAAAGGACTGTTAATTACAAGTAGATGTGTTACGAAGGGATTTAAAACTCCCTACTACTCCAGGGCTGGGAGCAGAACCATAGTGAAAAAACACCTGAGGTAGGGAATACAGGATGAAAAGCAGAGGTGAAATGTAAGAGCTGGATGAAGACCACAGCAAAGACTCTTCCATCTGTGGATCCCTAGTTTTAATGATGCAAAAATACACCCAAAAGGACCGTGAATCTGATAGTAAGAGATGTATGATCGTTGACAGGATTACATACTATAAGGCTATTAGAATTTAAAAAATATTTTGTGATAAATAAGGTATAGATAGAATTATCATTAACATTGACATCAACACAACTGTCCATTTTTTTTACACTCACTATTCAACACGAATATTTCTTTAACAGTTTAATATACAGAAGTCAATGCCCAAATTATAATTTCCTAATTTCCGAACAAAGTAGGATTGTTTCATTTTTACCAGGGTTTGGAAAAACAAAATTGAAATAGTTTCATATAAAAAAAAAATACCACCTTCTGTATTTCCCCTATTGAAATGCTCTGCAGTGTGAAACACACAACATAACCTATTTTCTTTATGAAAAAGATGACAAATTGGACAGCAGTAGTTATTACAACATTAGAGTTCTTTGACAAGACTATATTTCTGCTACTTTTTGTGCTTTCATTGCCTTGTCCCTTTAGATTTTCTTAATAATATTCAACTCAAACCTTAACACTCATAGTTCAGTTTGCAGAAAACTCAAATGTTTATCACTTTAAAATACAAAAGCATAGCAACATATATGATGACTAAAATCTTGTCAGGGAATGACAGTAACCTTGAAGCCAGTGACAGTGCTCCCTCTAACTCCAGACCAGCGTGTGTCAGATAATTCCCGTGTCTTTTTCCTGACAGTAGGACAAGAAAAAAAATTACCCAGAAGGCAGAGGTGACAGTACACAGCACAAAGGGCACATTCATCTTTGATTTGAAGAAGGGAAAAGAAAAAACTTCAAATTCACTTATTATAAAAGTGAATTTGGTGAACAGTTCAATTATGTCATAACAGCCTTTGGATAGCTAACCTCCATCTGGCAGATGCACAACAACAGGATAAAGATACACTTCTTTAGAATCCCCCTTTTTATATGCAGCAAGAAGAACAGAACGGCTGAATTTTCAAATGCACTTAAGTGATATTAGAAATCTGAATTCCATTTTAAGAAGTAGTTCAAAATTGTCCATTTTCCTTGAATAGTGGGCTCTTTTACTTTTGAGAATTCAGCAGTGTACTTAGCAAAATTCTTGCATTTTTGAAAGTCTGCCTCTTACGACCTTAAGCATTTATTATACGCTGTACAGACTTCCACGTGTAACGCATTCATCATTTTTGAAAACAGGACTTCCCCTATTCTAATGGTTATATTTCGGAGTAGCAGACACATTCCACAGGGAGCAAGACCACAGACTCAAAGCACAGTTGACTACTCTCCAGCTATGCCCTCTTGACACATGCTTTCTAAAAAGGCTCTGAGAATTCAATCTTGTCATGGAGTCTCAACTTAGCACCCCAGGAGATAGCCTACTTTCAGCCTATAAATTTTACCATCTTTGTCCATCTGTGCTGCCCAGGTAAATTCTGGTGCTTACAGATATAACTTTAAACAGTGCCCAAAGTGCTATGTATCTTGACTTATTTCTTGTGTATGCAGTATTTATTCCCTTTTCATATTCACCCTGAAGGCTTGTGGGAGCTAAGTTCCACTTGACTTGAATTAAAAATGTTCTCACAGATCTTCCAAAAGAAAACTAAAGAGAAGTCATATTCATGGCACAAACAGATATGATGCTACTGGATTCCTATCTGCTTAGTGATGTTTGCAGAATTATGTCTGCAACATGGAGCAGGTTGTTTCTCTTATAAATATTTAACTGAGCAAATTTAGTATTCCCACTCCTAAAAAATATTAAGATTTGCTGACTGAACACTATTAGCAATATTTGTCTTAAATTTTTGACAGCATGTAAAACACAATTTGCTGGGTAAGAAAACCTCTATTTTTTGAGGTGATTCCTTTCTCCCTTTCAGGCACCTCTGACAACTTAAATGCTCTTGAAAAATCTGAAACATCAGAAGTAAACTGATTTCTACTTTTTATCATCAACATTGTAAGCACTTCCCTGCACGGGGTGTAGGGAGGGTGTTAAAAGTCTAACAGACAGTCTTAAGTTAGACTGTGTTAAATAGGCAACTTGGCCAATGGCACTAATTACAACCACGTTAAATTACACTGAATTCCTGCAGCACTGGTGTTTCATGGGAAGCAAGGTCCAAAACTGAAGGAATAACACAAACACAGTGACTATTCTTACCTAATGATTTCCAGAACATCTGCTGGGAAAAAGGCTTATCACGGCTGATGTAGATGTCCAGTACAGGACTGACAGAAGAGGAGCACACGAAGACTCACCAAGAACCCCCAGTGGAGAACCTGGACAGGAAGGACCATGTCTCCCATTTCAGCAAACTGCGCAGACAAACTGCTGTTACGCTACATGTTCCTCCACTCCTAACATAGACTGGAAGAGAGGCTTCACTCATCTCGAACAGCATCCAGTCCAAATCCCAGCAAAATCAACACAAGTCCACCACTGTACTTCTGCAACCTCTTTAGAAGTCCAGAGAGTCTCAGTCTTCAAAGGTTCACCAGACTGAAGCAGATTTCATTCCAATAGGCATTTCCCACTCCAGACCTCCAAGCACATTAAGGTGATGTCTGCTTGGGCAATATGATTGGCACTGCTATGTATTTTATACATTTTTTCTCCTAAGTCCTTTATCAGGACTGTTAGCAGAATCCCTTACCATTATTGAGTCTGATCTAAGTAGTACACTAAGAAAATTAAATTAATGTCAATCTCGGTAAACTTAGAAATTGCAAGCTAAGCAGCTGCCACTTATTCCTACTAACTCGAAGTATATTATATTGAAAGAAGACTTACAAAGATATACATTGATTTTGTCAGATTTGGGCTTTTTTTTTTCCCCAACCAACATATATTGTGTGCTCCATATTTGTGGGGATAGAAAGTGCAAGGTTTCACTGCAGAAGCCCTAATTCATGCCTGATTCATCAAACAGATGTTGAGGGAAAGCAACTTAACACAATATGGGATAAAAGCTGTGTCAGATCAAAATGTTGGGTTATGAAAATTCTTGTGGGTTCCTAAAAGCATTGATTATATTTTGATTACATATTGCCTACGGGAAAGCTGGGGAGGCTTCTTTATCAAGGAGTGCAGTAGTAGGGATAACAGTTTTAAGCTAAAAGAGGGAGAAGAAATTTTTTACTGCGAGGGTGGAGAGGCACTGGCACAGGTTGCCCAGAGAAGTCCTGGATGCCCCATACCTGGAGGTGTTCAAGACCAGGCTGGATGAGTCTTTGAGCAGTGGAAGCTGTCCCTGCCCATGGTAGGAGGGTTGGTAGCAGATAATCTTTCAGGTCCCCTCTGACCCAAACCATTCTATGATTCTACATATTTATACTAAATATTATATATTTACATACAGAATCAATAGGTAGCAATTAATGCTTGACTACATTTGTTTAAATCATGCTATCGTGTAAAAAAAAGACCAAATGTTAACTAAAGGACAGCAACTATGTGAGTTTTTAAAGTTTCAAAGCATTCATATAATTCATTTTACCTGCAGTTGAGATTCTCCCTAAAACCCTAATAGCTACCTGGTATAGTTTGAAAAGTGATGATGAGGTTGAAAAGGGATGTTTTTAAACCACCCCTTGAAATAATAAAATGGTAAGCTATTTCCAGGCTCCAAACTGGATTATTATCCTGAGACTGACACAGTTCTCTCCAATTTGCTGTAATTTGTGTAATACCCAATCAGTAGGCCTTAACTTATTCTATTACTTTGTTCATGACTAAGCCTAATGACAGAACACTGTTCAATTTAGTCTCTGAGAAGACAAAGAGGGGTTTTTTTTTTATCATTCAGAATCAACATTTTTCATCACCCATACCCTTTCCCATTATAAAAATAATTAGATTTATATAAAGCAGAGTCATGTCGGCATATGAAAACTGACATGAAAACCTTCATATCTGTATTTTCCACTGAATTTAGTAACAGTGTTGACTCAAAACATTGCACTAACCGCTTCAGGATTTTAGGCTTGGTTTAACAAATACAATAAAAGACAAATTATGTTATAATACTTCTGTGACTACTTTCAATGCATTTCTGATTTACTCAAGAACAACTCTTTTGATGTCCATGACAACAGCCCTCTAACCTCAGGTATGTAGGTTCTGCTACTTATGAACTGCTACTGATCAAAAATTCTGCAAAGCGTTTCTTGTATCATAAAAAAGGGATTTACAGTTCCAAAAGCCAGAAATGAGTTCATCTCTCCTCATACAGAAACAACTCTCAAAAGTTGGCAAGAAAACCCAGTTTTTCCACATTCACTGCTACAGAAAAGTGATTAAAGTCTGATACAAATGTGTTATATAAACTTTCAAAGCAGTGAAAATGTTCCACATAGGAAAAAAAACTAAAAGCAAACCCAGTCAGTAGGTATTTTACAACTTCTAATATTCATAAAACAAGTACTAAAACCAGACCTTACATGGGAATTCCTCAAAGCACCAAATATTACAAAACACCATCTAAAAAATTTGCTTTTCAACGATGTTATTTGACAATTACCTGGATCTAGAACAGCTGATCTATCATCTATATTTCTATTCAGTTTGAATTATCTATGTTTTTCAATTCCTGTACATTATAGCCAATATTAATATACATAGCAACAGAATATTAAAGGAAAAACTATAATGTCTAATAAAAAATATTTTAGTTTCATATACATTTATGAAAGCTTCCCAAACATCATGAGAAAACCGAACACAAAGAAAAAGTCAAAGTTTGTAAATAAGATTTCACATAAAACAAACCAGAAGAAGTCTTAACATTGGCATCTGATTGCATTTAGACAAAAACACATCAAGGCACATACCTGTAAATCTGTTGGATATTCTCAGCTTTGATTTCCTTGAGAATTTCATGGTAGATATGAAGATTATTTGGTTCTTGAGATGTTGGGGGAGAAGGGCATTTCTTGTGTCCGTAATATCCTATCACAATTCCAAAAATAAATAAAATCAAAGCAGTGCAAAATACCTTCAGCATCTGAAAAAAATTGCAGCGGTTGCTCTTTGGTGCCTGTCTCGTGTAGTGCGAGATGTAGTCGGGGTCTTCCTGAAGCCGCTGGAATCTTCCCTTTGGAGATGATGATGGCTGGATAGGGTCGAGATCATGGTCAGGGCTCTGTGAGTTTCCCAGATGATGCTGGACTGTACCATCCAATCGGAAATGGTCAAAGCCAGGTTCCTCTAGTTCTTTTTCCATGTCCCATTCCAGTTCTAGTGCTGTGGCTTGGAGCTCATCGTTGTCAAGGTACGGAGAGTGCCCCTGTGCCCTCTGGTCTGCATTCACTTTGTGATAGGCCATCTTTTTATCTATTAAACCAAAATTTAATGAAAACTTAAATATTTGTTTCCTTATGTATACATAAACAATTTTATTCTTTGTAAACCTAGAAGAACCAAACATATATAATAAAAAGCAAAAAACAGGTTCTCGATATTTCACTCTCCCTATTTCCATCTTCCTGTCTTCTTTTACAGGATCAACAGTCCCATGAACATCATCAGAGGAGAAAGAAGATATTTAAAGGAATATAACATATTACGGCAATATGAATAAAGGGGATTGACAAGTGCCAACAGGAAAACACAGAAGTTATCCTGTTATTTTGTTAGTTCCCTAGATAGTAGAAATAATATAACTTGCCTGATTCGATTATAAACACAAGGAAACAGTAAGTTAGAAAAGAAATTTCAGGGTGACACTGTACTTACATATCAATAAAAAGCTTCCTTTTAGATGGAGCATTCTATTATTTATAGGTATTTTAAATGCATGGTTCCCGAATGATTGATGAATTTACTTAGAAATTGTCCCAGCTGTTTTGCTCCACTTATTTTTCCCATTTTAATGAATCAAAAGCACTGCCACGTAAGTATTTATATCAAAATCATTCCTTTAATAGCAAGGCATATATGTAGCAATTCTAGATATTTCTATAGAAGCATGAAACCTCTAAAGGGAACTCTGACCTCCAGCACAAACATTCAAAGTCAATTTTCAAGAAATCATTTTAACAGACTGCAACAATAGGGTGCCATTTTCCTCCATACTTTGATAATAGCTATTCCATCACATAAGCATCTGTAATTTACGGCTTTTCAAACATCAGACTCACTCATCAATTAGAATAAAATGAATATAAAAATATTAAACCTCTCACAGTGATGGATATCAGATGGACACCTACAACACTACATTATCCCTTCATTTTTATATTTTAAGGTATTTTCTTTCTCTAAGACTTACCTCCAGATTATTGAGGCCACATAATAGATGAACCTCCTCTAATAGCAAAGTAGAATTTAGCTTTTTGAAGCTCTCTGAAGAGAGCAAACCGTTAGAAAGCATTGATACAATGAAACAGCCTATTATCCACTGAAAGACTACCTTGCTTTATACAATACCAATTTACAGATCCTATTTCCTTGTACAGCCATATAAATATCCCTTGCCTATAACTGTCAGGAGTCTGGGAACAGTTGAAAGAGCACATAACTTGAGGTACGTGTTTCAAGTGTAGCTATTGTATACACTTTGCAAATCAATGCTCCACCTGCAGTCCAAGTTTGTCTTTAGTCAGTGGAAGCAACAAAGTTTACAGTGTGCTAAAATAAAGCATCTTAAATCAGTGTGAAAATCTGCATTATTTATTTAAATAATGATAAGAAATGTTATTCTCTAAATTCCAAGTTGAGTCAACAAATGGCCTACACCTGCAAAGCCATTCTGGCTGAACTTTACGGACTTTGTGTTAGCCCAGCACTCAGGTTTGCAAAGATCCTTCTGAAGTGCAGGTCTGCAATCCAGCAGATCAACCTCTTCTCCCACAGCTGTGCATCACCTCGGGATTTCTCAAGGGAGCACACTGTCTCCTTATCCAGGCTGTTAAGGAAGATAATAGAAAAATATCAGCCCCAGAACTGATCCCTGGTGCATTATGCTTTTTACCAAACATCAAACAGACATCAAGTGATTAATTAATATTCTTTAGAAAATGGAGCTAAACAATTTTCAAACTATTTATCTGCCTTTTCACTCTGCCTTCTCCCATTTTTTTTTGTGTAAGGATTAACTGTCAAACTATCAATGACAGAGGTCACTACTAGATAATAACAGCTACCCAGAAACCTCCTCTTGCCATTTCATACTGCTTTTCATTAGCAATTAATTTAAAGGTGTTTTTTCCTTCAAAAGCAAAACAAATCACTACTGTATTGCATAAATACATAATTTTGACTCTCAAATTACTATGATCATTTAACAAACTGCTTTACCCAAATAAATAAAACCTTAACTGATTACTACAATATTACCCAAAGAAGAGGAATTAAGGCAGTTTATAAGATGCAGTTGCGTGGCAAATTTTAATCTCGCTGCACTTATAAATGGAAACCATCATATATCTGTGGCAGTTAAGTTTTCTCTGCATTTATGACATTTTAAAAATTTATGTTATTGTTCATTGGAGAGTATTAATAAAGGTTATTTAAATCCACACATAAGCACATAATAAAAATTCCTATGAAATGTCTTTAAATGGTTGTTAATGCAGATGAGTAGCAACTACATCTCACAGCTGAGTATCTCAGCAATGTGATTTTCATACAAAGCACCAAAACCAGTTACAGTTACTTCACTCCAGAAAAAAAACCCTAGCAACTAAACGAACTAAAATAAAAATCAATATTCAATTCAGTTTTATATTTGAGACCAATGTTTGGTGTATGGGACATTCTTAGTGGTTAAAGAACACAGTAAACCCAGGTAGCAACTTCACTTTTTTCTACTGATATTGCCAAGCTCATTATTTGAGTGCAATTACACAGCTCAACTTAGCACGAATTATGTGAGATTAGGGTCTATAGCCTATATGAATACACCAAAAGTGATTTCAGAAAAGAGTCTCCTGATTCTCAAGGCACAAGTCATTTGTGCCATGAAAGCTGTATTACCAGATCTGTTTAGACTTTGGCTGGTTAAGGAATTGGCATGACTTAAGAGATATCTATTAAATGTAATTTTAGGTAGGAATTAGAAGGATAAAGAAAACACTACATAGAGAATAACAAAAAATAGACAATAGAATATGGGTGCATTATGAAGTCAAGAAAAAACACTATGATACTCTAGTTTAGTTTTCTCTATAAACCCAGATCATAAAATGAACATATTTTTGAAAAATGCTTTTGATAACTTCAGGAGATAGAAAATCCATCCCATCTGCCAGTAAGCTGCTTCAGCATTTAGTTGTTGTTAAATACATATTTTATTATAAAGACAAAAGAGCAACTGCAAAATGCTGGAAGGCTGAACATGCACCGAGTGAGCTTTAAAGCCATTCGATAGGGACAAAGGGGACCATCAGCTCTGGAATAAGCCAAGCTGATAACTAATAAAGTTGACGAGTATTTCTATACTTCCACTTATTTGTGGGGAGAATGTTTATAGACAGGTATCAAGTCAGTGCTAAATATCCTTTCAAATATCTGTACACTAGAAATTGGAAAGTCAGCTTTATCCGATCACTGTTGTCTTAACAAGCCCAATTTCAAAACTATCTACCTGTTTGATGTTAGAAGTTATACACTTACATTCTTTCTGATAGGTGCATCTTGTTATGAAACAACCAGAAACTTTTTCAGTGATAGCTTTCCTGCTTGAATCCCTTATCAATGAAGCCTTTGAAAACCATACAATAAGGACTACATGAAAAGGGTTGCATTTGTATCTCTGCCACTCTCTCGTATCTCCAGAACAGAAAGGTCAGCTTATACGAACATTTTATGAAACCAACAAGTGAAGACCAAATTGAACATATTACAGTAAATTCTTTGTGGCTGCTGCTATAGTTGTTAAATCCAGTTCATAAATAGCTGAGACAATCAGCAGGGTCATTCACAGAAGGAAGAGTGGCAAGTGTTAACGCGCCGCCCGTAGGGAATATCTTCTTGGGTTATTCTGTGTTCGTTACTGAAAAGACAAGCTTTACCCAGGAATTGTACTAAAGGCATTGCAGCTTCTTCGTATAGTCACAAAATCAGAAATCAAGGGCTGTCGGTTAATCTAAATTATAGGTTCTTTGTTTTGCTTTAAGTCCTTGTAACCTCTTTGTGTCCAGCAGATATTTGGGGTTTTGAAGGGCAAATAGCTGTACTAAGTGCAGAAAAGAGCACCATACATACAAGTCTTTAAAGTGCACACAACAACAATTTAGCACTGTTAAATTAGATGATGCCAAGTTTCAGGTCTAGACAAATTCTTCAGAGTTGCAAATCCCCAACAAAAGTTGTTTGCAGAAGAGATTATGATGCCCTTGTCAACAGCGACATTACATTACACTGTAATTCAAAAAATAATGTGATATTTCCATCATCACTTCCTTAATTTTATGCAGAAATGATTTCTCCCTTTCCTCACATTTGGGATGTGGGCTTGGCAGCCAGTTCAGTTACAGTAGGACAATTAAGTTCCTTGTCACTCTGATAAACCACTGTATAAAACCAAAAAAAAAACCTTACCAGTTAGTCACGTTTCACTAGCTGACTTTAGATTAACACAATCTGAAAAAATGTGTAGTGTTGTAGCAGAAGACCTAACAGGGAGATGAGACTTGAGAAAGAAGGTGTGTAGAACACAGATTACCATTAAGTCCAATTTGTCTCTTCATATAACACTAACAAGTAATTTTTGGCATACGTGCGTGTTGTAGAATATGTAACTTCTTCAAAATCTCTTACCAGTTTTTCTGTACCATGAACAGCTGTGTGAACCAGGATACCTATTAATGCAAAATATGACTACATACAAGAACAAGGTCTATAATGCACCTTGATTGGCAAGACTTCCACACAATGATGTCTGGTTGGAAGCAAGAGTTAACTTGCCTGTTAAAGTAGTGATAAAATTTGTCAGCCACTTGAGGTACAAAATCCTGGGCCATCCAGTTGTGCATAGGCACACATGCATGTATTTGCTTGCTGCCTTTTCAGAAACTTTGAAGTCCTGGGGCTTGGAGGAAGAAGAACTGCTAGGAAGCTCCCTCTAACCCAGCAGACAACTATCACATAAAGATAAGGCAGACTCAGCTAGTCTCCAATATACTGAGTAGGTGTTACTAAGAGATTTTTTCCACCCTCAAGCATGTTTAGTTTACAAATACCTATTTGCCTTAAACAAAACTCAGAAATATTTGCTGAGGTTATAGTAGCTAACAGCATCTCTGATATATGCATAGCCTACCTAGGAGGTCTATTAAAACTACAGTGTAATCAGATCAGTATAAATGGCTCTGTTACGGAGTCTGTTTCTCGTGGCACGTGCTGTGCTGTTGCCTTTGCTTTGCTTCCACTTTAAGAAGAGCTTTTCCCTCCAGTTTGGGTGGGTAACAGCTCAGTTTTCTCGTTGCTCACTCTTCACCACACTCATCTGTAAATATCAGAACAACGGTCTTGAAGGAGAGAGAGGCCTCCCACACACATACTGGTTGCTTAGTGCACAAATAAATCACATTTCTTTTGGGCTCCACACTCAGATGCCACTGTTCTCCTTGAGAAGAGCACTGTATAGGATTGCAATGTTTTAAAAAAAAAGAAGTGGATGGAAGAAAAGGACTGTCAGCAACAGGAGGGTTGTGTTGTGTGTGCGCATTTAAGCACTGGCATGAAAGGAAAGAAGAAGTTACATCCAACATCGTTGTTCATTTGCACTAGGCCCACAGTTCTACCACTTAACCTCTCCTGCCTCAACCACCTCCCTGTCATTCACCCTCCCACATCTATGAGCTCCTGTTCATCCACATCCCCAGCACGCTGGGCCCTGCTCCTCCAGAGCAAAATTGACCCTGTCACCCCTCTTCCAAACCCCCTTAACTCCTCCCTTTCCTGCTACTGGAGCTGCCACCCTGCTCCAGCATCTCTTCCTTGCCTTCCCCAGGGAATCATAATAAGTGACAGGGTGGGAAAGCCCATCTGACACCAAGGAACCCTCAGAAGAAAACTGCTGGAGTTCTTACACCTAATTCAGATTTCAGGGACCTGGATAATTTACACAATTACAAAAACCAAAACCCATTCAGAAGGGATGCTTTTGCAAAAACTAATAATATGCTTCCTGCAAAAGAAGATATTTTAGCCATGTGTTTCAGCCAGTCTTTGTCATAGTTTGGTTTAAATCGCAATATTTTGGATAACACCTGTTGAACCGCTCTGCCCCCTCATGCCCAGTGGGATCTGGGATGGTTAATAGCAATCAACTCTTCTCACAGAGCAATCAACCCACTCAAACCAGTTCTTTAAACACCTTAATCTTTCACTTTCCCCATTTATTCTCATACCAACTGCTAACCAAACATTCTGTTTGCCTGCAGATATATTTTTCCCAGATTCAAGGTTTCATCAATAATATATTTTGCATTACATCTCCCCAGGCATTATAATTGCCTCTGAAAGAAATAAACCACAAGACAAAAACTATTATTGGGGCACTTACATTTAAGCTTATAGTTGAATTTGATGTGAAATAAAATGATTGTAAATGGCGCTTAACTTGAAAATGCTGACAGCAATAGCTGCAATAACAGGCCCTAGCATTTCTTGAGAAAGTTAATTTTATCTGACTCATTTCTGCTTTGGAAATTTTTACATTGCCAGTCTTTGGTTTGGACACACATCACTTCAATTTTTTTTTTAATTTCTTTTTTTTGTTAATTACAGTCAATCACATTTAGATTATTGTTAAAAAAAGTAACTTTAATACTTCAGAAACTGTACACTTGCAAGGTACTAAACTCTTAAGAAACTTTTCTAATGAGAGTCTACTATACTTCAAAAGGTGCAAACCAACATTACAAATCGTATGTGATTTCAACTCATGCCTTTTTAAAAACAAAACCAAAAACTAATAAAAAAGTCCCTTCTATGGATGAGCTATAAACAGGAATCTGGCCTCATCGTGAACACAGGTTTCATTCCTGGTTTTCAACAATAATTGCCAAAATCTAACTATGAAAATATTAACACATCATGCTAGGGAGAAAAAAAGAAAACAACAAAGCAAACTGAAACGGAAAACTCTGAAGCAGCTGGGATACAAGATGCTCCAGTCTTAATCTAATCCAAAGGTAAGAAATGGACACGAATCAGTTCTGTCATTTCAGCCTATCCCCTGAAGGGATTTGGTCCCTGACAAACAGACTCAACTTGCAAGTGACCTGCAAGCATAAGATGCGCTCAGGATCCAAGGCGAGCTTCAGTAAAAATGTAGAATGCAAACAATAAGTTGCAACTCTTCTAGAACAAAACCAGCTCTTCAGTGACCTAGACACTAAGGACATGTCATATCCAAGCAGAATGACATTAGATGTATAAATGACTACAAATGAGACGAGGCAACTTAAAAAGGACAATATTTGAAGTCTGGTTTTAAGGAGATTATACGTACAGACTAAAGCTTCCTCTATAAGACCTGCCTGTGTGACTGACCTGAGCACAATTTCTGATCCCATATAGAGTGAGGGGTCCAGCTGGAGATGGCAAGTACTGTCAAAGCCCTATGGCTTCTGCTAGAGACAAGAACTGACAGTGGCATGGGGGAGAGCAACTGCAAACTCCCTCCTGCTCCCTGGGACAGGAAAATTAGATGATCTAAGCTGATTTTCAGATTTTAGGATGAACTTCACAAAGTTATCTGGTTACAGAAGACAAATCTTACTACTATTAAAATTTTACATGGAAATCAGAGATATACATGACATATAAACCCTAATGCCTCGTGTCAAGAGTAATTTTTTGGATAAAATCAGATTTTAAATGACAAGTTTAAAATACTGATACAGAAAAAGTGTTTCTGTTGTAACCATTCTGTGGTCTTCTAACTTGCTGTGGAAAAATAGATGTCTTATGGAAAAAAATATAACTTGTCCTCTTTTTTTTTTTTATATTCTTGCTCAGTAGGGTTTTACTGAGTTTTATCAATTTCAACAATGATATGGAACCCTTAAAAATAATATATTATGGAGCTGAAGATGGCAACATTTACAATTCAGCTTTATGGGAACTTGAATATATTTTGATAGATGACAGCTTTAATGATTCTGTGCATGGTTTACAGCAGAAAACAGAATAAGGCAATAACAATTTTCCAATTTTTTCAAGGATTTTTATCCAAAGAATTCAGAAAACAAGCAAGTTTACTTCATAATCACACCAAATATATTTTCTGGGTGAACTCTTGAATGTTAAAGCTCAAGTACACAGAGCAAAGTTGCCATGGCAACCGCTACTGCAACCCAAGATGGGAGCATGTTTATGAAAGCACATTTATATACCCGTATACACATGCTGAGGCGCACTGATGCTCCAGACTCATGTCAGAAGGCAATCGAGCTGTTCTCACGTTATCAGTCCTGATTCTGCTCCTGGCAAGGCAAGGGGATGCTCGCTGAAGCCATTAAGCTGCAGCAGCCCCACGTATGATATATACAATGCAAGGTTGTCTCTGCGTGTTGTGGTTATGAAGCCTTCAAGCCATTACTCCTGTTTGTAGGACCTAAACGAGGAAACTTTAATTTGCCATAAGATGTAATATTACAAGATTTAGTGTTGCTATAGCTATAGGCGAAGAGTGGAGTGGTAATATGTTTGGTGTCCTATGACCTTTTTTTCCTAAATCTCCACTGAAATAAGCTGTCAAGGTTTGAGAAATGTCAGGGTTTGGTCATTTGAGTCTGCCCAGAGGTGTAATTCTGCACGGTGCACGATCCCTGTGAATTCATCACAACATGTTATTTCACATACACTCAACACGGTGTGACATTCAGCATCCTGAATCTGTCAATATCAACACGCTGAAATGAATTTACGATTTCTCTTTAAAAGAAAATCCAAACTGTGTTAGTTCAGGTCAACAGAGGAATTCTCAGCGGGTTTCTGGGGATAAAAATCAAGGGAAGCACCCCTTCTTTCTGCTGCTTTGTCTGCACACCTATCTGTCAGGCAGTTCTGCCACTCTTGCCACTCTTTTAGCCTTTCCACGTGAGCTAGCATAGAGTTCAGTGTTAGAAGCACTTTAAAATAAAAGTGATTTGTTCCTTTAGTTGAGTACCACTCACTCTGCAAACACATTTAAGATCTGTGATGAAGTAAATCTATATGTAAAGCTCTATATATCAGTAATATACATACTCATTCAGTAGTTTTTCAGGAGAATTTTACACTTTGTCAGCCCTCCCAGATTTAAGTCAAGGCATCTAGATCTCATCATGTTTTCAGACAAGTCCTGCCCAATTGTGACCTTAGCTGTGTACTTCTTGATCACAGAGCAGCCTTAGAGAGAAGTGTCATACATACTTCACACTCTAAAATAAACAGATCAGTTGCTTAACAGGAAAAACTTTAAATAAACGTTCTTGGTTTTTTAGACTAGATCAGGGTTTGTGCATTAGAGCTTAAATTGTTTATGCTGTCGTACTTTTTGATTTAGAAACATTAGGAATTGAAGACAAGGATAAGTGTGCATTATGACAAGAACAAAGAGGACATTTTCAAGAAACATAGCTTAGTATACTGAGTTAAAGTAGGCTATAAACTATATAACTGATGCTTAGAGGTATTTCAGCATTTCCTGTTTTAAGCAGGAATTTTGCATGAACAGAAAGACTGATAGTTTGTGCTAATTCAGCTTTAAACCATCAGCTAAATGTGTGCTGAAGATCTTGTAAGCCGCTGGATACCTATGTTCTGGTACACATTCTTGTACAAGACAGTTAGAGTTGTTTGGGAATTTTTCAATAAAGTAATATTAAGCAGAAAATGACAATATGCTGACACCAAAACCCTTAAAGAGCAAATGCCACAGAACAGCAGCTGTGGATCATCAGTCACCGAGAATACTTTGCATACCAGCTAATATGTACCATTACCTCCTCTCTCCAATTTCCTTTAAAAAGCAACATTAATCCAGAAATACTCCAAGCAACAGCTTTGAGAGAAGACTAATCCCTTTCTTTCCTGCTTTCAGATATAAAACAGAATAGAATTCATGTCACAGTAGAACAGGTTACAGCTTCTAACGCAGATGGGATGATAACATCAATTACACTAATTCTTTTAATTCTGGAAAGTCATAATGAGAAGTTGACAATTCACATGATGACAGAAATGCTGGCTGGCAGGGACCTCTGGGGTCAGCTGCTCCAACCACCCACTCAAAGCAGTACTGCTGCCAAGAACAGATCGAGTCGTCTCATCCTTAAACTGAACTCATCAAGCATTCAATCAGAGCTAAAGGGTTCAATATGAACAAAACTGTATGCCATATCTCCTTTTTTTTCTGCTGCTGACACATCTGTTTCTTAGTAAAAATAACACCAGTATGCAAAAATAAAAAACTTCAAACCTGGAATATAACCAGTCATTAAAATCCATACAGACATTTCTGCTTAAAAAAAAAAAAACACCACAGAAAAAAAGGACAGAAATGGAAAAAGAAACTAAAGTCTTAACACACAGACATAGCAGCCACAGCATGAAAAATTCATTCCCATTTAATGAGACGTGGTAGTCCCCAGGCCAGCGCCCTTTATATGTGAACCATGTTAATCAGATTGTATGAGCATTTGCCAGAAACTCCTGGGACAGCAAGCAACTATAACTATATAGCAAGCATAGCAGATTAGCAGCTTGCTAAAAACTGCTTGACTTGTAACCCTTGAAGCACATGAATGATGCAGATTTCCTGAATCACTGATAAATGAAGCACTTCATTTACACGGCTCATATTTATTGCAGCCTTTGAAGTAATTTGCACATCGCCAAATCTACACAAAATATCCTTCTCAGTGGCACTGTTTTGTAAGAAGGTACAGAATAAACAAACAAACAAGGGCTGTGTCAATTCAGATTTTGTCACATGTACTTCTTGTACAACATCTCGTTATTGCTATCCTACAACTCCAAAAAACCCTTCAGTAACTTCAGCTGAGTTGGAATGAGATGAAAACACAAGTGTTCCCACCAGACTGGTTGCAGAAGCTCCACAGATTTGGATACGGAGATCATGCTGATTTCTTGTAAGACCTAACAAGACAGCAGGATCCATACTTGACCAAGCAAGCTTATCCTTTCTAAGAGGTCCTATTAAATGAAATACTCAGCCTAGAGGAGGAAAACAATCAGTATTTAGGCTTTCCTTGATCTGGCAATACTACATTTAAATGCTTCCTAGCTTGGGCTTTATCTGCTGCATTTTCCCAGCAACAGGAACAGCTGGAAACTCTCACTCCTCAAGACAACTTTGTTTTAAAAACTATTTGAGAGTTCCATGGAAATTTTGAAGTTGTTCGATCTGTAAAGTTTTTTATTGACTTTATTCTCAACCTAATTCTACTCTCAATCACTATTTCTCAAATTACTGTTTATACAGAGCTAGGAATCATTAAGAAACCAATGTTCTCAAAAGCAACCTAGAAAATTAAGAGAACCAATAAACTAATTCCCATAGAAAACAATTTCACAATAATCATGAAAATATTATCCATAACTAACTCTGAAAAGGAATCCAAGAAACACTCTATTAGTGACACTGAATAATAAATCAATTATTAAATTCTGCAAATTCCTGTAAGAGTATTTTCAACGTTGTACGAATATTTTTGTTCATAATAGGAATTATAGTCCCATTGCATGCTTTCTTTTCTACCACAATACTTAGTCATCTCCTTGAAGGAAGAACAAAACACTTCACAAAATAACCAAATGTATAACAAATCATCATTCACGTGCTGCTTCTGTCTCTTCAGGCCTTTGGGAAATTGTGTACATTGCTATAGTGACTATCAGTATGTCTGCGATCTTTCCTGTCTTTCTTTCTCTTTTGACATACCAAATGAACAAAAAGTACGGAAATAGGGACACAGATCCTCAATTCTATGCATATTTTCTTCAGCTTCAAAACAGAAAACTAATTTTTCAGTTTGCCCACATATGTCATTCAAAACTGAACATCCTCTGCTTTATTTTACATGTTAATTATTCCTCTTCGAAATAAACATTTCCTCACTAAAAATGTGCATTTTGATTAAATTCAGGGTTTCTTTAGCGGGACTATTTCCCTCACAAAACAACTTAATCAGCTTTATTTATAGATGACCTAATTTTAAGCCTGGGGGTGAGGAGTGGAGGGAGGGGGTAGAAATTAAGGCAGAAGATGCCCATGAGCTTCCACAGGAAAAAGATGAGGCCATGCAACCTAAAAAAAAGCAGAAGCGCTTTCTTCATCTCTACTGCTTTTTACAGTAAATGTGAAATATCTTCAACAGAACTTCACAGTGCAAAGTTTTTTGTGCTTTACAGCAAGAAAAGAGAAACAAATATGTCTCTAGTGAAAAGCCACCCTAGTTCATAAAAAATTTACCGTGACTAAATTTATAATTAAAATGAATAAAGAACTGACATTAGGAAACAGTTTGTACAGTAACAGAAATTCAAGACTGAAAATCTGAATGCTCTTTTTTTTCCAATTGCAAACACGCAGAAGTCCCTGTATTTTAGATGCACATATCTATAATTTCTGTATGTATTAAAGGTATTTAGGAACACTGTGAACTACTTTAAGTACCTCTTGTACCTTTTTTAATTTGTGTATGAACAGGGATATTATTTAAATCAAATGATCTTCAATGGTACTTAAAAGTTGTTTTCAGACCAAATGTTAGGAAAATGGCATGAAAATGTAAAATTTCCTAAGTCATAAAACACTCTTTAATCACAGAATATTAATACTACCAAAATACAGCCTGAAACAACTAGGTTTATTACAAAACACAAACAAAATCAGTACAATGGCTTTGCATTTCTTGTGTAATAATTAAATTACTGAAACTCAATTCTCATTCTCTTTTAAAAAGTATCCATCTCTGACTGTGCTTTGTGCAGATTCAAAGCCCTTAGCTTATAAAGAATAGAGTCTGAAGATGCATGAACAAAAGTAATCGGTTCTGTTACCAGCTTTTGTAACTTTGCCAAAAGAATCCCAAAATATAACCACTACAAAGTCATGCTCAAAGCCTACCATATTGAATGTAAAGATAATAGCCCCAAAGTAACTATTTTGTCACAACTCTAAGTAAGCAACGTGTAAACTCTCCGTAAGTCTGTGCAGACCTGTAATCCATTTCCATTTTTCCTTTACCTTTAGATCCTGGAAATAATTAGGCCAATAGTTAAATGACAATTAAATATTGTGTGCTATTACAAAACCATACCGGATTTTAATCTTCCACTGCTAAATTTAGTGCAAATAATTGCAGTGAATACAATTATCTACCACAGTTACCATCTGGGAGATGAAAGTAAACATTTCAATTATTGCCATTGTAATTTGGGACCCACAAAGACCAGTATTTGGGCTACATATGGAATTTTTTTTTAAGGATTAATATCAAAACAGGTGGATGCAACACTTCAAAAAGGAGTTGGCAAAATGCCCACAAACTTTGCTACCTAACAGACAACTACAAAGAGCTAAAGAACTGATTTTATATCCAGGCTGGTTGCTAAGCTGCTGGGTGATCTCAAAAACAAAATCGGGATAAAAGACATTGACCTCTGTTCTAAAGCACTTTTATGTATCATTGAAGCAGTTATCATTGAAGCAAAGAGATGACTTTCTCATTAGAGATGTAGATTATCAAAAACTCCTAGCAATTTTACTGACTATATTGGGAACTTTGTATGTGGAGAACGGAGAATACTTCACTTCAGGCACTTTTATTTAAGTAGATACCTATGAGTATGCGCATTTAGCATTAGGCATCAAAGTTAAAAAGTATTTGTGCCGCAGAGTGATCTCAGTAAACAGCAAAGAAGGACTGCAATCTTGTTAAATTAATGACAATCAGAAAAATAAATATATATGGTAGGAAATATAGAAAGGGTATTAACGTCAGAGTTTTTGAATATAGCACTAAATGCCTAAATGTGTCTAAATGCCTTCGCAGATAGTTTGAAGCTGTCTTACTAAGGTTAAAATGACTGTAAGAAGTGAGCAAAAACTACTCAAAGCCTGACTGCCACTTGAACATCACACAGCTGAATAAAACCAGAATGAACTCTCATTTAAAGGAGCCCTTAAGACTTACAGTTTTTAACCAAGAACTACGATTGCATAACAGTCTATGAAATTCCTAGCTTACATGTGTTTGAGGGGATCACTTTTTTGACACATAATGAACTCCTGCGGACTGCTGAGGCTCCTAAACTCTCATCTCTAATAAAGGAAATTAGTTTGCTCAGTTTTTCCAAACTCTACACTAAACCCAGAAGGACCGAGCCATCACACACCACAACTTTTACTACTAATAAATACACGTGTTTTCTGGTTTGTTTGTTTAAACTAAGAAACCAATGATCACCCAGACTTCTCACTACTTACTTTCACTATTTTAATAAAAGGTAAAGAGTGATACTGGACTGAGATAAGATGCAACTCAAGATTAAAGTCATTTTGTTGGCAACAAGCTCCATGTTTTGTGAGCAGTTGACCACCACAATTCATTCCATTAGCAAGGACCCAGTTTCCTGGTAGTGCAGGCTGGTATTAGAGCAATTCCCCAATAAATCATAATTCAATCGTATCAGACCTGGAATCAATGTATGTATTTAAAGACCTTTATGACTTGTTATCTACAAACATGTACACTCAAATAACCCCTGCCCTTACTGAGGCTAGAGAGAAAGCTTTTATATTACTTTACGGAGGCCACATTTTACCTCTTATGGACTCTCTTCCACACAGATCTTACACCTGTAATTCGTTCTCTAAACCGAAGTTATAATCTGGTTTTGTTGGACAAGGTGCTCAAACTTTAAATTCCCGAATATTCTAATCATTTTGAAGGAGATACCATAATGTCTAAAATTAAACACATATCCGGATCTTTAAGCATTGAAATTTAATTTCCAGGCAGGACTACAGTAAGCCTTCATATTTGTTTCTTCAGTTTTAATATTTACCCTTTTACCCCGTCATACTGTATCGCAAGTACAAAACTGAAACACACTTTACTTAAAAGATAATGATACAACTATGTAACTATATACAATCGCTTATGACCTTACTAAGAAAATATGTAATATTTATCTACAGAAATGATCTTGAGTAGGTCTTCATCCCAGAAGGAATATTTTACTATTACAACTATTATTTGAAACTTAATAATTAGATTTAGAGAAAATATGCTTCATTAAACCCAGAACAACCATGACTGACTGCTTGGAGGGTGTGAGTTGCTCAGTCCATCTGCTGAGTACTTTCACTGCTTTTTTTGGCACTTCCTGGAAGTCAGGAAGTGTACACACACACAGAGGTTAGAAACATTTCAAAACCATGTAAGCAGATGGTGATACAGCAGGTAATAATTTAATTACATAACTTGTAAAACATGTTTCCAGAAAAAAAAAAGTGGGGGGGGAAAAACAATGTCCAGTCTGATCTTTTAATTGCAGTGTAATAGCTTTTGTTGAATTGAATTGACAATGATTTTCCACCCACCCATTTTGCCATTGGAAACAGTAACAAACAAGAAGTTCTATAACATCTGTTATTCGTAATGCAACATTTAAGATATAAACTCCCCCCCACATTAGCAACATAAACTACAGCTTCCCTAGGACAAGAAAATAACTATAATTTTTAACTGAAAAAGATGATTTATCATTTGTTTCGCAGGTACAAAGAGGTCAGAAAGATATAGACACATCTACTCTTGCCTTAGTACAGAAAACTGATACTCCTAAAGTGTGAAAGCAATGAAGAAATGTCAGTCTTATTAATTCCTCATTTTATGCAAAAGTACAGAATCCCATGTATATGGAGAAGCATGATTTTGGCATGATATCAGAGACAGAACAGAAACATTGATTTTAATGCAAATGAGAAAAAACAACATCCCCCCCGCCCCGTGTTGGTCTATGAAAGCGAAGCATAAATATGTAAGGAAGTAAAAGTCAATGAATTGGAATAATTGGCCAACTACCACAATTAGAGAAATAGTACATTCCAGTCAATGATGGCTTCATGGTGTGTCTTCTAGTGAGACACAAGCAAAAAAATGAGGAGGGTGTAGAGTAGAACTAATGGTTGTGAAATGTTTATCCCACAATAATACAAATGCACACATAGTGTTTCAATTTTGTCAAGAACAGTATATTTTGTCTTTATGTAAGGGTTAAATAGCTTCAAGGGTCACTATATCCAAGTCTCAAAGTATAAGTAATAATTTTTATATATATCCATATAGAAATCTGTAAAGGAAATATTATAAAAGTCACTATTTGGATCTACAGGGTTGTTTTAATTCTGGCTACAAATGCCATAATTAGTTGCCTAATATGAGGTAAAAAAACCTGTAGTGTTGTGATTTAAGCAGCTTATAATGCAAACTTTCATTTTATTATTTTTTATTAGTTCCATTTCTCAGTAAACTACAATACAAGAATAGATTATGGAAGTTGGGTCCTGGATTTTATGACTCTATAAAATAACAGATGAAATATTTCTTATTTAAAGTTATATTTCATAAACAAAGATAAACTCTCGCCAAACTGTACACCCAATGAGTTCCAACTTGGTATCAGCTTCTCTGTTTGAATGCACAGAAGAAAAATGGCAGCTTAGCTGATTCGAGTGTCACCTTGTCTTGGTAATATACTTATTTTTTCCATTTTTTTTATTGAGTAAGTAAATGGCATAAAAGAGGTGAGGTGAGGTATTTACAACTGTTTCCTTTAATTTAACTTTTTTTATCGTCACAATTTATTCCTCTATAAGTTAACAAAACAGAACAGAAACATCACAGAAGGTCACTTTGATGTAGAAACATCAAAACCCTCAGCACCATTCCAAGCAGGTTTATGATTTGCAGCTTGTAATGATAGATAAACCAAGAAAAATATATAAAAATAAACCTCATAATGATAGCAATACATAAATAACATATAATTCTGTGTTGTGTCTGTCATTTAAAAAGGAAGTACAGATTTTAAAAAATAGGACATCCTAGTTCAGAGTGTAATGGTCCACTTACCATTTAAGACAACTAGGGTTTTTAATTGAATGCTGTTTAATGAACCTTTAACTTACTTTTCAGTCTAACTACAGCAGTGTTGTGAAAAGACAGTCTGAAGTCAAAGTCTAATCAAAACCCTCTGCATGTCCTACTGCATTTATGCTGTTGTCATTTGGGGGGGGGGGGTTGGGGGATTTTTTGGGGGGTTGGGATTTTTCTGAATAGTAGAAATTTTGTACATAAATTACCTTACATAAGTATAGATGAATGTATATGTGCATGCATTTTCTATAGCCATATGCAGAATAAATGTGGCTTGTTTTTATTAACTTGTTTTTACTTACAAAACTACACAACTGCTGAACTATTTTTGAGGTAACAAATACTTTATTTGAGCATAAAAGTGACAGTAATAACTGTCAGGTTTAAATATTTAGTGTCAGAGTATTAGGCTTCTGACTATTAAAATGACCCTAAACAGCCTTAAAGCTGCTACAGCTGGGCAGCTGAGGATTGGGATAAAGGAAGTACTTGCTAGCATAATGCCAGCAGAGCCAGCTGAGAAACAACCTACTTCTGTCCTTCAGAAAAAAACTTGAAGGACAAGAGACCTACATAAAGGAGATGTCCATACGAGTTAGCTTGCCCTCAGAAATGGAGCAGAAAGTAAATCAAGAGCCAGCTCTTCTATTTTGTCCACCTTCAAGAGTGACAGATCTATTACAAATGGAAGTGCTATTGTTTCTGCCACTGATGTTTTCTGATGAATTTGACCATTCAAAAGTTATTTCGTGATAGTGAATAGTGGTAGATAGGAATGAGAAAGCCCAGAGGTGCAACTCTATCAGTGGCTGAAATGGTAATGGAGTATTAATGCTACCCCTAAACAGAGAAAATAAAAAAACCCCACAACTCTAAAAGCAAATCCTGTTACTCCAAGGTGTATAGTTTTTCTCTAATGTACCCATACAAAGTCTTTTGTTGACAAATTCTATTATTGAGCCTTTCAGTTTTCTCTCTCTACCTGGCTGCAATAATCCAACGGGTTGTTATCCTGACAAATTAGATATTTGATGTATCTGGATTGAGCCCATCACCAGAGCATCAGTCACTCCATGGGAAGGAAAGATGGCAGTGACCAGTAAGTTGGTGGAGCAGATGATAAAACTATGTGGTCATCACCTCATTCCCACTCTGGAGTTATTGTATACTGAGTGAACACCGCAAGCGAAAACCAGCAGTGTTTACACTGGAGCAACGGAGGCAGCAGATCTTATTGTACCCCTCAGATTTCACATACCCAATGAAATAGCATTGTCAAGGCTTCAAAAACTAGTTTGATAAAGCACTCTGGAGCCATGGCGTTATTTCACAGAATCTTCCAGTTGGAAAAGACCTTTGAGATCATTGAGTCCAACCGCAGCCATCATCTGCTAAACCATGTCCCTCAAAAACTCATCTACCCATTTTTTAAACACCTCCAGGGATGGTGACTCAACCACCTCCCTGGGCAGCTGTGCCAGTGCCTGACCACTCTTTCAGGAAAGAAATTCTTCCTAATATCCAATCTGAACCTCCCCTGGTGCAACTTATGGCCATTTCCCCTTGTCCTATCACTGCCACTCAGCTTGGTGTCATCTGCAAACTTGCTAAGGGTGCACTCGATCCCTTCGTCCAGATCATTAATAAAGATACTGAACAGGAGTGGACCCAGCACTGAACCCCGACCGCCCTCCAGCTGGATTTACCACCACCCTCTGGGCCCGGCCGTCCAGCAAGTTTTTTATGCAGCAGAAGGTAAAACACGGTAAAATAATGACAGATGTCAAGACTACAATGGAAGCCATGCAGGAGAAGCCATGCATCTGATTGTTTAGGACAGTTAATGTCTTCTCTAGCTTATGAAAAATAGCAATGTTTAGGGAGGAAAAATTGTGAAAATCCTAAAAAAAAATTCTTTAAAAAACTAAAAGACATAACTTTGTCCTTTCCTTTTTCTTCTTCTTTGTTAAGCTCCCTTGAATGTTAAAGACCCATATAAAGCTAAAGTTGCAGTATGTCAGAGAGGAGCCTGGCTCCATATTTGACACCAATGGCAACTACAATCCCAAACTCTAATTGGATTTTAAATGATGCTCAATTGATCAATGAGTCCCTTCTGATTTACTATATACTTTTTTGGCTCAGTGAAGAGAAGTTAAAGATGCAGAAGAGCATAATGTGTCAACTAGGAGATTAGTTTTACAATCTATATGTTGAACTGAATAAATTGTACTTTCATTAACAGAAGTAGGCCATACGTCGAAAAAGTCATTGGATTCGCTTCACTGGTGAACTAGAGCAACAATATACGATTAGAAAGCCTCAGCAGTTCAAAAGTCTTTAAAGGCAGGTCCAGTGGTTATACAATTAATTTTTAATGATATTGTTACCATCTGGGAGATTCACTCGAAGTGCCAAATGGGTTCCCTGAGCTAAAGGATTAGCTTTAACAAAGTTGACATATCTACAGTGTGTCTGGTATCCGTTTAAATTATTATTAAAAGGTTTATGAGAATAAGCTATCAGTACTTGTCCTTATTTCTTCTCCAGCACTTTTTAAGTTCCTGCAGTGAATCTATAGCAGGAAACATTTCCAGCTACTAGATTTTTTTTTAGTGGACATTTTGGAAGGCTTGAAAGTTTTCCATTAGCAATAGTCATACAAAAACTTTAGGAAAAATAAGGGGTTTGTTCCTACTGGATTATAAGACAGACCTCTCTTTGGAAAGGAAAACACACAAACAAGGTTTCTGATTTCAGAAATCAAAAGCAATCAATATCAAAAACGTATCAAAAGTAATCCCCATAAGACTGAACTTTCTATAACACTTCAGTTTTAAAATTGAAGTGGCCTTTGGAAGTGAATTCCTTTCTCTCAGAATCTTACTAAAAACTGCCACTATCATTTGTTTTCCCCTTCCAAGTAACACAAGACCTAAACAGCTGCTGTTAAACACAGTATCCAGCTTCCAAATTTCAAGAATAAACAAATCAAAATAACATTTCCTTCCTTGTCTCAAAGATGTTAATACATGTTGCATTCTTCAAATTTCAACACAAATTTTTATTCAGTTACCCAAGTACAGTAACAATGTTGATATTTTATATGGGGTTTCAGAGATAAGTTAGAATGGTATCTAAATGTCTACTTACAAGTATTTAAGTTTTTAAAATTTATGACCTTTTTACAATTACAAAAAAAAATACTGTAACATTGCTTCATAAAAAAAGGTTTTGGAACAGGTAGCTTCTATCCTGAAAATGCTTTTGTCTACAGTGAAATGTCAACATTTCTTCGATTTTGTTTAAAAAATGTACATATTAAACTACTGAGCTGTATTTGTTATTATATTCCTACTCCATTTGGACTTAGATCTCCACAGTGAGGTTGAAAAAAGCATACCTCTGGCTCCTATTCCAAATAGCAAGATCTTCTTCTATGACTATAGGCCTCATGATAGGACAGGATAAAGAGCAATTGCTGCCAACCTCTCTGTCATCACATTAAGAACCCAGTAGGATAGATTCAGCTAAATCTTTCGGAAGTTAAAGAAAAGAAAACAAAAACATATAAAAAACCAAAACATCAAACAAGCTTCATTTTGAAAACTGAAACATATTTATGGACGCATAGAAGCCTTTTTTCTTGACCCAAAGCATATTGTACAGCTCATATTCAATGGAACAGCTCCAAAAGAGAAGATGGGAAAGAGACCAAGCGGAACCTCTGACTCAGTGAGTACTTAATGAGGATTATCTGATTGAGAACAAACATTCTGAAGCCAAAGCATCTCCTTAAAAAAAAGTTGGGAATGTAATGCAAAAAAATACTAGCAAATAGTGTTGTTAGGTAGTCAAATGAAATCTGTATGTCTAACCCAGATGTGGTCTCATATTCCCCTTTTCAATAGTTATTGCTCCACCACAGTGACTTGCTGTAACAACCAACCTTGCACAAAACTCACAGGGCAACTTTTGACCAATTATTTCTTAAATAAAAGATATGGGAAAACAGGTGATACACTTTATTATATGTTTCTTTCCTTTATAAAATATGTAAATGCCTACTAAATTTACATTTTAGAACAGATGTACATTCTGCAGTCAGCAAACATAAGTTTTTAATGGACAAAATGATACCTGTGCCATTTACAAAGAAAAACATCTTATACAGCTGAAGGGAAATAACATGACTACCTAAATTTTGTCTTATTTCTACTTCATCAGAAAGCATTAAATTAAAGTAGAGATTCACAGTACCACAGACAAAATAAAGGACTAAAAGATGATTATTATAAAGGTCACATTATCTCAACAAAGTGCCACTTTCTGACAGTAAGACACTGATACAGAAGTAATATACTCTGTTTACCAGAAACTGCTCTATGAGATCCATGCCCTCTGCACTCTATACAAAGAAATTAGTGATCTTCTTCAAAGGTCACCCGACAAATGTGTTATTTAAAACAAGGCATTCGCCAACGGCAGAGGTATCTAAAGAACATCTAATCTGGGCCCTGAAGCGAGTCTTAAAAATGCCACTCCCTGGTCTGCAACTTTTTTTTGTGCCACAGGACAAATTCTTGATGCCTTGCAGGGCAGCAAGCTATGGTATTTCAGCCAGATCTGGAGTTCTTTCTGGAATACATTTTCCTGAAGAAATGCTATCTTCTTTTAACATGCACAAGAAGCAAGAGCATCTGTTTTCCAAGTGTTACTTACATTATGTGCATTAAAAAATGGACATAACAGTAGAAACGAAATATCAGCTATGTCCCTGCCTGGCTCTGAGCATGAAAGTCTGTACATCAGCCTAAAGATAGGCTTGTTACATAAGATACACCCAATGCTAGTTCATGTGAAATGTTCCATAACAACAGACCATGACAGCCTATTACTTAATGTGCCACTGAGCTGATGAGACTCAGATATTAACACACAGAGAAATGTAACATATTATTCTTTCTGCAAGAGTCCCTTTTCAGACCGTCACAGCAAAGTAGCTGGTCTGCCAGCAAAAAGTGGACTTATATTTAAAGGTCATTAAAAGGGCAAGAATCAAGAAAACAATAAAATCAGTTCTGCAAAGCTCAATATTAAAAAATGGTGCTGACATTTCTACATAAGATGTGAAACTCTGACAGGGAGATAAAATGATGAATAGAAATGCATTCAAAGAACTAGATGCAGTTTCGTGAATAAGTTGTCTTCAGCAGCCATTCACCATTTTGACCTTATCAAGCTTTTCTGCTTTTCCAGATCTGTTAAAGCTGTTTAACACCAAACAAACCAGCCAAGTGGAGAACTGTAAAAGCAGAGCATCTCAAGGTAACTTGATTACTAGTTCACAAGGAAACCTTGTTTTCACGAAAACAGTTTATTAAAATGAGACAACCTTGAATATCTTCTCTCTCCGAGTTTATTGGGATATTTCTACCTGAATGTTAACGAATATCTGGAACAGAAATAGTTATTCAGAAATATTACTTTGGTGAAATGGTATTAATCATGTCTGATTACAAAAAACTATCGCCACCATAACATCGTATTTGTCTAACACAAACCATGGTTTAACTGTCGTTCTGCTGTTCAGTCTTAGATCAAAACTTTACTGGGCTACACTGATCCTTCCACTGGTAAACCGTGAAAATTTGTGGATGGGGAGGAAAGAGTAAGTCTGACACTCGAGCAGGATTCATATATGATATCTACAAAAGAGAAAACTGGGCTATGCCAGGTGTTGCATGGAAGAACCCTAAGCCTGATGGGAAAATTGATCTCCCTCAGCCTGTCTGCTTCTCTCTTGACCTAAGTCCATAACTTTCAGCAATTTCTATGGAGTTTCAGTTACTGAGATGATTCAAATACAAACCCATTTCTAAAAAAGAAGGATGAATCACTGTATTGCAACCTTTAACCTCAATCTTCCTCCTCAATCACATTCCTTCACACTCACTCTTTCTCCACTCCCCTGTTACAGTCATTCAGCTTTGTACAGAGCCCATGGGGGGGGGGGGGGGGGGGGAGCATGCCTAGAAGTATGTTTTCCCTCAGAGGGATGAGCTTCTCTTTCAAGGGCTTTGCATTGAGTTGTCAAAGCCTACTACAGGTAACAATAAACATCTAGCTCTACACCATTTGTCAGGCTAGATAAGTTTGAACACCTAAAACTAAAACTAAAGGTCTTTTTAATGGATTTTGACTACTTACCTCATAAGCCTCAGCTTCTCTTTTTTCCCCAAAACTAAGCTAGTAGTACTTACCTATCATTAAATGGAGGAATACAAATTGATTAATGTACTTCACAAGTGCTAATTTGAGATAATCAAACAGAAAAGAGTAGGTATACCCCAAAAGTATGTAAAACTCATAGATGAAATACTGATAATATAAATTTATTCCTCTTTAATAAGCAGTATTAATATTGTTTTTCACCAAATCAAGAGGGTACTTTTTTTCTGAAAAAACTCTTACACCTTATTACTGCAATCACTTTCTTAATTTCATGCTTCCCTAATTTTATTACTGTTTATTACTCACTTAATTCTGGCTATTTTCTACCATTTCCTGGGAAAACAGACAATACTTCATCATTTTTTGATAAATAAAAGTTAAATGGCCTTGTGAAAAAAGACATTGATCTGTAAGGTATGCTTATTCCCAATACTGGAAGCCCTCTGACATCCTATGATATTCTTTAACTAATTCCCATTAAAATTCCTGCAGCCTTAGAGCAGTAGCTAAAACCAAACAAAAGCAGCAACGTGCAACTTGAGATGCCTACATGGTTGGGCCCCAAAAACAGCCCTACCCACTTCAATGAGGCTTTGGATCACAACTGGTAGATCTTGAGTTTGTACATTCTCCTGGCTAAGTCTTCTGTCACTGCTGATTGAAATCAACGCAATAATTAAGTTAATATAAGTTACAGTTGATCAACATCTTGCATTTAATTATCTTTATTGAGAAAATGATTCTTCCTCCTTCAATAACAGTTTTTAAGTGAGAAAAAGATCAACTTGGAATTATTCTAATACTCATGTGACTTTGCAGTCAACTGGTTATATTAAGTGTATGCTTAACAAATGTGAATTCTGTTTTCTTTGGGTTTAAGGTTAGCGCTTTCCTTTCGCAAGCAAGCCAAATACTTTAAGATGTATATTAAAATCTACAACTCTGTTCTTAAAGGCATTGTATTAGAGAAGAATGATGTATCACACTTCTACTTTTCCAGACAGCCAGGTTACAACTAAACAACAAATATTGGAGTCGTGCTTTAGAATAAAAAAAAAGTTCACGTCAGCCAAATATATAGCACTCCTAAATGAAAGTCAAAGACAAATGTATTTATATAAAATTCTCAATATTCTTTCCCTTTACTTTTCCCTTAGTATTTGCAAAGTGAGAGTACAGAAGAGCTGTAAATCAGTACTATTTCAATCACCTAATGTAGACAGCTTTTCCACATGTTTTATGCCTAATGGTGGGCTATTCAATGAAAGCCTAATGTCTATAACTGAAAAGATATTTATATTCATAACGTAAAAGAATTGGAGAATGAGTCTTTAGTATATTGTAGCTTTCAGTCATCTTGGCTTTAACTCCTGAACTACTGCTGGGTTATTAGAAGAAAATAGTGGTATTTCCCTCTTCCATTCCGTATTAGCATGACAGTGGAAACAACACACTAAGGAACTTGAAACATGTTACGACACCGTGAGTCCTTAAGGGTGCATTGTGGTTTATATGTTATCTTTTCAGTATTTGCAACCCTATTTGATAACATTGTCCAAGCTTCTCCAGTAAAAGTATTTCTCTAAAACAGCCAGACTCACTGATCAATATTATCTACCATGGATCCCCAGTCCTAATTATGAATGATACTCCTCACAAGCAAGACAGATTAGAAGTATTTCACACTAAATAGGTGTAATGGGACATCTTTCCAGTTTAATTTTTTCTTATATAACGAAAAGAAAGTTCAATGCCATAACCACAGTTCTGAGAGGTTCCACAAAACAGATTATGCTCATTGGATTTGTTGTATCCTTCAGAAGTAAGCATATTAAAAAAAAGTCAACTGCTAAAAAAAAAGCGAAGCAAAATATTTTAAAGGTTTGTTTCTTTGAATCAGACAATTCTCTAGAAACAAGATGATTTTCTGAAGTTTTTGTTGTGGGTGAAAATGCACCTCTGTGAAAGGAGCCTAGCTCAGTAATGTCATCTACTGGAACGTTTATTTAGATTTAGAATTGCTTTGAGTCCTTACAATATTCAAAAAGAAGGTCAGCCATATGAGTCAGCATATTAGCATGTATCTCTTTGGAGCAACAACAGCTGAATTTTTCAAATCCCTTTAAAACACCATTCCACAATGTGGAAAATAAAACCCAGTTGTGTTCAGCTTGTCTTCACATAGATTCTTGAAACTTTTTAACTCTTATTTTCCCTTTTTTTCATTAAAAGTTAATTTTGCTTTAAGTAATGCACTACAAAGATTTTATGGACTAAACCACAGTGGTCCCAACCAATATGAGCAATTAAAGAAAGACTGACTTTGATCACAGACAGGTGATAAGCTTCCACCCCTAGGCTGTGCTTCCCAGAGAGCAACAACCACAGCCCTCGCTTGGCTCACAATGTGTCGTGCATTGCTTTTCATTTCTGCATTCTATGATGTCATTTTACCATTCGACATTATTATACAATTCAATTGCCAGAAGAAAGGTCAAGTTTCACAATTCTCCTCCCTCTCACTTTGTTTTCATACCATTATAATAAGTCCATCCTCTCAGAAGTGAAGAAAGCCACCAAGTATAGCTGGATAACTGATGATAATATTTTAATTTGCTGGAAATGAAAGAAATGGATGCACAGACAGCATTACCTAAACGTACTAACTGTGACAGAATGTGAAGGACCCTGCGTCCCTAAAGGCACACCACTGCACTGGAGACAAGCAGAGCAACAAACATCTTATTAAACAAGAGCAGAAAAGCAAAAGGCAAGAGCCTCCAGGGCCATGTTAATTATCTCAGGGTCGAAGTCACTCAGAAAGCTGTCTCGCCGACTCCAAGGCAGTCAGATGGCAGAGCCAACACACTGAAGTCCCCAAGGTCCTGCAGTTACAGCACTGTCATATTTCAAATGACAGGTAATACTTACAAACATGCCGACACTAACCTCCTCAATTATATTCAATGTCAAGGTTTTCATACTGAAGGAACTGCTAATTTTCAACATACACACTTGCCGACAAAAGGCACTTTATCAAAGAAGGGAGTTTAGGGGATCTGCTGCAAGATGCTGAAGATCCCTTTTGACACTCACAGTGGGAATAACATCCTTCATGCAAGCTCTTGAATGATGAAATAAATATCATCCTTAGTCAAGCATACAAAAATCAAAATATACTATATTTACTTTGTTGACAGACGGTGCTTTTGCACAGAAATCTCACTTTGCTATTAACTGCAGTATGGAAAAGCAAATACTTTCTTGGTGTTTATTTGAACTTCCTCTAAAGAAAAGGATCCAAGCAGGAATGGGCTATTACCACGCTTCAGGTGCTCCAAAAAGCAAGACTGAAGAGTCAGAATGCCTTCCACCAGCCCCCCCAAAAAACAGTCATGTATGCCATGGAACAATTTAAGTCCAACTACCAAGAAAAAAGTAAGGCTTGAATTTACAGAGAAAGATGTTTGAACATGCAAATATGATTCTTTGATTATTCTCATACTTGGTCTTTGCACAATTTAAGTGAAAATACAATTAAACGAACTTGATTCAGAAGTTAGTACAGAAAAGAGATTAGGTGCCACAGATATGGCTACGGGTGAAGGAACAGGGTCTCATTAGAGCTTTCTATCTGTTCAGGCAGCTTCTCCCACTTGTAGTCATTAATATGAACTGGAGACAGATTCTGCTGTGAGTTGCACCAATTTAAATCCACAGCAACTCTTATCTGGCCTCCAATTTGCATTAATGGTCAGAGGGGACACAATGAGATGAAGCACGATGAAGGCAGACACCATGCTCATAAGGAGAAGGAGCATTACACTATCAGAGACGCTCTGAATTTAAAGGCACACAGTGCAATACGAAAGGACACTTGTTTGAAACATTAAAAACCTGCTATAACTACAAATCACATTTAAAAACTTAAGGAAGCCTTTCAGTTATTTGTATTATTTTTATTTTTTTACAGTTGTGTACAAGAGATTTCACTGTTTCATTATTATTTTTGTCAACATTTTATGGTGCAATAACACAAACATCCAAAAATGTTGTATTCCGACAGAACATGCCTGGGTAGCATTTGACATTTTAGCAGTTACTCATGCAAATGCTCAGATTAGAAAAGTACTAGATGGGAAGCCAGGGGACACTATAGAAAAACAGGCAAATTTTTTTTCATAGGTTAGCAGGAGCCTTAGCAACCTCATTCCTAAGCGATATAAATAAGAATTGTGGCCATACTATATAAGTGCTACAGGCTAGTCTTACTATCTTATCTTCATACAGTAACTTCTGCATAGCTTTGGAAGGAAAGGTATTACTTTCCTGCATCTCATGACTAAAGAGTTCCTTCATAATTATATTAAGACTGAACAAGAAACCAGAACATGCTGAGAGCTCATTAGTCCTCCACTTTAATAATAGGGTTAAAGAAAATACATCAAAACATGAGATTTAGATGCCTGCATGTGCCTTTCCAACTCTATACAGATGAGGACATTTTCCAATTGATCTGACTCATCCTCTTCAAAAGAGCTGCTGGAGTAATAAACCAATATCTACTTTGATGAAAGGGAATATTTCAGCAACAAGGGTAGCAATATTTGGCAATATCTAGAGATTCAGAGCTTGAAATTTTTGCTAACCCAGCACATGGGTTTCATAAAGCACTATGCTCTTGACTTAAAAACCAACCAAAAAAGAACAAACACACACACACAAAACCCAAAAACTTCCTCCCCTTCAAAGTCCAGTGTCATCCCTGTCACTAGTCCAAGAAGAAATTTAAGAGTCTGAGGCTTTATGAGGAAATGACACAAAAATTACTAACATTCAGCCTCCACACAGACTCCTGAAAGTTCTGAGATTATTTAATGTTAGACTACTCGATCCTTTTTCAACACTTTTATTCAGAACATAAAAACTGGGCAAATGTTTTCTATGAACAATGCTGGCTTCTGAAGTCAAAACGCATAAACACATATTAATAATCTCCTCTGGTTTCACTGCTGACATTGAAGAACAGAACTGTTTATGGCTCCACCTAAACATACCAATACATCAACAGTTTCCTCCTAACCTTAGCTTCTGAAACATTTCCCACTTAAAACAAAGTTAGACAAAATCAGTTAAGACAAAAAAGAAATCAATATATCTTTTCCATCTGCCATTTTGTTATTAAAATAATACTCTCTTGTATTGATCTGGTATGAACTAAGAAGACATCTTCTCATACTAAATTAGAGGTACACCAGTACTACAGAGTTGTTTGCATCTTATCTTAAAAGGCTAGCTATGCTGTAAAGAGAAATGAGAGAAAAAATATTTTGCTTCAGTCTTTTAGTTTTGGATAAGCCAGGGCACGTTCAAGTAGGTAGAAACTGTTTGTTGTTGTTATTTTTCTTGTGTTTATTTTTTTAATATGGAAGTTGAGTAGGTAATACCACTCTACTAAGTTCTGAGAAATTAAAGGCTACTTCGGCTTAGGGCAATTCAAACAAATATCTTTGTTCAGTTACAACCTATTATAATCTTAAAACACAGGAAAATACTGAGGTCATTAATGGAAGTCCAACAATTCCCATGAACTTTGGTGAAGACACAAAAGTATCACATTTTTCAAAAATACATTTTTGATCATTTAATACAACACTCATACTTTTATATTACCAAGTAATACATTAGAAATCTGGAACTACTACACACCCACCTCCAGAGAGGGACAGAAGGTTGACCATCCTAAATAGCACAAATTTCTTGGCAGATTTCACGTGTACCTACTATATCTCAACAAAATAAGTATCCATATATTACTGTGACACTGAAAACATGGCTTGTTTTCGGCTCCATAAGGAAAATTATCAACATAAGAGATGCTGGAATATCTTTTCATTGATTTTTTTTTAAATGCAAATAGTACTGATACACAAAAGTTTTGGTGAAATAAATGCACGGGACTTTGAGGCAAAATCTGAAAAGCAGGTTAGTGTTTTCTGAAGAGCGCTATTGCTGTCCCTAGGCCTTAGTGGAGAGCTACAGAAAAAAGGTTACAAGTCCATAGCACAACACTAAATCATGTTTTAAATAATCATATACTGTGCTACTATATAGCTGAGCCAGAACATCTAGATGAGTAATTCTACATTATGCAACATAGACAGACTCAGGGCAACTAACATGTTTTTAGTTAGTAAACTGACGATGTCACTTCAGAAACATTTGATAGAATCAAAATCTAGATTCACATCTGAAGACCCAGTCCAAAGATGTAATAAAAGAGGAACTTCCTTAAGACTAAAAAAAAGGCCACATTTACAGAGCCAACTCTCCAGTAAAAAACTGCATTCCCAAATGATGTCTTCCCGCAGGACATAAGACATTCAGTTTTTGTACCAGTAACAACCCAACTGAAGAGCAACCTTGGAAAGACAGATATATTTTCCTCATGTTGCAGCTGAGGGCCAGCATCCCAAGCTGTCCAGCAGCTCTGCACCACACTAAATCCTTCCAGGGCTGTACATAACAGCAAGATCAAAGGCAGCATGTACAACATGCATGAAATGTTTCTGCAGAAGCCAATAGCAGATGTTAAAAAGAAGAGCCTGGCAACTGAAATATTCCTAATGCTGTATGTTGGGTTTTTTCTTTTAAAGGAAGAAGGTTTTCAAATACTGGAAATTATATACAATCACCATTACTGGCTGAAGGAGAAAGCAAGATAAAGAATAACGTCCTGAAGCAATTTTTGAAATACTATTTTTAAACTCTTGTAGCTTGCATCATTTTAAAAGGTAACACAGGCCATTAGACAACCTCACTTTCCTCTCCTTTCTCATACCTTAATAAACACATTAAAAAACCCCACTCCATAAAATGCATTTGTATATCTGGTGTGGGTGGCAATACAGGCGTGATTCTCAACTTCTATTGTTGTGTATCACTTAGAATTCTCACTGGATCCACCCTACTGTCCATTGCTCCAAAATATATAGGTTGCTCTGACAACCAAAAGCCTGTACTTTGTACTGTCATATATATAATTTGTCAGCCTAGACAACCTGTTGGCAGCTATTACAAAACAAAAGTGCAGAAAGCAAGAAATAAAATCACCTCTTTTTCATCCATGTTCTCATTTCTTGAGATAGTCAAGATTTTAACGTTCAGAGGACTATGTGAGATAGCTTTTGTTTCACCTTTCATATGCAGAATTATGACTTTCCTTACCTGAATTAAAACATTATTACTTTCTATTGGTTTTGTACTCTGGCTTACAAAAATAAAAATTAATAAGATGGTTTAAAATTCTGCTTAACTGTAAAACCATCTCTTGAATCCTTTTTTGTTGTTGTTTATTAACAAAAAGTCTTTTTCCCTCATATACTGCAATTACATATGTGCTATAAATGAACTAAATGAATCTTGATCACTATGACTTCAGAAACCTTCCAGCAAGCCAGAGCCGCCATTCAGAACAGCCTGGACCTCAACAAAAAATACAGAAGAACACATATATACGATCCATAATTCTGTAGGAAAAAATCTCACAAGAAAGATAAAGAACACACAGGCATCAAGGAAAACATCAAAGGCTCCATCTCAACCATGCCTGAAGACCAGCAACAGGTGGCCTTGCCCACTGCAGAGAACAGCCAGCACGCATTACTTGGATTTTCTTAAAACTGCCATTAAACAAACAAACCAACAAAACCAAACACTTAAATAATGTAGTTCAGTCAAATCACAAGTGCTCTGTAAGTGAGGTACTGTGAGATACAAGATTTCTTAAATCCTAACAAAAGAAATTAGTTAGCTCCCTCACCACCCTCAATACTGGCAGTACAGATAACTACAGACACACTTTTTTGTATCATCTAAGTGTTCATTTTCCACAAAATAAAACAAACCAACAACCCTAAGAAACAAGTATTTTTCACAGTAATTGTTCCATAAAACAAATGACATTTAAAAATTTGTAAAATGTAAACATATTTTCCTTGACCCAGTCAAGCAAAAATCCAGTCTCAAAATTCAGTGGTGTGTGGCTCAATGTGAACCTGAGGCCAACAACCTTAATGTCATAGCAATAGACAGTTAAGCACACACGCAAATAATATTTTCTCTCACCTCAACTCAGACACATCCACGTGAACTTAGATAATCAAATTTATAACTAGGGCTGCATGGTTTTGTCATTTTCCCAGTGACTGTAATCATGATTCGGTCAGCTTCCTTTGAGCAATAGCAGGTGCACAGTCTATGTCCCATGGTATTTAAAGTACTGAAATCCACCCACATCTGCTTTTGTCCAGGAATTGTCTGAATTCTGAAAAGAAAACACCTCACATCTACGAGATGATGCATAGGAAAGGTATTCCAAAGCAGGCTGTTTACCTTTGCAGGAGCAGCGCTCAGAGAAGGAAGGTTCCCAGATTTCTGATTCCTTGAAGATAGTGATTTGGGTTGCGATTTCAGAAGCACAAAACCAGTACAGTTAACTTTGTAAGAATGGATGTTACACGCGCATAAATTTTTTAAATATATATCACAAATAAATTATTGTGTATATAGACATATACAAATATTAAAAATATATTTTAAAAAATTATACACACTTCCAAAAGTTAGGCAAGCCAAGATGCTGCCCAATCAGGTTTCAGTGTATTGGACTCTGCCTATCCAGGACCTATTAGTGCGACTCCCAAGGCTTGTTCAGACAGAGGCTCCTCCTGAGAATGCACCGATTTATTCTCCAGCATTTTCACCTGCCTATGTTATCACTAAAGTTCAGCACCACTCAAGTGCTAAAACTTGAAATGACTGTTTTCTCATAAGGTAATGGATTTAAATATTATTTAGGGGGAAATAGATTCTTTCCTCCACAAATGTGATGGAAATAATCTGCAAGTACTTTCATTTAGAACCACTTATGATGTAAAATTATTGCAGACTGTGGCTTCACTGTAGCATAGTATAAACATTTATATTAAAGCTGACTCTGAAATATTTGCAAGCTGTAATACCATTCCAGTACAGAATTTTATGAAATCAAACCCACTGCAAAAGAGACCGTTAGCTGATTATTCACATGAGTAGTAAGCCATGGAAAAGTATTGTTGATAACTTACATCCAGAGTTGTATAAAATACTTCCAGCAGATGAAAAAGGATACCCTGCATGCAAACAGCTTCACCTTTCCTTATTACAAAGTCACAAAGAAATGCTCTATATTTTACAGAGTTTTCCCTCAGATAAATATGTCCCCTTTCCAGCAAAATAAATGAGTCCTTTTATAGAAAGCCTGGACACAGCGAGTTAAGTCTAGTTTAACAACACTTAAACATTTACTACACAGTCACTTAACTGAATATCCAAATATCTAACAGGCAAAAACCATTTCAAGAATCACAATTAACAGCTTAACTGTTTCACGCATTCAATAACATAACTGATTTAGTTAATGAAGGCAACCTCCTCCTTCTTCTCAATGAAGGCAACCTCAGAAATCATATGATTTTAATAACATTTCACACTTGCCCACAAGAAGTCATACTTTTGTCATCCAGAAAGTTCTAAGACAGTTGCTTTTAGCCACCACAACAGAAATACAGTTTGCACAAACCTGGTAGTCTGACCTATGCAGAAGACAGCAGTCCCTCACAGAGGACAGAAATTTGTACAGTTGGATCTGGCCCAAATTGGTTTATTTGTACTTACATTTAGTAAATTATCTGGAAAATGCCGAAAAGAGCGAAGGAAGGATAGCAGTGCTAATGTAGTGTTGTGTGGGAAACAGGAGTGAGCAAAGGCTACCATAGAGATGTCCTTAAAATCTGTCTCTTCAGCATAAAAACAAATGGTGGAAAATGGAATTCTGCAAAGGACCTCTATTGACATGGTTGGAAAATGGTGGGTTTGCTCTGTTTCGTTGTGTTTGGTTTGTGGGCTTTTTTAAACAAGCAAAGGAAATACTCATTAAATCATTCCTTTGTGACAATCGAGTTGAGGAGGCTTGAGGAGCAGATCTGAGGTCCTTCAGAAGAGGGCACGTCTGCAGGGACTGCACTGGCTCCAGAGTAAGGGAGAGGCAGACTGAGATGCAGGGTGACAGCGTTGGCAAGCTGAAGCACAGTAAATAGAAAAAAATAGCATAAACACCAACCTGGAAGTGCAGCAAGCAACTTAGCAGGAACAGGAGCAGCTTCTAGCAGACCTGCCTAGTGGGATTCACAACCTACCTTGCAGGTCAGCAGCCCTGAACTGTATTTGTGGGGAAGTCCCCTCTCAGCACCTTGATGGGGTTGGGATGGGGCGCAGAGCAACAAGCATATTGTAGCACATCAATCAGGCTCCAAATTACAAGAAAGGAAGTTTTCTGTTGAGGAGGAGAGTTGGTAGCTACCTCAAGCAGTTCTTCAAAGTTACAGCCTTCACTGCTGGCAGTCTTGTTCACATTCAAAGATCGCAAATGGAGCTATTATAATGTTTCCTTTTATTCCCTTGCCAGTAATATTAAGTCTGTTTATCTGGTTGTTTGGGGTTTGACAGATAACCTCATTGAGGACACAGTCACTACAATTTATTCTGCCTGGTTTCTAGGAGAAGGCTTGACTGGTAGAGGCTCTGCATTTTTTTTTATTTATTTACTTATTTTGTTAGTAATTCACTCCTTGCTGTCAATTGGTGCCTGCAGAAGAGTGAGATTTGTAAGTGCAGAAAGACATGTTCAAGCATGTGATAGGCACAGCACGCTGACAGGGTCTGGGAGATACAAGTCTTTTATGAATGCCAGAATTATGTTCCAGCAGAGAACTTAAACTTTCATATCTTGTAGCAATTTCTCAAAAGGAGTAATACTTATATAAATGAAACAGCTGCCCACACAAAAATTAAAGCAGCAATTTCCAGCACATTTTACTTCATTTATAAAGACATGCAAGGTAGCAAAAAGTTTTTTGCACATATATTTCTAAGGGAAATAAACTCAGCCAGAAAGCAGCTTTTTGACTTCTGAAGACACTTACTGCTCATGGAGAGCAAACAACAGGCTTTATGGCTTTTGGAGGACCCTACACCTTACATCCCTGGAAGCCAATACAGTGTCAGACACGTAATCCTGTGGGTTTCCTGGGGGAGTATAAGACAACAACAACAAAAATCCACTAACCAGGAGCAGTGGATTTTGACAGAGACAGCACAATGTCCTTCCAGTAATGACGCTGATGGATGTTTTCTGTACCAAACCTGACAGTGATAAAAGGGGCTTTAATGTGAAGGAGCCTTTCCAGTCCCTCTATGCATCTGGGAAGGCTGGTACTGACAGACAGGGAAGTCAAATATTAAAAATGATTGACAACCCTAAAACAAATACGGAGGTGAGATGTCTTGAAAGAGCAACTGGTACCTCTGCTGGAAGGATTTTTTTTTAAATGCTTGTTGCAGTGACTGGTTTTGCTACATGTGGCTGAGAGGACAACTATTTCTTTGCCCCGTCGTCTTCACTGCTGGCACCAGCCCTGCTACGCCCTCATTTCTCATCCTAAAGAAATCAATAATTGTTATCCCTGAGGTAGTGAACAGACTTTCTTGATCTCGGGTGTTGCTCACTACATATGCCATCATTATGGAAAAGAAAAACAAGTTGGGAAAAGACAAAAATCAATGTGAAACCAGAGGCAGAACAGAGAAAGCAACAAATTGTAGGGGACTCATTATCTTTCTCATGCCCTGTTTCCATTACTGCCTGCTAAATGCACACTTGTCATCTCCAGTGGCTTTTCTCCATTTTCTCTGCAACACTTGACTTTGTTTTCTCAGGCGAAAACACATAAACAAGAGAAACGGAAAAATTATTAGACATCTTCTACATTCCTCTCCTTTCTGAGTGATGGTCCAACATTGTTTAGGAAGTCATCTGCAGAACCCTAATCCTTAAAGCAACACAGACAGCACCATCCCACCACTAGCCCATCAGTAGGAACTAAGATTTTCCACAAAATGTTTCAGCTCAATCTAGAGGTAGAGCCCATTTATTGCACAGACAGCATCATGTGGCAAATTAACTTGAATTTCTTGGGAAAAGAGCCAGAGTAAGGATGTGTATTTTGGGCAAGATTAGCACCTGCTGCAAATAAAAGTCAGATTTATACTTGCTAAGGATCTAGTCCCCCAAGGAACAGAATAAATTTAATATTCAGTTATGGAAACAAGAATTCAATTTTAGTACAAATGAGGATCATGATGTAAAACATAGCATCCTACAATCTATTACAGTTAGACTGATTTTAATGGATTAGAAATGCTTACAGAACCTATGAGTTTCTGGGCATTACTTCAGGATCAGTAATAAAAAAATTCATTCTCCAGTTACCTCCTAAAGCAACTTAGCATACCATATATAATGAAGAGTTATAGTCTACTTGAGAAAAGATACTTAACTCCTTACAATGCAGCAATAAAAGATGCCTGATCAGAAATGAAATTTGAAAGCTCTGAGTTTGATGGGCTTTGTGAATACCTTTAAAGTATTGTATTTTATACTTCTTTTCTTTTCAAAGTGATTGTTTGACCACAGACTTTCTAATATGAACACAATAATTAGGAAAAAAAAAATCAGTATTTCTTTTCAGTTATGTCAAATTTTAATCATTTATTACAGTGCAGAACCCTGGATAAAAAATACTTCATAAATCACATACCTAGCTCTATCTGCCCCTTAAGAATTTAAGTATGTCCAGAATCAAACACAAGAGTGAAGAAATCTTTTTGGAGACAACGTGCATCCCCTATGGCCACTTGTACCTACACATATCCTCTTTCTAGGAAGGACCGATCCTTCCTACTCTGCTGCTTTAATGTCTACTCATATTTTATTATGTTCTGAAGAATTTTAATAAATATTCCATGTGGTATCCATAAAGCAAATAATAGCGACCTTTAGAAGTGCTGTGTGTTCCTATGGGAGGAAATGTGCTGTATTTGATTGTTAGCTTTTATAAGATCAATTAGTTTGGCATGATAATTGATACTTTTTGGTAGATGAGAACAATGAAATGATTTGTTTTCCTTTAAAGGGTCTCTCTAATAAATGTAATCCACAGATAATAACTGCACTGCTTTCTCACAGCAATATTTTTTTTTTAAATAGATTTTTAAACATAAAACAAACCCACCGTTATGTGGCACAGTTTTCTCATATAGTAAGTACTTAATGGATTTAAATAGCCAAACCAGATACATAATAAAGGTCTCCTATTTAACCCGATGACAGATGTCATCATCAGAAAGCCTTGGCATTAGTGAGCTAGCATTTCTCAGTTCAGGATAATTGCCTGTGCACAGTTTCTCCTGTAATGCAACTTCCACACAAACATAAAAAGCATTTAATTTGTAAAAATCCAGCACTTAAAACTGCTTCTGTTGCTTAGCTTTTTCTTGTACAAGTATGTATGTACGAATGAGAGCCTTTCACGAACCTGACCTTCAGAAATCACAATTAATATGCAATATGTACGGTATACTGCAAACAGTAATGAAGATATAGATGGCATAGTTAGACCTCAGACATATGATAACGTTGTCACAGATTAATTTATTATTCACATCAACTGAACCATGGTAACTCCCCAGTCACCCATTCTTAGGTCATAAAATGCAAGGTAACATGCGTTAGCGAAGCTCTCTAACTTCATGTTGAGCCAAGTCAAATAAGTTTGCATTTGTGCAATCATGGCCAGTTACTGCACCTTTGCTAACTCACAATAACTGAACAGGTGTTGGTATGCAGATTATGTACATTACCTGCTAGATACGCTGCTGCCACCTCAGGAATTGTTCCACACATACCCTAAAGTAAATAAGAGATGACTTGCACAGTCAGTACCTTCCTCCTACGGTACCATAACACTCTTGTATACACCCTGGCCAGTCTTTTGAGAGGTTTATTTTCCTAGAAGCTAACTTAGCAGCGACACTCACTGCATCTGTCGCAAAACTATCAGCATATTTGACCTCTTCATTTTCAACAGTCACGGAAACATTTCAGCCTACACAAAACAACCCAGAACACGATCATAACTGAATATAAATTAGGTGCTATAAGAATGGCATAGCGCTGTAGTTAGATGATACAGTTCCTAACATCCCAGTAGGTACCATTTTTCCCAGCAAATCATCAATTTTTGTAAAACCCACAGAAAGCTCATCTCAGGTGCAAGTGAGTGTGTTAGTAACTAATTTCAGAGTACCTGCTGAATTCCGACTGGGAGTGGGGAGTTTAAACCCAGGGGGAAAACCTGCCTACATTAGCGAATCTGGCCTAAATGGGAAAGGTTTATTGTCCACTAATTACAAGCCAGAATAGGGACCAACCAACCAGCATATTAAGTACAAAGATTTAACTGTGCATTAGTCAACATGTGATATTGACTGTAATAGGAAATACATATATAGTTTAATAAGCTTTCTAAGACACCAGGCATCTCTTGGAACTTCAGCAAGAAAAGGTTACTATAAATTGTGGCGGGAGTCTGTTAGGATAACTCCAAGAACCCCACTGGCAAAGGTTTAGGAAGGAGAACATTGAAATCTGTGAGCCAACAGTTCCTGTTTTGGTGTGGCACAATAAAAAGGAAGTAACAGATTTTTAGTTCAGAGACTGAACTAATAAATTTGTTGGGATTGGCAGTCAGAAACCTTTTTGTATGAATCAGAAATTAATTGTCCACTACATGAGAGCATCCTTCTTGTCAGGTAAGTGCTTGATTCAATAGGCAAGAGTCCTTCTCAAAAAACAAAATCCCACAGAAAACCAAAACCCAAACAAACAAAAAAAACCCCAAACCAAACAAAATAAAAAAAACCACCACCACAAAACCCCTGAACATTTTTAAACAATGTAATGAGCACTGAAGTAATTGTACAATGCACAAGAGTGGCAACAGAAGACACAGAGGACTACCCTCATGTGTCCTTTAGCTATGATTTACACAAATCAGTGGAAAAGAAACCAAGGGGAAAAGACCACCTGAATTCAAGTCCAAATGATTTGAATGCCCAGATCAGAATCTTGGCAAGAGAGGATTAAGATCATGCACAATTTGAGCTTTCTTGTGTTTCTTTCAGCAACAGCTCCAAGACCACAGTTGCTCTTTCCTGCTCAAGCCTGTAGACCAGCTGGAGAGATGCTTATTTTTTTTTTTGTGAAATTCCGCTCCATCAGGGTTTTGACTGCTGGAATGTCCTTTCTTTGGTTTTGGAAAGCTAAATCTAGACTGTCCCCTTAATAGGAAATGGCAGAAAGAATGCAACGTGACAGGATGAGGAAATTTAGTAAATGAAAAGCATGCAAGCATCAGGTGCGAAACAGAAAAAAGTATACTGATGACTTTTACACTAGAATTATACTGACATTATTTTACCCTTCTCATAACTGCAAATGAGGAGTAAGATTAATTTTACAGCAGCTGATTTTCTCCATGACTTCAACAGAATTAGATTAAATTAATGTTTCAGTTGTGCTTAATCTAAATTTCTGTCTTCTAAACTGTAGGCAAATGGTTTCTAATCACTATTTCTGTCCCATCTGATGTTAAAGGTTCATCAATTTTGTTTCCCCCCAATATGATTAGACTCTTATTCAGGCTGAAAGACATTGTTAGTAAGCAAATCAATTTCTTTTAAAACTCTCTCATGTACTACAACTTAATAGCTTCTTCAACCAAAACAGTAAAAATACACTGATCATGGGTTTATTTTCTAGCTATATGCTAAAGTGCCAGTGCGATGCTTCTTCCCTCCAATTCTGCCCCACCTCCGACTAGTAACACATAGGACATAAATTTGAATTTCCCTCTATATAACTCTTTAAAAAGAAAGAACTGTTAGAATCATAAACTGCAAAATACTGTGATTTTAACTTATTTAATGAAGGACAGAATGAATTTCTTCTTTATAAAATGTAACTCCAATTAATATCAAGAATAAAACACCCCGTGCTATTATCAAAAAGTAATAAAACATCTGGGTTTAACAATAATCTGGCTGAAGAGCACTATACAGAACAGGAATATCATTCCTTATTGCTGCTCATCATCTTCTATCTTTAAAACGATACTGTGCTCACACATTAATTACAGATATTAGAGAAGTAAATTGTATCATGATGCCCTGAAAGGCTGTCAAGCCAACTGCTGGAAGAGCATAAACCCATTAAGTCGGCAAGATCCTGTCTCCATCAGGTCTGCCAGCAGTGCAATTTCACAACATAACACTTTGTCAGTCATTTACCTTCAGCTGTACTTGTGAAATATATCCCTCCATAAGCACTTTATGCATTACAACTCAGCCTAACAGGTGAAAAAGACTTTTCTGCATGGGGCAGGGGAAATTGAGGGGTTCTGACACCACTTTCAAACAAACAAGTAAATAACACGCCAGTGGCACAATGAAGAGTGAACTCTGCCATTTTGAGATTGTTTTGTTGTGCACACATGATAAACATACTGGAGGGCAAAATTTGTTTGTTACATTAATATAACTACTTAATTTAGGGTAAGTGCACAGCGTAAGCTTCAGCATTTTAATGAGACAATAAGGTTCAAGCACTGCCATGGGTACTGAGGAACTACTACTGCACAAGCTCTGTCAGAAGCAGCACTGGAAAAAAACAAATCACTACCCATCTACCAGCAATACCACAGTTTTTCAGACACTGAAAGCTTCTGGGGACTTTCCCTGCTCCCAGCATTGCCCTGCACCAGACCCAGGTACGTTTGTTTTGTGAAGCAAGCAAAAGGGATGAGCTCTCCACTCTCTCTTACCGTGACTCCTCTGCTGTTGGTGCTGACTGCCTTGTTAACCACCACCTCCTTATCACACAACAGAGCTCTGGGATACCTGGTTCCTCAGCTGGCCCTAATTTTAGTAGCTGGCTTCATTGAGACAAATCCTGAGCAGGAAGGAGAGAGGAACCCATCTTTCCAGAAAGTTCATTCACGAAGTGTCCCTCCTGCATCTCTGAAAGGGCAAGGATAAGGACTCTGTGTTACCCTGGCCAAAGACAATCACCTCTGCACCTTGCACAGACATCTGCAAAGGAAAAGGCATTCACACACAGAATTACAATCCACCCTGCCCTGCTTGGCAACAGTTTTTCTCCTCTGCAAAGCATTAATAATACATTTTTATCTACTTTCAACACCACGCCTATGTGATAAAACATTTAATTCCTCAGAAAAATAAACTCTGCCTCTAGCAAGGAGAACTACTGTAAGCATACCTGCAGATGTAGGGTTTGACAGCTGACTGGTCATAAGCAAGCAAAGGTTTGAACAAAAGATAAAACACCTGCGTGGGCTACCATTTCTGCTAAGAAATTCAATAAGAAGTGAGGAACAGCAAGAAAAGAGGTTAAAATATCAGAGACTTGAAGTGAAAAGTCTGCAGATGACACTGGCCTGGAAGGAAGGAAAAACTAACAAAAACATATTTCGCAGCCGTTAACTATGCCTAGTAAGAAACAGACCAGATCTCAGAGGAAATCTTCCTCTGTGGAGTTTTAAGGGTGACAATAAAGCTTAAACTGTCACGAGCGTTTGATTAGTACATTACAGATAGAATTTAAAAGTGGCATGTTAATAATAAAGAACCCCCCAGGGTATTAGACTCCTGGGCCAATCAACTCACGTTCACAGTTTCCCACTGCCTGACAAAATACATCTACTTGTAAAATAAACCCCAGCTTTTCTTGGAAACAGCTTAAATATTTATGCCATTCTATTACTAATGTAAACACTTCTCCTACACATTTTTCTACATATAGATCAGCAGCTTCATTGCAAAACTTAATCATGCACTGTTCCCTGAAAACTGCTTAAAAGTAAGTTTTAGAAACTGTTCACAGAAGGTAATAAAAAATACTTAAAGTCACATAAAACTTATAATCATTGTTCCAGCCATTTTAATACTGAAAAACAACTGTGTTCATAAATTGAACAGCCTTTGCTAACACTAGAGGTGCCCTTCCAGTATGTAATTAGCTGATAATACTCTGGGTGCCTGTAACGCACAATTCAAATGCTTTGCTTACCAGTGTGTTTAGTACTCTGCAAATAAGTCTTCGTACCAATTAAATCCCTTGTTATTATGAAAATGCTTCCATACTGTTGTAATAACATAGGATAACACAGTCAATGCTACTAATCATGAGGCTATTCTTTGAATAATTGCAGGATTTATGAGTAATCATTACTAAGGATATGCTACTGTTCAGTACAGAGTACACAAAACCTAATAATACCTTTCAAATAAATCTGATTAATGTTACAGTATTCTTTAAGTGAGGCATGTACATAAAAACATCGTCTCAAACCACTAAGAAGTAGTATTTTACAGTGCAGTAATTTACTGTAGCAATTCTGCAGTAATTTATAAGCACAGTAATTTACAAATGTATGCAGACAACAAAAATCTATTTTTCTTCTCAATATCTGAAAATATCGCTAAATATCAGGTTTGATCTGAGAGGAGATTATTAATTCCATTTCCCCTGTAACAGGCAAATTAGGAGAAAACTTTTGGGGCAAACTCAGGAATGAGCACAGAATCCCTATCAAGTAAGCCAGCAAATCAAAAACCTGTAGTAGCTCCACAGAAATGCTTAATAGTACTGGCTTATAGTTTAGTCCAGTTCTAAAATTTTATAGTGAAGTCATGTATAGTAGGAGAAATACTTCATTTATTATCTAAATAATACAATATATTTCTTATAAAATGATTGCATATGTCTGCAACGTTTGTTTAGAATTCAAAAGGAAAACGTGAGGATTTCTGCTGAACAAAAATATTAATTGGCCAAAAATCAGCCATAGAAAATGTCAAGTTCATTATCAACATTTACTTGCAGAAAATATTCTCTAAGACATCAATAATAATATATTACAATATAGAAGTAAGAAAATACAATAAATAAGAATTATACATAACAAATACATAGAATAAGAAAATGCAATAAATAAATAGAAAGAGAAAAAACTCAACAACCTGCTACAGACAAACAAATCTGTTTATTTTTCCTTCTGAAAACATTGGTTACTCAGACGAACCACTCTATTAGCAAATCTCTCCAAAACCAGAAGATTAAGTAGTCCACAGAGATTAATAATAGGTAAACTGTTGTTTCTGGTCTCCTGCCCAGTGAATGCTCTTGTAAAGGAACAAAAACATTACTATGCTAACCATCATTACACAACAGTGGACTCCAAGTCTTCCTTTTTAAAAAAAAAACAAATTATATGCACACCAAAAAAGAAACATTTACTGATTTTATTATGTGTCCATCAGATGGACAAAGCTTACACAAAAGGCATTGGTTTTACCAGCAGTATTCAGCAGCATCCCACATAACTGTATCACAGAAAATAAAATGTAATCCTTGCACACAGGCAGAGCACTAGATGAAATACAATAGGAAAATAAGAACAGATGTGAAAAGGACTTCAAAATGGCAGCTTTCTCAACAAGTCTTTGACTGTAATGGAAAAGAAAAATCAAAATCTTATTTTAATGCACACAAATCACATCACTAAATATAGTTTACATATATTTACACTGGACCTTCGGGGGAAGGAGGTAAGTTCTAAACAAAGATAAAGAGATTTCTACTCAGAAAAAGGTCCTAAAGCTATATATTAAGAATCAAATCACAGGTCTAGCTTCATTCAAACCAGGGTCTCAGTGTGGAGAAAAATAAAATCTTCATTTTCCTAGAAAGGCAAAATGCTGTCCTTGGAACGCTGAAGGTTTATTTTCTGACTTTGATCAGAAGCTTTCCTAAAAGTTTCTCACCTATACACATGAACTCTATGAGCAGTTTGTGTCAATCTACGCATTCACTAAAGCATTCTTGCAAATTTATGGCATACTAAATGTTGGGGGGTTTTCCCAAACATGTAAAACATGTAAAAAGGTATTTATCTAAATTGTACAACTACTTTGCATACATAAATCAAATTTGTTTAAGCAAAGCAAATATCCGAAATGTTAGATTCAAACCCATTTTATTGCATTCAGGTAGCCACGGCATCATATAGGGTTTTCTTTCTTTTGATTTGTTTTATTACATAAATTCTTTAATACATGAAGAAAGTAATAACAACTTCATTAAACTAAGCTCCAAAATAGGATGGCAGAGGTACCAAACTGGAACAGTTAGAAGGCTCAAATTAAGAATTTATGACAGCCAATCTAGTCTTTAATCAGTAAAGCAAGTAAGGAAGATTTTATGTCTGAACTTTTTACCTATGTTTCAATCTACTTGCTTGTATATATGCAAAGTGTACTATCAGAGTGTGTCACATCCCCAGGCAGGTGAATATGGAGCAGCTCTACTTCGGCATCCACATAAAAAGTTCCACAGTGTATGAACGTGAAGTCTTTCAATGAAAAATTCCTCAACAGTCCTATACACGATTTGGCATCACTACCAGTACCTCTGCCTGTCCACACCTTTACCCTCTCATCCTGAAGTTCAAAGATAAACAACATTTCTTTGCCTTAAAAGCTGTCACTCTGAAAGCCACCCACGAGCAAAATCACAGCTATAGCAGGAAGTTGTTAAATAAATGAAATAAATGCCTTAACTCATCATTTGAATCAATGTACATAAAACACCTGCAATAATACAATAACCATATTAACAGCATTATCATAAATTACATTTATTTGCTTGGTATTTATATTTTTTGCAGCACCTGGCAGTACACCTGGCTATATCATACAGTATCATACAGAAATATGTGGTATTTGAGTAATATGCCAAATATAACATCTTAAAAAAAATCTACATTAATTGAACTGTACTAATTTTTTGGATGCCAGTTAGATTTTTACTAGGAACCCATCTGCAATTCACTTCAACAAACAACTTCATATAAGACTAACTTATTTTACGCAGATAACATACACAAAGAGGAGTAGAGAATCCAAGAGCACAGAAAATTATCCTTTAGTTTTTTATTGGTTTTGCTTTAATCATTAGTCATTTATTTTGCTTTAATATTAATATATTAATAAAATATATATTTTGTTTTAATCACATAGCTAAAAATTAAGTATCAAAACCTGCATGCCTAAATGACATAGTGCTATTTATCTTGACTACAGAGTTTGTTTTGTCATTTGTATCTCACTATTTAATAGGTAAACATAAAATTGCAACCCCTTGGTAACAAATTGAGCCCAGATCAATATCCTAACAAGTCTTTCTCACCGCCTGATGGGAAGTCCCTCTGATTAGGGACAGCAGCTGAAGGGGCCCCAGACCCCACTGCCCAGCAGTCACCTTCTGGAGAGAGGGGTAACCATCTCCCTTTGGCTGAAGGTGGCATTAAAGATTTCCCAGATGGGGTTATCAAACACTTTTTACAGTCAGACCTGTAAACCTGAACTGACAGATTTGTGTCTTTGTTCCACTGCCCTAATTCCAGTGGGTTTTGGCATAACCCAAATTCCAGACACTCTAAAGCTTATACAAAGGACTATTCCTGCTATCTCACTTTTTTTCCTGGTATTACTGCTATTAGTTATTTTGTGCTCCTATGTAGTGAGTGATAGCTGATGAATATCTCCCCAACGGCACTATGTGAAACTCCGTCATGGAAGGAACCCATTATTGATGGCACAATACATTATAATGGAATTTTATATAGATCTTATAGATTTCTTCCTCCTTCACCTACCAGCATTATTTCAGAAAGAGGTATAAGCAGGAGTCAACCTGGCTTCTGTTTTAATCTCTCAACTATGACAATATAATTAAGCTCTGAATGCTACATCAAAGTGCCATACACAAAGATGAATTGACAGGAGTAATTTTTACTACTCAAAAGCCTTCGGTTTCATATATCATAATATCCTGTAAAGCAATCCCACTGACATCTGCTTGACTGTAAAAGCAATAGCTCGGTATAAACCTCAATTCATCCTTCAAACAGGACAAAAATAGTCCTGCTGCTTATTACTAGCACTATGTGCATTAGTGCACTTGAAACCTGCATCATTCGTTATTTCATTTCTTTATTAACTGCTTGCCACAAATCTGAGGGCAGAACTTGCCACATTCCTGCATGACAGTGTTTCACATGAGCGCTCAGCTTAAATTATTTTAAATGTTTTGTCATCATGGCAGGTATTTTACTTCTTTTGAAGAATGCAATTTAGCATATCTGGTTAGGATCCAAATGGGTCTCTTTTTGGTTTTGGTTTTGGTTTTTTTTTTTAATTTTATTTTTTTAAAAAAAACCAAAGGGAACGGAGGAATTGCATTTGAGTCATTGTGTCTCATTTCACTTGCAGTTCTGAAGTTTTTCAAAGGGCTGCAGTGGATCTTAGTTCTGTACCTACAAGAATGAGAACCTCATTTACAGCCAGGATCCTAAGGCAATGCTGTAATGCAATTATTATTATCACGATCAGTATCAGCTCAATCAATCTGAGTATCTGGTTCTAATGAGTTTGTGTCTTGAGGCAGTTAATGTTCAGACTTATTTTGGGGTTTTTTTTGTTGTAAAATAACCATTTTTTGCAGCAAATAATTTGAAAGATTTATCAAACTAAAATTAGTATTTAGAGAACAACTATGAAAAATCTAATTATAGCAAGAAATTATCAAGAAGAGCAGATTCCCTAGCTCATTTGGGAAATAATTTTTATTTGCTGGGTTAAGAGATATGGCTTGGCCAAGAGGCAATTTGCTTATACCTTTAGGTTCTTCCGTAGAAGAATAAAATAATTTCCTTAAAATAAATAAATAAACTATACAGAAAATACTAAATACTCTTCCATACAAGCTGTGCATAAAAGGAATGCATGCTACTTAAACAACTGTTTTGGCAAAACAGAAATTCAGGAAATTTGTTTTCTGCACATTCCTGCAAGATTTATTACAATGAATCTCCACGCCTTCCTCAGAGAGCACCAGGGACAATTCTTTCTTGGCCATCATATGCCAGAGAACTTCCAACTTCGGAAAAAAAAACAATACAACTTTATTTGCTTTTGTCTGATAAAATACTCTGCTACAGAAGTCTCAATTGTGCATAATTACCAATCACATGAATCAGTTTTGTGCATATGACTGGGTTTACGGTGACAGACTCATTTACAGCTGCATGTTTGCAAGCATTTCTATTAGAAAGCCACCATTTCCAAGGCAAGCATTTAAAGAAAAGTGAAGGTGAGAACTTTTTCATTATCTTAGATAACAGTCTATTACCTATATCACTTTCTCAGATATCCATCCATCCACACCTAATGAGTCCTGTGATTTAGTCAGAACACATTCATAAAGATGATTCATAGTTGTTATGCAGCCACTTGATGCTAATAGCAAAGCTGATGTCTTAAATCACAGCTGTTTCCCTATGATAGCCAAGGGGCAAAGCAACACTTCAGAAAACACAGGAAAGAATTTATTAGAGCAACTTTATGAAAGGAACATTTACAAGAAAAATGCAAAGCAAAACATAAGGGTCAAAAGTGCTATAACCAAATCATTAGATAGCATTAAATGCCGTGTAATAATCTGCATAACTAAGAAGTTAGTAGTTGTTGGTACTCCCTCCCCATACGTTAATATTGCCAAAAATTTACTCTATCTAGGTTAACTTTTATATTTAATTTTATTTGTAATCTGTTCTCAGCGTTCTATAAAGATGCAGAGTAACCTGTATATACTTAGTAACAAAAGGTAAGTAAAGCGTCATTATTTCCTACACTAGTCAGCATCCCAGGAGGTGTTTAAGACCAGGTTGGATGGGGCTTTGAGCAACCTGATACAGTGGAGGTGTCCCTGCCCATGGCGGAGGGTTGGAACTAGATGATCTTTAAGGTCCTTTCCAACCCAAACCATTCCATGATTCTATGATTTTACCACAACTGAAAAGAGTACATTTTAACAACAACAACAACAACAAAGAAGTTTTATATTTAGCAGTTGAAGCAATTTGCAATTTTTAATTACATCAGTTAAGGGAGAGAGAATACAGTATGTTAAGATTACCAGTACTAAGCCAGTAACAAACACAAAAAGACCAGATCTTCAGGAAAACTACTTACATCCTTCCATTTTAGCTCATTACTAAGTTCTGCTGGACCACAGCACATACAGGGTTTTACAGGGCTGAATACTCTCTACATACACCCGGCTCAGAGGCAATTCAATCCAGAAACGATCAATTTACATAGATTGCAGACTCTGGAGCTTTAAAGAATATTGTAGCTTTAAAGCCAGGAAGGAAGGAACATATGAGTAAGCACCACATAAAAGGTAAATTGGATACAAGATACCCACAAGCCCTTGGAAGTCTCTTAGTAGATTCACAGATAAAGAGATGCTGCAGCATCAAGCTCTGGTGAGAAACAGGTGCACTTTTAACTAGAACCAACAATCCCTGACATTTTATTTGCTTTCAGCATGACTCTGTTTGCCTTATTCATCACTATTAGAAACCTCTAAATTAATACATCAGTATTTCTGAGAAAGCAGGGAATGAGCTGTGATTTTGCAAAGTGGTAGTCTGATTTTTGCCTCTATTATTCTGGCCAGTAATCGTAACAATAGAAATACCAAACTCAAGTTCCCATTACCAACCATATGGTATTTTTAAAAAGGAATGAAATAACTGCCAATATGGAAAAAAATACAGAGATGAGAACAAGATGTGCACATACCCTGGCAAAGAGGAATAATTGCATAGATTAAGTAGCTAAAGTACAGGTATGGATTTCTTTTAAGGTGATCCAAAAAAAAAAGGTAAAGTTGCATGTGAAGGCACGCTCCCAAAGAATTCACAACTTCAAACAGGCCTGTCTTACTCAAATCAAGGGAGGCAAAACTGAAACCACCTACCCTAAGGAGCTTCCCCTGGAAAGCCAGTGTTATTTCCCAACCTGCTCGCTGGAAAGCTGCTGTGGTATAACCAGAGTGCAGGAGGAGCACATGCCACACAAATACTTCTTAACGATATTTTTGTCAGGTGATTTGTAAGTAGGAGCCTGGATGGGTTGGAAATTATCTTCTTTACAACCACCACCTAGTATTTTGCATTAGAAGAAAATGCTATTCAACATAGTGAATATGGCAATTGCTGCCTTCCTTGCAGCTTTTTGTTCTGAAGTGAGCTCTTAAGTTGTTTTAATAGTATTTGGATTTGCAATGTGATTTTCAATACAGGGCTAAGTCTATGTATCCAAAATAAAAAGGTGAAAGAAGGTCAAGAATACCCTGTTAAAAAACAAGCCTTCCGCGTGGGGGGAGGGGGAGTTACTTTAAAAGTAAAACACCCCTGAGGAAGAAATTGCTGACAGCTCTTGGGGATCTGTGGATAATTTCAGTCAGTGAGTTTTGCTGGAGAATGTAGGAAAGAGACATGCACACACATGCAGTTTCCTCCAGCTGCTAAATGCACACAGTGATTTTTAGTTTATAGACATTTTGACTCTTAGGTATGAGGAGTCTTAATTATGTGAGATTCACATTATTTTCTTCCTAATTTTAAAAATAAAAGAAAGAAAGAAAAGAATTTTGCAAGAGGAAAGCTAGAACTGGAATTCAGGAGGCTCAAGCAGGCCATCAGAAAACCTCACATTTCTGACAGCACTGAAAGATTAGGTTTATAACAAGGAACTGATGCTAATCCTTAAGAAATTTGAGCTTTTCCCCTTAACTACACACACGGCTCAAAAAGGTGCTTCAGCATACAAGTTCAAAAACTCCCCCAGAAATCTGCTTCCCATGCACAGAAGCATATGCAGAACCACAGACCCCATGCCAGAACCCCAGGAAAGGTCAGCAGAAGCCCAGACACTGGAACATTTTGTTACAAGCAGGCATTAATCTCCCATGCAAACCCCCGAGTGGGAAAACCCAGACTCCCCAAGGTGAACAGGGTCAGGAACGGCAAGATAGGAAAAATTCAGAGCTTGGGAAAACCTCTCACCTCTACACAATGCCCCATCGTATGCCATCTCCTCTCTGAAGTAAAGCTAGAGACACCTGCAGCTGTCACGTCTCTAGCAGACTGAAAATTCACTCTCCCCTACCTGTTAGAAGCAGCAAGGAGACACCACCATACACAGTATTTCTTATTTAGACCTCCGCGTGGCAATGCTCATAGATAAACTCTTGCACCACATAGGGGTGGGAGTCTCCATGCACATAAAATCTTCCATGTGCTGGCAATCCTGGCTCACAGCCTCCAGATGAGTGAAGAACATGATCTTACTGATAAGAATATGTATAAAATAAAAATTTACAACTTCCCAGGGCTGGTAAGTTCTCTACTCCCTTCTCCACCCAAATATCAAAAACTACATGTGTTAAGTAACTGTAAACAAAGTTAGAGACCATTGCACACATTCTTCTCCTAGGCTGCTTCTCCAGGCTGAATTGCAGCACTATTACTGTGGGACAGAAACAAAAAAACCTGGACTGAAACAACAAAATAAACTACTGTAGAAAAACACGTTACTGCAAATTAATGGAGTTTTGGGAGGATCTAGGAAAGTTCCTGAAGTTTCTTCCTTCTCTTTATAATGTCATGCTTCTAATTTACTTCATTTATATTAATAAACACTGGATTACACAACTATTAGTCTTGTTGAGAACTCCACTAAAGCTCACTATATCTGTCTCTAATTATTATGATTAATGGTCCAAAATCATCAGCTTCTCAAATTAACAACTTAAAGCAACTGGTATAGAATAAAGAATATTTTTCTTAGGCAACAGGGTCTTCGGTCTTTTTAGTTAATGAAATCTTGAGCAGTCCATTCAGTAGTACTACATTCTAATTCACCATAACTACCTATTTACATAGATTTGCATTGATTATGTTGCCACTATGTATTTGAGATTCATTAAATTGCACTAAAACTTAGTCTCATGCTTATATTAATAATGTAGAAATGGATCCTCAAGAGCTGACTACTTTTGCCTTATTGTTTTTCTGTTTCCATAGCATGTACTATATCAAGTTTTTTGAATTACTACTGCGACTATTCACCAATACTCACTTTTACAGGAGAAGTTCTCCATTTAATAACTGAGATTTTTAAAAGAGTCCTAACACTTCAAAGTTATCTATTGACAAATTAAAAAATAACAGCTCGAATACTTACAGGATTTACAGTTCTCCATTACATCTGTAATTACTATTCCAAAGTCTGTTATTTTACAGTGATTTTAAAAGAAAATTAAAGCAAGCTGATCACAAAACCAAAGTTAATTATATAGTTTAGAAGTGAAAGAGAATATAAGGACAATCTTATCAAGCACACAAAGAAAGTATCAAATTCCTTCAGTTTTAATAGCCTTAGATTTGGGGTCAAGAATTGGCAGTTTTACTCAACAATGACTGAAGACAGCTGCAAGGTTTCAGCCAAAGCCAACTCATGATTAGAGCAAAGTAACTGAAAATAAGAGCTTCCCTCATCTTTACCATCCCCAAACTCTATAAAAGCTTCTCCCATCTCTTGAATGCAAGGCATGTACTGAGGACCACATCTACTACATTGATTTCCAGAAAGGAAGGCGATAGGCTCCCCAAGTATCAAGGCACAGTGACATGGATTAAGAGGGAAAAAAAGCCCTCCAATAATAGTCAAATGAATGGCAGTTTCCTTTGCCATCTAAGACACACTAAAACGTTAATCACTCTGCTAAACAAAGACTGATGGCTCTTGCTCAGTGTATCTTCACCAGCAGTCTTTTTTTCTCCATCTCCTCTCATCAGTAATGCTTTTATTTTTTTTCCCTTTGAACTAAATTCATGAACAGCCCTGCAGAACATAATGAGAAACCTTCCCAGAGCTGCAGGGAGCCTAAGGGCTTGCTCATTAAGAATTGCACTTCAAACTGCATCAATATGGTCAATATAATAGGGAAGAAGTACCCATCTCAAGACTGGAAAAGACCATTGACGTTTCAGTGTTGTCCTTTCTCATCATGGCCCATTGCCTAGGACTGCTTGAACATTATTTAACAATGTGCTTCTAGTGCAAATAACCAGGGTAATTCCCATAGCTTTTATTTCTCTTGCTCTTTTCTTTTGGCATTATAACATGCAGTATACTTTTGTCATTTGGTCTTCTATTACAGGTCTCATATTTCTATTGGGAGTTTTTTGTGGGCTATGATACGTGCAGGCACATGCAGGGCTTATTCAGCAGCTACTGCACTCCCCCATAACATTGTCCCAAGGTAGATGCCATGTATTTCACGGTCCCTGCAGGTCTTATTTCCCTATTTGTAACAAGCTGAATGCAACAGTCTTTGTATTAATTCAGAGAAACCTTTCACTGACACAGGATTGGAAAGAAAATACAAAATCTTGTTTTCAAATATGGATTGAAAAGCTAACAAAACTTCAACACTACGGGTGGAGAACTTACTCCCATTTGAAGATTCATCTTATAAATTTCAGATTATATACCCAGTTAAAACAAGTTTGTGTTCAGTACTTCTGTCATTATCCAAGTTAACAACTTCCATTCTTTAGTACATGTGAAAAACTAAGACAACGAAGATTAAAAGGGAAAGTTGCTAACTAAAACAACTGGTTTGGCAGCCACAGAAGAAGAAACAGGAGTGGTTCAACCACTAAATTCTCACACATCAGTCTGGGAATGCCCTGCAGAGGACTACTTAGGACACACTACTGGCTGACGTGTGGGAAACCAAAGTAGAGGATTGTTTCAACACGAGAGGTACATTTGAATGCTCTTCAAAGCAATTGTGAAAGCTATGCAAAACCCACTCGATTCTGTTTGGAAGGTTATTGGGAAATGGCAAATTACTCATAGCTGTGTGATTTTACTTCTGTTCTCCTTGCTTGAAATGCCAGAGCTTGCAACAAACCTGAAAAATCTCAAAAATAGTTCGGATAATTTAAAAACTTAACAAATGCATCCCAGATATTATTGCAGTGTGATCACCCCTCTGTGCGATGAAATATGAAGTTGAAAAGTGAAAATAACATCTGACAGTGCAATTCTTTAACTTATCTCCATGCCTAGATGATATAACTACAATCAACTACTATGAGATATTGTGATTTTGAGGCTCCCGATTTGCAGCAGTGGGAGGTGGGCACGGGGAACATTGCTGCTAATACTGGAAAACATCCAATATATAATGCTGTAATTAAGCCTCATGTTACTCACTTAATATTTAACTCTCTTTTTTTAACTGATCCATTCTACACAATACCACTCTAACACCTTCTCTGTGGAGAAAGAGGTAAAAAACAGATTGTGACTTGTACCTAGAGGTAACTGGGCTTAGTTTCCTCTTTCCAAAACTGGTTTCCTTCCTTTTCTGCAACAGCAGAACCTGGAAGAATGTTTTAATCACTTCTGTGACACTTTGGCCTTTTTACTTACTTTTTTCTAAACTAGTAAGAAATCCACATCATACTGAAGAGTAAAACCACCTAAATTTCATTTGTTTTGAAGCCTCAACAAGAAATTTCATACAACTCCACTCATTTGAAGTGGCCTTGCAAAGTCTAGAGCCTTACGGATATATTTCTTAGCTCAGACTGAATTGGCAAGAATAGACCCACTCACAGATGCCCTGAAGACTAAAAAAAAAATATAATTTGCTTCTGTGCACGTACAAGATAAACATAATTTGTGAAAGCATTCATGTGTATAAGATTTCCCAAGGCTTCATGTGGCACAAGTTCATAAAACATATTTGTGCCTGATAGTATATATTTTATAACACCACCACTCACCTCTCTACTGTTACTATGAATTTTCATTAAGGAAAACGGTTTAAACATACAAGGAGAGTGTTAGCAGTAGCTGATGAGGTGAAGGTGATCTTGAGTCAGAAGTATATTTGCCCCATTAAGACTATTGCACTACCAAAATCTTGAAGAGACAGTAATATCTTGTATCACTTTTGGAATGGCATTCTTGCTAATGGTAGCTGCTAAAAATGTCCCGAGAGCTTAATTTCACATTAATTGTTAAATTGAGGAGATCTGGAATAGGAGTATTTTTAAAAAAAAACAAAACTTGAGAAACCCATCTAGATCAATATATTTATTTATTTTAGTAATAAAAGAACTCATTTCTTTTTATTTTTAAATCGTTTTGCAAGGAGTTGTCCTTATGTAGGTGCCATGCTAAAAAATATTATAAATAGACAATGATACATCATACAGACATCGCTGCTGTTAGCACCAGTTTTTGATCCCACTCTGCAGTCTGTATTGCAAAGAATTCAGGGACAATACAACTTACTGTAAAGATAAAGTTATGCTTGGTTTTAGACTCCTGTGTGAACAGGGAATATCCATCCACACTGGATTCACAAAACCTTCCATAAAAAATTTTCATTAATTGCCAAAAGCAAGCCCTGATATAAAAAAAAAGAGAGGGTCTATAGGGTTCCCAGCCAATACACTCAAATAATGTAATTCCACAAGTCCATGTTTTCTACAGATCACTGAAAAAAGGGTTCATTTTGTTCTCGCATCTGGGAGCCAATTAAGCCACATTCAAGACACCAGAAACTGCTGTGACATACAAAGCCTAGGACCAACAAAACCTTGAACACTTTGGAATCTCTTCACACTGGGAAAAGTCAGTGTAAAATTTCTTTTTTAAAAAACCCTGTACTGCTAAATTTACATTATACAACAGTACAATGTGCCCACCGCCGGACAATGGGAACTGATAAATGCTCAGTGTTTCTGCAAGCTTCGCCACTTTAAAAAATAGAATTTATTTTTGAAGAGACAGTCTTCTCATACTATTTGGTTTCTTCATCATTGTATCCAGTCTTAGAGTTTCAGAACACTCACCAAACTGCAACACAGGTATCCTAAAGTCAGGACAAAAGGATGTAAGACCAAAACATACAAAACCCAAAGATCTTTCAAACGGATAAGGTTTGCAAACTCCATGCAGAGATGCTATTACAAAAATTACAATCCTTCAGATATGTATCAGTTGGATAAATGATGCAAGTAGTGCAGGATTCAAAGGTCTAGTAAAGAATAAGAAAGAATAATCTTCAGGTTAGCGCTCATAACGTGCTTTTTATAAGACCACGTAATTCCTTATATGAAGAAAGCTGTTCCTTAGAAGTATTCATTTTAAGTCTCCCACAAACGAGACTGCTGTCTTGAGAAACTAGACTATGGACTAATTTAATATATTTTAAAAAGACTAAGAAATATTTTTTTATAATCACCTTATGGATTCTAATAGGTTTTTACCTATTAAAAAAAGCTGGCAAACTGAGGCTTGCATAGACAGAAAGCTTGCCTACTTGCAGGCACTTTCCCCTCCCCACACACAGCTCTCTCCAGGTTCTCTGTTCACAGAAGTAGACTCATGACTGGAGATTAGATTGTGTATTCCACCTTGAGCTGCAGGGAAAGATTATGGTACACCCACAATGCAGTTCATAAAGCAATTTCTATGAGGAAAGTTTATGAGGAAGAAAAATTGATCAAAAGATTAATTTTAAAGTAAGGCTTCCACAGACTGTTGATACAATAGAACAAGAGTCTTGCATTGTTATGGCCACGCTTTCTAATCATAGGTCATCAAAACACTGAATAGGGCACTGAACATCCCCACTCCACCACCACAAATAGTGGATTATTGAGATTTTCTACAAAAAGTTGGGTTTTTTCTCAGAAAACACTATTTCTTAAAAAAAAAAACACAACAAAACCAACCAGAAAACCCACCACAAAACAAACAGTAAGTCTCAAAAAATACGTTCTATAAACCTTAAAAACCTCACTATAAGGTTTGATAATCTGGGGAAAATGATGAAGTTTCTCATCTGAGCATGACAACGCATGAGCTTTTGGTCTTCAAGTGGGTGCTCTCTCCCTTCACTTTCCATCATCTTGTGGGAGAAAAAAGTTGGGGAATTTCAGGGAGCATGAGAGGAACATTTCCTGAGCATCCCTAATTACAAGCACCACCATCCTCACAGAGAGGTTTAATTGGCCTGATCCTTATCTGAGCCTAGTCAGTTCACTCATTTAACAATTACTGAAAGACAATACATTGTTGGTCTTGAAATTATTTTTAGACACCAACAGAAGCCTGGCCTTTGCAAAAACTCTTAGTTTAATTTGTCACAAAGAGTAGTGAGCATACTCAAACAAGAAAGGCTCCACACTGACAAAAACAGAGGGAAAAGCGAAAGCTCGTCAAGTCACAGACCAAGTATGAAATGCTTGTACAAAACTCTCTACAATGAGACGATGCTCAGTGAACTCTGCTCAGACAGCTCAGATTCGCTCTGTCACTCTTGCAATATTTTAAGGCTACTACATATCATCAGGTTGGGAAGAAATTAGAAATCTGACCTAATTACTGTTTTGTGGTGTGTTGCTTCCAGGCTGCTTCTCTACAACATTGCATAAACCCAAATCAACAGTGACAAGCTGTAATACTGTAAGCTATTTCTAAGAGAAACTATGTGGGGTTTGAAGCAACAGGTAGGGCCAGCACGAACCAGCCCTGGAAAAGAGAACTCAAACATACATACAAAAAAAACCCAAAACTCTAAATACAACAAAACAAACCTTCTAGATGTAAGGTACAAGTAAGCTATCCTCCAAAAGTTGTGACTGCTATAGAAAACTAAGAACACTGAAGCAGAATAAATATCAGAAACCACAAAGCTCTACAAAGCAGCCCAAACTGCTATACTTCATGTAACTATTACGAAAATGCTTATTAAAATCTTTGCATGCTGTAAAATGCTGCTATAATGGACAATGGTGAATGGAATGTTATAATGCTGAAAAATTCTAACCAAGGCAGCAGGAGTTAATACATTAGAAGAAGTATTTGGGTTTAGTGTCCTGCTCTCAAATTTAGTACTAAAATCTAGAGGCAAATGAAAAATACGTATATGTGATTGTTAGAAAAAAGTTCCATGTTTGTGGTTCTGAAAGTCTGGTTTGTTTTTTTTCTAATTGAATTTAAAATACAGACTATTTTAGAGCTACCAAAGACATTCTGAGTCACTTAAAAAAACCCCAAACTTCTACAAATTGCTTAGAGATATTACACAACAAAAGCATCTGCCAAATAAAAAAAGATATAAGAATGAAAAATTTGGGTTGGGTGTTCTTTCAAAAGACAAATTAAAATGAAAATATGAATGGCTAAGAAAAAATAAACCCCAAACATTCTCAGCTATTCAGTTTCCAGTTTTATTATATTTTTGAGATAAAGCTCCCCTGCAAATTTATAAAAGCTAGATATTTTTCATTTGTCCAAATATTTATGATGTTCAGTGGCAAGGCAGGTTATAATCTAAGTTGAGAGTTCCCGTTGCATCTCACCTGTCTCAAATTGCAGAAAAAAATATCTCTAAAACTTGAATTCACTACAACTATGTGGAAATTGGACCAGTTTCTCGGTGATGAGTGAATGAAAGATACAAATTCAGGTCTGTATGCAGTTATGGTAGGACTGAGCTCTACTTAACCATCTTAGAATGAGAACCTATGATACAGGAACATCACAAATTTTTCTGAAGTTGGGTTTTACACTTTTAACACTAATTGTTCTCTTCTTGGACAGAGATAGCTGAAATGAGAGCACTCTCAAAGCACAGAGGACACGTGTCCACCCCAAATGCATGCTTGTCAACAACATTAACCACGTGAACAAAGAGGCTGTATTTAAGGGATGTGTGGTCAAGGAAGAGGGGAAAAGAACGGAAAGGCAAAAAAACAAATCAAAAAAAGATGCAAAGAGTCAAATCTCCACCCAGAAACAGCCAACAAAGGAAGTGCATTTTGGTTACGTACACTGAAGGAGGGTTTGAACTGTGAGCAAATAAATTCTGCTTAAATTCTCCAAAAACCAGAAGAAATATTACACATTATTTATTACATTCACAAGACATCTCACAGGATAAAATAATTACTCCCTTTAGAAAACCTCCAAATTTTAGACAGAATTTTGATCAAACCAGATGAAAATACTCACTTGGCCTTTGTTATCTAGGCATTTTCTGAAAAACTCAAATCAAAAACTTCTAAATGAATTAGGCAAAGTTACAAGAATGTCTAATCGAGACAAGAAAAGCCAGAAACTTCATTATACAACATTACAATTAATCATTAATACAGCGTAACATTTAATATATCTCCTTTGAAGTTTGGTGGTATGGGAAAATACTAGTGACGGAAAGCCTCAGGTAATCACAGCTAGAAGGTGGTTTAGCCTAAGGAGCTGGAATCAGGAAGACCTTTGTATTTTCATTATTAATTCTTTGTAAGAGATCAGAAGACAATGTCTTGAGTTAACGCAATGTAACTTCAAAGTACAAGTAGTGCTAGTCTGAGGAAAAACAGTGTGGAGAACCTCAGTGACTGACAGCCGATATGGTGATGAGATGCTGGAGTCATCAGCCAGGAGGCTATTACAGTAAAGCTCTCAGGAGGCATTCAAAGACAGTTAAGTCCCAAAGCACACTGTTATTAAACAAATTATTTTCTCACATGAATAATGAAACTTCTCTGCACATGCCTGGAAAATACTCATAAGTTTTATATCACCTGAAGTGATTTCTAAAACATCCGGCATATTTGTGACTAATACATATATTTTACAGTATTCTTAGAAGTTGGAAATAGATTGAAAAGAGTTATCCTTGCAAAATGAGGTAGAGAAGACCACATGACACACGACACAAAGAGATTTCTTGAAGTTTTCATTGAAAAACATGAGCTACTGCATGAATGACAAAGGATCTCTCAGCTAATGAGGGAAATGATCTGACTGCATTTCCAAGGAAGCTTTATCATAGCTTATATGAAGTATTTCATTAATATTTATCGCAGTGTCAAAACTCTGTCAACCACTGTTATTTCTTCAGCTTCAAGTTACAAAGTAAATTCATTCAAACAGTATCATGCTCAGAAAAAAAAAATCCATATAGGCTGTAATGTGTTGTAAATGAAAACAAATTATTTTATGTACTTCCATACATAATTTTCACATTTAAGGAGAAGTGCTAGTCTTTCACTATGAGGAAATGCTCAGGAGCTTGCTGGTTCTTGATACTCCAGCCAACTTTCCTCTGGCAGCAAAAGTGCAGTCGATCCCCAGCAACAAGTGCGCACATCTAAGTGGCAACATCAGGAAGTTAAGTAGACCGTTTAAATATTTCATTAAATTAACTTCTCTCTGCTTGCAGGCATTTCTTTCACCTGTACAGTCACTGAAATTTAGAAACTAATACCAATCCTTATGCAATTTTAATTTGACTGATGCGATGAATGAAAAAATTATAATTTATCATGCAACAGATTTACTTTCACACAATCATGCAGTCTATTCTCTTCCCTCCATCTAATCACCTTTCAGTGAAGGAATATTGTAATTTGGCCACCTTACTTGGAGCTGCTGCAGTGATACATGATGAAGCACAGTTGCCAGAAGTGATGCTGGTGGGATTGTGTCAAAAATTGAATCAGAGGTTGGATACTTCCCCTTTTTAATGTCTGTCTTCTGGGGTGCATTGACCCAGCAACAGTTTCAGCCACCTTGAACAGTTTTCATGCATGGAACAACAACAAAAAAAAAACCCAAAGGATGAAAAAAATGCCACACGCAACCTACACCAAATAGTAAAGAGCTGGATTTCAAGTAGCTACTTGCCACCTGGCTCAAAATTGTCCTTTACAATTTTTTTCAAATTAAAATGGTGGCTCACTGGTTATTGTTGGTGGTGCTCAACGCAACACAACATCAAACCCAAAATGCACAGTACTTTCTGTGGACAGAATACGACTTGTATGTTAGTTTGACCTTTGTTGCTAACAATCAGGAAAATGCCTGTCAAACCACCAAGAAGTTAATATCTAGCTAGTCAATCCTATATAGTTCTTGATAGCTCAATTATCTGCAAGCGACACGGCCTTCAAAGAGGAAGCCTGCAGCAGTACTAAAACGTGGTCATACTGAAGACCCCAGTATGAAACGCAAGAGAAATATCAGGACACTACCAGGAATAAAAGGTGACATAAACTTTAAAATTCAATCCAGATTTCATCTAAGCAATAACACAGCTCAAATACATGCAAAAAATTTGAACAATTAATTTTACAAGACAAACAAGCACAATAGCAATGAGAGATGAGAACAAAAACCTGAACACAGTCTACTGTGTATGGTGCGTAGAGAGCATCTGAAACACTTCAGGCTTCCTCTGAAGTGGATTAGGAATTACTATTTCATGCAGTTCCCTACCAGTTCTGCTATCAATCTCTTCTTTTGCTTCTTTATATTTTCGGTCTACCCTTTCTAGTACAGGGAGCTACCCATCTACATAAAGCTAACGCACACAATATCACAAAAGCACTACAGTAGGCCAACAATGCTCTTCCCTCATGTTGTGTATAAAAGCAGAGATCCTTTTATTCACAATGGCATTACAAAGCAATCCAGCGTTTAGTCACTCTCTTACCAGTACTTTTGTCGTTATAACTTCAGACATGCTGGCTGATGCTATCGGCTTTAAAGATCCTGTTCCCCAGGTTGTCTGTGTGCAGTTTATAAATCTGCTTTGGATTATATTGATTTATTAATTGACAAAAACACTGGATTATACACTCTGCTGGACACTTTACACATTAAACAAAGTAATTGAAAAAGAGAGCGTGCTCATGCGGCTGATTTTTCTAGGATTTGATCTTTTCTAGGAACATACATCATTTCAAGTCAGTCCTTAATAGCACAAAGAAATAACATAAAAGAAAAGAAACAGAAGAAAACAGCCTTCTGAAACTGTTATTCGCTACTAAAGGAAGATTGGTAGAAGCAACAGGAGTACAGACTTGACTGGCAACAGAGATTTGATCAATGCTCACTATCGTGTAATCAATGGAAATTCATTAGATAACACCCTCTGCAGCCCAACAGAGCTGTCCTGCAGCATTCTAAGAAAAAGTGGGAAGCAAGTACCCCATCTATCGAATCCCTGGAAAGAGCAGTTTATCTCTCATCCCGCTGAATATGCATCTGTTATTAATCAATAGCTGTTAGAATTTGTGTCCCTTTTCCTCCCATTTTTACAAGAGCTGGCAACTTCCCTGTGACTGAAATAACCCAATTAATCTTGCAAATAAAGAGACCTTTTTTTTTTGACAGGCAGATGTTTGACAATTGATTTGAACGGCCTGAGGAAAAGGAGACTGAGCAAGTACAAAACAAAAAAGCATATGCAATACTAGAATGCAGTGATGTAAATAGTTTATTGCTCCACCTGCTGTTGGGCTCCTTTTCTTCTACAAACTGTACATTCCCTATTGTTAACTCTAAATTCAAAAACATGCACCTACAGACAGCCTCACCACACAAATCCGTTTTATTAAAAAGTCTGGACTAAAAATGTATAAATCTGAAGGAAAGTAAGAAGGGGACAGAACACTGATCTACCTGTAAAGACTTTTTTAATTGGGATCTAGAAGTATAAAAGACAAATGAGCAAGGATTGCCACACAGGCTTATAAATATCTTTGAAGAAGATCTGTATTGTCCAAAGAAAAATAAAGAAATAATAAAAATGTATCCTACAATGCAATTATTTCTTACTTGGATCAATATTTAAACAATTAATTCTTCGTCCTACCAGAAGGCTATATTTAGATTACTCCTACACATTTTGTAGAGGAAAATCTAAACCAGTCTGACTTTGCTTTTCTTCTAAGCCCTTTAAAACCTCTTTTGCAGCACATGGATTCAGCTGACAAACATATTGTGTGCTGCAAGGCGGACATTTACTAAGCATGTGGCCCTGCCGAGCATCAGCACAGTAATGATGTTTGATGTGAGTTTTCACCTTCAAACTGGTCCAAAGCAGAAAGAGAGGAAGAATGTGTCACCAGCACTCCTCCCACCCTCCTCCTGGTACATACAATGCCAGCTAACTCAGGATGCTCTCATCCTCTGCATCAGCCAATTATCATATTTAAGCACATCTCAGAGATCAAACACATTAAACAGCTGTGGTCAAAGGTCTGTGTTTAGGTGAACAATACCAGCAACTTCAATAGTCAAATTACATCTACCACTGCGGCTAATAAAGTCTGCATTTCATTAATCTCTTTGGTAGGCCACCTCTAACTGAATGTTTGATTAGAAAGGAGCTGTGCTTCAGGTTGTGGTACGACAGTATTAATATAAATAGGGGATGTACTGTAAAACTGCTTATGAATATAATGGCTCAGCCACTGACAGTTGTTAAAGAGAGGAAGGTCAGAAGGGCTTCTCTGAATTTTCAGCAGTAAAAATAAGAAGAGATCCTGAATTTAAAACAGTGTTTTGGCATTTTAAGTAACAATATAACTTTTTATACTAAAATTTTTCTCCTTTAAATTATCATCCATATTGATTTTTCTTTAAATAAACCCCTAGTCCTTTTAATAAACTACTGATATGTATGTGCTAGATACATATGTTGTATGTGCTAGATATCCTAACAGTTAATATTCTCTGCTCGACAAATTTTTTGGGCCCCTATTATTAACAAAAAACCCTCTGAACTTCGTACATACCCCTCAATATCAGCAATATACAAACATTAACACAAGTAACATCACTGCTACATCTTAAAGATGTCATCTAGTCCTTCTAAAGGCCTTGCAGTCCAATTCTGCTGTATTTCTAGCTCTACATTTTTATTTTTTCAGCTAGTGAGTCAGAGGTATGTGAACAGTTTTAAAATCCCAGGACTACACACAAATAAAAGCTTATGACAACAGGTTCGTGACCCTTTGATCTACTTTATCTCAGCTTTTAGCCTTTTAGTCATTAGTTTGATTCTAATCTCAACCCTACACTCCACATTATTTGCATCACAAATCTTCAACACATGTCCACAATAACCTTCATTCTACCAAAGCTTATTCTCAAACACTCCGCACTTGTGCTCAGAGCACACACTAATCCGAATCCAGTTTCAGATTCTTGGTTCCAAATTTGTTAGGTATGGTAAGCAAGAAGGCTAACGCCTGTTTTCAAACATTCTTAGCTTTCGGACAATGATTTCAGTTATGTCAGTTATTGTAAGCACAAATTATTTCGCTATTTTTAAATATATCTCATCAATACATCTCTGACTGTATTAAAAAATAGAATACCAGCCTGTAAATAATTTGGTATTTATTCCCATTTTCTGATTATTCCAGGTACCGCATTGTACTTATGAATATCACTCCAGAAATATGCTCTTGGTTTTAATGCCTCCTTATGAAAAGACAAGTAGTTTATGCGCTATATTCTAAAACTAACTAGCAGTCAATTCAGACATCAAAATCATCCCTTTTCCAGTACATTATATTCAAACACAAATTCAACATTCCCCATGCTTCACCCTTCAAAAATACAATAGCTCCATCTAAAATAGAAATTTTGTTAGAAAATATTACTTTTTTAGTTAAGTATGGAATGTTAATTCCTCTGAGAACCTGCCCCCCTCTCATATTATGAAGCAGTTCTTCCTCCTTAATTATAACAACACAATATCATAGTGCTTTTCTATACAATTGTACAGAACGAAAACTTCAGTTCCTCATTCTAACAAACCAATAATACACATTAGAAGCATATTTAAGTGACATTTGCAATATTCAACCAGATGAATGCCATAGAGAAACATATAAGACAAACTGTACATTTACCTCCTTACTAAACCCCCCTTTATCTATATAATTATTGTTATGAGTTTCAGGAACAAAGGTAATGTGTTTTGGTTCTGATTTTTGGTTTGTTTTTTTTTTTCTCCAGAATACATTCCATTTGTTGGCAACACAAATTTATTTTTCCCATTTATCAAAACCTCAAAATCAGCCACAATTCTCATTGTAGCTGAAATCTATAACTACTTCCCCGAATTCTCTTATAATTGATATATTTTCCATTTGCCACTGACTATCCCTGGCTAAAGGCCTGATTCCCCCTCTCCTCTTCTTTTTTACTACCTACAAGCAAAAAATATCTGCGTGATCCAAAGAACCTCAAGGCAGTACAGAACTTATGACCACCTACAAGGGAAAAGCAAACCACACAGACAGCCAACACTTTCTTGCAGTTTACGGAACCGTGTACAACACAGACGGATACATACCTGTCACTCTTTCTTCCTTATTTGCTATCATATCCCCTTTGCCTTCCATGCATCCTACACCCACATACTTTACATTTATCACCACAGTGTAAGACCTTTCTGCCATATTTTCAGTAGCAGTGAGTTTGCTTCATCTGTCTTTTCTTTGATTCAATAAACTACTCAAATACTAATAAACTAGATTAAAAACAGAATATCAGGTTTAGCTGTCGTGTCTAAACCCCAATGTTTGGTCAACTCCTCCACTCCTCCCACTGATAGATCACAAACAGACTTTACTATAATGCTGAAAAGGAAAAAAAGAAACTCTTATTAAGTTTTACCATTTAGGTCTGACTCTTCTGAATAAAATTTGTCGTCTAAAAAGAGTAGGTTTTCAATATGTAAAATCATGCTTTCTGTTTAACAAGCCAAAAGTGTGTTTTCTGGATAGGCTCCAAATAGATTTCAGATTGACAGCTATTAACAGTCTGGATCTTCCTGTTAGAAGCCAATAACAAAACCAGTTTTCCAATAAAGCTTTCATATTGTTCTTCTGAGAAACAATCACTTTTCATCCAAAAGACAGTAGAAATTATGCAGGTGTCAACACTGGCCATGAACTGACAGGATTCATCCTCTCAAGAGACCTTGCTGGAATTGTAGAATAATTAAAGGCTCACAGTTTTTAATTAAGAGATCTCCAGAAGGAAACTGAGGAATTCTTAACAGCAAAACAGCCAGGTTAGGCAAAGTAGGGACTGAAAAGAAATAAAACTATTGCTGTTAAAGGAAGCCTACAGAGGAGAAATCAATGTTCTCACTGGGAGAAGAGGGATGCCGTGAAAGTAAATTCTCTAGATAAATGCGTTGTAGAAGAGAAAGCAAACCATATAGGTCCATATTTTATGCATACATTTATCTCCCCACCCTGATAATGCTATTTGGAAGTTTATGCTACAAAGCACAGAGATACAGGATGCATAATTTTGAAATGTACATAATAAGCATTCACCACCTAAAATAACAAAACATGAGAGCTGCAGGAAACTGAGTTTTGTTTCGTCAGCTGCCTGTATTTTTAACATGGTGCTCAAAGTCCTACCCCCATGGGAGAGCTCTCTGCATCTACTCGTCTCACTTTTGGGAAAGTGAGGATGAGGCACAAGGCCTCGCATTAATAGCTCATTCCTTCCTATATGGTCTCAAATTTCACTGTAAAAAGCAATTTTGATTGCAACTAGCTTGAAGAGACACAAAAAGTTAGTTAGGTGAAGTGGAAAACACCATGGGAATGGACATAAGGAATATTAGACCAAGGTAATTTTTGCTTTTATAAAATCTTTAAGGATCCTATGGTCCAATTCTGAGTACAGGTGGTTGGATTTGAAAGTGTCTCCAAAATGAGATTCTGGTGATCACTGAGCTAGAAGGAATGAAATGGAGGGGATTTATGAGCTAGGACAAATAGATTTCTTTCATCTGGATAGTCTATACTTAAAAACCAAACAATTCTGTACCAAGAAGGTCTTTGCTCAGGAGCTTGCAGGGGTGCAGTTCACAGTCCTGAGGGATATGGATCAGGTACAGAGTAAAATCAGGACCCTGAATTTTAGTAAAGGAAAACTTCATCTCTTCAATGAATTAGACAATAGGACGAACCCCCTGGGAAACTGCCCTCAGGGACAAAGGAGCAGAACAGAGCTGGCAGATCTTCATGGATGCTTCCGTACAGCACAAGAGCTCTTTATCTCCAGGTGTAAGAAATCACAAAAGGAAAAGAGACCAGCATGGCTGAGTTGAGACTTGCTGGTGAGACTAAAGGGCAAGAAGGAAATACACAGGCACTGGAAGCAGGGACAGGTATCCTGAGAAGTTCAGAGCGTGACCCTCATGCTGTTTCACAGCACAAGACATAGGGCTGCGTTTGGTGCAGGAGCTACAGCTTATTCAAAACCTGTAGTGGTGGGAGGAAACAAGCTGGCTAAAGCTTCCAGCAGTGGCACATCTGTGTTGCCCTCCAATCGATCCAGGTGACCGTCAACAAACATGGTCTTGACAGGACTGCCTGCAAATCTCCCTCTGTATCAGCCTTATCCCAAGCTTCGTACCTATGAGAAAGTGTTAGAAAGTGCCTTTTAGGATGAGGAAGATTTGTGTCACAATACCTGTGTGTTTCCCCTCATCCTTCATTACAGACAACAATAATGAATTTTATCCTTGTAAAGGACTGACACTGGAAACCAAACATACAAAACTTTGCCTCTGCATTTCAAATTGCCCTGATCCTTTAATGTCTCTGCTCCTGTTTTACACAGAAACTGCTAACCCTGCTGTGGTGTGCCCAGCTCAGGTGACTTGGCAGTTCGGACAAGTAACCAAAAGAGACTGGGATGGAAGAAGGACTCATCCCTGTATTAATTAGCTATCTATGAATCGCTGGTACTTTGCATTCAGCAAAACCAAAATGACTGCAGCTTACGTGCTTATTGAGACACCTTCGGTTCAATTTGCAGAAGTCAAGGCAGACGTGTCAAGGATATAAAACAAAGATCTCTTTTAAACCCAGAGCTGGCCACTCAGAAATCAGGGCACATAAAAATCACCGTGATCTAGACATGCCCGGACTTTTTGACTTTCTTCTGGAAAATAATGCCTGCTCTGAATGCTGATGAGGCCAATGATTTTTATTGTTAAAGGATTTGGAACCACTAAGGCATTTTCTATTCTACTGCTCTCATTTTTAGGTCTTTAGCCTCTGCTGTGCCAGAAGAAATTCAATGATCTTCTCCTCCCAAATAAAATCATACTTATCACTCAGTAGATAGGGGCTAGATTTTGACTGGAGTCCCAAGCCATCAATCTTTAAAGTAATCACATAAAAGCATCATGTTTTCATCCTGTAAAATTTATGTTTCAGACCTTTTCAAAACATGTCCTGCTTGTCACCTGCAGCTGGCAAAGAGCTAGCTGGTTATGCCCAGAAAGTAGCTGACAATAACGCTTCAGTTTTATTTACTTAAAGCTGTCAAAGGGTGAGGTTGAGCCAAGGTAATTGTATACACACTCAGCTACTGTGTGTTCTCAGAGGAGTATTGGATGTACGGGGGTGGGAGACGCTCAGCCTCCAGAGGTGCCTCTCTAGGGGACCAAGCCTGTATTTCTTTTTGAGGAGTGCACTAGACCAAGAACCACCTCCAGCATAAGCAGAAAATGAGAACAGGTCACTCCTGGCACAGGACTCTGGTTGCACACCAGTTCGCACGCAGCCACGTGTGACAAAGACAAGGGGTCTTGTCCTTTGGAGCAGGACCGCTCAGCTTGTCTTTCTCCAGAATTCTCCCCAGAGCCACAGACCAGTTGGTGCTAGAGGCAGAAGACAAGAGTAGCACATTGAATACAAAAGGCAAACAAACCCATTCCATCACTCCAGACAAAATAAAAGCAGCCAGGTTTCACGCTCACACAAGTCTGACTTGCTCACAGGCTCTCTGAAGACCCACCACCACCAGAGCTAACCTCTGCTTCCCAGGATTACGAGCTTTACAGAGAGCTCAGCACAGCCACTACTCCTCCACGTTCCCTGGCTTTGCTAGCAGGTCTGAAGAGGTTAATTTCTGCAGCTTAAGGGCAGCTCTAAACTACATATTGACAATTTACAGATGTTTTGCTCACCTAATTTGTTCCACTATTCACAAAAACATGCAGTTACCTTAGCAACTACTACATTACATTTTATCTCCAAGCTGCAGAGCTTTTTCTTTTCTAAAAACAAACCCCACAAGTCTACTGATACTGCATGTAATCTTTGATATTAGTTCTAGCCATTTCAGACAACATTAAAAAAGCACAAATGTAATGAAAATAAGACTTTTTCCTAAAGTCTATTTAAGTTTTCTGTTTATGAATAGATTTTATTTGTAGATTTGTTTTATTTGACTCCTGTATTTATTCTTCTATGGGTTACAATTTGCATAAAGGAAATATAAGAGGGCAAGGAAGAAGACTGGCTGTGATATAATGAGCTAGCTGGAATCTGAGAAGAAGATATAGTGGAGAATGTACATCTCAAAAAAAGAAGTCAGGCATCGAGGAAATATGTGAAAATTGCTGCAAGAAGAAACAAATGCCTTTAGGCCACTGACTTCAAAGTGTCCTTGCTCAATGGGCTCCTAGAATGAAAACACATCTTTTTTTAAATGGTAAATCAAGAGAATACTGAAAGTTCTAAAGTGAAAGTCATCTTCCTCTATGAAGATATCTAGAAAAAAGAATAATTATACTTGGAAAATGTTTATCTTCAGGAACAACTAAAGTTACTGAACTTATTGAGTCTTCTGATTTCAGCAAGTCACTGATTTAAATCCATAGATCAGTGCTTAGACTCAATGTCTAGTAAATTATTTTAACTACCTTTGAAATTAGGAATTATCTTAAATACTGTCTTAAGTTAATACTTCAATGAAATGACTTCTGAAAAAGGTCTTGTACATTGGTGTGATATCCTTTTATAGCCGTGACATGATGTTTGATTTTCAGCTACCTGCTTTACACTGCCCATTTGTGCATATTTGAATACACTAGAGGATCTAGGTGCTGCTTTTTGCAAAATTTAGGAATCTTTCTAAGGCTAATTTTCCCATTAAAGGCGGCTAAAATAAAAAGTAGCTGGACAGAGTTGTTCTCTGTTCTTTTTAACAGGATGTTAAATCTTTAATCCAAAAAGCACTGCATCTTTTAATAGTAATAAAACGTTGCAGGAAGCCACCAGTACAAAATGCAATCCAAAATTAAAATTTTAATTGCAGTTAATTACGAAGTTGGTAGGCAATTACTCTAGTACCCAATCAGCTCTTAGTAATTAATCTTCTAAAACTAACTGAGAATGGGTCTCGGAACCTAAAGGTTTCCAGTTTATTGACTCATGAAATTTTCTCCTGCCAGTTCAGACTCCTGTACAACTAATTTAGACCAGCTGACACAAGATTCTATTTTCTTCATTATTCTCATGACTGAAAACACTTCTGCTAGCTTTAAGTCACTGCCTTATTTGTATTTATATTCTTTTTTACTTTCTCCCCTATAAGCACCTATCTAGCTGAAACTTAGCATGACCCTTTTTTCTATACTGCTCAAGAAAGTCACTGAAGCTGACCAGTAATAACTACCTCCACAGTTCAGATGTAGGTCTTTCTGTGGCCTTTTGACTATTTTTGAAGCCAAAGCTACATGTGAATGATGGTTTATCATCTTTTAAACAGTTATGACTGACTTTTCCATCTTAAATACACGTTTCCCTATACCCACTATCCTATTCTGTCTTTGAACACTACAATTGGCTCCAATCAAAGATTTGACAGGAAGAAACAAAATTCCTATCCACTGATGTCTATTACAAATCATGGAATACACTTTCTATTGTTATCTATTAATTTACCCTGTGATCACATACAATGCTCTATGCCTACCACCAATGTAAAGTATATAACTATTTAAAACCACCTATAAAGTACCACTTTATCAAATAATCTCTTACGTAGGTCCCTTTAAACAGGGGAGATGCAGAACAAAACATACACTTTGTTACTTTCTACATTAAAATTTATCTAACTTACAAAAAACTTAACCTAGTTCAAAGGTAGTAGGAAACCACAAAAATGCCAAAGCAGCATTAACATCCATCAGTACTTCTTGTTGCACCCTTTTTCTTACACTCTTTGGCAGACAAAGCAAACCTCCCTACTTCAACCTCTTCGAAATAGTGCTACTGCTTTGATCAGCTGTATGAAAAGTGCTCCCATATTCCAGTTTAGTAATGGAAGAGTTTCAGTGCTGTGGGAAAGATTCAAAATGTGTGCTACAACAGCTTGTCTAGGTTGCACACAGATGTGACTAACACATGAAATGAGTTACAGGAAAAAGATATGCATTAATATACCACTGTAATTTATGTCATTCATTCCCTTTGCATAATGCAGCACCATATTATCCATTAAAATTCATAAAAACAATTCATTGCTTTGTAATTTCTACATATTTATGAGCACTCATTTGAAATGGAAATTGTTTTCTTATTGACAAACGCTTCCATCTTGACAAAAAAAGAGAAATATTGAACACTAAAGACTAATGACTTCAATACTTTTCCTGATATTAATTACACTTGGAATGCCACAAAAATGAAGAGACATTTACCTAAATCCAAAATATAGCAATCAAGTAATTAAGACACCTAATCTGAAGCCAATAAATGATATTCCAAGCAGCAAATGTGGTGATGTAAATATAACTGTTTCAGCACCTTTGCCTATAAAGAATATTTGAACAACAAAATAAAAATAATAGCATACCCAGCAGTTATCATTAAGAGAAACCATACTTTCATTTCAAAAGAAAGCAGATGTTTTTTCTTAGGTTCAGAATGCATGTAGCATTTTCTGTACCATTCACATTCACTTTAGTTAGAGCAAGCAGTTTCCTTTACACTACTGTATACGAGATGGTAGACACGTGGCAATTTAATGAAGAACTAAAAAGCAACTTAAAAAACCTGAATTTCACAAACCACTATGACACTTCAAGAGGCTGATAAACGTAGAGAGAAAAACTTCCCTCTGCCTTGCAAAATAAAAAAATTTTCATGTGGAAACACATGAAAAGTACAAGAGCACCTAGACAGGGCAAATTACTTGTGTTCATATTTACATTCATCTAATTATATGCAGCATGATTCCTGGATGTGTAGGATATGTCCTTCCTGTTTTTCATTACATGAACACAACAAGTGGAGAAGAATGCTGCGAATACACCTTTGGAGAAAGCAAGTCTTTTTTGCTGGGGTCCTGGGAACAAGGAAGGAAGAGAGGAGACATCAAAACCTAATGGAGAAATGAAATGAGTATGTTTGTGAATGTTTTAAGAAGCAGAATAGTTAACTTCTCATCAACTCCTTTAATGGAAATAACAAGTCCAGCCTGCTTTCAAGATTTTAAAATATCACTGGAGCTCATTAGCACTCCCCTCCAGCACCAGCTTTGCAACTGTATTTTCTTATGATGCACTAGATAGAGCCTGGTAATCACAACAATTCAGAAAACAGAATCTCCCTTGCTCACACTGCAGCAGAACACAGTAATCTGCAGGCCCCTGACATGTTTTCACACTGGCAGGATGCTCGCATTTTTTTCATCTCCATCATGCTCTAAAGTGGCATCGCTGTAGGAGTGCTACGCATCGGGACCCTGCGCCTCAGTCAGCTGGGAACCGGCCACGACACCCAGAGTCCCTGTGCTTCTCCAGCCGCATGCAGAGCTTTCTGATTCTTACATCCATTAGTTTGTACCACATATACCTGATTCTGCTTTACTCTAAATAAACACTTATTCAGAACAAAAGGTCACCAAGGCAAGAATTGCTTCCTACTATAGTAGGACGTGTTTTTTAAGCAGACTCGGCATATAATTTAAGTAAGGATTCTAAAACACGCTGTCATATAAATACAGGCAGCCAAAGCTTTCAAAATAAAGAATATGACAAAATCTCATTGTGATTTTGATGAAATATTGACCATTACACACCTGCAATTCCTACAGCCATTATGGAGCTTGAAGAAACCTGACAACAGCAAAAGTAAGAAATGTTCATTTTACCGGCTACAAATACGTGCACATACTGTCAGAGTGAGTCTGAAATTTTAAGTTCGAACTGACACCTTTAAAAAGTTGTCTACATAAGAAATATGCAGAAGAGAAAGACTTGGGGGTGCTGGTGAATGAGAAGTGAAACATGACCCAGCAACGTGCGCTTGCAGCCCAGAAAGCCAATCTTATCCTGGGCTGCATTAGAATAAGTGTGACCAACAGGCTGAGGGAAGTGATTCTGCCCATCTACTCTGCTCTCGTGAGCCCTCATTTGGAGTGCTGCATTCAGTTCTGGAGTGCTCAGCACAGGAAGGACATGGATCTCTTAGAGCGAGTCCAGAGAAAATGATCAGAGGGCTGGAGTACCTTCCTTAGGAAAACAGGCTGAGAGCTGGGACTATTTAACCCAGAGAAGAGAAAGATCTAGGGAGATGTTACAGCAGCCTTCTAGTGTTTAAAAGGGGGCTGACAAGAAAGATAGGGAGGGGCTATAGGATGAGGGGTAACAGTTTAAGCTGAAAAATGGTAGATTTAGATTACATATTAGGAAGAATTTTTTTACTGTTAGAGAGGCAAAGCCCTGGCACAGGTTGCCCAGAGAAGTTGTAGATACCCAATCCTTGGAGGTGTTCAAGGCCAGGTTGGATGAGGCTTTGAGCAATCTGATACAGTGGAGGTGTCCCTGACATGGGTGTTGGAAGTGAATCATCTTTAAGGTCCGTTCCAATCCAAACCATTTTATGATTCTATGATTTTTTTTAAAGCAAAACAAGTATTTAAAAGAGGATTCTTGGACATACAGTTATTCCTAGGATTGTTAGGAGAATAAATCTTCATTTTCAGAGCTGCCTTTTGCTTCCAGTAGAAGAGGATCATTTACATTTAAATTGAAGTAAATTAGACTAATTTCTACAGAGTGGCCTGCAAAGAAGGAAACATGATCTAGCATCAAGCAAACTAGCAAATCAAGTCTCTTATCAGCACCTCCTGAATAAAAATCCTTGCCCTGTTGTGTACCCAGCACACAATACATTTTTCCAGAGAGGAATAACCCATAATGACCTTTGAACAGTCAGATAGGTATCAGAGCAGGAACAGTCTAGAGATGCTGGAGTTTGGGGTATCTTTACATCTGCAAGGTGTAGGTCAGCACTGACTGCATTTTAGCAGTCTTAATAGATGACTGCATTACTGAAGTAACAAAAAATGGTTCAGTATTTATTAGTACACTTACAGAAGTTGTAATAATCCTAAATCTGATTGAAAATACAACTCAAGGAAAAAAAACAGAGAAGAGTGGAAAAAAGCGATTAACTTTCACAGATTTGAGTGGTTTCAATACCGAATTGCAGATGTGCAACAATCAGCAAGACCAAGCAACCACTGGACTCTGCACAGACCTGATGGAGCATAGTTTTGGGGCCTTAACAAACTGATGGAATTACTAACATGACAGCAGAGCGCTGACATCACAGTTAGGATCCAAGTATGGCACTTCAGGCTTCAGGTTTAGAAAAAAACCCCTATATATGAGGTACCTGCCCTTCCTACAGATGCATGTCAGTCAGCTGTGATTCAGTGTAGCATCACCACTTTAATATATGGTCTCACATTAAGTCGCAGCTGTACCTGCAGGTGGAGTCCCTACGGTATAATTTCTTCCACAAGCACTTAAAGTGTCTCGGGTAGAATTAACCTTCTGTCTCTTAAAAGGAAGAGAGGAAAAAAAAATGTTTTACTCTAGCAAGCAGCTATAAAAAACTGATTTTTTTTGTTACTTTTGCTCTTAGGATCTTCCCATTTCTAATTTATGCATTTATTGCTGCACCAAAGCAAAACACGCAAAATAAAAGTTGTATGCCAACTGCAGCCAGGGTCATAATGGCTAACACTTCAGAGCTCTAATGAGAGCTCAGCACTCTCCTAATGCAGGCAGTGTACAATAATTATTTTTATGAAGTTTCTGCCTCTTCTTTAACGAAGACCCTTCTCTCTTCCCTCCCTCTAACACAACACAGCCAACGTGGCTTACAAATTAGGAAAGAAAGGGCACAGCAATATCCCTATCACATAAATTCAATAAGCATATTTCAAACCTCAAATAATGTGGAGGATCTGCTGCTAATAAATGCAAAAAAAATAAATCTTGAAGAGTAAGATTGCAGTCTGCTTTCATATTTTATACATCCTGATATTGCCAAAAGCAAAATGAAACTGTAAAAAGTAATGACAAGCTAAGGCTTGATTCTTTGTGAAATACATTCAACACTGGTAATGCCAATTTCTTCCTATGCTATCATTGTTTAAGAATTAGTTAAGAGGGTATAACAAGATGGGTGAAATCAAGCAAATGTCTGTATTGATGGTGTAACACGTAAAGAGACCCAGTACAGGCAAACAGGGACAAAGTTTATTGTATCATTCGAATACTACAACCTTTTTTTTTTTTCAAGTATTCTGTTTTCCAACTGAAAAGTAAAGATTTGCATTGGGATTAGAAGTAGTTAAAGAAAAACAAACAAACAAACAAACAAACATTAGTAGTTCTCTATAATTCTTCCTTGTTGTGGCATTGCACAACTTGGAAGCATCAGACTATTCCAAATATTTATGATTTAGCATAGTTTGCAGATATAAGAGTCCAACTGGAGAGCAAATAACATGCAATAACAGAGAGAGCATGGTTACTACCATTTTAAGTAGCAAACAAAGAATTATGAGTAAGACTTATTTGCTCTCTTTTTTCTACATCCATTAAGCCTTCCATCCTTACCAGAAATGCATGCATACAGAGGGTAGGAATCATTACTCTGGGAAAAATAATTTTATGATTGTTTCTTTTAGATGTTTCTAATTAGCTTTTTTTTTCAGAGATTAGTGATCAATTATTGTTTTAAAATTTGATTTAATTACCGTGATTGGATGAAGATTGAACCATTCCTCTTACTTCAGTACATGAATAATTTCTGGGCTTCTACCAAAAAATATCATATATTTTTTCCCATGGAAGAACCACTATTAATGTTGAATCACCTTTGGCAATATAAGCACAGGAATGAAGCTGGGAGTATACAGTATCACCATTGGTATTTTGCCTAATATGTAACACCAAACAGCAGTATTTTTTTTAAGTAGCAAGTTCTTACCAAAGGAAGTGTCTGATTGCAATTCATTTGTTGGCTGCTTTTTTTTTTTTCCAGAACTAGCTGAAAACTTCTACTTTGCTGTTACCCATGCAAAGTAATACATCTCAACTCCTAGCCTTCTGTTAATACAGTAAATATAAAGCAACAAGGATACAAACCCAGACATTTCTGTAAACACTTACTACTAAAATAAACATATTTCTGCTACTTACTGGTAAACAGCAAAATAAGAACAGCATACTAATCCAGACAGAAAGCAGGTGGTTTGCTAGATAAGCACAATGCCCCATCCTAGAGCTGGGTTACTGTATCTTCTACTTGAAGATTTTGAGATGCCAGTCATTGTGTTTCTGACAAGAGACAAAATCCTCAGTAGACTGAGCCTGTCATTTCCAGCGAATTTCCATACTCTGTCAGCAGTCACAGCACTACATAGACACTCCTGACAGATTCTGGGTGATATATTAACAGTTTACCCTTGCTGATTAAATGCAAGGCAGCCAGACAACAATGCAAATTAGTAAGCAGGAAGAAACATTAGAAGTTTCATTCATTATGGGAAAGAAGAAAATAATTTAAAACAGGACTATTAAAATAGTTAAGAATACATTTTCACTATACCCTAATTTCAGTTAATTATAAAAAGACAACAAACTCTTTAGAAATACTGAATTTTGATTGAGTTTTGATTTGAAACAGGAAAACTTTCATAATAAATAAAAACAAGCAGGAACTTTTTGCAAAGACTGACTTGATTAAGAAAAAAAAGGGTATTCCAATTCTCATGGAATTTAAAACCTACCTTTAATGACTTAAGGCTAAAAGCTAACGGAACAAACTTGTGCATATAAAACACAATAACTATACAATTATGACGGACCATGAAATGACCAAAATCAAAACACTTGGCTTTAATAACACAATATGGTTTACACTGTCACAAAGGCCTTACTAAATCATCACAAGCTAGTCAAAATCATTTATCTCTGATTTCTACTCCATTACCAACTAAAAGCTCTACAGAAGGCACAGCATCATTGAGTGCATCTGAAAACATCAGTTACTCTTGCATGAAATTGAACTTTATGAAGAATAGGAAGTTACTGATGATCTTCAAATTTTGAAGCATAATAGAAATGTTTATCTATATAGTTGGCATAATTTAAACATTTATACACCAGTAATTTAAATGAAATGCTTCATGGTTACGGGGTTTACAAATGATAACTGCACAAACTAGTGGCACTTAAAAAGATGCTTTTTCAAACATTCTATCTCAGCATTCTGCTACTATTCTATTCCATGGAATATAGGATTTTAATTTTCTCCTATTACAGTAAGCAATCATGCTTCTATCAGTTTTCCATTTTTACAATAGATGTGCATATTCTAAGACTTAAGCACTAACTTCCCGAAAAAAATACCAAAATAAAATCAACTGCCACAAAATGAAAAGCAGTCAATTATAAACTTTTTAGCCCACAAATCCATAAAAAACAGGAAAAAAGAAAACATGTTGCTAAAAACAGGCTGTCAAACAGAAGCATGCTAACAAGATATTTTTTCTTTTTTTCCTCAAATATAAAAACAAGTGTAATTTACTTATTTTAAATCAATGCTCCAGATGTAAATTTAGTACTTATTGATTTAGTTTTAGGATTGACATAATCAGTACATTACTTATTTCTTTTTATTGATTTTGGTTCCAGAAAAAGCCAGCCATGGGTCACTGGATGCACCGTGTATTCCCTCTTCAAATTCTGAATAAGAAATATACACAAGATAAAGTGACTTACATGAAATGTAGGCAACTTTTCTGCAGTCTTTAAGAGGAAAAATTCAAATCAACTATGATAGGTAGGTTTAACTGGATAAACAGTTTTAGTAAAAATGTATGTATGTTTGTGCTCGTAATGCCCATAATCTGTTAAAGCATATGACTGCAATTCAGCAAAAGTTTTAAAGCATGGGGTTCGTTCAAAAGCTCATTCTTAAACATTTGAGATTGCTTATCAGGTAAGAATTACCATACAGAAAAACAAGATGACCATCATGAAATGCCTGTGGACCTATTTCACATCCGGTCCAAAAATAAAGTTACCAGCTGTATCTCATTGCCTCCACTTAAGACCTGTCTGCACTCAGATTCAGTGTGTATGAAAGAACTGAACACAGCCAAGGCTGCATATTTCCAAGGGCTGAAAAGGAAAATCACAAAAATCACTTTTTAGAAGGCTGAGTTTTGAAGACTGAGTTCTAATTCGGACCAAACTATATTATTCAGAATTAACTGGAGATGTGCTGCAAACTGAAGTTACTGCATCTTTTAAACCCTGACAAATATCTATATACGCTAGCCTGCCTCATCAGCGATTTTGCTTCTTTTTCTGGGATGCTTAACTCTGCAGAAAAAGCCCCATTCCAACTTCTCAGTACACAGAAAACTCCAATTCACATGCTCCTGAGGCAGTTCATTTACAAAAGACTGTAAACAATAAATTAAATCTGAGTACGAGTTCATGATTGGGTTTAAACAAACATCTGTTTCTGAGAAAACAGAAAAAACATTTTATTTTTTAAAAAATCACTTTAGAAATACGAAGATAATTTTTCTTTCCTACATCTTTTATTTTTGCTGTAATTGCAATAAAAGTTTCAATCCAGTTCAAATTGCAGCTGATGCTAAACCAGGAAAAAAAAAAGGAACAATCAAAGTTTCTTAAATGCAGCAGCAAACTTCACAAAAAGACAAAAGGTTTTACTGAACTTTATCCCCATTTACTGGGAGCACAGCAGTAACCCTACACGCTGCAGAACTACAGCACAGACATTAAATTCAGTAAAATGTTTCTTTTGGTCTGCATTAAAGACAAAGCAATAAACAGCAATAAAGCTACAACAGACTCTCCTCATTACATAAATAAAATAAACCAAAGAACTCAGTATCCTAAGGCTACATACATCTTGACGCAGACTCCTTTTGTTTTTAGAATCAATTTGATTTTTTCTCTTGCTTTTGGGTAGATCCAAAGAAGACAACCTACCTCTTTCTGACAGTGTTAAGGAAGGGTTTCTTGACTAAGCTAGATGACTGCAGAAATAATATGACTATTGCCTGTGAATGTAACACTAACTTCCTGGGTTAGGAGTACAATCCCATATTGAAAAGGCAAAAAACCTGAAAGCTGAACTCGGTAATAAGCTAAGTGTGTAAACAACTGTGAACTTTAACCACTGCCTTCTGTGTGTAGCTATAGAACATACACAAGTTACGGTACAACTTCCCCTCACCACTTTACCCATTTGTCTCTTTGACACTCTGGGGGAAGGGCAGAATTTAACAAAATAAAATTACATATTCAAAGTAGGCAGACAATGTGCTTTGCATGCTATTGGTCTATGAAAAACAGCTGTAGAGGAGACAAGATCACCATATTGTGTGTCTATATACCCACCCACCAAAAACAGAGCCTCCAACTACAATGATTTACAGATACATAACCTGTAATCTCTAATCTTCAGCTAAAGAGCACAATATTAAGAGAAAGATTGGTTTACAGACCCTTGTGATTTTCCTCAAGCGTTTGAAGAGCCACCTTTAGCAAAGCCAGAGTCAGGACACCACAGGTACTGACATACTAAGACTTCCACGTCTACAATAAAGGATGCTGTTTAGCGACACATAAGGCAGTAATATCAGAACAGCCAAAAAATGCAGTACATTTATAAGCCAAATTTCCATTTTCACATTTACAAAAAGACTGTCTTGGATAATATTTGACTATCGTAAATTTAGGAGCTAGATTTTTTGGAAGATACTAAGTATTTTAAGGTGTCAAACATATCTATTAGTGAACCGATAATCAAATCATTGTGCCAGATTAATTTCTGTTTTCAATTACTTTTAAAAATAAAATAAACCATTTTTGTTTTCTGTAGCAAATAGGAGCTGGAAAGATCATAAAGCAGATTAAAAGACAACACTGAAGAAACATACAGGGGACCCTTTGCTTTTAGATCACCTCTGCAGAGTGCTTAGAGATATGCAGCCTTACATAGAGCTTTAGGCACCAGAAAAAAGGAAAAGTGCTCCCTAACTGTTTTACACAGGGCACTGATATAACTAAGCCCTCTTTTACCCAGAAACCTGTCCTAAATCTTCTACAAGACACAGGAAGGAGGTAACACAATCACATCAAGATTTGCACATAAACCTGTTTTGTAACACTGTAGTGTGGTGTCTACATTTCAGACAGGCAGCCAACTGGATCTTTGAAAAGCCTGTCTTGAAATAAGAAACACCCTCAGGAAGGTGGAAAGTTGCTCCCTGACTTTGGGTTCCCACCAGTGCAAAGGAAGGTGGGAACCTTCCTAACTGACAGCAACTGCAGCAGAAATGGCTTCTGAACAAATTATCACATTCCTCATTTCATTATCTTTCACTCTCAACCTTTCGGTTCCCATCCTTCGTGGTAAGAGTTTTACTCCTCTTGAATTTTTAATTTCTCAGTGTGTTCTAACCTCACATTTTAGGAAAGCTTTCTTTTCTACAGAAGGCTTGGGTCTTTACGTTTAATTTGAATGCTGTCTTCTACTGTTAGAAATGAGCCAATTAACACCACAAAGGTACTTGTAAGTAGTTCTTGCCGCTATGGTATTTACCTTTGCTATGACAAAGGCCCTTGAGAATTATTGACAGATTTTAACCCCACAATGCCTGCAGAGCTCAGGCAATTTGTATTTAGCCATCGCAAATGAGAGTCTAAGGGAAAAACTGAAGCAGGTGACTGTGCAAAGCGAGACAAGGGAGAAACCCAGGTCCATACATACAATCTGCTATTCAACCAAAAACTGAAGAAAATCATCATCTGTCTTAGCCCACGAATGGCTTTAAGCTTTCAGAACACAACTCAGGAGCCAGCTTTAACACATGTAATCTACCACTTTCTTCTTTCTATTCCTACCAAAAAGGAACCTATTTCCCTACATGTAAACATCAGAATTTAGTGGCAAGCATCTATTGTTAGAGCAGCCACAATGTTATAGCACACACAAACTTCCTCCAAAACAAAAGCCAATTAATCGTGTGCCTTACACAACCAATTTATTAAAAAGAAACAAGAAAAAAAAATCAGAAGTGCATTTTAATATAAAATCTTTATATCTTTTGCAAATGATTAGGTTATTGCACAGTTTATTATAAAACACTTTCTGATTTTCTGCTATCATTAACTGGAATTTAATAGTTTTCTGGTGTGGTGGCTTGAATGTAGTCACTGCAGTGACACGCCAACATGAATTTTAAGTTGCTGCATATGGCAGCAGTACAAACCTGACCTACCAGCCAGAAACAATATCTGAAAAACTAGAGTATGTAAAAATTAGAGCTTACATTTTTCAAGATATTGAGCTTCCTTTTGTCACCAAAATAAACTGCTCAACACATGGATGGCAGAACTTTTCTGGAGTACAATGTCTAAAATAAATGGCTAAAGGACGACTGCAGAGGACCAGAATATCAAGGCAGCTCTGGATTCTCAAATGCTTGAAAGTTTTTAGAGAGAACTAGATATTTTCAGTGGAATTTTCCACTATGAAAAATATTTACTTTTCATACATTTAATTTCTTTCAAAAAATGAAAGCAAACAAAATATTATTCAAGTAGTTCTTCAAAGAAGCCAAAATTGGGGGTGGTGCAGAGATTTTTAATTTAGAAAGAGGACTGCTCCCAGAGAGAGATGGCATCTTAGTCCTTCCTCCTCTGTAAAGAGAATGCAGATGCATGTTTTGATTTAGATATTTAGCCTTATATGAAAATATTTAAGTTGTAGCTTGCTATAGGAAGCCTTTAGAAACTGCATCATTGCTCTATGTCCTTGAAATAGCCACAGCTGTCTTCCTCACAGAAGTTCATCTCAACAAAACACTCAACACTCACACAACACATTTTGTCTCTGTGTGCTCTTAATAGGCTACCGTTTACCTGCTGGAGTGCAACCTGTCAGTTTGGCCACATCAAATGCCTGCAAGCCTCAACGATATGTTTTCTACCCCTTTTGTTCAAGGCAAGGAAGAGCAAAGGCAGCCAGGAGGGTACAAGCATCAATACGGCACTGGCAGATACTCTTACAAGGGAGCAATTTCCTGCCAGAGTTGGCAACAGCTACTACAAGCTGCCTCTCTCAAGTCATCTTTGTCCTACTTTACTTAGTTTACTTATTTAATAAGAGGTCACAGAATTGCTGTAATGTGCACAAACTTTGAGAAACTACAGGTGCTGCTTGATATCAATGCTCACCATGGGGTGCACGAAGGTACGATGAGAATCTAAGTAAAACTAACAAGCAAAAAGTGATATAGGTGCATCTCCCTTGCTGAGAAGTAAGGAGTGAAAGGGAAAAAAGTACAGTATTTCTCACGGATGTTCTGGGAGTTTCCCTCACAGAGCAGCATACCTACACGCTATAGCTCTACAAACATCCCTGATTTAAATATAGATGCATCAACATAGTATTTGGCACTAAGATGAGGTTCAATGTAACTTTGTATTAAGCCAACTAAAACAGCACTAAGTTAGCACGACTCTCAGGACTACACAAACTACCTCCACACTTTACACAATACACACATTTGGAGAGAAAGTAAGCATTTTTTCATTCCACAGGCACCTACTCTGGACTCAGAGTGTCCATCACTCCTTGTCAACATGGTGAGTTGCCCTCAATTGACCTTCCAAGGGCCAGATCTTTGGAGCTCTCTAACCCGTTTATCCTCAGTGAGTTCTCTCTGTGTAGCCCCAGCTGTCCCATACAGGAAAGACCATCTTCCTCCAAAGGCAGGAACCAAGCAGTGTCTCCTAAAACACCATTTTGGATGGGGGAAAAGAAATGGAGTTTTATCATACTCTGTCTATGACGAGCCTTGTACTGAAACTTTAATGAGCGTAGCTTGTATTTCCAGTCACTTAAAATGACTATTTTCAGGATCACCTCAGATCTCCCTCTTCTTTCACCTAGAGTAAAACTTCATGAACTATAAGTAGAAATGCCATGAAACAACACATTTGGCTCTAGGCCTTATTATGATTAGAAAGGTAGTCTGCATTTCTAATGCTGCACTCATTACATGCTGTTCTGAAATTCAAACACATTAAAAAGTTCTTCCTTCTACTCTGTGACATCCGAGTAGGATGCTGAAAAGCAATACTAGCCTTGCCACTGATTTCATATCAGAATTTCACTTTTATTATTTTAAGTCAGACTTAAAATTTTCACACTAACACCCATCATCAGGTTTAAGTAAAAAAGCACAGAAATAAGGTTCCAGCTTTTGTCTTATCTGGCCCTTATAATTATATTTTTTCCACAACAGAGAAAAATCAATTGAATTGCAACTGCAATTTTTTAAACATACCTCTAAGACAAGACACATACTGTACACATTATAGCATCCCATGGTGAGAAAGGGTCTTTGACAGAATTAGAATTTGCTTTCTTGCGTCTCAAATGCAAATTTCTCTGGAGATAGCTAAAAAAAATCGGTAAGAAACAAAAACTCTGCAGCAATAAAATATTTTTAGTATATAAACAAACCAAAATATTCTCATTTGCATATGGTATATTTTCATCTCTGTTGACATTTTTTATTTTTATCCTATATGACAATGCGACTCACAAACTAAATAGCCAAAAAAGCAGGCAACATTTCTGATGCCAGATGCTGAAGATCAATAGCTATTTCCAAAGTTTATGGCATAATTAAAATTTGTAACAGGAATAATTTTCTTTTCAAACCCTCAGGCTAAGCCTAGAATTATTGACTAAGTCAAAGTCATGTACTGTAGCATTTTTTATTATGTTTATGGATAATATAAAGGATTTTATGTTTTTTACATGTAATCTGGTAAGTATAGAAACAGTAAGTAGGAAAAAATCTCTCTATCGGCAAGCAACAGTTATAAATATTTCATTGTTTAGGTATGTAGAGGACATGGGTTTATATAATCATCTATTAGTTAACCTTCAGCTACACTACAGTTTACAAGTGGATGGCCAGAATGCCTATGAATTAACAGAGAACTGATTTTACGGTCTCTTACAGCTGAACTGCCACGAAGCCTTTGTTACAGGGAGGCAGCATCCCAGGGAGGGTGTGCAAAGCACCAGAACCAGTGACACTGCCAGAGCTGCAGTAATATGGTATCAGTAATTTCATGTACTGGAATATTGGAATGGATTTATATTCATAACCCCAATAGTCCATCTATGCTTCCGGTCACCCAAGGAATACTGAGACTTGGAGAAAGGAGAGCAAACGAGAAGAGCGCGCGGTCGACAGAGTGCACCTACACAAAGAGAAAAAAATATTCTGCTGCACAACCAACATTGCCATGATTTGGGTTTACTGTAACTCTCAGACTTTCAGGTTAAATACAGTCAGTTTAGAAGTGAACAGATGTAGATTTGTTTCCTAAAAGCTCAACATTGGGCAGTGGAAATAAAACTGAATTACTTCTTGTCTCAATCAATGTTAATAACAACACAGGTCAAATTACGCCCTCTGATACCACTGCAACCATTACTTTCATCATGCTTTCACAAATAAAATAACCTGAAAGTTGGTAAACATTTCTGCTGATGAAGCACAAGAACAAATACTGCCTGGCTCACTCCCTCTTTGCAGTGCTAGCAGGAATAAAATGTGGTAAACTTAATTGTGTTATGAAGGCACATAAAGATGAGCTTCCACAGACAGCAGAATTGCCACTTTTATACAAGCACTATTTGAAGAAAAAGATGAATATATACACAACTTGACAAAGCCAGCTATTATGAAACTACACCTAGTGCTGTAGACTCACAGTAAAATTCAGGCTAAAAATCTCAGCTCTGTTTTCTATGACTGTTTCTACAGCGAGAGATTTAGGTAACTTTAGGTCAGGCTTTTTATTCTACTGAAAACTAAGAAGAGTTTGAGAATATGCCCAAAACATAACAAGAAACATGAAACTGGAAAAAAGCAGAAGCTGCTGAAGCAGCACTGCAAGAGTGGACCCCAAGCATCAGTGCAGGTCCAAAAGCACCCTGAGGCTTTGCACCAGCTGAAATACCATCCTGAGGTGAACATGACAGTGGACTCAAGAAAGAACAGAAATTAAAAATTTGAATGAAAAGCTCCAGCATTACTACACAGAACATGTCCATCTTTCTTGAGAGCAAAGAACATGACAGATCTCCTTAAGCCAACCACTGGTTCCCACTGGTTTCTAGCTACTTTCCTGACACAGATCAAGTAAATCTTTCTTGCCTCTCTGACTGCTGACTAAGGAATAGTCTTGCAGTTACAGTTCCCAGATCTATATATTCCACAACCATGAGATTCCTAAAAATGTTCATAACTATGACACAGACATTAAATACAGCTGGACTGCACCCTTACAGAGGTTTTTTTCTCTTAAATAACGACAGCTAGAAAATACCATAACAGGTAATGAAATCACAGTGTTTCTGACAAACACGCACTCTTCTTTAGCAAACCAGGCAGCATTTTGTTCTTTAAGCGTGGACATGTCCACACATCGTCAGGGTTGCATAGCTTTCTGTGTAATTAAAAATTAATCTTAGGATATGAAGAACTGCTTGTTCCCTCTGCTCCATACCCAAGTCATATCTTCAGCTACATTTACTGCTGCATAAATAAACTGATCTCTGATAAAATCTGTTGAAAAAATACGCTTCCGGAAGAAATATAAAATGCCTGAAATTTTCCTGAACATTCTCAAGTTCATCTGGCAGAGGTAGCAAAACTACAAAAGCCTGGCTTCCTTAGTAATTAAGACTAGAATAGTCAGCCTTTCCCCCCAACTTTTGTACATGTTGATTTTAACTACTTGTCATGACTACAGAAGCTCGCAGTAACTGTTGAAAGCTGTATGACAAAAGCAACATCCCTGAGAGAGTGAAAAAGTCTTTATGCAGGGCACTTCTCCATCTCTTTTCAAGTCACGTGCACATGACGTGACATAAAATATTTTCTGTGTCTACCACGTTTTGTTTGAATGTCATCACAATGTGCTTTTAGTTTAACAATTCATAAATGACTTCAGAAGGGTAAATTCAAGCAGTGTTTCTCCTCCTCCTCCAAACAGCCTGCTTCACTGTACAATTGGAAATATATACAATCACTGAAAAATAGAAATTCTTCCAGTAAAGTCTACGTTATTCTACTTGTTCATCATTCTTAAAGCATACTATACTACAATGTAACATTACTACATTACAGTCAGGCAATGCCCATAAATCTAAAGAAATATTAAGAATATCATAATTATGAAGGGACTAATTAAGAGACCAGGCCTTGGGGAGGGAATCAAAACCAAACACTTCTAAGGAAAAATACCTCCATCACAATAATACTGCAATGAAGAAAACATCTTGCTTGTCTTTACAAAGCATATCTCAACAACACACTGCAAGAGAGAATACCCTTTAGGATACTGTCCCAGAATTGTACCACCTCATTTGTGGTGGTGATCAATGAGATGCTGTTTTTCAAGCAAAGGAAAAACACAAATAAATTAAACCCCATCACCACATTTTGCACCAGGACTATGGAATACAGTCCCTGTATGGAGGTGGAAAAAACTCCAGCTACTTCCAGAAAAATTCCAGTACTTGAAGAAGGAGGAAAGACAGACCTTGTCAGGACCTGCTATGAATGCAGACTGCTCTTTAGATTATAAACTACTGTCGTATCTGCATAAGAAGTTTATATAAAGCCTGAACTTTTGCCTGAACTGCTAAAACCATGTTGTAATTCCCTTTGCATCAACCTCAGTTCTTTATTTTTCTCCAGTAAGTGACATACTTCCAGAGAAGAGAGGTACAGGAGCAGCCAAAATAAATATAATGCTTACCACACACATTGAAGAATGATGTATTGGGGGAAAAAAACAACAACTTCCCTTGGATCACCTCCCTGAGCAGAAGACACTGAATCTGTTTGACCTTACTGCCAACAAAAACTTATTTCTATATTTAGTAGAATTTCAAAGTTTAAAGTAGTATTATGACAAATATTACGAGGAAAAGCTTTCTGACACTTTGAAAACATCACCCTTTTACTATACATTTACTACATTTTCAATTTCAGTCCTATTTATTGCAGCAAGATGTTGCTACCGTGTTTCACTTTTAGGCATACATATTGGGATGCAATCATCTGCAACATACCTTTAAAGAACTGGAAAGGATAGCAGCAAAACCACAACACCACGAAGCAGATTGGGAGCTGGAAGCCTTGGGGCTGATAGTTCTGCAGTAAATTCCCACCATTGGAGAGAGATTCAGTGTTATCATGCTTCAATTTATGCAGTTTTCTCAGTATTAATATGGTTATGTTAGAGAGGATATTTCTGTAGAACTGAAAATCCAAATTCCCAACTCATGAGCACACACAAACTGAACTGGGAAATTAAAAGTAAAAAAAAAAAAAAAAAGTAGGTAAACCTGCAATGAGCTAAAAGCACCCAGAAAACGTTAGAATTACTTCAGCTGAAATCATGAGCGCTCTGCGCTGATCCAGCTGCTGACGGCTCTGCAGGTCCATTTGAATCTCATATTTTTCACAGCACCAGGACAGTGATCAGAACATACTTCTCCAGCTCTCTAAATTTACATCTTAGAAATGAAAGTCAAAAACCTACAGGAGGCAGCAAGAAATGAATTATTTTAAATTACTTATTGTTACTGTACCTGGTTGGTGAATAGAGCCAATCTGTACAAGAAATGCTGTCACAGGAAACCTTCACTGTTATCATTCAAAAAGAGCCAAGAAAGGACCTAATGAGGTTTTGCTAATAATTGTCCAGAGAGCAAACAGGCACTCAGTTCTGAGGACTGAGGTCAAACAAAAAGAGGGGAGGAAGTATTTTTACATTGGACCTTCAGAGTTACCACGTTTTGTTAGAGAACCCCAGTTAATAACTGGAGCTGATTACAACATTCATTAGCATTATTCAGAGTCCTACTCAAAAACACAATCCTGAAACTACTGTTCTTCATATAGCCTAGCAAGTAGAGTAGACCTAGAGGCCAAGAAGCCCTCCTTAAGAGAGGTAAGCCTGAAACTAAAAAGATACCATTCCAAAATTCAGTTTCTGGACATTCCCTTTTTAATTCTCACTGCCCATGTAAGCATGCCATGGTCTTTAGGCAGGCTCTTGATATTCTCCTATTACCTTTCTCAGCAAAAAGTAGTAGTTGCTTCTTTTAGACCTGGTCTGTAAACGTTTCATGAGAGTACCTACAAATTGATTTAAAAATCAACATCAGAACACAAGAACAAACCCTAAGGAACACACTTTGGAGCTAATCCAAAGCCCAGATTAATTACAGAAGGCATGTTGGAAAGTATTTTAAGAAATATTATTCTTATTTAATCATATGTTTATATGAAAGATATTTGTATAATGAAATCATTTACAAAAATGCTTTAGATATGCTAATAAACAGCACATAAGGGAGCCCTGAAAAAAATCAGTTTTTTATGGATAGTATATTAACAATTCTCACATGATTCCTCTCATTCTGGCTCACTTACTGTGCCTCCTGAGGACCGAAGGAATAAGCTGCTTTAACTTGAACTTGTCAATATAACTCTGTCCTCTGTGAGCCAGAAAGGAAAGCATGTGTTACACACACTTAGCAAGCAAGTAAAGCTACTACGACCATCTAGCACATAATACAGTGTAAAATCAATTACAACTCATGTACAATATCATAAAATTAAAATTTACAGTTAATTGTATCTTGTGGGGCTAATGCTGTCATACTCTCCAGTAAACAGTACTTAAATCACAGGAATACTGAAAACAAAAACTACTGTGAAGGAATGGATCTTGATTCTAAAAGCAAGAAGCTCAACAACAACAGAAACACAACACAAAAATAGAAGATATTCTCAGTGAGTTTCAGTGCATTTTTGAAGGGCTCTCAGGGTGTTCGCTTGAATGAGGAACCAATTTATGGCTGGCAGTCAAAGCCCTATTGTTCTGGGCTTTGCTCTTTTCAGTTGTCACACCCAGGCTGCAAACCTCCGCAGACACAGAGGTCTGAAGCACGTACAGAAGTTGCAGAATAGTAATGGAACCGATCCAAACGCTAATTTATTCTCTGAGCTTACTGTACTTGGTGCAAAACAAAAATGCTGTGATGGCAGAGTGACCTTATATTTACTGACTGACCAGATGGCGAGAATTACTGACTTATGTAAGCCCCAAGCCTTCTTCACCATCTGACGGCTGTTTGGTGAAATCAAATAAAGGTCTCTGCGTAGTCTTTAGTGCACAAGCCTAATCATCACAAGACCATGATGTTGTGCCCTCGGAAGAAAATGCTGCAGGGAAAGGCAAGGAGCAAACAGGACTGAAACCTCTGGAGCCTCAAAAAAGGCTTTTTCCCAGTAGAACCGAGACACGTGGGTACAGCACAGCAAGAAGGTTTGTGCACCTGCTGCCCAGGCCGTATCTCTTTTGCTAATGAATAAGCGAAGCCAGCCTCCAGGGCTGTCAATCTGGCACCTTTAGTAATTCATACAAGCACAAAGTTCTCTAAAAATAAATAACATGAAAAGAAACGCAAGTTGTCTCACTAGCAGTGGTTTTGACAGGTATCCTGAGTAATGTTAATTTTTCCAACTTTTTTTTCTTTAAAAAATACTGGTTGAATCACCAATTATTTTGGACAGTTTCTAAAAACAAGCACACATGGAAATAACCCAGTATATCAGATTGCTGACAACTGAAAAAAAGTATTTTGGGGGTGTATGTGTGTGTTTGCATGTGCGTACACACAGAATATTTATTTTGAAAACAGTATCAGTGTGCAGCCCTAATTCTTGATCGATTTCCACTAATGCAAATCATGAGCAAATGCATTTGACTAAGCTCATTTACACTAATGAAGAAAAGGCACAAATTAAGCCTAAATCACACTCATGGCTCTAAAAAGAACTAAATAAACTATAACAAGCCCAAAAGAATTTTACATCAGTTTTACCAATATGATTTTAATAGCAGCAGTGAAATAGCTCCTCACACATAGCGTGAAAACTAAGGTCAAAATTATTTGTGAGGAGCATAGCCCTGCAAACTCAAGTCAGATCCTGAATGAAAAAAGAGAAGAAAGAAACAATACCAATTCTCTCATTACCACTCCAGAAATGGTGTTTAGACTTGTGAACTGTTGAACATTATACTTGCTTTTTCAAAATGAAAATCGAGATGAAAACTGAATTTGCTAATGCATAGCTTTATGTTGTATGTACGTACTTATTAACACAAAGAAAAAGCAGTGGAAAGTTCTCCATGAACAAAATCTGCTCTGGCATTATTTGTGTTATTCCCAGTTAACTTAGGTCTGAGACACATATCTGAATCTCAGTATGGCATTCTTGCATACATATAAACAATAACATCAAGGAGAACAGAGGTAACACGGGTTCTTGATGACTAGGAAATCACCATTTCTGCTCTCAGACAACAATTTGCAAATTTCACAATAGCTTGAGGATTCCTGCAAACTCGAAAATAGCTTTATCTCTTGCTGGCATGGAGAGTACATGAAAGAGTCCAGGAAGAGACTGGTGAAGTCAAGCGAAAGAAAAGCATGGGTCACATGTCAGGGGGGAAAAAACTCTTTAATGCTAAGAAGATAAAATAATGGAGTAATTCCTCAGGAATAATATTTCCTGGGACGTTAAAACTGTCTGTTGCAAGAAAAAAGGGCTTATGGGAAAACATTCTTTCTTAAAGCAAAAACTTGACATTAATGTTGCAAAAGAAGGACTAAGCAAGATTTAAGAACTGTTGTGTTCAGGCTTCTACTGAAAATTTAACACACCTAGGGCAGCATACATTGTTCGTACACTTAGTCACACAAGGGCTTACAAGGGCCACTTTGCAAGCATGTGTTGGTGTTACCTTAGTACAACCCATGAGAAAAAAGAACCCAGATAAGTCAAGAAAGCAAAATGGAAAGAACATCCTTTATCTTTATACATCTGCCACGCTCTGCTCCCATACAACAGGTAATCAATTTGTACAAAACAATTGTGCAAAACATTTCCTATCAAAAAAATATCTGCAGATTGAACTAAGCTCCAGAACAGTAACCTAAAAACCTACAGATCACTTTAAGTTTAAAGCAACCTTTGTTGACAATACAGTGCCAAATGCTGACACCATCTTAAAAGACCTTTCCTTACCCTCCTAAATTAATGTAGTGCTTTTTCAAAAGCAGAGATGAGAGATATGGATTTCCTCCTTTCCCCGAAACACATGCAAAAACACATCCCCTCCAGTGGACCTGCAGCACATGCCACAACAATCGACAGCAAAACAAGCTCCCACATGCAGAGACTAATGATGCCCCAAACTTCCAAACAGCCCAGCATTTTGCAGGCTACATGTGCTTACCTTGTTGGGACGGACTCGGTACATTAGATTCGTTCTCTCCCATTTCTAGAAAATGATAAAACTCCCCGTAAGGAGCCAAACTGTTTTATCAAGTTGACTCAGTTGCTGTGCAAGTTTTGACCTCTTGACTTTCAACTGCAGCACGGTAACCTTATACCTGACTTTCTTCTGTGAATAATTAGTATACTGCTTCCTGAGTTACCTGGGCTTGCCTGACCTGTTTCTCTATAAACTGACATCATATCCTTTGATCTCTTTTGATTAACATGTGCTTCAGGCAAGGCTGCTCTGTCTCCTCTTGGACTCTCCTGCTCACACGTTCCCCACCCTTTCCTTTCACTTTCATGCAGTCAGCGACTGAAGAATATTTCTCTTTTGCGGCAGGTGTTTTAGTCAAAATGCCAACAGAAAGTTTGCAACCGATTTTAAAGACCCTCTGAATTTGCATTTCATAGGAAAACTAAATGGTAACTATCAAGCCAGCCTCTGTGGGATGGGAACTTTGCAGCCACTGCTCTCCACCATGGCAAATGATAATCACCACAGCTGCAGGACCCTTTGGCAAAATCCTTGCAAAGAACCCAAAAACCTAAAACCTCGAACCACCTTTCCCTGTCTTTCACAAAGATAACATCCAAGAAAAATGCTTTACTTGAACACTGTAATTTTGAGATTGTTTCAATTGTGCAACAGAAAAGGCTTATAAATAAAACAAAATGTTATTCTGTTTCTTTTCCCCTCCTTCTCCAACACAAGGACACAAACTTTTAAGATAAGCTTATCCAGCCAGACTTCAAGTTGAGTTCCAAGAAAATATTTGCTCTTTTCTGCTGTGGAAATCAAATAACAGGTGTCTGATATATTTGTGGTCAATTTGTTGAGCAAGTACACCTGCCTGCAAAGTTAGTTTTATTTTAACACCTACATTTGCAAAATCAAAGAGAAGCCGCAGCACTATTTTAAAGGAACAATGACAAATTCAAAGAGCTAAGTAGCTCTCACAATATTAACCTCTGCTGGATTACACTCAAAATAGTCCAATTAATAACATTAGACTTTTTTTTAATCCAGTAGAAAACAAGTATTTTGACACTAAATTCTGTTGCCTTTTTCATTAATTATTTTTAAGTATTGAAATAATTATTTATTAGAAAAGGGGTGGGATTGCAGGTAACATTTTTTCAAGATAATTCAGACTAGGTAAAAATCTACCTTTAAAGTAGAATTTCTGAAGCAAGCAATACTAGTTCAAGAGAAAGTCTTATTTAGTAATGACATCATCAGACAGTAACATTCCTCAAGCTAATCATCACACAGACAGAAGTAATAAAGTAGTTCTATACTTTAGTGATTTAGTGACAACTCTGTAGCAACTTAGCCCATGCACACTGAGCAACTTCCTCACCTGCATGCACAATCAGCTTTTATCCTTGCTTCAATATCTGAATTTTGCTAAAGAAGGCGAGTCAGACATCACAAAACTGAATCATCCGAATAGCAGATTCCAAAAGAACTTCTCACTTGTTTCACATAAATGAAGATGATTACAAGGAAAAAGCTCATGATTTATTCTTACCTTATTATCAAATTAGTCAGGTAAATCAACCATTCCACAGCCAGAAAACAGCAATGAGAAAAACAAAATTAATTCATGTTTGAAAAAGAAGTCTTTCATTGTTTTATTCCTATTAGTTTACCTGAGCTTTCGCTGGGTTCCCCCCACCCCCCCGCCCCATAATCCTCAATTTCAGTTCATGGCCCAAAATTTGCAGCCAATGTTTCTTACGTTTCAGCAGTCTCATCCCTCCTAGAATTTCAATTTGCTGTTAATGATCCCTTGGTCAGTTCAGAGTTGGTACAGGAGGTGCAACTCCATCAAACACCTGGGGAATCTCCCCAGCCTCACAGCAGACACCCAGCGAATTCCAGTCTCAACACTGAAGATCACCTTGAACTAATTTACTAAGTTTCCACTTGAAAGTAAGAGTAAAACACTCAACCAAAACATGCATTTACTGGATGGAGGTCTTTTTCAGCTCCATTCTAATGCAGCCTCCTCTACTTGAGGACAGAGACTAAATTAAGTTATTTTTATGGCTGAGAATTGCAAAAATAAGAACTTTGCTGGCTTTGTGATTACTTCAAAAGTGACAAACCAAACTGGCTTTTCCTGAAAGTATCCAGTAACATGGTTAATGAAATGATCATGGAAGAGCAGATATTGAGACTTTATTAAAGGGTCTAAGTCTATTCCTGCTTTTCAAACAGGTTTCTAACAGGAAGAGAGACCTGCAAGACCTTCCTGAAGCTCAAAGCTGAGAAAACGCACCTAGAACAAGAGAAGCAAAAGTATCTGGGGATTGATCTTTCCTTATCTCAGCTCTCAAGGCCACCATGGCAAGTGCACCACTTACTATTAGTTTGATTCAGGAACTGACCCAGAGCCGGCTCACAGCCCTTCCTGGGGACAGCGGAGGAGCCCACATAGAAACTCTTCCTCGACCATCAAATACAGGTAAGTCAAAGATTTAGCCCTGAGCTTCTATACTCAAACAAGCTTGACTTGCTCTATATTTAAAAGACATCATTAAGAAAAAGAAGTAAATTTATCAGTTAAGTTCTGCAGTGCAAAGCAAGATCTGGTAAACAGGTGACAAGACTAGAAACGTTTCTGCCTCTCCAGGCACAAACTGTCCATTTCTTGAAAAACAAATCCTTAAACCAAGATTATAACTTCTGAACATGAGAGAAATCACGATTAGGTTTTACCTTTAACAGTGTATTCTGACATGTCCTCCCCCATATAAAGTGCTACTAATTCCAAAGAAAACCAAAGTGTAATGCAACAAAAATAACTATTCTTCTTAGCTAGTGAGTGTCAACACTTCGAGTGGGATTCTGATGCTAGGCTTTTAGCACCTACAACAGTACTTTGTGGTTTAAGTTCTAGCATTTTATCACATCACCTTCTGTTAACTCTTAAATATTTTTAAGAATTCGAGAGATGAAAGTGATAGTACTCAAAATACTTTTTCCTTTGAAATAAAGCCTACAAGTGAGAATAGCACCAAAAGGACTGAAACTGAAGATTTTTCACACTCCCTCTTCCAACAATGACTGATGGTAAGAAATGGTTAGCTTAGTTTTATGTTCTCCTAAAACTGTTCGTTGTGCTCACTTGCGTGCAATGATTTAAATGGAGTGCTTTGCAAAGGAGAAACTCTTGATTCATTCACTCTCTCTAGAATGATCCAAATGTGAAATTTAGGTGGTTTGTTCTGCTCCCAGAAGAAAAGAGAAAGCTATTCTGTATATTTACAGTACAGCAAATACAATGTTTCTTCATTCCAAGGAGCCCATTTGACAGACAAAGAATGGAAATGTACTTTGATGATGATTGTGGCCAGGGGTGTAAGAGAGAAAAGCAAGATGTTATGTGGTGTATAGAGCCATGCCAAACAGATCACTGCATAATACTGTAAACGTCACGGATAACTACAAGCCTAAGTTCAATGTCACTGGAAACAGGGCTCTCCAGCAAAAGTGACAAGGCTTGCCAGAGGACATCAATATTACCACATTTTCTAGAGTAGCTCTGCAAACCTTGCAAGAGACCCTCACAACTCAAATCTTTCACAAGAAAACAAAGGTTTCCTGAAATTTCTATCAGGATTCTCCCTTCTCTATTCAAGAACCTAGGTATTTTAGAGAATTAATGCAAACAAAGAAATAAATATCATCAACAGCTAATACAGTTTCTGTCATTCTTTATTGGTGTTTAAAACTCCCAAGTGTACTGTGCTACATATTCTACAAATGTAACGGAAAGAAGTAGGGTTTTTCGTTCTAAAGAATATCATTTCAATGTTTCAAAAATATTAATCATGTGGTACAGTTATCACATCTGAATTTGTACAGATGATACAAATCATATCCAGAACTGAATGTCAGTACTGGGAACAGGCAGAGTTCCTTCACACAAATCGCTACGATGATTCTCTGATTCAGTCTCTGTGAAGGCTTGCTAGTTGATGTTTTCACAGGAGAGAAGCAGGCCACAAAGTTTCTTGTAGTGCCTACCTGTCTGGCACCACAGACTGACATTTTTCACAGGAAAAAAAAAAGCAAATATTTCACCTTCAACAACAGCACGAAGGTAGGAGAAAAAGGACAGTGGCAATCCTGCCTCCCTCACAAAAACAAAAAAAGGGGTTTTGTTGGTATTTTTTGGTTTTTTTTTTTTTTCTTGATGGGGTGTTGTTGGTTGGATTTTTTTTGTTTTAAGAACAACATGGTTATTGTATTTGCTTCATGGAAGCAGTGCAGTAAAAGGAAGAGCATTATTTGGTTAGCCACAAAATTACAAGCAGTTGTTTAGCCTCCAACCCTCAATTAAAGTAGGCGAGAGGTAAAAAACGTTTTCTTCCACAATTAAAATTGATTAAATACAAAAGCAAGGATTTCCATCCTCAAGAACTACAGTGAAATAGGTTTTCAGTGTTTATGCAAATTACACATTACAAAAAAAAAAAGAGTAACTGAGTGCCAGCAGGCAGATAGAGACAAACAGTGAGAAAAAGCAAAAAAAGACTTAGTCCCTCAACGGATGAGATTTTCATCCCACATTCCTCTGGGTTGCGGTAAGCAGTTTTTCACCAGTTACAAGGAACCTGTGGTGAGGAGGAGGCTTCGTACAGATGCAAACATCACCACTTTGGAGCGCAGTGGGAAACAAATTATATTTGTTCTCATTTATTTCTAAGCACTAATTACAGCTCATGACAACTTTTTGTCTAAAAACTACATTCAATCAGAAAAATATCACTTTGTTGAAACAAGTCTTTCTATGGTGAAATAATCCATCTTTAAAGAGTTTTCCATTAAGAAAGTTTCTTTTGTTCAAAAATGCTTTTGTTTTTTTTTGTTTTCTCTTTTCTTTTTTTTTTTTTAAGAGGCCAGAAAAGGCATCAAAAACATCACTCTAACCTGCAACATTCTGACATGTACTGCAAAGAATCAAGACTTAGGTGTTCCAGAACCAACAAGAAGTGGTTTTCTCTCTCTTGGCCACTTTGTTGGAGCATGGCTGCACAGAGAAGCAATCTCATTTTTCTAAGGAAAATGCAGCAAAATTACTAACATGTAGCTCAAGCTCTTCCTGATATCTTTTTCAGTGAGGAAGCCACATGCCAAGGGAATTTATCAGTATGCAGAAGAAAAGAGAGAGGTTTTATTAATTTTTATTTTGTTAATAATGCATACATTACTTTTTGTAATACTTGAATTACCTAAAAGAATTATAAATAATTGTTCTGTCTCTCTGAGACCTATAATTCCTGACACAATTGACAAATGTAACACAGTAGAGGGGGATCTAAGACTGCAGTTCAACTTCTGACCCCGTTTGATAGCTTTATGACCTTAAGAAAACAACTCAACATCTCTCTCTCCACTCTCAAAGTCCTGATCTGGAAAACAGAAACAAGAACACTTTGACAGCTTTTCCCAACAGAAGTATTTTTCCCTCTGCAGAAAACAGGCACTGTTGCAAAATGGCCTTTCTGAAGTTTCTTTAAATATCTTTTTCTAATCAGTTCCTGCTCGTCAGTTTTCATTCACACAGCTACAGCAACAAAACCTCAAAAAAATGTTAACAATCAAAATCAGCAATGGCCTCCTGATTCAATTCTAGTGTTTCCAGACTTCCAACTTAATGACAATATAGATGAGTCTGTAGAAAATAAATAACAACTCAAGCTGACTTCAGCAGTTGAAAGATGAGTGCACAGAAGCCAAAGTTACAGACATAATTGTACAAAGTCAGTTTGAAGAAGACAAAAAAATAACTAGCTTCTCCTTTTTCCTTCTAATTTGGTCTTTTCAGTATTAAACAAAATCAAATTATGCAAAAAAAGTATGAAGATCTGATTCATGGAAGATGATATTTTATAATTCGGGCCTGCATAGAAGAGCAGTACAGCATATACAAGATCTAGTGTCAAGGGTAACAATTCCACTGCCCTTCAATCCACTTTATTTATAAAAGCAGAGGAATTAAATGAGTGCTTTTTAAACATGTTGTTCCTTTGACTTAAAATCTCTGCATGATTTAATTCTGCCACCCCTACTTTTGATTAATCTTGTAGTTATAAGTGAAAGCAAAGGATAAATTGAATGACAAAAGTAAGCAGCTTAAAAAAAGGAGAGGAAAAAAGAGAGGGAATGAAAAATGTTTCTCTAATATTTGGTGGCAATAGAGCTAACACTATAAATGCTAACTAATACTAAACTCTATCTTGCACAACTAAGAAGTAAATCTTACTACTCTAAGATCACATTAGGAAGCAGAGCCTAAAAACCTGATAGAGAAAATCCAAAGCTGATTTGCTTTAAAAAAAAAAAATCACCATTTTATCCTTATTCTGCCCTTGTAGAGAGAGCACTTCTTCAAAACCCTAAAATGGGTGACCTTGCATCTAGATTTCAGCAAGATGAACACTCATCTCTAGGTACATCTAGCACAGCTGGGAAGAACTGAGGTTTAATTAGGTCAGCTTGCATTCCAGCCACATATATAAGCTTTTATAACAAATACACTGTACAAAATACAGTGATTTAATATGGAGGTGGATTTTCAAGCCAATGAAGAATTGGACTCTGAAGTATCTTCTACCCCAGCAAATATAGAAGAACCAGGAAGACTCGTGTGAATCTTCAATCACTGAACTCTGTTCCAATAGAAGAACTGTAAAACACATATATATGTGTCTGAAGATATATATACTTATGCATCTCTTACAGAAAAGCAATATTATGCTAACAAATTACCTCACTTTGTGGGACTGCCACATACTGCAAGGACAGCCATTTTGTGAAACACCACCAGTTGCAATACATACATCCCATTGAGGGTGACAAGCTGGCAAACACTTCCCTCCTGAACCAAGCAAAGCAACAGAACTCAGCTTTGTCATATCATCAACAAGGATAAAGGGTGAGTTTCTGCAATGGAAGTTGACAAATGCTTTTGATACACACACATCTACTGACAAACAAGGGGGCATATTGACAAAAAGTTGTTACTAAGATGATATTCTTACACCCTTTTATTGCTTTTATCGCCAATAGACTTGCTGCCTCCTTGTGCCAGGTGTGGTGGTCTTCCAAAGCTCTGATAAACTGACTGAGTTCACTAATCCCACCAGAAAACCTATGCAAAAAATGTTGACAGTTGCAATTCTAGTTGGTTTAAAGCATTCTTTCAAAACACAATTTATATAGTTTAAGTTTTCTTAACTGATGTTTCAGTGTCACCAATGCCTTAATATATTAGCAGTACTGGAATTTCAGAAGACATCACACAATCACAGAATGGTAGGGTTGGAAGTGGCCTCTGGAGATCATCCAGTTGAACCACCCTGCAAAGGCAAGTTCACCTAGAGCAGCTCACACAGTAATGTATCGAAGCAGGTTTTGAATATCTCCTGAGAAGGAGAATCCACACCCTCCCCTGGCAGCCTGTTCCAGTGATCCATCACCCTTACAGCAAAGAATTTTTTCATCATGTTGTGGTGTAACTTCCTGTACTCCAGTCTGTGTCTATTGCCCCTTGTCCCATTGCTGGGGACCGTTGAGAAGAGTCTGGTCTCATCCTCCTGACATCTGCCCCTTTCATAAGGTCCGCTTCACAGTTTTCTTCTTTTCCAGGCTGAACAGACCAAGCTCATTCAACCTCTCTTCATAAGAGAGATGCTCCAGTCCCCTAACAATCTTCATAGCCTTCCACTGGACTCTCTCCAATAGATTCTTGTCTTTCTCTAGCTAAGGAGCCCAGTGCTGGACACAGGACTCCTGATGGGGCCTCATTAGGGCAGAGTAGAGGGGAAGGATGACCTCCATCAACCTGTTTGCTACACTCTTATTGAGCACCCTAGGACACTACTGGTCTTTTAGACCACGCAGGCACATTGCTGCGTAATGGTTAACTTGAGCTTCCAGGTTCTTCTCCACACAGCTGCTTTCCAGCAGGTCAACCCCAACCTGCGCTGGTGTGTGAGATTATCCCTCTAAAGGTGCTGAACACAACACTTGCCTATATTGAACTTCATTAGGTTCCTTGTGAATGTCCAGTTTGCCCAGATGATCTAAACCAAAGGAGAGTCTTCCTTTCGCCAGACTTTTCTTCTTTCCTCCAGGGTCTCAGATTCCTGAGGGCCAGCGTTCAGCAACTCTGTCTTCTCTGCATCCTGTTACCAGGGCATCCACCTCATGCAGCAGCAGGCCCACATGTTCTCTAGTCTTCCTTTTGCTGCTGATGTACTTAAAGAAGCCCTTCTTGTTGTCCTTGACATCCTTTGCCAGATTTCAATCCAAGCAGGTCTTAGCCTTCCTCGTTACATCCCTACATACTCTGACAGTGTTCCTATATTCCTCTTAAGTGGCCAGTCCTTTTTTCCACTCTCTGTAAACTGCTTTCTTCCAGCTGAGTTTTTCCAGAAGCTCCTTACTCATCCACACAGGCTCCCATCCTCCTTTACTCAATTTCTTACTCCTAGGGATGCATCAATCTTGAGCCTGAAGGAAGAAATTCTTGAATATTGCCCAGCTCTCTTGGATCTCCCTCCTTCCTACAGCCCTATCCCACAGGATTCTTCCAAAGTATTCTTCAAATAGACTCAAGCTAGCTCTCCTGAACTCCAGTTTTGTAATACTGCTTATTGTCCTGTTTCTTGGAGGTGTTCATCAGGTATTCCAACAGAATGCTGAAAAGCTTCAGTATATTCTGCTTGTATTCCTTACAAAAGCTGACAGATTAGTATTTGAAGTTTATTTAATTTGGTTGCAAATGCAAGAATATTTCTGGTAACATTGCAGAAGTTGGGAAAAATAAATCTATCCAAGAATATGCATTGCACAGAGAAACTATTATAATTGTTTAGAAAAATCTTACTGATCCTTATTAATTTTCTTGGTTCAATTATAATAATTTTTAAGGTTTTTGGCTGTCTTAGAATCTACGATAGGAGGATAAATAGCCAGCAATTTGGACATGAAGACAGACTTTTAAATCTTAAATTTATAATCTTTTCCTTCACTGATGCAGCAGATAAAAGCACACGTTCAAACAATTGAATCTAAAATTTCTGTAGTATTAGTGCACTATGCAGTTCCTTTAATCACGTCAATTATGTTTAAGTTCACACAATTGTACCAGCAGACACGTATTCATGCAGATAATGGAAAAGAACAATCTTACCTACATACCAGAGCTGCCCTAAAGAACACACATTACCAAGAAACACAGTCCAGCACAGTCTACCCAAACTTTCCCATGAATCATCATAAGCTACAAAACATTTCTCAATGCCCTGTGGTAAACTCAGGGCTTGTAATGTAGGTATAAACCATTAAAGAGATAAATAGTAAGTCAGAAACTACAGTTTAAAACATGAAGAATGAAGGAGAAAGACCATTTTGTTAATGACAATTGCTTTAAGGCTTTGGCTATACAACTTGAAACATTTCAAACCTTTCATCTGATTTTCTGAGTATCTCCACTTACACGGAAGTAATTCTACACAGTCGGCTGCTATCTTGCTCCTGTGTGTTTGTATGGGGACAGAGAGAGAAAGAGTATACACTTAGAAGAAAAAAGTTAGATGAAAATACTGATTTTTGTCTAGATTATTCAGAGACTGATAATTACGAAGTATGCAGTAAACATAATGGATTTCTTTGCAGCTTCCATTAAAACATTTCCATGCAAATACTCCATATTTTGACAGCTGGTCAGGTTATCACAGTGTGCCAAATGTGCTAAAAAGTTTCAGCCTTAACAACAACAACTAAATTAAACATTAAAGCCAACAACAAAAAATGGAAGTAAGCATTTTGCAAATGACAATCGCTCATACAAGTAGGAGAGAAATTTCTTTTTCCTTTAAGAATTCCCAGGGCAGTACAATTGCAGATGTATACTTATTAACCTCATTTTTGCCCGGTGGAAGAAACAGGCACCAAGTGGCTAGGTAGATCTATTGTCCAACAATTCAAAACATAAATCCTACAACTTTGACCTTATAATTAGGCATCAAAGTAATTCTTGAGTGCAAAAAGGGCTACTCCTCTGGGAATACCAAAACTACCCAGCCTACAGGATTGAGCAACCTGGCTCTGCAACCCAGTTGCAACTTTTTCCTCAATAATTATTTCCATAGAAAAGAAAAAAGTTACTAGTTCAATATTCACTTAATGGTAATCACCTTCATGTGGTAATATCCATCTACTCCTCCATAAAGCCTTCTAGAGAAAAACAAAGTAACAAAGGCCATGCTTCATCTCTTTAACGAAGCACTAGGTACAAAGATACCGCAGCAGAACTAGATCTACCACTCATACTGATACCCATATTCAAAACTCATTTCAGTTGTAAGAACAACTTGCACAAGGTCAAGTCGTTCATACTCCTCAGTGCATGCACTTCAGTTCACAGCCTGCTATTACACCCCTGTAAGAAGGCAAACAAAGTAGATGTGTCATTTCATAACTGTGTTTCAAACACAAAACAAGGCAATCTTCTCAAGGTTGCAATTACAACATACATCTCAGCTCATCATCTTTCAGTATTGAGTGTATTGATGGTGATTTTCAGAGGGCTTTCAGACTAAGAAAACGTAACTTTACCTGGAATTAGATCTAAGAGTTTGCAATTTTAGGCAAATCTCTTACTAAATGTGGCTCTCATCTTGAAAGCATAATAACTGCATGGGACAGAATGCACAATGTGTTTTATTTCCTTAACTAAAATGCTTGATTTGCTTCTGTTCTTGTGTTTCTTTTTAAAAGAATGAAATACACAGAGACAAAACATGTAATATACAAATCTAACACAGCTATATAGATATTAAGAACAAAGTATGCAAAAATGCACAAGTCAGTCTTCATGAGCTTAAGAGATGAACCAATTGTCAACTCCTATGTACTGACAAGGGACCTCAGCCCATCCTCCTCAGGTTGCCAGGCAACCATTCCTGTATCTTTAGCTGTATTCATTAGCCATTAACCACCATCAGGCTCCCTTTCTTTTCTCCCTCAGAGACTCCCACTCTCATAGATGTATGAAGGGGAGGGGGAGGTTAAACAAGATGACTGTCCTTCTGATCAGAAGAAACATTCTGAGATTCATAGCTAATAGATTTTAGCCAATTCACAGAAATCATATAATTGCTTTGTAGTGAAAGATACAGCATGATTATAACGTACAGTTCATTTAGTAAGAGGGTTCTGTTAAAAGTCAACATTAATAAAAATCTTCTTAAATGCCTATTATTACACAGTGATGATCTCACACTGACAGTACTAAAGTGCCCTTTGAATTTGTAAAAAATAAAATAACAGATGACAGCTTTTTAACTCCAGAAGAATGGCATTCAGCATGAGGAAATGCTACTCTAAATCTTGTCAAGATAAATAAAAATCAGTTGATCTCAGAGTAGAAATGTGTTATCTAATTTAATGTATTCCATGGAAAGAAAGTAATACTTCAGCCGCAAGAGGTATGCATCCACTGTCCTTCATAACAACATAAATATGTACCACCTCCACAGCATCAGTTCCCCTGCCTGTCAATCCTCAAGCTACAGGTTAACTTCCACTTGCAGGCAACAGCAGTTAAGTTACGCAGCCATAAACTGAGCCAGACAATGTATAGAAGTTGAGGAAAACTCTTCCCCCTCCCCAGTCCCAGGTTAGCTTCAGCCAGGGCAGCTCTGATCCCTCTCCTCACGCTGAAGCCCAAGCATCCATGGTGGCACAGGGCATGTGGTAGGCCTCTCGCTAAGGACAGAGGGAAAAATACAGCTCTTTCAGCAAAAGTTATTACTTGTATCACCTTAATCCGTCTAAGGAATAACCCTATAATACATTGTTGGTATTTCACAGTCTTGGTTATCTCACTAGTTTCCAGAAGACTGAAGTTTAATGGAACTCTTTGAGGTAAGAAAAATATTAAAAACATTTAAAAATTTACTGCAAAGCACTAGAAACCATTGCAAACCCCACAATTCTACAATAAGAAAACACAAGATTTCCAGCATGATGATGTGCAGAGGTCTCTCGAGGGTACAACTAAAAAGTTGCATTGTCTCTCCATCATTTTATTTGAGACCACCATGTGAACATTTTTTCAGGTCCATTTAACCATCACTGGAAGAGCTTGATTAGAGGTTATTAGGACAGAGACCATGAACAAGACTGGTAAACATCCTTACAAAGAAAAGGCTAAAAGAGCTCGATCTGATATTTAAGTGGAAGTTCAGGTGCGATTAACAAGTAATCTAAATAACTAAGTTAAGATCAGAAACGTGATAGTATAAGGTTGTGCAGGTAAGCAGGGGGAAAAAAAGTATTATTTTCAAGGCTTCAAACTACTCCAGACTAATTCAAGAAATAAACAGGGCAATTGTTTCCCAGCACTGTAATCAGTTGGGCAACTTTCCAAGAATCACGAGAGTTTTTCCAATACTAGGACCTTCAGGACTGTGGTTTCTGCTTTATTTTAAGTACAACTACTGAACACATCATAGAAGTCATTATTCCAAGGAAGGCCTATTGCCTCCAGACAAGACAACTAAAACAGTTGCTCCAGCTTTAAATTATTCCATGGTCTGTATAGCAACTGCCAGAGAAGAAAAACCACAGCATGGCACCTTTACACTTAACATGAAGAAGTGACAGAGAAGGTGCAATGCCATCAGCCAGGACTATACTCTCCCAGAATACCTTAATAAGGCTTCTGGGTATTTTGCTATAAACTTCAAGAATTAAGACATTAAAGTGAATGAACTTTCACAAAGCTTATTTAATGCACAGAGAAAACCCTCTGGTATCACAAAATTAGATGATGGACACAGTTCTAGAGTGCGGATAGAAACATCCTGATTACGACTGTTTGCTCTTCAGAGCACAAAAGGAACGTGAGCAGACTTATATTTTGTAAAATTTTCTTCTGGTTGTATCCATACAGGTCAAAATTGAAGATTTTCTTCTCATTTCCAGGTGAAACTTCTGTAATTGGCACTCTAAGTATACAGCACAAGAAAAAGGATTTTATGTTGCCCATTTTCTAATTACTTTCATGTAACAAGCACAGTCACATCTATTAACTGAACAGTCAAATGCAACACTCACTGACCAATCTCCACACTACCAGACTTCTTAATTATTTCTGTCTGATGTCACAGCCTAATGGAGACATAAAAACCATTTAAACCATGGAACCATCATGGTACAAATGAAGAAACTGTCAGATTTGTTTGGTAGCATGAAACAAGGTGATGAGAGAAAGCACAAAAATCTGAAATGGTTTTTGCTGTGCCAACGTGGCCCAGAGGCATCAGGAGATGTTCCCATCTTCCTAGACAGCATCCTCTCCACAAACCAAACCCTCCACCTGCTGCACTTACTCAAAGGCAATTGCTTACTCTGCTTACAGGAAATATTTCAATTACAGCGTGGGAATAGTTATCCTGGTCAACAGGCTACCTCTCTGAACTACTGGGAAATGCAACTTTGCTTTTTTATTTATCATGACTATCTTTATTTATCATGTTCTATGAGCATATTTTTGCAAGTTCTAGAGTCAGATAATTTGATCACTGTAAGCATTTCTGTTTTGATCTGCAGCTTATTAGAGCTAGAGTTCATTAAGACTATCAGTACCACAACAGTAATTTAGACAGTGTTCAACTTTTGATAAGAATAAGACATTCAGGCCATCTTTGAGTCTTGGGGTATTTTCCAAGTATCTCAATTATTAAATTTTACTACACACTTATGTGGTGTCTTTCTATAGGAATACCTGCATTTAAATACTGTTCAAATTATAAAATTTTGACTACCAAATCATTTAAATAACTCCATTGTCCTTAATGAAGTATCCTAATTCCTACAGAGTCCTTAGAGAAGGATCCCAGTTCCCACCCTAAAAGGGGTACAACCAAGCCCACTGGGTAGAACGAAATTACACATTAAACTAAAATTCTTCTACGGGCTGCTGTCCTATGCTGTGGGCAGTTGGGCAGGTTCACTGGAGGTCCAGCTCTTTCTGAAAGCATTGCTGACAGCTTTACTGTCATCTCCTGTTACAAGCAAAATTAACGTATCTGCACTGGTCGTAGAAGTACAGAATGCTTCAGGGCAAAACCTGGGCCTTCAATCCAGATACGCAACTGAACATATTTTGACAGCAAATTTTTCAAATTTATGGTGCTGCCTGGAACTGGGTTTTATGGCATGTGCCAGTATCACAACCCCTAATACTAGGGATATGAAGTAGCATATGGTTTCTATTGTGTCTAATAGCATTGGTTAAATTTGGAGAAAGCTTCACTTGAAAACAAGGCTTTTTGAACAAAGAATTCTCAACAAATCCTTCATTCATAGACACAGCAGGGCAAGTAGAGCCAAAATATTTCAAACACTGAAAATTACCCATTTTCAGTGATTTCAGTGAGTGAGCAAGACATAGTAAACAGTCAAATGAATTACGGACATGGTAAAGGATTTAATGGAGATTAAGAATACTTAGCTATACTTGCAAGTAATTAACTGTTCAGAAAGTTATTAGAATAGTTATTTTCTGCAATGATGTTAGAACCAAAAACAAGCTTGCCACATCTTTCCACAGAATACAGTAAGCTAAATAATTCTGGAGGAGAAACACTAAAAATATGCTGTGCTAGAGGACACATTTTCCATATACATGAGAAATCAAAGTGTATACATATATAATGAAAGCTGTAGACTGCTGAAAATTAGTCTCTGGTTTGGCTCTTAATTTCCCACAGATATTTAATTACCCTTTCACCAGTTTCATGCCTTGCTATCTATACCAGGGGTATGGTACCATGGAAGTAAAATCAAGAGGAACAAAAACGTGAATTCCCATTATAGCAACTGAGTTTGAAAATGAGCTCATGAAATACAGAAGCTAGAGCTGCAACCTGTTCTTCAATTATTTATACTTTGCTGCCTTTTCCATTCAATTACAGTGATCTCTCCTTCATATACAATACTCAGTTTTTAGCCAAAAACAGACACATGCCAGAGCAGTATTTAAGACATAAGCATTCATGCCACTGACTCATTTTGTCGAATTGCTGGTCTATCCCAAATTATTGGTTCGTGCTTACACTTTATTTTAAATATTAAGTTTAGCAACTTAACTCCTTATTATACTTTTCTACTTTCTTCTGACCACAAAATATCCTTAAATTTCTTTAAAACAGAACAATTATAATGAGAAGAAAAGTTAGAATATGTTTGATACATTTTTTTCATTTACCTTAAAGCCAAGACAGAATCAGTTTTGGAGAAACTTTTTCATGAAGGCATATTTTCAATCTCACCTCTATGTTAGTTCTCTGCAAAAGAGGAACACACCACATTTTATAATGTCATTCACTGAAACAGAAATCTAACCACTTGCAATAATGCAACTTGTAAATAAGCAGGAGATGCATTTTCCTGACACAGCAAAGTGGAACATATTTTTTAAAATGTTGGTGAAAATACTTACGAAGTATTTTTCTCATTTTAAAAAAATTAAGTGACTGTCCAAAATCTCAAAACCAGTGCCCTCACATCCAACAAGGTCTCATTCATAAAGCAGCAAGTTCATACGCAAGGAACCTGTAGTGGTTCTTCTGCTCTACTACAAAACACTGAACAATAAACAATTGCCTCATTTATCCATCAGTAAAGTGGAAGTATTCTTACTACAATAATAACCTTTCAATTTTTCACTAGCAATCATTATCATCCACGTAAAACTCCCTCCTTCTTTCAATGAAATGCAAAAGGTGTGAACGTGTTCCTTCCCGAAGCAAAACAAGGTAGCTCCATAGATAAATAGTCTCCACGTACATCACTGCAGCTCAGCGCTAATTAAAGCTTATTATAAAGACTCTACAGATAACTTCACTAATAACCTTTCCTTGCTCCACTACATAAATTATAAAACAAAAGCAAAAAAAGGATCAATAGTAACTAAGTTGTGCCGTTGCAATTTTATGTAAACACAATCATATCAGGGCAACAAAGAAGTAATCTGGCAGGGAGAAAAAAAAAAGAAAAGAAAAAAGAAATGCACTGCAGGTAATTTTCTGAGGAGTCCCATCAACATCCACAACGCAGAACCCACAGACCTCCTCTAATACTCCCGTTTGTAGGGCTGCAGGCAGCACTAATCTAAATAAAGAAGTAATGTACTGAACTAGCAGGAGTGCAGTTGCCATCTCCCATACACTAGGTTTTAATATACATTTTACTGATTCAATATAATGGCTATAGAAGTCATGCTGAAATGCTCCTTCCCCTTGTGCAGGTAAGAAGGTGGGGAAGAGAAGCTGGAAGACAGGCTCTGGGTGGGGGATGAACAGGGTTTTAGAACTTTTCCTAAGTATGCATTCAAGTGTCTAACTGAAGTTATCCTTTCAGTAATGGGGAAAATAAAAGCTGGAAAATAAAATATTAAGAGACATGTTTGAATTTGTCATCTGGAGACAAATTCTCTTTAAAAGAACCCCTCAGCTGATGGTACTATAAGTATTCATACGTCAGTTGCTGTTGTAATTGTCTTCAAGGTAACCCTGCAGAGTCACAGTTCATAAAAATGGAAGAACAGCAACAGGAAGATAAAGTAAATTGGGTTGGGAGAAGCCTAAAAAGTTAACTGGTTAAACACCCTCATTTAAAGCAGGAATAACACCAACATTATATCAGAATGCTCAGAGCCTTGCATAGTCAAGTCCTAAACTACATTCATGTTTTGTCCTTCATAGACTTGGTCCCCTTTTCACAAAAGCAGGTGACAATGAACTGCAGCAAAGCGCAAGAATTTAAAATTAAGTGAGGAAAGATTTAATAAATTCCCAAAAAGGACATAAGTACAATATTGTACTGCTTTTCTGATCTTTAAACTACACAAGCCCATGTAAGCATACATTACTGTTATGGTCTTATTGGGCAAGATAAAAGGGACAGAGGTCAGGGGAAAAAAGTAAAATCAGTCCTTCTCCTGGACCAGGAAAAGGCTTACTTGCTCACAGGTCTCAGATAAAAGCTTCACATTAAAACATTTTATCCGTCTTACAGTTTTACTGCTCTAAAGATGAACTATGAGATTAAATCCAACTTTCTATTAAGCTCTAGAGATAGTCACATGCCAGGCAACTGATAAGACTTTAGGGTTTGGACATCAGTAGTAGATATTGAATATATGAGGGAAGCATTTCAAAAAGACATTAACACTAACAGGGCTTACATATGTGTATCAAGGGAAAAATAGTGGCTAAGTTATGATACTACTCAGTCATGATCCAGAGGTACAGAAAGAAGCCAACTCTACAATTCCAGAGAATTCTGAAAGCTTCTCCTAACTTCGCTCATATGATTTCTTCTAAACATCTACTGAGAAGAAAAAAAGGGGTAAAAAGATTGATTCAAACTAGTCAAACCCAAAGATTTTTATGTTTTAGCAGGGGCAAATTTAACAGATACAGAATGTTTTGTTTCCTTTGGTTTTGTTTCTTCTTTTAAATTGCAAAGCACAGTAAAAAAGAGCACAGTGAGCTCTTTCCACAAAAAGTCAACAGCTTATAATTTTGTCTGAACTTTTGCATTTAGACAGTCACAGTGTTATACAAAACATGCGGAATGTTTTAAGGTTTTTCTGTCGCTTTGAGTAATAACTGCAGGATCTCATTCCCCTGCATCTTCTAGACATGCAGTTAAAAAGGGGACAATAAATTCATCCATTTACATAGCGAAAACAAGATTCAGGATCAGGGAACTGAAAATAAAGGTCATGTTTCAGTTTTCCCCTTTACCATATAAAGACATTTATTTCATTATTGACGACCTTCCTGTGCACGAATGACTATGTCCATAATATACTTCAGTATATTTTTGTCCTAGATACATATATATTTAGATACATATATATAGACATATATTTCTGTTTAGCTACATCTGTATCTAACTTTTAAGCAGCTAGCAAACATGCAGATGATGACACTGAAGAAACTTAAGTAGGCAAGCATTACTCCAAGGGAAAACAAATCCTGTTCACAAATTCCGAAGAAATTATCATCTCCCCAGCAAAGTTTATATTCAAGAAGATAAGTATCTGGGAGAGAATACTGCAGATTAGAACAGAAATCTCATTTCACTTAAAATCACAATTCCTGTGTTTCACATGAGACTCAGAAATCAGTGGGTAGAGAAGGCAGGGACAGGAGGAAGGAATACAATACCTAACGGATTAGACGTTGTCACTTACAATTCATCATCACAGTTTCTCAGATTATGAAAATGAAGGTTTCCCAGCAGTACATTTTACGCTTTGTAAATTACAGATCAGTTTACACATTCAGTTTGGAGCACTTGAATTTTACAAAAGTTCAGGTCTTCTGAGATCAGCATTTATTATACTGTTTGCTGTGAGTCAAGAGAAACATGCAACAAGACAGTGCCAGAGATGCATTCAGGCAATGAAATGGGTGAAGTCACAAACTCCTTAATGATCACTTCAGCAAGCCTGAAATTAACACTTTTTCCTCGACTATACAGCTTGCTCAGAAAGGTCATTAGACTATTATACTCACTGTTATGTAGAGCTACACTATACACATGCATAAGTTTCTATGGCAACACTTTCTTAATTCACTCTTTAAGCAAAACACCAATTAGCTTTTTATTATAGCCAATTAAAAAAATCTGCACACTAATTGACAACCTCTCTACTCAGAATTTAAGCTTATGCAAAAGAAAATTGCAGTGAAATTTTCTGTGGTAATAGCTTACTTCCTATTCTTCCTTCTCAAAAGAACAGTAAATTATTCTTGATAGGGGCTGAACACTGATTTTCAATCTGAAACGTTTAGACACACATAAGTAACCAGTCCTGGTCTGCCTTAAATCTTAGTAGAGCCTGACGATTACAGATTTCAGAAAGGCAACAGAAATGTAATAAACTGACTTATTTCTGCATTGCAGAAAATTGGGCAGAGGCCTATGCACCTGGAGAGCATGCAAGAAGCAGTCAGCAAAATGTTATTGTCTGAGTATTTAAGTGTGTTGAGCCAAGGGAGAAAGATGGCAAAAAACAGTACTAAAAGTCAAATTCCATAGGGCCGCAGAGAAATTTTCATTTGCTTTTTAATACTTATTGATGGTTTTCTCATGTTGTCTATGCAGCTGGTGATGACAGCTTCTTTGTATGCCACTTCAAGTAGCAAATATCAAGATATATTAGTCAGGAAACAATCAGGGAGCACAACAGAAAGAAACACATCTTGATGCAGAGTATCAGGAGAAGTAATCAACAACAAAAGCTAAACCATCCTTGTTGGTAAAATGTTTTGCATGAAGCTGAATAAAAAATGTCATTCTCCTTATAGTTTTTCCTTGTGAGAAGTCAGGATTCACTTTACTAATAAATACACAAAAAAATGGCTCCTCTTGTACAAGCTTGGTATGCCCCAATCAAGAATTAATGGTACTTGAGGTACTGATAAGTGTGTTAGTTCTTAAGGACAATGTACAGAAAGTACTGCTGTTCTCACCATCTTACACTTTTTTTACTCACACTGTCTTATACTGTACTATTAGTGTAGAAACTTAAGGCAAGTTACATGAGGACACAACAGCAGTTTCCCTTGAAAGGCTAACAAAAGGAAAAAGAAGTTAGAGTAGTCCTTCAATCCTACCACTGTAGAGAGGAGAGCAAGGTATTCCCAAACGTGGAAGAGACCATTATGTATAACCTTAAAGATACAGAAGATGCTGCAGCACATGAAGACATCTGCTGCAAAGTTAATAGGGTCTGGAATACATCAGTGGGCTACGCAGTAAGCGGGGACACAAAAGGTAAGGGACTGGGGTTAACCAACACAGTTAGAGGTTTTTATTCTTGGTTCTTCACAGAGGTAAACTCCCAAACAAAGCTCCTGAATTGCCAGGAAATAGAAGCATATTCAAGGCCAAAGCCTTCCAAGTGTGAAGTCCACACTACCAGAGGCACCGCTCTACCTGCTTGCAGAGAGACTGTATTAGTCCAAGACACAACACACAGTGTTACACACAGAATAAATACTGAAACTAATGGCATCATATGTGTATCAAAAACTTTGAAGATTTTTCTCTAGTAAACTCCTGCAACCAGCACTTCACTGAAATATGTGACAGTTCACACACTTCTTCAGTGTGCATTTTTCCCTTCTCTGCCCTTGAAGAGAAGAGAGCAACCCATGTCTCAGCACCAGATCTGTTGGTCACAGTAACGCAGTACAGAATACTTGAAAGTACCAGAGAAAATAAGTCAGTTTTCTTCTCCTTTTCTATTTTTTTTAAGCTTTCTGAATTGGCATTTCAAGCCATTTAACATTTCAACAACTGGGTCTACCTTGGCAGTTAAGCATTACACAAAGACACACAGAGCGTATTTAAGAAGGTGGTTTAGGGCAAAGTTTAAAGGCAGTTGGTAATGGCAGGGCTACTTATTGGCAGAAGCCGAGAACACCTTCAGGAGTCTCACCCCTGCCAAGAAAATACCCTCAAATGGTCTAAATATTCAACCCAAACCATATGTGCAGCCATCCCAGCCTCTGTAAAAGCAAACAGTGCACAAATCGACATGATCAGGTAGGTACATGCTTCTGCTCTATTCTTGTTATTATGATTAGTGTTCAAAGTATCTTCATTAAAAGAACAATTTGCACATTCAATTGGAAGTAAAAAATACAGAGCTACATTCCACTTCAAGACACCACAAGCAACATTTTCTTCCTTGATTGGCTTTTTTACTGTTTTGCAGGAGGGCTTGTTGCAATTAAGTTGTCTTTGTCTATGTATAAAAGCTCAAAATATTCTGTTATTTCCAAGAAGTAATGGGATGGCTTTGTTGCATGTCTAAATTACTCACCCACTATTATGACCTACCATAAAACTAAAGCAGATCAGAACAATAGCCTAGGCATCATTGCAAGCATGCATTTTCAACGGATTTGAAATATTCTTTTTTGACTCCTTTCAATTACTTTTCTGATTTTGAAACACGAAAAACACAGAAGCATGATTGCAGTAAATTTTGATAACTACCATGGATTTCTCCCACTCACTCAATGAAGAAAAGTATTTCACTAAAACCTTCCATCCAAATACGTCTTTACAATTTCTGCACAATCTTGTGTAGGCAATAATATGTACCTGTACCCCTGGATGACAAAAAGAATAATTTAAAGAAAACCATAATTTTCCCACAACACTGTTCAACCCCTGAATAGAGTTGGCACTCTAAATCCAAATTTTGAACACAAAACCTGAAAGCGAAATGACTGAACAAAAGATACTTTTCTTTCTTCGTGTCTTGGTGAAGAAAGCAAAAGTATCAACTTTATGAACTACTGCACTTCAATAATCTGAATATACTAGCCTCAAACCTAAGAAAACTCAGGCTTTTTTTACAATGTTTGAAGTAATTGAAATGTTATGCAAATAATGCCATTTCAACACTGTTAGTTTTTTTTACTCTATTAGATGTATGGCAAGATCTTTGACTTGCAATCAGGGCAAACAGTAAACACTGAAAGTTTCTCCTTGCTGTGTGCTGTCATTACTTTATTTCCTAGTAAGCTGAAATTTAGGCGTAGATTCAATATCTCTTATGAGCTTAGATTCACAATTGCCACATCTGTAGGCTCTGGAATCAGAAAACCCCGAGCAAATAGAACAAGATAATGTTATGACGACTATCAAGTTCTCAGACCATGGCATGACAGAGGAAATTATTGTATCTTTTAACTTTCATAAGGTCTCCCCAAACTCATGCTGTTTTGTTAAATACAACAAATCTCTAGCCTTACTACTGAAATGACCAGCAACCCACAAGTGATGATACATATTTTCCTATTGCTATGATTTCAAAGTTCAGTTCAAAGATCTAAAGGTATGATAAAGTAAACTTGGAAAAAAAGCAACCATCTCTAAGGATCCCTCCACCTAACAGTCATGAAAATTTGGCCAACTGAAAAATAATTCAACATTGAGAAAACTACCATTAGACATTTCTATGGAGGATACAACACTACTAAAACAACCCAATCTATCTCCCCCTTCCAGTTTCTTTCAACTGAAATTTCCAGAAAGCATCTACTCATAGTACTTCTTACATCTTCTTATATTACAGGTAGAGCAGAGTATATTTGTATTGTTATGTACAAGAAAAATCAATACATGCAATTTAAATCTCAGCAGCACATGGAGTTTGATGGACACACTGCTTTAGCTCGCACCAAGTGGCAGCTGAGAATCAACAAGCAATTTCAGCGCTACCTCCAGCACTTGTAACACCAGATTGATCCGCTCTGCATCCCTGGTCCTCAGCAAAGGAGGAACCCATACAAGTCGTCTCATGGAGAGAAACAGGGATCCTATGTTGGCAGTATGCTTTGTCTCTGAGATAAGAATTCCAACAGTTTGTCCTTTAATTTAAGTGGCAGATATTTAGGATTTTTTTCTCTGAATATTTAAAGACAACAATGCCTACCTTGAACTGAAAGAGAAGGGCAAGGAAACTGGGTCACCTAATAACAAGCAGCATAATGGTGTAACTTTTTTAGGGTGGAAGAAGCTGTTATCTATCTTCCTTGCTCCTAATGGGATTCCCGGGGACTCTTTTTTACAAATTTCAAAAGGTCAGTCACTGTCTCCAAGAGCTCTTGCTCTGGTTAAAGCCAAAGTCTAGTCTTCGATAATGAGATAAAAGAAATAGTTGCTGGTTTAGACCTCCATGAACTGAGAATAAGGCCCACTGTAGTATTTCAAAGCAGCAAATGTGCATCACAGGATGACCAAGGTAGGGTAATATTCTGAGGGAGAAAAAGACAACTTGTAGTGATATACTCAGCAATACACATTTCCCTTCCAGCGTGGTCCAAAATGCACTGAAGTCTGGAGAACTGCAGATTTTAAAAGTTTTTTGAAGATGTCCTTTATGCCCTCTGAAATTATACCAGGAAAATAGTATCAGTTTATCAGGTTCAGTGAGCACACATCACATTTTATCTTTAAGCTTCTCTCCTTTAAGAAGGAAGGTTCATACACTTAGTATTCAGATACAAGAAATGAAGCAAATGAGAAGAAAGGCAGATTTCATGATGATAGAAGAAAGACAATAGGTTTCATCTTCAAATTGGTGAACTTTCTCCCTTGGCAAAAATAATTTCAAATAATATATATTATATTTTACTTGTATTTTCATCAAGATTCATTCCAGTTGTGAAAAAGTCTGTGTCTCTCTCTAAACAGATAAAATCATGAAAAATAGCAAAAAAGTCAATTTCCAGACTTTACAACTATTTTCATGTAATGATTTGTTGTATTTTGCAACAGCTAAGTTATAAACCTCACCAAAAGTGTTTATTGTAGTATGACTATAGATAATCTTCTGCCAGCATTTTTATTAAATTCCTTATATCAGCAGAGTTCATGAATTGACAATAAAAAAAATGCATAATTCCAACAAAAAAGTAGGACATTGGAGATCAAGGTTGTTTTGAAGTAAGGAGGAAAAAAACTAGACCATACCTCTTCATCTTGACCCAGACAAATTTTAAAAATGAAAATAATTCTTGGCTCATTGGCAAAGGCTGAGCAGAGCAACCATTTTACACATGCTCACCACCACAAAATCTTCAGTCTGGATCCTCCAGTTTCACCCCCCGCCAGGCCACGCAGAGCTCAGGGGCTTCTGCAGCAGCAGCTGAGGCGTCTCTAAAAGCCAAGATGATTTTGATCACTCAGCAAGTTTAAAAACCTTCTCCAGTGACCAGAGAACTGCAGAGGGGGTTGGGTGTGCCCAGCAAAAGGCAACTCAGCCTCAGTGCTGACAAAAAGCTTGGAGATAGTTTCCAATATATTTTTATATAGCAAAATGTTTTGTGGTGCAGAGATGCACAAAGTGGTAATCGATGAGCTCGTTCAGGCATGTTACGTATCCTACAGCAACACCGAGCTGTGCACTAATGAAACCAGACTGCACTGAGCCAGCTTACCCTGAATCACACTGGGTATTCCTGCCCAGCCCTAAACTGTGCTACCCCAGCTAATCCTTCAGAAGACACCGCATTTCAGTCATTTCATGTTTCTACAAAGGGGATGGCAGGGAGAAGAGTTGCCTCTTCCCTGCTTTCCTCACAAATTACAAAGCACCCTGCCAGAGGCACAGCCCTGATGTGGGAAATCACCCTCCTCTCCCTTGCTACATAGGATCAGGAGCTCTCAATGCCCTTGATTCAAGGAGAGAAGATGAGTGATTCCCACCTCATTCTGCCTGCAGTTTTGTGCTTAGGACGTGCCATCATGGATGTGGGACACACATCTCAGATCTACCAGCACAGACAGGTGCTCTGGACTGCTCAGCTTCAGTCCATTGGCATCTTCTGGTTTTCATCTTCCCTAGATATGCAGGCACAGGAATATCTACCCAGTGAAATGCAGCGCTAGCAGCCTACCATCTGTCCAAGATGAGAAGAAAAATAGGAGCTGACTCATTTTGAGCACTTCAGCCACACTGAGTTTTGCTGACTTATTATTGGTCAGCATATTTATTATGCTAGATGTAAATAAAATATTAAACATCTTTCTCAAAATATCCAAAATAGCCTGCAATTCTCTTACTTCCTGAGCAAATTTAAACAAGTTTTCCCTCCAGTGTCTTTTCTTTTTATTATTACTAAAGAATTAACACAAAGAAAAGCCATGACTAACTATGCCATTAATAGAAAAAAGAGAAATAAAAAAAAAAGAATAGCCAGGAGAGGATACAGACAGCTAAACTTACACCATTGCTAGAAGCCAAATTTTGAGCTATTGTTGCTGTTGCATTATTTTGGTAGTTCAGTTCACTTCTGATGCTGTCAAATGCAAAATCAGATAACTAATAACCAGTTTGCACAATGAGTACTTACAAACAATACTCATAGTAACACAATTACACAAATTTCCCTTAGCCTCTGCTATCAATTAAATACCCTCAAAGGCAAATGATAAAATACCTACTTTACAGCAGCGATTACAAATTCCTGTAGTGTAGTAGACAAGTATTGCATGTGGTGTCAAACAGCAATAACTAATTCTGAAATCTCATTTGCTTGGTTTCTAATTAAACCCATTGCACTACTGCAATGTATGTTTGCAGTTAGCTGCTGCCAGACTTAACTATGTCACCAGCAAGTACCAATAGAGATCATATTGATTTAAGAGCACACATTGCTAAAAATCAATGTTCCAATAGGTAGAACAGAGGTAACATCAGAATTGCAAAGTCTTGCTTCGTTTAGCATCCAAAACAAAATTCCCATTCTAAACCATTCCACAACGGATGCTGACAAATGAGAGCAAAGATACAATATGGCAGAACACATTACTCTGCTAATAATGCAAAACTAACACTCTTGTTCACACTGGAAGGAAAAAACTCAGTAATTTAAAAAAAAATCTAAGACAAATTTTATTTTGAAATAAATTTTTCTAACTAAATGTAAATGTATCATCTTGCCCTGTTAAAAGGCCATGGAAAGGTGACTTTTCATTCCAGAGTTTGCTTCTCTGCTGGTTCTCCACTAAGGAAGTCAGGAGTAGTCCCAGTGGAAATAAAAGCTACTTAGTATTGGTGGAGGGCGGGTCAGAAACAACAGAGATTTAAGACTCTCGCTGATAATACGTCTGTGAAAGGATCAGGAAAGCTCTGATTGCCTATTATGCATTATTAAGAAACAGATCAATACAGAAATCTCCAGGGACCACTACCATGCACTGCACGTGTGATTGAACCTTCTGCAGACACACTGAGTGAGCAATGAAAGCCGGTTTCCTGCAGCCCCGTGGTCAGGGTCTCCACCGCCCAATACAGCTTGAGCATGACTGAAGAATTTCTGCTCGGGGAGTGGTATCAGATTTCTAGGATGGTACTCACGTTCTCATCTCCATCCAGCAGGAATGGCTCTGCTGCTAACACATCTGCACACACTTAGCCCACCTTGAGAGGATACACTGTTTTGTTGATCTTAATGCCTGCCTTTCAGCCAGCGAGTGCTTCTGCCTCACTCCATCACTCCTCAGAAGCTGACTAAAATATACAGGAACAGAGATGTACACAAGTACATGGAAGTTTGCCTCAAAGAGACTCTGTTTCAGCTAAAATGCCCAACATTTGACAACAGATAACCAGCTGCGACTCTTGCTTGCCGTGCCAGGCATAGATATCTCGCAGATAACTTGTGCTCATCCAGCTATACCCACTGCCATTAAATTTCATTTTAAGCTCTTTGGGGAAGAGGTTGGGTTGGGAGATGGGGTTGTTTGCATGCAGCAACCAAATGCAAGAGGTAACAGACTACAGCCGCAGTCTCTAAACATCACTTCACCAAAAGTAACCAGTTATTTCTACATGTTTTCCAGCTGAGGGATTGATTTTAAGGATCAGAGAACAGAAACAGTTCATTCTTGCAACAATAAAAAAGTATAATATTAGGAACTCCTGATGCCAATAATTTTCTTCAAGTTAGAAATACTGCTTAAAATTTCCCTCTCCACCAAATAGCATTCTTTTTTCTTGAAAATAAAGTTAATTTGTGAATAGCACCATATGACATTTATTTATATGTACCAGCACCACCCTGTAAGCCTCACACCACTTTGCTAGCTGATTTGGGCACATCTGAGTTATCTACAGTAAGCACAGTTAATAACTTACAATAATCACGTTTAGCACCAAGCTCAGAATAAACTGCTGCCAAACTGATAAACTGGCTATGAAAATTGATACCTTTGAAATCTGTTTCAAGGTTCACATACAAAAAACCTCACCAGCAGACAATCAAAAATCACAACACACATAAGAACAAGAGTATTCTGCATATGAATGAATGAATTCATTATCCAAAAATCACCCACTTAGAAAAACTGACTTCAACTTTGGTAACTGTCTGTTTATTTCCAACACAGAAATAACTTTATCATTGCGGAAAAGGAAGGTGTCTGATTCTTTTCGTCTTTGAAGGGTAAAATAAGCATATAGAGAAAGGATAAAATATTACTCATTTTAAATAGGTCTTCAGGTCTTAAATACACCAATACAACTCCCATATGATTACCCTTCTGCCCACAGTTAAGTGATTCTTACTATTAATTCATACATTAAGCTGCTACAAAAAGGAGGTTCTGTTAGGAGTTCCTCCTCCATTCTATTAAAGTTATTCTTCTAGACATAGAAGAATGTACATTGTAAACAGTTAAGCTCATAACCATTCCAGAAATATAACAAAAATAGCAATTAATTTAGCAAAGCAGTGCATGTTCTGAGCATTGGCACTAAAAGAAGAACAGACAAGACAGAACGGAAAAGAGTGGGGAAAAAAAATAACAGCTGTTTTCACATAGCTTACATGGCTAGCAGTCATACTAGATAGCACAGCTCACATGTTGGATCCCTGAAACTCTCACTGCATGGCATCTAGTTCCACAAACCTTTAACTGCCAGATTTTTATTCTATGGCTTAAAATTCTGAATTTCTCAATCCAAGAGCAGCCGTTTCTACACACTTCTGAAATGTGATTTTATTAATTCATTGGTAAGAAACATGAAATCTTATCACAGCATGCCTACTTCTAGGGAAATGGAGTTAATAGTGCAGCAAAAGCAAACTGAGACCAGAAGGGCTGGGGAGAAGAGGCACAGCAAACATGGAGAGGTCAAAGACAGCAAAATTAGACATAGAGAACAGTGAGACTCATGGTCAAAAATGTTCTCAGAAAAATCTTACTACACTGCCTAACATACTGCAATCCACAAACGTATTTCACTCATCTGGAAACATATGTGAACCGCAGTAACAATCTGCGCATCCCTCACCCTTATCTAATGTTGACATGACAAACTGCTAGTGGTCTTGCTCTTTTGAAGGTAACAAGAAGGGTCTGATTGCAGATCTGTACCTTCCAGGCATGTTGCTAGATGCTGGTCAACTCTGTGGGCACTACCGTGCTTCTGCATCGCACGACTGAGTAGAACTATTCAGCCTGCCTAGAAAACTGAACAGTAACAAAAATGCATCAGTATTGCAAAGTCAAGTACTGAACAGCTATGAATTTCAAACACAAATATATTTTTTATTATTTAATCTACGAATCACTCTGTGTCCTAAACTGATGTCACTGTGAGTACAATGGAAGCTGCTGTTGCCTTATTACGTATTTATCTTGTCAGTACTCTCTGGTAAGAAAGAAGAGACAGAAAATCTGATCTAACAGGAAAGCAGTCAAATGAAAGCTTGAAGAGACCATATTGAACCTGAAGAAAAAAGTTTATTATCTTGTATTTAACACACACATATACTACAGAAAGCTTAATCAATATCAAAGATGGATGAAGTGTTTCTGACTTGAGTAGCTGATATTTGAAACTTCAAATGAAAACATTTCTGTGTTTTGAAACTCTTGGGAATTTAAGTATTGGAGGAGGAAAGGGAGTGTAGTGAGGACATGGAGGAGAAAGAAGTGTGAACGACAGCAGGAAAAAAAACAACTTGAAAGTTAAAATTCACTACACGAAAGACGATGACTGCCAAGTACAGCAACTACTCCCATGGAAAAAAGTCTCCAACTGAAAACACTCATGTGCTACAGGTAAAACAGCCTCTGGACAGGAATGTCACGTGTAGTAAGATGCAGTAAAACAGCTTCACTAGCATATGGTTATGTATGAATGTACAGTAATAAAGATCACCTTAAAACTCCAGTTTCATACATGACCCCTTCACAGAAAGTTATCACTGTAAATAATGCAATTTATTGTCTGCCTTCTACAGTTCAAAACTGCTGATGCTGTTTAACCAACTTCTGTCCCTAAAATATTACTCAATTTCTCCATAAAATATTTATATTAAGCTTCCAGCACAGGGTTCTGCTCAGGATCCTATTAAGCTCTCATGAGGAGCTGAGTCAACATGTCTTGTGCTCAACCTTTTAAACATGCTGTTTCTTTCAGGTTATATAAAAATGGAAGAAAACTTGATGACATGGTTGCACTTTTCAGTTCTCATTAATGAAAGCATAATGGTAATTAAAGAATAACAAAATAAGTAATGTTACTTTGAAATTAAAATGTTACTTTGAAAATTCTGTTAATCTCCTCAACCAAATTAAGCTCCAGCAAACGGAAGGTAATACTCCAGCATGTTCTTATCCAACACATCTCCTACTCTTCTACACATTATCTAACTTCCGTGCCAAATGAGATCATTCTACTATAGCCCACACCTACTGAATAATTGATTGTTTTGACATTAAATGTTCATACACAACAGCACACATCAAATTACCTTTGTGACCACCAGACTGCAATCTCTGAGTTGCCAGACTGCCTAAACTTCCACAAAAGTCAATGGCAGTTGTGTTTGAATGAATCGTCTTGAGTGTTTCTGGTTTTGACTCTAGAATTTCATATTCATCCAGAAACCTGAAATTTCTCTGAAATACCTCTTTAGGACTTTATTTCCCTTGAAAGGAAGTATATATGAGGGCTTACATAACCTCATGTTTTTATTGACATTTGGCTATCCTCACCTCCAGCCAAAACAGTAAGGAAATTTATATGTAAATTGTCCAGTAAGTAAAGAATCCGTGTAGAAACCCCAGCTGCAATATAAGTATTCAGACAATTACAGGCATCTTAGTTATTTATTAAATTATACTTCCTGGATGTTAGGCTATGAAGATTAAAACCATCTTGCTGATTTTTTTTCAAGAAGGCAATTGAGATATATTTGGTTTTCTGCTTCTTGAATTTATATCTATACCTGTGATAGTACTATTGCAATGCTGAGAAAAGGAATACATCTTTGCAGCTCAGGTTACCTATGAGTACCCACATCAGAGCAAAATCTGAATTGTTTTGCCCTTTTTTTCTTTTAATTGATTATTGGACAAGGCTAGAGTGACTAAATTGAGACTCGGTCTCAATCAGCATCTTAACTGTTGTAACAAGAACGAACAGTGCAGTTGCTAACATACCATAAAAATGCTTCAGAATGAGAATCCCCTCCTCCTTTACAGATGGGTTCTCTGTTCAGAGGCTATACAAGTGTCTTGCCCAAAATCACATAATCATTGTTAGTCAAACAGCACCTTATTCCACAGCAAGGTAGATGCTACCAGAAAGCCATGTGCTGCTCAAGCCCTGGGGCATCACTCACTGTACTGAAAAGAACTTCAAAAATATATACAGTTGCTCACAGCACATCCAGAGCTCTGCCACTGCTAAAATATATGGCACAATGAAAGAATAATAGAAAAATAGTAATTTTAAATAAAATTTGTCATAATTTAGATCTGGTGGATGATTCAATAAAATGGTTTACCACAAGAGAGCATACTTGCATATATAAAGTGCTCAAAGGTAAGGTAATTCCAGCACAGAATTTTAATTTTACTTTTTTTATTTAAAAGATGTGGCTGACCTGCGTATCATCACAGAAACCAAGGACTTTATCAAAGTGAAAAGCCCAATTAGCATCGGTCCTCTCTGGATGTATAGGCTAACGTATCCCTCATCAGCTCAATAAAAACCCAGGGGTGCCTCTGCTCTCCAGAACTGCAAAACTAATAAACAATTTCATTTAACTTGAAACAGACTACAGCAAAATCCATTTTATTTTAGAGTAACAGTGGATTGCATGCTGTTCTCCAGGGCATGTGTGGAAAAGTATAAAAAAAAAAAGTGAATCCATGGAAAAATACACTGAACAGACTTGCATTTACAAACAAAGGAGGGAGAGTGCCATATTTATCAAATCTGAAAATCATATGCTGCAATATCTTACGAAATGCACTGAAAACATGTTTCCATAACATCCTTTGAAGTAACTTTCTAAGCTAAATTAAATTGATACCCAAAAAGTAATTATTATTATTACGAAGCTATAATAAAATAAAGTACCATGGATTCCTCTGCTAATGTGTATTTTATTCTGGTTGTTCCCATCACCACCAAACGGATTATCCAATGTGACAAAAACAAACTGGGAGGAGACTTCAGCATTTGGTAGGGGAGTCTTTCATCGCTGGAAACAAAATGCCTTTCCAGTATTGCTGTATTTCAATTACAGTGGCATTACTACATAACAAAATGGTAAAAGTATCTGCTCCACATTGGTTCACTCAGAAAAATTTTTGATGCACCTTTAATTGTTACATAAATCAAAATCTACACACCATTCTTCCTGCAAGAGGCGAAAAAAAATAACTTGAACAAGCCTATAAAAAACCCCAACAATTTAGAGACTATATCACTGATGGCAGGGAAGCAACCAAATGTTCCAGTAATAGGCAAGAACAGACAGAACAGAAAACATGCTGTGGGTGCACTCTGCAACTTTTAGTCAAACAGACTTAAAGCCAAATGAATAGTAAGAATAATGTTTTTCTCTACAGGTTAGACCTAATTTCTGCAGCCCTTAAAACTGTACTAAGAATGAACAATACTTTGCTAATACTGCCCAACAGGAAAGTAATATTTCTAAATCCGTCTCTAAACACAATTCTCTTTATGTACCCTTAAATCCTAATGCTTGAGTTACTGTTGATAACTATGGATCAGGAGAAGAGCAAGGTCACTGGAGCCAAAATCAACTGGAGAAGTGAGGATCTACATGTCAAAAAATGTAGCATTTTAAAAAGTAAATAAAAATGAGGCATCTCTTCTTCATTAAAAACAACAACAAAAAATAGAGCATATAGTCTCTTTTGGGATAGGTGCTCTAAGTCACATAAACGAGAGCAAAGGAGGGAAAAGGGACAGCAAACCTGTGCTATTCAGCAATCAAGCTGGATGGGCCAGTCTCAGGAACATTTTTGAAGACTAAACCTCATTTCAGGTCACTCAAACAACTTTTCTGTTGATGTTTCCTCAAAGGTTTTGGGTCTCATTAAAACATAAAACCCCAACCACCACCAAAGCCAGAAAACAGCTTTATTGAACACACTGAACACCAGCTCTAATTAATATATATACAACTCTTACAGTTGCATGCCAGTTTGGTGTTTATTTGAACAACTTTAAGTATTTAATAGACACCTTCATTTCTAATTACCATAAATGTCAAGAGCTTCCTGTAGGGTAAAAAGAGCTCCCCAAACGTTTCAATGATTTTTTGAGTTTTGTCTGAAGTGGTTAACTTCAGGATTTTGTAATGAAAGCAACCCTACAACTTTTCAAAATGTAACAACCCTCGTGCCTGCACGTTTTCACCCTAAAACATATCCAAGGACTTTCACTGAATCATAGTGCCTCTTCTTGCACTTGACATTTATTAGTCATGATTTTAAAGTGAGGAGTATTTAATTACAAATAAAGGACCCCTGCCTTTGATAACTCTCAAGGAACTGCTAAGCATGAAATAAAATATGATGCTGGAGCCTCCCCTTCGACTTTCCCGTGTATATTTCTTTCTTTTGATAATTCTAATAAAACAGGCTGATTGTCAAAGTCTAATTTAAGACTTAATGAAGCAGTAAAGGTTGGGGTGATGAAAAAGAAGCTGGAACAATAACACTAAAAACATAGTCATAGACTATGACGATCCAAGAAAAATTTTCTGGCCAATTAGATTTGATTGTGTTAAACAATGAAAAACTACAGGAGCAATTAGAAATCACATACAGCATTAGCAAGTGACTAAATGCTGTTGCTGGTTAACTGCATTTTATGCTTCCTGAAGACCATATCCTTCTAGTACATGTGTCTTAAACAAGAATCCAATTTCATAGTCAGAATTGTACATTTGCCTCCCATTTAAATGTGGCCAAATTGTTTCCTGAATTTTATCTTATTTCTGCCTTAACTATTACAAACCACTGTTATTATTAGAAGAATATTATGGAAATCTTCACATATAACCCAAAATTTTCAGTGACACAAGAAATTAGTAAGAAAACTCCATAACTGAAACCAGGAATATGTTTTTGTAATAAATGCTTATTTTGTATATATATATAAAAATTAAAAAAATATTCATAGAACTGTTAAGGTCCATAGAGAAGGACCCTTAAACTGAATCACACAATCAAGATTTTCACATGCCACTTTAGCAGGCACAAGCAGCAGTAAAGAAAACTTGCTCTGCCAGCTCTTATCAGCTGAAAGTCCAGTTGTTCTCATATTTTAATACATCCTCCAAAATATCTTCAAATCCACCAAAAAAAAAAATCACCCCCCACACACTTTAAGCAAGTGTTCCAGGTTATCCAGAATGGCTCAGCCGAACACTACAGCAGGTAGTGCTTCTTGATGTGAAATTAAATAATGAGCCTAAACATTTCATAAGCAACTTTGTATTCACAAAGAGTGTTTAGTAGCACAGCAGTGAACTGAAAAATGTGGAGACAGAACAATACTTAATTTACTTAATTTAAATGCTCATAGATAATCTCCTTAGTGCCTCAAAATAATAAACACATACAAATCCAAATGCTTACACCACAAACATGTCCAAATTACTACTAAGCTTTAAATCAGTACTTCCAACCTTAATATGACTCTGAAAACAAAGAAAAGAGAGAAAAGAGAATTTTCAGAAGGCACAAATATGAGTTAGGAGCTTAATGGACTTTCTACATTTTAACCTACTCCTCCAGGTGATGTGATACTTACGAGGAATTTCTCCTAACTCATCCATTCAAGTTTTGAGACAATTAATTAACAGGAAAAATTAATTCACAGGAGATCCTTCAGCAACATCTCCAGTGGTATATTGCAGAATAAAAAACAGTGTGCATCTGCCCCTATCGCTGCATTGGATTAAAAACCAATCATAATGCATTTTTTTCTTGAGTTCCTAACAAGCCATATGTCAAGCTGTCTAACAGAAAGCCTGGTTTCATCCGTGATTCCCACGGTCAAGGTTTAATAACAAGTGTCCATACAAGACGGGTCTTTTTACTGACAGCCACATGACATGCTGTAATGTCCTAAGGTTAGATCATTCTTTGCTTCACTGTGACTCTTTCAAATTTAAATTCAGGGTAAATTCCATATGTGGTAGAAGGAACAGCAAAACTCACGTCTATAGTTCATTGGGGGTTTTTACGCTCAATTTCCTTAAAGAATTAAAAATGAAAAAAAAATTCCTTTTTCTTTTCACACAAGTAAAATCATCATGTGTGAAGTAACCCAGTCAAGTTCACTCAATGTGCAGCAAGGAAAATAAGAACAAAAAAAGCAGGACTATAGCTAGACTGTTCTTCTACAGGAGTTTGTCCAACTTAGCATCCTTCAAATCCTTGCACAGATGCAGGAATTACAGTTCAAGTCTAACATAGTCGTTTTTACTCTGCTCTCACCATTAAGCAAGTTTCTCTTCAACCAAGGGCTAGGTTCATCTTTTATCTCTCCATTCCACACAATGTTCAAAGATAAGGGGGTTTATCATAGGGTAACAAAGACACATTACGTTCAGCATTTGCTCAGAGCAAGCTCTTCAAGTTTCTTTTTTCTCAACTTAGTCTTGTTCTAAATTGTACATTCATCCATAAAAGGGCTGCATTAATATTGTCCCATGACTCATTATTTTGGATAAGAGTTGAAAAATCTAAAGATGGGAGATAATTCTCTTCGTACAGACCAACTTCAATTTTCAGAGTAAAATCTTGAAAAGAATAAAGGAATAACAGAAATGCATTCAATCTAAAATATGGCCAGGCACTAGAGTAAAACTGTGGCTAAACACCATAGTAAAACTGTTTTACCATATCACCACTGAGATAACCATGCTAAATGCTGTCACTTATTAAAAGGTAGAGTTAGTCACTTTTAATTATGTACCAGTGCTAGATCCTGCCTGCAAGATCACAGTGCACCTTTCACAAAGTGGGGCTGGTTGGTGAAAACACTAAACTCCTGTGTAAACACTCATGAACACTCACCTGTGTTCATGAGCACTACCCTAAGAAGGAGTAGAATCAATTTTTTTGCAAAAGTCTAATACTGAAATGGAGTTTTGAAATTGAAATTGAAATTTTGAAACTGAAATTGAACAGAGAGTATCACCTTTTCTAGGCCTCTTCAGCCTTCCTCCTGAAGCCAACAGTTTGGATTAAAGGTTCTTTGAATCTTTTTTGCCAAACAGAGAGAACAGACAGCACAGTTTTACTGAGCTCCCACAAAATGTCAGTAGAAGAACAGATTCCTTTTACTGTGTCATTCTAGCAAATGAAACTTAATTTCAATTTAACCAACTGCATTACAATACCATGCTATAAAAGGAGCAAGACCGGAATCACCATGCTTTAACTAATCAAATAAAAGTCAACAAATCCCAGCACTAGCAGAGTTCCTTCAACTTTTGTAAGCCTAAAATATCCACACTTACATCTCCTCAGATGGACTGTCTAGAGAATAGCAGAAAGAGCAGGGGAAAAAAGCCAGCCACAACCTGGTTTACGGTATCAATGAGCATTATCTGCACCAAGGTTCCCCTTTTTCACCTTTGTATATCATCATCTTAAAACTTGAAAATAACAACAGTTGAAGTAAGGATCTCATATCCCAAAATTAAGAAAACAATCATTTTCACTGTATTTCACAGTGAGTGAGTGAAAATAACTGCTTAATACAGATGGCAAAAAGATCCAAGAATATGCATGTGGAGATGGGCACCTTGAGCAGTGCCTCTTTTCATAGGTAACTGTGAAATTACCTAGTTCTCTGACTGAGTTTGTTCAGTAGTGTTTTTGTCTAGGGGTAGGTTTGCAACTCTGATAGCTGCTCAGAGTTTGCCTGTGATAAATAAAGGGAAATCAGCCAATGACTGATTGATCGAACCTGACTTCAATGGGAGATTCCACTCAACCTGCAGTAGGATCCAGGTTATCCTTAAAAGGCTTCTTAATGAATTTGACCACATCAGCCTTCTTCTGCAAATAAGATTATTTAACTGTATCACTGTTGTTTCTGACTTCAAATATTAATTCTGCTTTCCTGCAGTGCCACTGCTTAGCAGAAACATCATGCAAGTTTTAAAAATTAAATATTATGACCATATCCTAACAGTGCCATTCTGAATCTTTAATTACTAACAAATATAAATCATCTCCTGAAAATAATGCTATGTGTCTGGTTGGTTAAATATTTAATAATTATTTAAATCCAATACTTTCTAGTGTTGGAAACATTTCAATTAGTCAAGTAAAAAAATTACTCTAAACTCCAGCCCTGGAAATGCACATTTTGTGCACTTCATTTAATTTTATAGTCTCTAAGAATTATTACAATTTTTAATAAACTTGTATCTGGGATTTGAAGCCAAACACTTACGCTCAAAAGGCACAAATTTATTGACTAATAGACACCCAAAGTGGTAATAAAATGAATTCCCTGGTGGAATATTGCAAATGGGCTGTAAAAATTACATTTTATTAATCCAGCTGCAATTAAAGAATAACAGCTGTACCATTTGCATTGCAATGCCCCACTTACGAGAAGATGGCAAATACTGTTCATTATTCATTATATATTGCTGATTGGCAAACATTTTTCTTAGTCCAGTAGTGATGTCTCTTGGGCATGACTGCTCCTCTTTATGATTGCAAACTGCGTTCTCCTGCTATCATGGGGTTTGCAAAAGCTAAGAGTCTGTCTTTCTTTCTTTCCTCTAAGATGTTCCACATTTCAAAGAGAATGATAAATTTCTGCTGAAGCCAACAAAACCAAGCAACATACACACACATATATATATAGACAAGTATCTGGCTAACAAGTTTTTGAAGTGTTACTGACAGTTACTTACTTTTCTACAATTAATAAGCCAGTATCACAGTCTCCATCTCTTTATTGGAATAAAACATTCAGAAGTTTGTCAGTTAGAAAATGAGAAGTAAAATAGTAAATAAAGTTTAGCCAAAAATGTGCAGAATTAACTATTGATTTCTACAAACAAAAATAACAACTAATGAAATCACCTTTCTTTGGAATGAATTAATACCGCATGTAGTAGACGAAATGTGGGCATTGCCCTTCTTCCACAGTTTGCCATTACAGTTGGAGTACATATTCTGCTCTGTAAAAAGCTAGAAAAATATTACAGTGAGATAAAACTTATATGGTTTCTGAAAACATACGAAGCCAGAGCAGGTCAAACAAGTATGGTATATAACAATCAAATATTGGCATTCTACTGGGTGCTTCGGAAAACCTCAGCTAACTCAGTTATGATCTGATGGCTTTAGCTGCAACAAAAGAGCTTGAGAATTCTCCATTCATAATTCATTTTAATTGAGAGCTATCCGCAGCCCGCATTTACTCAATTCCTGTCAGGTTTTTGAACCATACAGCACCAACCCCCACTGGGTATAAATATCATACTAAACTCTTCAGCTTTGTTTATGTTACAGACTACAAAATAATCGTTAGCTGGTTAACCATTTGCAAACCCAGTGACCGTAAGAGCTCACAAGCAACAAGAAACAAACACCTTTGTTTGCACATCCAGAGATCAACAAGGTAAAATATGTCTGCATATTTGACACACAACCAGTATTTAAAAGTTACATTAGAGATATGTAAAGGTTTATCAAAGCTTGTTATAAATATACCTCCCAACAAATAAGGATACAGGATCTAGTTTGTCATTGTATGCATATCAGGAAATTTGTTACACTGCCAACTACTTTGCAATGTTGAAAGCAACTGCCTGAACAGCAGCAGAAGGTCAGGTTGCAGGCTACAGATCTCTTCACTGCACCAAATGCTTTCTGCTCAAGGCTTCTCTAACCAAGAACACAGCAAAATTTCTATTGACTTCCCAGACTGTGGGAGCTGGAGCAATGGGGGTGAGAATTCCATGGGATTTCATTGAGCCTACAGGTACTGACAGGATGCAGTTTGGTGCAAAGCAGCTACTCTGGGATGAAAACACTGCTACATACTAGGCTTCGTGTACAGCAATGCAACTATCCTCACCCTTATCGAGGTCAATATAGGCAAAAGGGGTGTCCCCACTTCTTTGTACCAGGGATACATTCTGACCAGTCATTACCAAGGCTGCATGCAAAGTAAGAATAGGCTAGGAAATTCAATTCTGATGGCTTACCATCCTTTTCCTAAATCCCCCTGTTCCCCTCCTTCCTTTTAAAGGTTAAAAAAAAAAAACAAACCCACAAAAAAACCCAAAAAAAAACCAAACAAACAAAAAACCAAAACCCAATCTTTGGCAGAAAGCAAGCGAAGGCTTGCGAAGAAAACAGATGCCTACCCACCCAAAATGTTGCAACACAGACTAGGTATCTTCTTCATAAAGTTTTTAGACTGAGATTATTTTATCAGATTAGCAGAAAAAAAAATGAAGATATTGTGGAATTTGGGCAAGGTTTCCTTACAAGCAAAAATTCTTCCCTTTCCTTTATATCTTGCTAAATAAGGCAAACAAAAGGCAGCCTTGTCATTTCTCCCCTGCTATTCACTGCATTTTTCTTTGCTTTCACAATTGGAGTCTCTAGTGTACCAACAACTATATCAGCCTCCTGACTTACCTACGTTGTCTCAGATATTCAATGATGTTCACCGTTACGTGGCAGAACACAAACACCTCTTTTTAACAAAAGCACATGGCAAGCTACTAAACACGGCAGGCTGTCTTCTCTGTGTTACAGGCTTACTGACAGAGTAGAAATTATCATCCCTTCTGGAATAAAAATGCAACCTTAGTAGCTATAACAATATTGTTTACTTATAAAGTTCTAATAAGTTACTAATAATTAGTTAAGTTTTATTTCTTGTCACATCACGTTTTCTAGGTAAAAATTTCAGACTGACAGTTCATAATCACTCCCTCAGGGAACAACTTCAGAGAATTTCCTGTAAGATAACAGGAACAAGCCTTGACTTGTAGACACAAGGACTTGGTTGTGAATATATTTTCATCCCAAAAAATCCAAACCCCGCACTGAATCTGAAGATCTGTAACAGCTTGTACGAAGACGTGATTCAGGACCTTTTCTCCTCATCAAAAGGTCTACACAGATGTGACAGTCTCTACTAAGCTTGCTGCTGTCTTCAAATCTCAGGCACACTGCAGTATTTTCAAGATCTAATGCATGTTATGAAGCTTTCCTGTTGACCCAAAGCAGCTTCACAGCATGGTACATCTGAAAACTGGAAAGGGGAGAGCACAGGCTGCCTATTTGCAATACTTCTGAAGGAAACAGGCCTGAATATGAGAGAAAGAAAGGAGCAAGTGAAAAGCATTTAAGAAGAAAAAAACAAAGCACAAAATACTGCTTTTTATTCTTTTCACTGAATTAATGAATTCACTGAAATAAAAAAGTCATCTAGGACCATTAGAGGTATGGACAGTACCAAATTTATCACCATTTGTGTTCCTCAACGTGGCATTTACTACTTGCCACATGAGCTCCACTTCTTTATAACCTTACTTCTACCATGAACTTGTATGATCAAATAGTTTCTTAATAAAAAGAAGACTGGTAGCTAGGGAAGGGAAGCTGTTGTTCGATTTTGTGGCTTTTCTTTTTTTTTTTAATAAAAAAAAGTGACAGTAGCCACGAATTGTGACTTCCAGATCACAATCCTGAACTGACCTACTCGAAGGACTTTAATTATTTTTCCTGGAATTTTGTATTCAATCCAAAACTGATTTCAGTGCAGAGTACAACAAAGCTTCATAAACTTACTATGCAGAATTTATAAAAAGAAGTTGTGCATCCTGAACTTGAAATAATATATGGAGAACGAACAGAAACCCCATTTCTTGCACAGTTCGCAGGGAGTACAGCTGAAAAATAGTGGTCCTCTTCTCACTCTTCCTTTTCTAAGAAAGCAAAAATCTCATTAAAATAGGAACCCTCTTTGCTTGAACAAGTAGTTTACAGCATATATAGACCATGAGCCCTGCAATTCTACCTTATAGGAGAAAGCAGAGACAGACTGCCCTCAAGTTTCCATGCCAAATGCAATGCACTGCTTGTGGCTGTTTGCTACACAGAACTTTTATTTTCGCCACATAAAGTTTAGCACTACCTTGGTTGCTGCTCAGTGAAATATTTTTAAAGGACCTGAAGCGTTACAGTCACTTTCCATTAAGTGAAACGTTTGGAAACTTCAGATAAGCTCAGGAAAAAAAATGTGTAGGGCCTAAACGCCAGAAAACCCAGCAGGCTCTTGCACATTAGAACAGTGTGAGTCCCTGCATTCAGCTCTCAAAGAACCCAAATACAACAATAATGAACTTGGCACAGGGCATTTCCTGCAGATTAATGACCAGCAGGGAGGAGTTGATGGGCCACAGCACAGCCAAGGGCCATTAACCCCAGCCAGTCATTAATCCCCAGGAAATGCCCTTTGCCAAGATAATTTTCTTATTCCAAAATGAAAAGCAGTAGAGACTATGTAGGGGTTTTTTTGTTTTGTTTTCTTTTAATGAATGATGTATTCAGCTGCCATCTCCAGGGTGTAATACCTATGCAAGTTAACTTGCTGTAGTTTAACTAAGAGAGGGCAAATACAGAGGATGGGCTAACCATACAACCCAAGCAGAAAACTTTCCTTGTATGTGAGACTGATAGCAATTAGGAGATGGCCGAAGCCCTATTCCTTGCTCAGAAGCATAAAGTAGTGTTGAAGCACAGTACCATGAGCAAGGATGTTGCTGTGAGCTGCATTTAATCATTTCCAACTGTGCTGCTGAGCATACTCTCAGTAACAAGAGGCATGTAACTGCCCTGTCCATCCAAAAAACTAGTATGTTGCTCTAGAGTAGACAGTGTGATGGACTTAATAGTTTATGAAAGAAAAAGAACAGTTATGTCCACTACTGCCCCAGTCACACCTGTTGGTGACTTCCCAAAAATCACATCCCCAAAAAACCCTACCAAAATAATCTAGAACAATGTGATTTTCATGGACAATTTCGTAGAAGCTCTCAGTTTATAGCAAGTAGGTATGGATTAGCGTAGACACAGAATAACACAGAACAGTAAACTCATGTATACAAGCTGACCTGTCACCACAAACTTCAGTTTTCTTTCAACAAAAAATGTGAGTGCTTCAGTATAGTTTTTCTTCAGCACAGGTAACCAAACACATGACTGGAGTGTTCCCACTGCAGCTCATGAGCAAAGCCAACTTGCATGGACTGCTGGGATTCGTTATATTAACCCTTGTGTGCCTTGGACTCCCAATGGACTTATCCTCATAGTATCCTTGAATACAAACACTGTGCAGGCAGGAAACTTGCACAGAGAGAAGGATCTTCAAAGGGCACCAGGCGAATAGCCATCCTCATGCTGAACCTTATCAACACCTTGAAATTCGTATTGCCCATCACAAAACTGGCTGCCAAAACAGTATGCAAGGGCAAGCACCATATCCCCTGACGTACATGCTTCTAGAAATATTTTTACTGTATTCACAATATTTGGATGCAGAAACGTGAAGCCTTATCTTAAAATTCAGAGTTTAGCCTATCTTCAGGTTTTGCCTAAACATTGGTGAGCTTGATATTGTTTTTCTATAAACATGCAATTAAAGCTTCCTGCTTACAGCATTATCATTGCTTTAAAAACAAATACATCACCAGACTTCAGGTCAAGAGAATTTATTCTCTAAATACCATCCTAGAGTCTTAGAAAATAAACAAGGTCTTTGTGGAAAAAAAGACAAGGCAGAACAAAAGCCTGGGAATAATTTTTAAGTAACAAATCTCCAAGAAATTTCACCATCTTATCTGTAAATTGTGCCACCTCTAACTAGACTACTCAAATAGTCTTAAATAAATAAACAGCATGTGTTCCTTCTCTTCTACATTGCCAGTCATAAATTTACCTGCTAACTCAGCACCTGTGAATGACACTTGCTATTCCTCACAATTTTAAGCTAAGCTTACTGTATGGAGTATCTCCCCCCACAGTCCCTTCCTAATCTTCTATAAAGTGCTCTTTTCAAAGATGAGGCTATATGAAAACGTTTTTTTCTGGATTAGGGAAAAACTTGTATACATGTTTTTATTTAGCAGTAAATAACTGCATGTTTATTGTTTTTACAGTCGCTCATCTTACAGAAGGCTAATAAGGATCCTGCCCCCATCAAGGAAAGAAGCACATACAGTACTTTGGTGCATCATGCTCTCATCAAGACTATACGTGAGCAAAGGAAAACGATTCTAGCACTCTTAACAAGTGCTTGCTGTCCTCTAGTTATATATAATTCACTGGGAAAAAAAATAATTCATGAAAATGATTCAGGAGGGGTTGAGTAAAACCAACAATGCTTTTCAGGAATTTGTTGCCCAGCCGGTACAAAGATCAGCTCTTCTAGCCTGTTGACTATTATGATACAGTTATTCCCACAATGAAAAGCAGAGATGAAGCTTATTCTGTGTTACGTAGAAGAACAGTGTATCAAACCCCCCACTGCATTAACAGAGAACAGATAAAATCAACTTAAGTTTCCACAGAGTGCAGTACAGTACCAGAAACCAAACCACTCAAATAATTCAGCTCCTTGTTCAAAGATGTATCCAAATGTCACATGAAGATGAACACACTCCATAAAATGCAAGTTTTAGCCTCCTGTCCAAGACTCCTACATGCACACTAAGTTGAGAAAAGTAGCAGCAAAACCATCTTTATACAAACATACTGTAATAGTCCTTTTCTTCAGAACAGAAGTCCTAATAGCAAAGCAACCAGACCTCACTGTGCAAACTGCATCTGCTGCAACGCGATCCTCACAGCAGCAAGCTTTTCCTGTAGAAGAGCAATGGTCAAGAAGGGGAAGAAACTGCAGATCACTGGTAGAGGTCTAAATTTCCAGGTTCATCTTCACCACTGAATGAACGTTGCTACAATATATATCACACAGGTCTAAATTTCAAGAGCGATACAAAACTGTAGCAAATAACTAACTTTAATACTCCAACAGCTGCTCAGAGTTTTACAGCCCAAAGCCAGTCTGGTAACAGAAGAAAAGACTGTCAGTCTGACCAGTGAAAGATAAAGAAGTCCTAGAATACTATGATGAATGACAAAGGCCAATCTAACAGAACGGGTTTGCTTATTCTGATATAAATCTAGTAAAACTCTACTGATTTTGGCAAAAATCACTAACCACAAACATACTGTTTGTTAACATACATTATTCAGGTAGAAACGCCAATCCTAAACTGAATTGTATTATTTTGTTTAAATTTTAAATTGAAACCTTGGTATTAATATAGGCAAGTATTGTACCATAATCAAACACAATTCAGTATGGACTTCTTCCCCTAGCTTTTTTTGATCAATAATATTGTCCCTCAATAGAAATATATTTTTTTTAGAAAATACTATGGGCTCAAATAAGTACACAGTTATTATCTTTATTCAGTAACTGCACCCCCCTTGGTGCACATCTGTGAACCTTTAATTCTGTCAGACCAATGTATTGAATTTTCTGCATGAATATTAGAGAACACATCAATAATCTCAGCAGTTGACAGAACAGTGGACAAAGCAAAGTTTAAATATTTATTCTGTCAGTGAAATCTTTGAATGTTAGAGGAAAAATCTTTTCAATAGGAAAAGATCTTTCCTAACTGTGGTAGCTTTAATTGATGTCAATGTTTATTTGTGCTACAGTATTCCAGAGTATATCTGAGTTTTTAAAAATCAGTGAAAAAAGTTTTTAAATATGCTCAAGAATTTAGAAGCACAAGTTCCAGATGAAATTTGCCAAGAACGATATATCCAAATTCCCTTGAAGTCCTTCAAGAGGCACCCTAACAGATCTGAAAGAGCTTAGGATCTGCTCTGACCTCCCTACTAGGTGAACTGACCTCTCTTACTGAGCAGCTTCACAAGTCATCCTTAAATTAACCACAGGTTACATATTTTTGCTAGTTTGCAAGGCTGCCTGAACACAAGTAAAAGCAAGGCCTGCGGTTCTTGGAAGAACATCCACTTTGTGGACTGGTTTTCCATCCACACATGACACATTTTCCTCTAGCTTCAACTTGAGAAGCAGGAATAGAGGATTTTTATGAGGGGAAAAAAATTAAATCTGTACATCTTACATGTTATAGAAGAAATTTGAATATCCCTTAAAAGCCTCTTCAGAGCTGTATAAGAATTGCATAAGCATTCCAAAGAAGGATATTTTCTTTTCTTAAATATTACCTATTCTCCAATATTGGGAACTTAGTTTTAAGTCCAAATGGGACTAAGCAGTTCAACAAGGATCACTACAATTTAGCAAAAAGTGAAAGAGAGAGTTCTCAAAACTAATAGGGAAGACACACACACACACACAAAAAAAAACCCAAAACTCTACACAACTGCTATAAAGGCAAATTGTGCTGCCTGCAGCATTTACTTTGAAGGTCAAATATTCTTTGAGTCATCAAAGAAATTGCTCTTCAAAAGGTGAGAATAACAGTTCATGTACACAGAAATGTTCTGCCCAGCTATTTTGTGCAGAGAGGACCAATGATAGCCTTTTTTATTCCTAGCTGGGAACTGCAGGCCAAATGTCATGCTAAGATAATAACGGGCTGATTTCAGAATATTGAGAAGCAACTTGGAAGTGAAAAACAACTTCCACAAAATGAAGAAACAGCAGCATTTCCGTACAACTGCAGTCTGAGGTGATTTAGGGGAGTGATCAAATTTGTTTCAGCATCTTTGTTTCTCTAATTTATTAATCTGCAATTATCATCATTGTCATAATAATTTGTATCAGTTGTAATTTCGCCAATTAAGAGGGAGATGCTAAAACCCAAACTACATAATTACAATTGAGAACGTTAGTGATAGTGTGTATTCTCCATTTATCCATGGCCCTTAGAGTGGACAGCTTCTGTTCATCTCCATGGAGGCAGAATTCCACACCCTTCTAATTTTTTTCACTGTATACAAACAAAAATCCACATGCAAAAAAGGTCCCAAACTTGGCATTGCATCAATGTTAACAATGCTGAGTCTGAGCACACAACTGCTCTTCTTGAGCAGTTAAAAGGAAGTCAAATTCAAGATGGGGAGGAAGGGAGGGGAAAGACTGTACTGATCTGTGCATTTCCACTAAGAATACAGTCTTCTCAGAGGAGTTTTCCTGACTGAACATGGAACTTTCAGTTTTTGCATCCACTTTGAGACGCTGGCTCTCAGGAACGGCTGCTGACACAGAGCACCCCCTACAATCAGGTACAGGGTTTTGGCAAGAACACAATAAGCAGCTTCACAGTCTACTCCTCAACATTTTTCTTCCAAATTATCACTGCCACCTTCCACTTACCCAAGAACCCACAGCTCTCAGTTGATTAACATCCTTCATTGTGCAACTACTCATACAGCTTTATTTAGTCCAAATAAATGAATGCATACTTTAGCTCTTCTTGATATTGTATCACTGCTGACTTCAAGAGCCTTGGTGATATTTTCATCTTCCTCCCTCTGTTAAAAAGCAGCACAGGTCAAAGATTGTTTTGCCTCTCAGTCTTACCCTGATTATGCAGCACACAAATTCTGGAGCCACTCACACTTGTTTACAACTTACAGTTCTCTCAAAATATTAGAGATGTTCTTTTCCTTTCTCCACCTACAATCAAGAAATCACTGCAATTTACCTCATTTGTCCCAGGTATTTCCACAGCAAAATGACTCATTTGTAAACAGAAATTTTCTCCAAACCAGATCACGCAGAAGACAAATGCCATTGTCCCAGTGCTGCTATTAGACAGAAACAGAGATTGAAAAAGAACTTAAAGGACTTGCCTGTGACCAGAGGATTACAAGTATGTTGTGGTTTCCATCATTCTTGGCTGGTCTTTCCAAGCATCTTTATTTTTCAAAACGTCACATCCCACCCACCCCTCAGATTAAGTTTAGAAATAACTCCATTGTACCAAACAGATTTTGAAAATTCAGAAGCTCACAATCATCAGACTGGGGGTGGTGGTGGTGTATAATCCTTTGTGAACACATGGATACTTCCATATCTTAATACTCCCTTTACACAGTGCAGGGCAAAGGTCATCACAGATTTTGGTTGGGGATATTTTCAATACATGTCCATAAGTAAAGCAGTTAAATAAGCTTGCAGGAAGACACCAGTGACCTTATTTACTTTCATATTTATTCTGCAGCAGCCAGACACGAGGTTTGTACTGTTCCGGAGAGCTCTTAATGCTAAAAGGTAATCTAATTGAGCCAGAGCCTTCAACACATCAAGCAGATGGCTATAAATAATGCAAAGACGCTGAACTTAGTAGAGCTATCACAAAAAACATTCACACCAATACATCCAACTTGTAAGAACATTTTCAGGTCAAGTCATGCTATACACATCTTTACAATTAACTCAGGAATTCAAGACTCATTCACCAATTCTTGTTTTTTCGTCTGTGCACACATTGGCAAATCTCCTTGAAGTTCTGTTTCTACTTACACTGTAGAAAACTTGTGCCAAAAACATAAACTGGTAAGAACTGGGCACTCTCAGTAAAAAACAAAAACACACGCAGAAACCAGTTGAACCTGTCTGTTTATCACACTACAGATTATTACGTGGATGTTAGCAGGGATGTTAGCAGAATGAGAATTTTAAATTTATTTTAGTTTTAAGATATAAGAGTATAACATGGAAGTTTGATTAACTACTAACTTCCAATATACTATCTCTGTCAGCTGCATTGCTCAGCTTGAGTTCTTGTATTGAAATTCTGGTTTTAGCAGGAAAAAATCAGAAGAAAAAGGATGAAAATTAGGACTTTTATTTTTCTGCTTTAGCTAATGAGAAGGCATGGAGGGTTGTAGTCCCATTTCCTTTACTTGTCTCATCTTATCGCGCGTGTCTTCATAGCACACACTTAGGAGCAGCAAACACTCCTAGAAAATTCAGCTACCATGTCACACTAACTTCTGCAATTTATCTTTAAATAGATTTCAACAGCAACCTTTCTATTTGAATAAAAGCTTTCTTAGCTATTTTGCAGATAGCCCAAAGAATCAAGCATTCGTCTCAACTTGCAAAAGAAAACTGGATAAGCACATAAGGATAGTTCATCCCTAAAAAAGAAACACTTTAAGAGTAATTTAAAACCATTTCACCACTTCTTAAGAACATTTTGTCATACTTTGCTGCTTGTATAGAAAACTCACCCATAAAAGAAACCAAAAATTAATGTCATAAACATCAAGCCTTTCAGGTTTCCACCAACTACTGAACAAAAATTAGCTTTAAGTAGATAACCACTACTTATTCCCAATTGCTGGCTTATATTTTAAAGGATGTCTGGGATTCATACTTTCAGTAAACTCAAGTACTAATCATCTCAAAGAAAAACTTCCAAGTACCTACATTAAGCAGGCTCCATCTCTTCTCTCCTAACCAGAAGTATACCTCAGGGAGAAGGATATTAGTCTATCTCTCAGTTTCAAGCAAGCCTGGGAAAAAACATGAGATTTAAGAGAGCTGGCAACGCATTGACAGGAAAGATTAGCAACAGTGACAACACTGGGAAAAACAGCACAGGAGATAGAGACAGTTGATGCAAGTCAATCTTTTTTTTTTTACAAAGTAAGAGACATTTCTCATCAGGTTTCAATTTTAGGATAAACAACAAATATTTTTCTTCTCAGCTTCATTTTTGTCTTTCCATTCCCATAATTATATAGCTGTTTGACACATCATATATTGTCCTACTTGGCTTTTCCTCTCTCTCAAAAATAAATTTGTCACCTTCCCCCTTCCTGGCAAATTACCAACAGTACATCGCCATGTGGTAACAGTACTAATGTTATTTTATAATTTGGGAAACAACCCACTGAAATAATCCACCCACATCATTACAAGTGATGTAAAACAGCTCCACTGTAGGTAAATTCTCAAGGTGAAGGTAGCATCGTCATGCCCTCTGTGTACATTCACTATAAAGCATCCCAAAGCACTACTCCAAGCAAGGCAAGGTGACAAATTTGCCTGCTGTTAACTATGTTAACTATGATATGTATTTACATTTATTTATACATAAATGTATTACATAGATGTAAAAAGATCCAAGGTGGCATGGATTAAGTAGGAATATGGAACCTTCAAAAAGAAATCTGTTAAATAACAGATGGCTGCCTCCAGAATGTTCATTAGCTCTAGTATTAGTGGAAATAATCTGCATACTAGATAAGTAAAAACTGAAGTTGTCTCTTAACTTTGTAGGAATGGAGAAGAGTTTGCCATAGGTGGATTCCTTAGTAACAGTTTTGCACTTGTTTTCTCTGCCTATGCTGCTGTAAGTTACATTTCAACTTAACAAAAACCTTCTTAAGGGGAAGAATGGCAAGTGCTTTGCTTTGTAGGAAAAAGAAAAACCTTGGAATAAAGCTTTCTATGCTTCATTTTCTCCCTCAGTTTTCTTCTTCTGGAATGAAGTAATAGATGCAGATAATTTTGAACAATGAACATTCATTCAACAATCATCTACAAAACATTTTTTCAACTATTTCTAATGGGGTTTATTTATTTGGTTTTGCACTTGACTTCTTTTGTTTGTAAGGCCTTTTTGCTAAGAACATGCCTCCATTATAGAGTTAGAAAACTAGTGTTTTCTAATGCATGGAAACAAGAATTTTCTAAAGCATGAGTCTTTCAAATGCATAAAAAGACAGAAGTGTACACTAGAAAGCCACTGCTTAAACTGCAACACAACCAAAACTCCTATTTTAATGAACGCACACAGTATAAAATGAAGAGTCGATGAAACTCAACTGAGTGCTAGGACCTCTGCAGATATCTGAGCAGCCACATCATAGCAGAGAAGCACAGAAATCATATAAAGAGAAAAAATTCTGCTAGAGGAATTCTTAACTACTACCAGAGGGCTTAAGCAAACTCCTAAATCATGCGTTTACATTTATGCCCAAACAAGACCATATACTTTCTGGCAACCTACTTTGACAACCAAACTTTTAAAACAAATTTACTGAAACGTTGATGCATTGCCTTTCTTACAGTTACACAAGTCCTCTCAAACTTTTTCTCCCAAGTTTTAATGAAAGTGTAACACAAGTGTTTTCATCACAGCTTTCATACATTATCAAGTTCTCTTAGTCATAGGAATTCTGCAAATAATTAGCTATGAATACACAACTCAAAACTATTTCAGTATGAATCATACCTTAGCACTCTGTGTAAACATCTCTGATGTTTCACAATTGCATACTGTACTTACGACTCTTTAACTGCCAAGCTTATAATTTAGACACGATTGGAGACAGATTTAGCTAAATCTATCTACAGTACCTTACACTAGCATCAGTTAAAACTATAACTATCTGAGAAAAAAATAAACATCAAGGTTTAGCTAGAAAGGAAGATGCCTCCATTAACGATTACAACCCTCAACAGCACCCCACCCTCCCTGCCCCTCAGTTGTTCATGTATCTGCCCTCAAACTACCCTTAAACAATATGCAAGAAAAACGTGAGTCTGGAACAGCCTCTCCCAAGACCTGTACGTGTCCAACAACAGCAATGCAACCCCTTGCATCACCCCACGTATGGGAGGAAGCTGCACTGGGGACTGATGCTTCCTCCCAAAGTCTTGCCAGATGTAGTACAGAGTCCTGAGCTGCTCCCTCTCTGCCACTGTACAGCACAAGTCTCATGCTCAAGAGTAACAACTAGATCAGCTATGTTTGGGAACGCCCAGCCTACAGCAACCCTTCTAACTGCAAGCCCTGTCTGCAAAATACTGAGAAGTGTACACAGTCGGGATACTGAAAACATGAGATTTCAGATAAACCTTTTTAGCAGCCAGTCTGCAGATCTGTGATGTTTATCTCCATTCAATGTACTTCCTAAATATTTGAAATCATACCCTCCTATTACATACAAACCCAGTAAGGAGGGTGCTGTGTAGCAAGTGAGAAAGGCTCTCCTCTGGCCATGACAAAGAGCAGTTACAGTTTCTCCTACTTGGGTCACATATCTGCCTCACAGATGCTGAGAAAGTAGTCCAACACCCTATCTCTCCTCTCTTTGCCCAGAGCAGGTCTCCTGAATATGGCAGTACTGGATTTGTTTTAACTTCAGGTAAGTCCCTCAGACAGCAGCTTCTCTAGGTAACCAATCACACACACAGAGCAAAGCTGTCTGGAAAATGGTGACAGATTTTGCTTGGTTTTCCTGGGGAGCCAAGCAAACCTGGCAGCATTTCAGTTGTTTCTTTCCCTGTGTAGAAATAGCATCAAAAAATGTTCTAAGTTAAAGATTATCTATAGTAGCAAAAGCAGTTACAGCTTCAGCAGCACCAGGAGGAAAAAAAGAAGTTTTAAACCAAACATTATATGGTATGTAAAGATGCTTTTGTAAGAAAGTTGTTTACAAATAACAATGTGCACGATTCAAGCAGGCCATAATTTTCAACCTAGCAACATTTTCAACCTATTCAGACTTGAAAATCTGTATGTATTGGTTCACAGTTCTGCTGACCCCAATGACTATACTCCCCACATACCCTGGGCTATGTTTCCTTTCAATGCTAGTCTGGTCTCCTACTGCTCAACCAAGTGCATCTGGGTTTTAAAACCCCAGGGAAGAAGTTGAGTAAGTCAAGGAGCCACTGAACCACTTACAGTCTAGAAGCCCAACAATACTATGAACACTGAAGTTTCCAACAAATTATCACAAATTCAAGTAAGTTCAAAATAGTAAAAAAATATGAAACTACTGTAACGCAAAAATTAAGAGTTGTTTTAATGACCATACAGAAATAATACTCATTATATAGGCATTACCCAAAGTCCTCATCATCCCTGTGAACAGGTAGCAGCATGTAACACAGTCTCAGTGATCTGATTCAGCTCAGTTGTTTTTTTATTTCCCTTGAGGCTTCTCAGCAGCAGTTCAACAGTGTTTAAGAGGGAAGGGACACACAATTTCCAGAACGCTGCACTTCGAATCTGTCCTGAAATGAATAACTGCATGGAAGTTTAGAAAATGAAAAATACCACGCTAGCCTCATAGATCCATAATTGAATGCCCCACGATGGCACAAGTTGGGCAAGTCAGCCATAAATTTTCACACCTTAAGCTTTCAAATGGCAGAAGGGAGACTTGGGAGATATTTCTGGTTCCAGCTATCTATCACAGTTAAAATTTGCATTAGTTGGCATGCCTAACACCAGATGAGATTCAGTCCAGCAAGACAGTAAATTGATGCTACTCTAAAACTTTGAAGCAAGCACCAGAATCAACATCGTATCATGCAAAGGACAAAATACTTCTTGCTAAATCCTGAGCTATCAGCACTCCTACCACAATAAGCATCTAATGAGCTGTCAGAGCACACAGAGCAGCACTCCCAGTGCGCAAAATAAAACATTTCATTAATCGACAACTGGAGATTTATGAAAATCAATGTCAATGTCACTGCAAAATGTCGTCTTCATTTCCCCTCACCCTATTCCTGTATCCTTGGATACCACATTCAATTATTAAAAGGTTGTGTTTTTTTCATTTCCCTCTTTCAGGAGAGGCACATTGTATTTTTCTCTGAAAGTTCGGAGTTTGCCTTTGTCATGGATCTCCTTATGGTACCAACCAGAAAGCACCTACTTCTACCAATGATATTAACGACTGGAGTGCCATGGTTTAACCCCAGCCAGCTAGTAAGCACCACACAGCGGCTCAATCACACCTCCCTAGTGGGATGGGGGAGATAATCGGAAGGAAAAATGTGAGAAAACTCATGGGTTGAGATAATAACAGTTTAATAAGTAAAGCAAAGCAAAATAAGGAATTCCTTCACTACTTCCCATTGGCAGGAAGGTGTTCAGCGATCTTCAGGAAAGCAGGCACCCACTGCACACAATGGTTACTTGGGATGACAAAACACCATCACTCTGAACATCCCCTCCTTCTTCCCCCAGTTTTATATGCTGAGCATAACATCATACAGTGTGAAATATCCCTGGTCAGTTGGGATCAGCTGTCTTGGCTGTACCCCCTCTTAAACTTTCCTGCATCCCAGCCTGCTCGCTAGGCAGGTGGGGTGAGGACCAGAAAAGGCCTTGGCTCTATGTAAGCGCTGCTCAGCAATAACAAAAACATCTCTGTTATCAGCACTGTTTTCAGCACAAACCCAAAACAGCCCTACATAGCGACTACAAAGACCATTAACTCTACCCTAGCTCAAACCAGCACATAAGGCTACGGTATTTCAATATTAGTTCCCCTGAAAACCTTAAATGATGTTGTCCTGTTAATGACACACTCAGGATATAAGGCTACACACCTCTTCATTAGGCTAATAGTTACAATCATCGCTACTATCTATGGACCTGCAGCTCAATAACACCATTAACCCAACAGGTTATTACATAAACGGCTGTGCCTAGGAAAAAAAAAATACTTCACCTAATTATCTTAAAAAAACAAACACACAAAAATAAGCTTCTGCTTTCTGGTATGCAACGTTTGGTGTCCCCTCCCCCCTCTCCTCACACACATACAAACCTAGGAACTTTGACACAAGAAAGTCTGAAATTCTGAATTATTTTATAGTACAAAAAAAAGAAAATAACAAGACAGGTCACTGCGGCTTTTGGCACACTGATTTTACCAGCTGATGGCTTGTAACGGTTTGCAAAATCTAAGGCAAACAAATTATTTCACAATTACCTGAAGTATGAACTGTTTTGATCTGCTCCCAGTCACACATATCCCTCAGATTGATTACATTTTGCAGAAGCACAAATGACAATGCACTTCCTTATCTGCTCTGAAATTTTCAGTCAACCTCATCCAAAAATCTATGGACCTGTGCCTCACTACAGAACATGTTTAATGCCATGTTCTCTTACGTTTCAATGTTCTACTAAGCAGTCATTTAGAGTTATGTACAGGTTGATTGCAGGTCATTAGCTAACATGAATTGCATCCAAGCTAACAGGAGTTAATTTATTGAACTCCAGTAAAATCACTATTACAGCTAGAACAGATCTGTCCTGTAAGGACAGGTGCCACTGTTTCATTCCTTTACACTAGAAAATGTTCTGTTTTCTATTTTCCTAGGCAGTTTTCTATGTATAATAGTACATAAAAGAGCCAAAGCCAATACCAAAAACCATCCAGAGTTTTATAAATAATGTAATTTTAGAAATAGCCTGGTTTTTAAATCTCTGAAGCAGATTCCTTAACAATTTTTTCCTTCCTTTCACTCTGAAGCAGACTCAATTATTACATCAAAGAGATAGCTAATGTGAAAATTAATACAGAAAAACTAATTTAAAGAGAAAATGGCAAAAAAAAAAAGTTGTAGGTGGTAATGGAGTACATTCCATTTGTTTCCTCTGAAAGGAGATGAGAAGACTTCAAATAAAAATGGAATATATACAGCAACTGGTTTATGGTCGTATTAATCAACCTCTTGGTCTAATGCTCTGCTGAGAATCTGGAACATCAGAAGCTCATTCAAACATGCACTGAACTAAATGAAAAAGCTTTGCCACATAGGGCTAGAAACACTAATTTTACTCCCTCTGGAGTCAGCAGCACAATTTCCATGAGCATGCTGCAGCCCAGCTCGCAGTGCAACACCCAGATTGTTGTTAGATAAGGAGTTTCAGAGAGCAGGAAGAACCAAGTATGCTTGCACCGTTCTTCTGGCTGTGCACTTGCACCCTAATGCTCTTAATAATTGACTATTTTTTTTATTTTTATTTTTGAAGGACAGCAAGTAGTAGATTGACACAATTGTTGAAAAATAAGATGACTGCAATAGCTGTACAAATGCTAAACAAAAAAAAAAACTTGGGAGAAAAAAAATCTTCTATAGCTTGTCCAACCTTTTACAGAAACCACAGGGAGGGGTCAGCAGAGCACAATGCCTGTCACTACCATTGCAATGACGATCACTGCCAGAGTCCAATCAACTCAAACACTCCAGGGTCTTAGCAAGAATCTGTTCTTTTGGCACATAACTTATGTCATTTGTTGATCAACGCTGAACAAACAGAAACTTTAACGTAAAATTTCAGAAATTAGTATTATAGGCTCTGAAGCAAGTGAAAAGAAGAGGTTAACGAAAAGTGCACACTCCATAAATGCATCCGGCGTTCTAAAAAGTATATAAATGTTTTATGATGCTTAAGTGTCAACTTCACATTAAAAATAAACTAAATACACAATCATGGGTAACCTTTATATACCATGATGTACATATTAGTGGCAAACTGCTGTGAAGAGACTTATATTTTCAGTGTTTATAAAATACATGTTTTAGTAGTATAATTATCAATATACATGTGTATTTATATGTATATAAATAAACATACATATTTGGAAAGTTTTTATTGGACATATTCTCAGTGTTTGGGGTGGGGGGAGGGTTAAATTGTTCTCTGGTGACTAAGACAAGCAAAAACATTTACTTCTGAGATTTGAAGTGAGGTGGTGAATTTCTGAAAATATTACAACTTTGAATAAAAAAAAGGCAATATTTTATTACATTAGTCAGAAAGTCAATCACTAGCAGTAACTGAATCTGATGGATCAAATGTACAAGGATTTTGCTTCAGGTCAGTCATTAATCAGGAAAACTCACCTATTGCCATACTTGTAGGATTCTAACAGAGATCAAAATTAAAAAAGGGTGTGCAAGGTTCTTGATTAATTACTGTTTTCACTGATGGTTCCTTCAACATAAATTGTATCTGACGCCTTTCTTTATAGCCCTTCATCAGCATGACAGCTCTTTCATTCTCATACCCTTTATCCGGTTCCTCAGCAAAATTAGTACTATACCTTTAATTTAAACAGTTCTCCCAATAACTGCAGTAGAGTGATGCACAGTGGCTTTAACACCATCACCGCAACACAACTAAAACTCCCTTGATGCTGTAAAACAGACTTAATGAGATGCTACCATCAAGGTAAATTGTTTTTTAGTTGGAAGAAATGCTGCACTGAATGCTGCCAAAGCTCATGGTCATTGCTTGAGGAATGCTCAGTTCTACCTTTTGAGCCTTCTCAGAATGTATTTGGCTTGCCTATTTTTTTCTTAAAAACATTTTATTTGCAGTCAAAGTTATTTTTTTTAAAGGACAAACACAATAACCAGGAATGGCAAAGTAGTATCCTGTTTGCCTGCAATATTCTATTCAAATAAAAAATTAACAGAGTTTTTTGTGGGTTTGGTTGTGGTTTTGTTTGTTCTTTTGCAATTATTATTGAAATAGCCTAAAATTTTAAAACTCAAGAACAGGTCAGGTCAACCTTTTTCTTACAGTTTTACAATGAATATTCAGCAGTTTTCTTAAGGAAATTAGTCATATCAGAAAACACTTGTATAAAGGACATCTAGAGAGATTTCTATCATATTAATGGCTTTTGTAAAAATTACTTTGAAACACATCAGTTCTTTGAATTCCCTTTGATGCAGGGCAACTAAAAGCATTTAGGCTTATTCTATAGGAAGTTCTTTATCATTCAACAGCAGAACAGAGCACATTTTGTACCAGTTGCAGCACTCAACCAGGTAAGATCTGAGCTCCAAGAGTTGGTGAAAATTTTACATTACCAGAAATATTTCATTTTTGGACTTGCTTTATTTCAGCCACTTGATTTCAACAAGCAGTACCAATTAGTAGATAATGATAATGAGTAATGAGGTGTTGCAACTATGTTCCATAACCATTTTTCTACGTCCATTTCTAGAACATGTCTGTATTTGCTCTTCCTGTTAGGACTTAAGCCAAAAGGAGAGCAGCTTCTGTGGGAAGGATGGTCACGGTGGTAGTCTTGATTTTGATACTGAAAAGCAGCACAGGTATTTGCAAGCACAATTGTCATTCAGTTTAAAGAGAAACGCTATATTTGTAACACCTCTAACAGAAGACCAGACAGCCCAGGAAGCACAGCCATAGCCCCAACTAGGTTAAATACAAGCTTACTTAAGCAAAGACAAGAACTGGATTGCCACACATTAGGGAAAGCAGAGCAAGAGAGTCTGGAACGGGTGTTCATTGGGTATACTGTCTATAGATCGTGGGGTGCTTCTTGTTCAAGCAGCGTTTTAACTTCTAACCTCACACTTCTCTACTGATGCAATATTTCACCTCAGCCTCCAAATCACAATGAATCAACAAGCAGAACAGTCTCCTTTTTAACACAGAGGCAAATCTACTTTCAAGGAATTGAAAGAAAGACCTAGATTAAGTTTGGGTTTGAGACAGAATCTCCAGACTATGTGTATCATCCCAACACCATGCAGAAAATCAGGGTTCTCGCTTCCCTATTTCTAAACAAACCTATGCAAGCTATGCATATTTACAGCTTTTTTTGCTTTTGTGTAACACTCAGAGTTCAAATGATTACCCTTTTATTTTTCAAATGCAGAAAGACAGAGGTACACAAATTTGTTAATACAAACTAATGGGATTAAGAGAGAATTATGATTTATAAAAACAGAGGATGCTACAAAGTCAACAGAAAAACTTTCCAGTCTTCCAATTTTTAATGTAAAATTTCACAGCAGTTGCTCAGTCCTTAGACAATTACTTCTTTGCCTAAGTTCATCAGCCCACTACATAATGAGATATTCTATTTTCAGTATCCAATTACAGATGATTTGACAAGGAAGTACATAAAACTGGATGGAACTGTATATTACATAACTCTTTACAAACACCACTCATGGTGTACTGAACATTAAGCAGGAGAATAGTTCACTGAAAGCCACAAGAATTACTGGGCTCAAAATTAAGCACTGCTTAAGAACTTTTCTCATTGAAGCTAAATGCAAGTTAATATATGACCAATAAGCATCCACAGCCTCCTGGTTCCCTCCTGATATGAGACTTTATTCAATAAAATTAAATACAATTGCTGCAATTTCACAGAATTTTCACATGCTTAAAACCAGATTAATGTCATTGGGGAAAAAAAAGAAATCCCAAAGTAAATATTTCACACAGACCTATGGTTCAGTAATGTTTAGTATAACAACACTTTTGAAGTTCTTCTAACTTAAATTGTACCACTGCATAAATTACTTGTTGAATAAAACACCCTTTTATGCAGAACCACAAAACTTTTGTCGTAGTTGGCAAAAGGAGCAGATGTAGTTCAGAATTCTGTCTGAAGCTGTCAGCTTTTGGTATCAGTCACTTATTAATGCATAACATATTTTATCAGATTTTTTCTTTTTTTTTAATGTAAAGATATACAGGAGTTTTTCACCCTTTTCCTCGATAAACAGCTAAACTTAAATCATTTGCAAAAGTAATTCTGAATGCAATCATAAGAGTACTTGATTTAGGCAAAGAGCTGAATTCCCTGATTCGAGATAAGCTTGATGAAACAACCAACACAGACAGCAGCAATGTTATTTTGGTCAGTGGCATAAGTTCAACGAAACTGTCAAACAAATTAATCAACCCAACATACTTATGATAAGTGAGAACCATGCTGCACTCTTGTTTTCAGCCAGCTGCATTTGTATTCTTTCATTTATTTCCTGAAGCAACTTGCAGACTAAAATACCAGCTCAGGAAAAGGCCAAGACACTTCAACTAAACAACAATGGTGGGATCACGAAGCCAGCCTTTGGGGACTCTGCCCTGAAGACCACAACCAGTATTTATGCCAGCTGTGCAAGCACCTGTACGTAAGCCAGAGGAATTACTTGCAGAGCTCAGAATTTGATCACTACATGCAAAACGGTCCGAGACTCCTCTCTTCAGACCAACAGGAACATGTAATTTTTGTGACAGAAATCTGTTGCCTCGTGATTTCAATCATGCTGCTAGTAAATATACAGACAAGTATTAATTTCATGCCCTAATGACCAAGGCCTTGATCACCTAAAACTCAGTTGTTTCTATTTTCAAACACGACACAATTCAGTTCATTCCATTTGGCAGGACAGGCACACACTTCTGCAGTTGCAGCTGAAGTGGAACATGCCATCCATGAGAATCCTTCAGAGGCAGTTTCTCAGCAGAGGAAACCTTCCTGCTCAATTCTCCACATTTTTGCAGGAGTGACAAATACAGAACTGTATCACTGGTAACCATCAAGCTTTTAGTGACAGCCACATAAGTGCAGTATATTCACGGCGGAAAAAAAAAAAGACAGCTGTAAAAACAATGACCTGTTACAGGAAGGGCAAAATGATTTATTCCCACACAGAGCTGGTCTCCATTCTACTTCCCAGCACCCTCAAAGCAATGCAGAGCACATTTTTTTTCTCCCTGTAAGAATGATAGATGTATAATGTGGTAAGAAGTGTTTTCTACTGTTCTACCTGCATTTTCTTTCTTACCTCGCACAACACTTAGTCTACAAGTGATGGGTAAATATTTAACATGGCATCATTCCCACTGTTGCCCACAATATAAAAGTTTTTTAAAATGTAAATGTTTTTTTTTCCTGTTTAATTAAAGGCAAGATTTTTTTTTCTTCCTTTGGTATTCACTGTAATTAAAAAACAAATTACATAATTTCACACACAAAAAAAATATCCTCTGACATTATTTTACTGTTTCTGGCAGCTAGGATTTGAATAAGAACAGGATCATAGCTAATGAAGTCAGCACTAAAACCTTCGTATAATCTTCCTGAATATCCAAGAAATTCCATACAGAGTAAAACTAAATTATATTTATGACAGCTTTTTGACACAGCTGGGAGGAGTATAAAAGAAGACAAACTAAAAAAAATGAAGAGAATTATGAAAATATGTCAAATGTATGATTTGATACCAGCATGCAAAGAGGCCAGTAAGAGATGAATGTAGTGTGAAACATACCTTTGATTTTATTAGTGGCAAAATAGGCACAGTGTACTTAACAGTTACAAAGCTAAGAGGTACTGAAAAAGTTTTAAAATCTGCTGTTACTGCAACCCGTCAAAGGCTAAACTTTAAGATCACAGGTTTCTAGCACGAGATTTTAGTTCCAATGTTAACAAACATCTCATTTTAAATATTAAACTCTTTGTATCGTACGGACAACAAAAGGTAAGCACTACTTGTGCACTTTCTAAACTTCTGAGAAGTGATATCACTTTTATTTCATCCCCACTGATTCCACTCTTCCTCATTTGAAAGCAGAGACGTGCAATCAAATTCCTTCTGGTTAATAAGATCTGTTAAAAAACCCCTGAGAAATCACATCCCCTCTTCCTCCAAACTCCTTTTTACTTAGAAAGGGGACAACTTAGTCCTCAGCTGGCTGCATAACTTCCAGAGACCTCCAAGAAGCACACTGTGGGTTTGAACCACAGATCTACAAGCAAGTAAGACTTGGACTGCCAAGCATATCACTAACCCAGACTTGTGATCATTTGACATGCTACTGTCAATGAAACTATTCTACGATCTCATAGTCTTAACTTCTAAAACAAGAATTTATTATTACAGGAAAAAAAAACCTCTTCTGACATGGAAGGTGAAGGCTGCATAGCTGGTTAAAAACCCCCTCACAGATCAGGAAGGCAGACAAGTGCCTTAACTCCTAACTTTCACAGTAAGAACAATAACCCAATTCAGCAGAGCAGTAAGTGTGACCTGGCACAGGCAGCAAAGGGAAGTAGAGCACTGGCAAGTGCTCTAGCAATCCTGCCAGCCAGAGCAGGAGCTGTGGGTCAGACCTTGGAAGACATCTCTGGGTTGCACACTGAGCAGAAGCATGTACACTGGGCTGTCACGTAACCTGGCTCTCATCTACCACTTTGGACCAGCAGAAAAAGCTTGGACCTGGTCAGCGTGGTGAGGATGAGAGACCTACGGGACACTGAAAGCCCCAGTAGAAAAAGTCCCATGAAGTGCTGTTCCCCTCCATTCCAAAACGTATTAGAACCAGCTATAAAATTAGTAGTTAATCTTAGATGTTCATGCTTCTTTTCCCTACTGTCATTGTTCACGTTAGTCATCTGATGAGAAACATTTTTTTCCTCAAAACGGTTTTAGGCTTTACACTGGAATTAACTTTCTCTATAAGAAGGGAGCATTAAAAAAACATTTAACAGCTGGATACAACATCTGCCTTTCCCAGGTCATTACTAATTAAGAGCAGTTAATTTATGAAACTACAAGGTTACGGAGAGACTGTCAAATAAAAGAAACACACTTCTTTCTAGTTCAAGCCTTGTCTGCTGAGTGTTCCAGTTAAATAAATTGTCGGGTTTCTCTTTTTCTAAAATGCAAGCTATGCCAAAGGGAAAGTACCATCAACCCTTCAATATTACCACTGTTTTTTTCACTATAATACGTCATTTTTCTTAGGACTCCATTTCATGGAGTCATATGATTTTCTATAGCAATTCCACATCTCAGATTCATTTAAAATATGAACTTGGAAGTTCAAAAAATAAAGTATAGTAAAAAAAATTGCAATAAACACACAGCTATCTCCTTAAATATCAGAACTCAAGGCAATCTAAGGACTTATTTTGGATATGGTCCATAAGTTCTGATTATGTATGTGAGGCAGGCAGTATTTAGTCACCTGCACTGATTTTCTTGCTTTGACCACCAAGACCCTGATCACATTAGTGACATTCAGCCTTCACAACCAGGGCTTAACATCTTTGTAGTCTCTTTGCTTTCTGTTTCGCATCTAATATTTGGGGGATGAGAGAAGTACACACATATGAAAGCAAGATTATTTAAGGGAAAAAACAAAAAGAAAAAATAAAAAGCACACAATACAAACTACTTGGCAATTCAAGAACGTGTTAAGGACCGCAAACCAATTTTAACTCATTAGCAGACTTCCCACAGCCAGTACTGTTTAAGGTGAAAAATACAATCGTTTGTCCACATAAAAAGGTGATATTCTTGTTTTCAAATACAAAAACAATAATAAGAAAATGAAATCCAGCCTGAAAAGGGCAATTTAAAAACATAAGCAAGGAAATAATTATTTTAATTATTAGTCCAATTTTACACTCAATAGGAAAGCACTGTTTCCAATTTATAATGAAACACTTCTTAAATATCTTTGTTTTAAAGCTCATAATCTTATATTACTGTTGAAATCCATTGCCCACCAAAAGTAAGAAATTCATGACTTTTCATTTCATGATTTGAAATTGGAGTTTAAAAGCATATTTCTCACTGTCCCTTCCCCCAGTCCTAGTTCTAACTACACTGATGCATGCCTGTACCTCATATAGGTATGTCAGTATTTCCACCATCACGGCTTGTTAAGAAAATACTCTTTCAAGAGGGATATTGGCAGACAAGTATCTCGGCATGAACACAAACAGATTTTACAAAATCTGGCATCAAAAGTTACTTCTGCAGAAAGCAAAGGAGATCAAAACCTTACTCGCAAACCCACACTCATACAAATAGACACTTTTAAAGCCAATGAAAGAAAAAGAGTACCAAGCACGTAAAGGATAATTGACTACAAATTAATACTCAGAGGAGTATACAGAAGACAGGAATCCAGATACAGCTCTCTTTGTTCTCTCTCAGCCTTCATGACTCATGTCCCAAACTAAAGGGCTGTACGTGGAGTGAGCTTCCTCTCACTCAGATTTCAGTGCAGAATTAGGATCTACATCTGTTCTGAATCATGGCTATAACTTACACTTAATGTTACCATTACCCAAAGCAAAGCTTTCACTGTCTCAGACAATAACAGCACATTATTATTACACCAGTACTGCCAGACTAGCACAGCCGTCCAACAGCACACGAGTTTTAACAACCCTCACATCAATATAATACTGTTCATGTAAGAAGTTATATTCATAAATAAATCAGTTCCAAGGGCTGCAGGAATACACACTGCAACGAGAAACAAAACACAACCTGTCCCCAAACACAGGACATCTAGATAGCACACCTAGGCTGTAACAAAACTAATCCGTAACTTCAGCCAAGAAGTTTTGTTTCCATTTTTCTAACCTCTGACAGGCTTCGAAGGATCAGGCTTAGCGCCAGTGCCAGTCCACCTTCTGAACCAGCTGCGATTTATGTTATAATCCCATCTTTAGTTGCTCAATCCATACTTTTCAGTGCACATTTCCATGTGTTAAGCCACTTACTGGCCTGTGGCTCCCCAGTTTTTCAGATTCTCTCAAGGCTGACTCTTATTATTCAGTATGCGCTTTTTTCCCCACACAGACCACATTAAATAAATTGGTTCCATCACTCTCAACATTCCAAAAATGCAAACACATACATGTGGTCCAATATGTATGTTATAAGCCCACATATTATACTGTAAGGCTGCCAAATTCTATTTCACAATCACTGGAGGGGGAAAAGTGTTAAAACAGATGTAAAAAAAAAAAATTGTATATTCTACTATGGTGAGAAATTTCATCCAAGATTTAACACAGGATGCACACATTTTTATAGTTAAGTTACGCAGCTCTGAAAATAACATTTTTTCCTGATGGAGATACTGAAATATCTTAGGTGCAATAGCATATACTGACTGACTTGAAATCCTCACAGCTGGTTTGTGTGAACCACAGCTAAAAATAACACCATGCACAGTAATATAAATCATATCCTACATTAATTTATATAATATCAATACATGTTACATAGTTATTTAAAATGAAAGTAGCAAAATTAAAAACAGATTGAAATTATCAGAAACTAGAACTCAATTTTCATTTGGACTCCCATCTTCTTCATTTCACCTCTATGTTCCTGTTCTTCCACTAACAAGCAATATGCTCTACTTTCAGATTTTTGCAATGTCCGAGTAGAACAGACCAGACATGATGCAATGAATAAGAAACGCAGATTTTAAGTCGTATGCACATCTGAAACATCAAGTAGAATTCTTTAAGTTTCCAAATCCCTACTTCTGTTTCTATTTACATTTTACAGGGAAATAGCTTCAAAACCAAACGCAGGTTTGAGAAATTAGGTATGATTTTTAGTACCATCTTCAGTAAACTGTTTAGTATAACCGGTGTGGTTGCATGAGTGTGCACAAGTATATATTCAAATCCAAAAACTGCCTTTAACTCTAGACATTAAAACCACTTTCCTAACAGAAAATTTGGTATCCTACTCTTCAATGAAGTTATTCACATGTCACCTTCGGTAAGTGAAGGAAACTAAAACTTCTCCAACAGTGTCAGTGAGAGGCTGTAGTGAACTAACCCATATCCAGAGGCCAAAGCATTGCAGCTGCATCACTGGAGAAACTCTAATACTACACCATTTACTATAGGCAGAAGCTCAAACAGCAACACGCCTCAATACGTTGGCACAGAGGAAACACCAAAGGGTGGACCTTCAGTCCCATTTATCATCAGACTATAAATAGCAGAATTTTTAATTATAGATATCTCAAGTCTATTATTATTTCTCTTCCACAAAAATGAAATTCCCAACTCCAAAAGTCACTGTATTGTCAAACTTAACTACAGTGATGCAAATAGTAAACAGAGCAATTGCAATATGACATTTAAGTGGTACACAAACCGTGTCACATTTCTCCACCCAGCAGCACCTTCCATTCATTTGCATATGACCATTGCTTGTGTAACAAAAAACAATACATTTTTGTCTGTTTTCATTTCAGAGAAGTTGGTTGTCTTCCACAATATCCTTTAAGAATCTTCTAAACATCTGCTGTCAGTGGAATCCTATCTTGTCTATCTAAGGAAATACTTTCCCAAAGACTCCACTAAAAACGTCATGACTTGGTCCCTGTCAGGTGGCTGAAGGCACTCACTCGGGCAGCCTGCAGCAGGAGAGGATTATAGCTCACAAACACTGCCAGTACCAGTGAGACAGAAAGTAGCAGACAGTTCATTTTACAAAAACTTAATGGAGTGTATGGCCCCGGCTGCTTAATACAAGCACTGTCAAGTCATCTAAGCAAAAAGTCTCAGCTGTCACTACTGACAAGCTGAGCAGAATTATTTGTCACACTAGAATAGATAAGAGACCAGTAGAGTGGAGTATGGTGAGATTCCCATACATCTCCACGCTGCAGTCTCAGACAACAGGCATAAGGTTTCCTCCAATACACTGGCAGTATAATGTAATCCTTCCTCAAGGTGGAATGGTTACTCTTTCATCTTCATACTTTAACTACATTATCCTCCTTTTTGCTCAGTGTTTTACATCTAATTAAGTGGTCTCTGACTTCCCCTTCATATTTTTTGAAAAAGACAGTATGCAAACTCCTGAATAATCTCCAGGTCATTAACTAGTGTAATCCATGTCATCTACATGTCAAGTTACACCAGCTAAAGCACTAACCTGATGCATCCGCTCTACAACATAAAAGCTTTCATCTGGATATTTCTCCTAACCCCACCAAAAAGGCTATATAATTTATTCTCTTTCTTAATGAGCGCACATTTGTCAAAAGACTTTTGAAAAGTTTATTCTTTCTCTACTAGTGTTTACACACCAAAATTCTCATTATGCAGGGTGCTGGATGTACACATTCTACTTCTTTGCGATATATACCATCCTCCTACACAAAGATACGTGGCCTTAAAATTCTATTATTCCTCACCATAGAAGAATGTTTTTTATTTATCAGCATTTTCCCTGCAAAACCACATTGGTATTAACACTGAATAACGGTAACCAGAGAGGTGCATATTCTCCTATAAACTCATCAGTTACCTGAAACTCAAATAAAAGCTGTTCAAAACCATCAGTCAACAGCTATGAAACGAACTACTTTGTACAGAAGTCAGGCAGTTACAGCCGATGGACAGGTGTTGATCTTGTTCTAATATCTATTATGCAAACTAAAATTTATTTAATTTATAATTCCACTACTATATTGCACTACCACAGCCTTCATAACATCATTTTCTGTTCCATCAGCCCGCTGTAACTCAAATCTGATATATGAGTGATTCAGGAAAAACACCTTTTTATGTAATGATTCTTGGCAATCAAGCAGAGTAGAGATCAGGTCCTCGATAAAGGCTTCCCAATGTTAACATAATACACACAGCAGTATCACTGCTCAACTAACATCCTGAAATCTGTGGTTTTCCAATATCTGCTAGACAAACATAGGCAGGTCTGTATTCTCTGTGCTTCCGATCACACCCTCTGCCAGCCTGGTGTACTTAAAAAATAAGCTTTACAGGTCATGGAATTTCCCTAATGTCTGTAATGCACTTTTTAAAAATAGGGACATAAACTGGACTAAACCAAGTACTTTAGATTTTCCTGTAATATCTACAAATATTTAAGCCTTTATTAAGAAAGAATATACTGTCAAGGAGTGTTCTTCAGAATCTATATAAGTAAGCTATAGATCTACAATTGTTTAAGATCATCGCAATCAATTCATTTCTGATATGGAGGACAATAAAGTACCTGGAAATGGTTGGAATATTTCTTCTTTTTAATCTCTTTAACACACTGAGCATATAATTAAAAATTAGGAAGCTATGCCCATCTGAACTTTATTGAAGGTTACTAAGTTTGAAAATATAGTTTCCCTTGGCATCACTTAATAACAAAATGTTATCTCAAAATCAAGTTTTAAGTGTCTGTAAATGTATTATCAAAACTAGTGTAATGAAGGTTATTTATGAGTTCTTGTCTCTACAATTGATAAGCATGAGAAAAATGCCTGCAAGACAGTATTTTGTATTCAGCATAACATCTCATCCAGGACCAGCAGTTAAGTTGGTGCACCCAGAGGGCAACCGCATAGTGATAAACACTTCATTATCGTACCTCTAGTTTTAATCCATGCAGATTGTCTATGATGATTCACTCAGAACTTAGGGGTGGAAGAATGAGTACCACATAAACCATTCTCCTTTTGGGATGAAGTATCTTAAGGCAGTAGCACTGCCAAGGGTTTATGCTAATAATTTCATGCCAAAATTCTTTATGAACTTTTCATAAAATTATTTAAAAACAGATATTGTCAAACACTGATATATGCACGATTTTCTGCATGTGACATTAATGAGCAACCATTTTTTCATTTGCAAAACAGTTGATGCATAGTCTGAAAATAAGCACCAATAAAGAATGTCTATTAAAGCAATTGTCTCAACCCATTCTTAACTTACTAACACTGTCAAGCATTTTCAAATGCAGATATACAAACTGAAGATGTATGCAAGTTGAAAAAGAACCATTCAACAGATTGGATCAGAAAAGCTTTTCAAAAGAAACATAACATTTTAAGTTTGAAGTGCCAAACCTCCTCCTTTTAGTCAACACAAACCCTGTATTTCCCTTCAGACAGATTCCATAGTCAAAGTTTTATGCAAAGAACCTTAAGGAGGAATGAAGTAATAGCAAGAAATGAAAGTAGTAATACAGAGTGAGACAAGTTATAGAGGGCTGTCAGACAAGGATAAGAACTGTTTAAGTGAGACAAAATAGGTGGATAGAGGCAAGGCTACCTACATTGTATAGGTGTCAGTGTTGCTGGCTTCTTCCTGCCACCTCTTGCTTTACATCCAGGGCCTGCTACTAAACTGTCAGAGGGCACGGAGTGAGGCCACTTCTGAGGTGCAGTGATACAAGTACTTTGTCACTATTTCCCAGACAATGAAATGGTCCCAGTATCCCAAAGGCAGTTCTTTCTCACACTAGTTTTCAAGGAAAAAAATACATAGTTCCTGAAACGTTCTTTCTCCCAAAAGCACTAAGAGCTACAATTATTGAAATGTTAGCAAGAAAAGAAAAAGCGCAAATGAATAAAATTCAGCTAAAAGCATTATCATCTAGTCTATTTGAGATTTATTAAATTTAGGAGTTCATGATAGTTACAACTAAAACCAGGAAACTTTAGCATGTCACCTCATCTCAAAGACCTTCCCAACTTCCAAACAGGCAGTGGATACATCTATACTATTTTCTGCATGCATTAGGGAAGCAAAAAATTTTCACTTTGTCTACAGTGAGGAACCTACATGCTACAGAGATAAGGCCTGATGAAACAATTACTACATGTAACTCTTATACCACAAATATACATACCCTACACACAATTATACACATCTACAAATCAGGCCGAGAATCTTCCGAATTAAAAAAAAAAAAAATAGCCTCATCACTAGAGCTGAGAGTCATTCCCCATGGCTGAAATTCATTCATGGACAGTAGACTTGTACACTATATTGCAAATTTGCAGAACCAAGGCAGGGGGCAGGAGGAGATAAAAGTAATCATGAACGAAAATTAAAATGAATACAACAAATAAGTGTATGCAGTAAAGGAAGATGCTTGCTAATTCACACTGTTGGAAGGGCTTAACAAATGAGCAGGTGACCTACTTAATAGGTGCTCAAAGGACCTAAAAAAGTCACAGATACCATTAAATTTCATTAACTCACAATTCAAAAAAAGCTCTGTCACTATACAAGCAGTAAATCACGGGTTTGAATGCAATTAAACAGCCAGACAATGAGAACAGAGAAGGACAACCATAAAAATAAATGAAAGTATTTCAAAAGTGTTTCTTTCTAATGCTAGTTATGGAGAAGACCCATGCTTAAATTTTACTAACTGACAAGTGAACTCCTCACTACCAATTTAGCCAGTCAGTTAACAATGTTATCGCATACTTCCTAAGAAGATATCATTAACTCAATCTCACAGACCATGAAACAAGAAGATGACAACATCCTAATTACACAGAAACACATAACATCAAATAGGCAAGGATAATCACTTAATTCAATTAAGGTTAAACCATTAACAATTTAATCAAAGCCAAAGTAACAAAATAAGCATAAAGTTACAAATTACAAGACATTAATTCAACTTCCAAATGTAAACACAAACATAATATTTTCATCTTGTACAAACACAAAAGATTAGGTAAGAGGCGCTTTATCAGTGAACAACCCCGCTCAAGAATAAGTGCATATTTATGAACTTTCTGGTCAATCCAGTTTCCCTTTTCTCTAAAAGCTTCAAAGTGAGGATTTTGAGGTACCTATTCAAAACCACTTAGTAAGCTTGTTCGGCAAGATTGCAAGAACTATGTACATTGGCACAAGTGAAGTGCGACATACTGACTGCATCATAAAAGTGGGAAGACTGACATTCACAGTTGTAGCAATTCATCTGATTAGCACTGCAATATATCTTCACTTCGATGTGTAAAGAAACAAGGTCTAAACATTAAAAACTTGCTTTGTGCCAATGAAATAACTCCACAATTCCATTTACACTGTGAAAGAGGAACATTTAACCTGAAGAGCCTTCATCAAATGCCAGAATATACACAAGGCTTTTCTGGTTGCTTTAGAGTCACAAACAAGAAAGCCTCTTTTGATCAGGAGATAATACCAAATTGCAGCAGCAGGGCCATTTATATGGCTGCATTATCCCATCGAAAAGATCCTGTCACTGACTCTTGCTCAGCCTGACATACACAAACGGGAAGCAAGCCCAGAGTGAGTTCTCCTCATCACTTGGCCTGACAGCTGGTGAAGGCTGAAAGACAGTCTCCTCGCCAACACCAGCAGGAAAAAGAGGTAAGCAGCACAAATCACCAGAAATTACTCCTCACCCTCTCATATCCCATCGCAAATCTCACAAATTCATAATTACTAGAGCTTCAGGAGATGAGAGAAAGGAGAAAGTAGAATGGCTTACCTGGAAAATGAGAAAGCAGTAACTAAAGCAGATCATTTCTTCCACTTTTCAATATCCTATCTATTTCTGAGCTTTAATCAGCTACCTCCTCCCCTAAAATCTGCCATAAAATGAAAGGCGTACCACAGAAAGGAATTTTTAATATTGACTCCTTGGGGGACCAAACTGATATATTTTAGCCTATTTCTTTTTAATAAATGCAATGATTTTAATCAAATTTGTTCAGAGGACAGAAGATTAGTTAAAGAAGAGAAGTAAATGAAACATTAAATTAAGGTATCTTCGGGAATTAAAAATGTAATTTTATGTTATTATCAGTGGTATATTATGAATAAAGAATAAGCAATATGCAATTAACATGCAGTACAATATGAATAGCATTTGAGAAAAATGAATTTCCTATGTAGGACAGAAAGGTCATGAATTCTCAAACCCAATTCAATTTGCTCTACTCTGTTGAATTTTCCCATGATCATCTATTTAAATATTTTCAGGTAAGAGAAAAGTCACTACTATCTGACATATTTTAAGGCAGTCAGGGTTCATGACGGGCTACTCAGTATATTTCCTACACAAATCGAGGCACTACTGTAAGCTTGTTTGCATTCGAGCAAACAGCTGCTTCCCACATGGAGCTACATGGAAAGCAATGGGACAAAGACCACAAGATTCATTCATACGTCAAACAGTAGAATTATGCTGATCTGTCAGCGCTTGACATCAGGGACCAACGTGACACTGACCTCATAGAGTCAGAATTACTTAAGTGCTTCTGTTCATTAACTAACTAGCCATAAACTAAGTGTCAGGCTACCACGTGTTTCCGTGTGTTCTAGTCTTTCTAGTGGTAAGAGATCATCTAATCAAGCACGAGAGCAAGAAACTAAGGTAACACTTAAATCATATTACTGGAAGTCCTTCCTTGATCAGAAACACCTAAGTTCACAGTTTTTGACAACTGGACAAAAGAATTCACCTGAAAATGTGTTTTGCTGCTGGTAGTCTGATGACTTTGCAAAAAAAAAAAAGTCTCCTGTTTTTCTTTAAGCTATAAACATAAACATAGTTATATATAATATCTCTGCTTCTCATCTTGATTACTTCAATGCATTCTTGGTTAAACTTCATCTTGCTCCTATTCAGAAAAGATAAATTGTTCTGCCTTTTTTTTTAAAAAAAGGGTGACTATACACTACAGACATCTTCTTGAGAAAATCACATGGCTAAAAATTTCAAAAGTAAATTTTACAGTCATAAAATTTTATTTTTCAAAGCATTTAGTTATGATTTGCCTTTATAATATCTCTTACCTCATTATTGCAATTACTTTAGATGACCAAGTTTAAGAGAAAAAAAAAGCAGTACAGTAAAACTGCACAGAAAAGGCAGTAAAATGTTTTCAGTGATTAAGCTTTGCCTTTAAAATTCATATTCATGTATGATTTGGTAACCTAGAAGCAAACAGGAAATCTGCACATTAAGAATATTCTTCTAGGTGAAGGCTATTTTAACAAACAATAGATATCTTTGGAGATACTCACCGCTTGCCTTTTTTTCATTCTAGACTCCTGTAGAGCGCTATGAAGAAGCACAGTTTGTTTAACTGATGAGTCAAAGATATTTGCTTACTCAGCCTAAAGAGTTTAAAACTTTTGCTTAATCCAGCTCCTAGGACTCAAAACTTATCAGATAAAAACTAGTGAATATATTATGTTTTGAGAATAAAACCCATACACGGAGACTATTTTTAACTACTGAAAATAATACTAATTGGGTTGCATTCACAGTAGAGGTGTACCAGCGGACTGCAAACAAGCACAGATTATTCAGAATGGAGGACAGGCAGTGATTTTGAAATGTTAATTAGAAACACAAGGGATACGAGAGAGAAGTGGAGGGGGCTGGGGAGGAAGAATGTGCTGACTGTGAGAAAAAGAGAAATCTTTTGGAGCAAAGCATCCAGAATAACACTTTCAGTAAAAACAGAAACGTGAAGTTGGCAGAACAAAGTGCACACATCTACATTACCTACACAAAACGTTATTTTGTGCAATGATGCAGTATACTGAACATGAAACCATCTTTCTATAACACAATGTCTATAGACCTACCAGGTTTCCTAAAGGACAACTGCATCTCTCACAGAAATCAATAAAAGTTTTGTCACTGGACTGGGTGGTCATGGAAAGCATATAAAACATTAGCTTTATTCAGATAAATCGTGCAACTCCTGTTAAACTACAAGAAATGTAAATTAATTATTCACAGTATTAACACCTCCACAAGTAGGTTTTGCTATCTGGATTTTTGGGAAAGATGCAAGACAACATTTTAATTTCAAATGTTTAAGATGCAAAAGATACTGCCAAGTAACAGCTTGCCTCTGGTGTTCAATTGTATTGAACTTTAAAGCCACAAGAGCTTCGACACAAAACGTCACTCTTTCTGCTAATATCTTCCACACATCTTTTGTTGTGATGCCTTCTTTCAAGATTCACTCAAACCATAAAACAGAAACAAAACAAAAAAGAACAAACCAACTCTGGAAAGCAATTGTAAAGTTAACCTGATTCTAATGCAGATTACCACAAACTGTAACATCAATTAACCCCTCTAAGATTAATGAAATGCAACAGAAGAAACGACAGTCATCTGAAAATTCTGCTTGTATGCTCTTGTGTAACTCCCCGCAAAAGAGAAGTTGACAGAAGAGTAAAATTAACTCTATCCCATTTTCCACTGTGCCACAGTACAGGCAGGTCTAAAAATCTTTGTTACATAAAGAACAACAGAAAGAAAGGCAACTAAGAATATAGAGATAATTTGGTTTCCTACAAGTTCAGAAATTCAGAAACTCACATGTAGTCAGGAATGGTTTCAACGTCAAATTTTAAGGCTGTTTTAAATAGCAGTATTAAAATATTAGAGCCACTATCACATGCAATGTACATGCAGCTATACCATCTATTTATTTATTTTTGCTTTACTGTCCTCTCTGAAACAGGGGCAAGAGTAATTCGCAGTTTGCCTCCCATTTATGTGCAAGTTTTAATGTGGAGGAGAAAAGATCCTACAGTTTAACTACCATGGTTGACCAGAAATTATACAAAAATTAACAAGTTTCTTCCTGAGAGAACATACTTAGGAACGCAATTTTACTTTTGCTTATACTGACCCAAGTTAGAAGTAAACCCATTAAAGGTCACCAACTATGCTGTGAGTAAGAAAAAAAACTTTAATTAGTATCATAGTAATTCGCTGCTATTGCAGGATGCAGCAGATAATTTCATTTAAATTCACATTGATTTATTGCAACACAGCACACTAATACAATACAGCACTAATAAAAAGAGTTATTCTGAAATAAAATCTTTACAATGAAATACATGTCGGATTTTTATCAATACTAATTTTTTTAAGATATTGGAATCACCTATTTATCAAATAAGATAGTTTAAGATCAGAACCTGAGGATTACTCACTCAATTATTGCAAATAAATTTATTCTTTTAGAATTTATTTCCATTCATATCTAATTTCATCTATCATAATTAATGGATCATAGAAGAGTAGTTACTAAACACATTAAAGACATTTTAATACACTCATGAAAATTATATTGTCATAGGAGCCTTACATACAAAACTAATGGACTATAAAGTTGCATTGTTTCAGTAGATAATAATGGAATTAGATCATTGCTTTTCTAAATTCATCATTCCAGACTGACCTTCACAAAAACAGTTTTTTGCTTATTGGTACATGAAAAATACACCTGTGTATACATACATACTCCTTAACAAAGCCATCCTTATTTCTCGTAGTTGTAATAGCTTTTTCTTCATTTAGGCACCGTTCTTCCTTATAAAAGAGCAAGACAGTAAGTTCACTTGACTAGTTTTCCATTTGAAAAAGGAATGAAAAGGCACCACATAAAATCTGATCCACATTTCTCATCTCTCATATCAGGCTATAACCTACAGTTTGGGTGACGTAATACAGAAGCTGTAGATTCAGGCTGCAGCTTGGAAGTTACTAATGATGCTGCCTGTGTGGCTTGCTAAATAACAGAGCAGTTCAGCAGTCTGTTCCCACTTCAAGCGTAACAACACTACTGTTTCCAGCTTACTAATTTTGACCAGGAGACACTGTACAAGAAGAACCAACAGCCTTAAGAAAAAATATCCCTGTAAACTTGCAAATTATCATTGCTCTGGCTAGAAAGATGGCTGAAATTGAACACAGGCATGCCTGCTCACTGTCTGCTCCTGAGCTCCTACTAAACATACATGCCTCGACTGCCAGAGAGGTAACATTTTTATATTATCTGAGCTCCTTGTTACACTTGTTCACTAATTTTTTCGTGTATTTGGCTAAAAACACTGTACCTTAATGCCTTCAACATGACCTAAGTTTTGAACAGTTACAAAAGCCAGACAGCTTAAACTGTCTGGAACCTGCATGCAACACAATCTTTTACATTGATACTCACCATTCTCTGTATTTTACCCAGATGTTAAAAATGTTTTGTTTAGGTTGGGGATTTTTTTAACAAACATTATCAGATAAGAATTGTACATGGGCACACACATGTATGTATGCACATTAAGTAAAAAGAAATAAAGGGAAAAGGAAATATTTGATAGACTCAAGAAATACCTCTTCCCCTTCTACTTGCTTCCAGCCCTAGGAGGCCAGTGTTATGTCTATGCATTCTTGTGGGCAGGGAAAGAAAACGTCAGACCACAAATGGCTTCTGTGGCTTAGTGAACCTTAACCTACAATAAAATTAAGACCAAGAACGTAACACCATTTGACCACCATTGCAGCTCAGTGGTCACTTTGCATTTAGCAGGTCATAATCTAACACAGCCTACAAAACGTTCACAGGGCCTTTTCCAAAGCAAGTAAAGAGACCTGGTTTCAATTCCACAGAGTCTACAGCATAAACTATTCTCAGCACCACAAGACATTGAAGATGGTTCATCAAGGACGAACATAAGCTAAGCAAATTTAGAATGGTTTATTATGTTACCTGTATTCCAGGTTAATACGAGAATTTTATACTGGTACATTCCTGCATCTGAGGCCACTAGAGTTATGCTGCCGCTTCTTTATCAGATTGCATTATATTTCTTCACAGTTCCTATCTACTTTCAAATTTAAGCAAACCCCAGGGAATGCAGCCATTCAGTATTTTTGTTGATAGCTTCGCTGCTTTGCTGCTATCTCTCTCAAGAGAGCTTGTTAGGTGTAATACCTCTAAGAAAAGGTTTAAGTAACAGTTTGTTCCAAGTCCTGAAAAAAGTAAAAATATTTTTAATTATGTTCTCATTTCAATGCCAGGCCATCTTCTTTACTATGACAACCAACTATACTCTGTACTGCAACAGCTTCTGAGAAACAACTGAAAAAACATCTCAGGATCCTTAAGCTAGGAAGAGAGTTTTATTTATTCAGCACTAGGTATCTGAAACGCCTATCATAAAGAAACTATAAAAACATTTGAACAGGTATTGCACATTGCAGAGGGAGGTGAAAGAAAAATCTGAAGTATAGCTTGAAGACAAGTTGTAAGAACACCTGTATTTGTCAAGCTTCAGCTCATCCTAAGCTATAGGTAAAACATGAATGAAAAACATCGGGGGGGAAAAAAAAGGTAGGAGGCTTCTCAACATTTGGCTGAAAGAACTAATATAGCTATAAAAGCTGTAAAACAAGGCGCTCTCATTTCTTATTGCAAATGTGTTTTTACAAACATTCCAGAACCACCGAACTATTCAAAAATTAAATACCAAGGGCCACATCCTGTGTCTTCTGTTCTGTCTCTGTTGGCTATTGCAGTTCTGCCCCCACCCTTTCCTTTATTTCTACTCATGTCTCAACATGCATGTACTAGGCAAACTTTTCTGTGTGTTACGAGAACTAGTGGATAAATGAAGATGTGAGCATAGACACAGAAAAGCAAAGAAAACGAATTGAATAAGTTTTAGGGGGTCCAGAAAGAAATGGAAGATGTTTACTACTTATATTGTATAAAGGAAAAATAAAAGAAAAAGAGAATACATTTATGTTTTTTGGCAAAGCACTTTGTAAATGGTAGAGCATGGAGAAGTGTCATCTTCGTTTTAAAGAAAGAGTTTGGAAGCGATGTACCAACAAAATTGTGTTTCCAATGAGCAACGAGGTAAGCTAAGCTTATGAAATTCTATTTCCAAAATTTTGTTTTCTGAAAGATACTCCTTGTACAGGTGTTGACTAAAACAGTGGCTATAGTATCTAGGATAAAGGATTATCTGAAAGAGTCGTGCTTTATGAAAGTAACTGCTAATACAAAGCTTGTAAAAAATGTTAGTGAACTGGCAGCAAAGCCATAAGGTCTGCAGTAATAAAGCCAGTGACTCCCGGTGCAGGGTGGTTAAGTGAACAGCAGGCACAGCTGATTTTGATAGAAGGCATGGGTGGACTTGGAGGAGCAGACGTGAAAACAATAGAAATATTTAATTCTCTAAGGGAAACATCCCAAAAAAAACCTTGACCTGCCTACCCTCAATCCTGTCCCTAAACAATGCATAGGAACCTCAGGCTTTTAAGTTCCATTATCTGCAAGCCTCACACACTGGAGATTCTCCTTGTTGAAGCTGAAGCCTCCATTACTTTATTTATAATATTATTTAATTGCTATGCAGATCTTTTGTTGGGGGAGGGGAGCTGGTGTGATTTGGTTTTTTAATGAAAAAAATGGGGTCATCATTTCTTGGTTATGTCTTTAGCTTTTGCGAAAATAAAAACACTGCAAAATATTCATCTTGGTAAAGATGAGCTCTTTTCCATAATGCATTGAGACGCCTTAGAGCAATGAAAGTGTTCATACTAGGACTGTGAAATATTTTGCTTTGAGCAGTACTGTATCTATACATATTAACTGAATCACCACCAGATAGATTCACAATGTTGCTGAAATCCAGAGCTTTGTCATTGACATCCCAAGGATGAGAATGGTTTATTCATAGAGGAATAGCCATGTTCTTTCAAAAAAAAAAAAAAAATAAAAAATCCAAAAAAACCCAACCACACCAACAAATTTGCAGAATTGACAGTATTTTATATGAAGAGCTTCTAAACTAAGCATGTTGAAGAGCTTGATTTACTGATCACTATTGCTGATCAATTTTAAATGTCATTCTAACTTAGCATTTGTGCTTGATTCTGCTTCCATTGAAACAAATGCCAATCCTCTCCCAAGAAGATTATAGTCTTAAAGAATTAAGTATAGTGAGAACACCACGACGCTACTAAAAACTACACCTCTCCCATGAACTATATCAAGGTCAGAAACATCTATTTAAGCTTCCATATTACCTTTAATTTTTCAGTATTCATGTGAGAAATCGTGATCATACACCTTGGCTTTTTGGACACTTTGTTTCCACACTAGATATTCATCAATTAACAAGCAGTGATCGTGCTACTTCGATTGAAGCCAGAGGCCGATTGTAGTGTCACACAAGTCATTAGTTCCAATTTGCATGTATGGAGCCACTCATGTCCTTCTCTGTGCAAAGGTCTGCAATCTCCTAGATCATGGAAGTATCAATCTGAGTGAGGTACTCGAGGCTGGGCTTAAATACAATGGTTCCTTAATTAGACTTCTGATTTTTTGTTGCGTATTCCCAAAGCCTCTGTCATAGCAAACTAGACCTCAAGGTTTGGTTTATTCAAGAAAACGGCCTTATTTTGAGATATGACAGGCAGGGCCTTGCCAACAACTTACTGCTAGCATTGCTGCTGAAAATATTAATAAAAGAATCGTTAATGTCCAAATTAATTAAAATGCTAAGTACAAACAAACTCAGTAGAAACACACAAGTCTGGTGGACTGGGAAGACATCTTTCAAGTGTGGTACACTTCATAGCACAATCAGAAAGACGTTTTACATGGGAACAATAAAAACAGAGTAAAATAAGGGGAACTTATAAGTTCTCCTGCTCCAACCAGGGGAACACATCAACTCAGCGAAACTTGCTCACAGTACCTTTTCTGATCAAACTCACTGTATAGTATTTCTAGTCTTCCTCCACCAGAACAACATACAGACAGCTCCCTCCTCTTCCAGTCAACACAGTCCTCTTAAACTCATGCTTAGAGCCTTGGCCCTTTAAAAAAAAAAAAAATCAAGGAAACCCTACTCAAGGCTAATTTCTAACACTGTCTCACCTAGACAAACTCAGGTCTCCCCATCCACCACTGAGGTTAAAAATGCTCAGAATTCTCATCCTTTAAATTTACTGTATGCAGCTATTGCTGTATTAGTTTACACTAGCTGCAAAACACCCACCATCACCTGTAACAAAATAAGCTTCTTGTGCTGGCGCAGATTTTCTAATAATCTTCAGTCCTCACAGAGGAAAAATATTTTACATGCAGTTTCTTTTAAGGCAAAGCACGCAGCTTACCATGTCAATTTTTACTTCTAAGACAAATACTTTCACTTCCACTTTGCCACAAGCAAAAAAAAAAAAAACCAAAACAAACAAACACTGGAAGTATGAGCCTTTTAGGAGATTTATAAAATAAATATGCTACTCTAGAAAAAACTATACTTTGTTTTACAGATCGTTTATACAGATCTGTAGTATTTCCACGGTCAGTCATATACTATTGCAGTCAGAAAAGATTAATTCATCCCTCTAAGGAATTAAAATGCAATACTGAAGGATTATGTTATGGTTTTCTAATTACTTTATGGCACCCTGTAAAGAGAATCAACTTTAAACAGCAACACAGCTCTGCTGATGAAAACATTGCTCTACTTATGTGTCATTTTAGTACGGCATAGCAGGCTGCCACCATCTACCTCCTGCATGCAAGTCAAGTTTTCACGAACATTAAAAATCTTAATTATGTGTCTGTACTTAATTTCAGAACGTTGAGCCAAATTCTTCCTAAAAACAGTGGAAAATAAGGGAATACTCCTAACAACAGATGGTGGGAGGTGGACTGTTGTATTTGCCTTCTTTCTAATGAAGACACTGTGTGAAATCTTGGTCCTAATGAAGACTACTGAAATCAGTGACAAGTTGGCATAACCTGTTTCTAGAGCTACACAAGAGTCACGGGAGCTGTCTTCAGCCATCGTTAATTATAGCTATAATTTTCAAAAGACTCCTAGGACATGCTTATCAAATAGAGCCAGAACAGTTAACTCAATGGCAATTCATTGATTTTCTTACAGTAATTCAAATCAGTATGCAGGCATATATACTTCGGAATCATTTCTGAATTGAATTTCAAACATTTTGTTCTAGCAAATGCAAAAAAAAAATTACCAACTGCAATTATCATTATTTGTTGCTTAAACAAATACTACAATTTCATGGGGAAAAAAATTAAAATGCATTAGGTCCTGATAATGCTTCTGTATGCTAAAAATATTCCCAAGATGTTCGTGCTAAAGTAATGACTTGAGGAAATGCAGTCAAAGGCACTTCCCTCCACTGTCAAATTTAGGATGTACAGACAATAACACTACACATTTCAAGTCTCTGTTTTGACTACAGACTCTTTGAACCTGGGGGTCTGCGCGTGAGCTTCCACTCCCCCTTTGATCTGATAAAGCAGCAATTGAACTATTTCACCATTAGGTTACTTCATAGTATTTTTCTGTACAGTTTGGGGGATTTTCTAATGGTTCATCTCTCTGTCCATCATTAATGCATTACAGCTAAGGCAACCATGTGAGAATGATCAATTAAGCAAGCAATTAGCAGTTTCCTTTGCCCTGTCCAACCCCCTAAAATGAAGTGGTTTGTGCGTGACCACCGTGCCAAAACAAATACGAGTAAAATAAATGTTACCTCATTATTCCTGTTTAAACAGCAAATTACCTAAAACCAACTCATTCAGCCATGACAATGAGGAACTGGAAACTGTTAGCATTGTCTAGTGGGCATGTCCTCTTCACATGTCCTTTCTGCTATGAGTTCTATTACACCACTTGAAGCAATGCTATTTATAAGGTAACTACACAAAATATTGCAGAGGAAACCAGTTGGAATATAATGTTTTATAACGGCTAAAAGGCACAAACAGTATACAGCAGAGCCTCAGATACAAAGAGGAGAGGAACAATTTCTTTATTCCATGAGTGATCTCCCTGAAGTCAATGGAATAACATGGACACTCAAGAAATAACATGGTGCAAATCAGAAGAGGTGCTAGAAATTGGTCTGATTTTAATGACCATCAGGATTTTTAAACACATCTTCTAAAAGGGAAATTGTAGCAACTTAATTGACAAACTCATGAACATAACTCCTTCAAATCCCATCTTTCCACACTTGACTGTTATTCCCCCCTTTCTTCCCCTCTTCTTCAATTATTTTTTCTTCATATATGGAAGAGACATCTCATGCCATGAGAAGTCACGTATTTGGGGACTGAAAAAGGTCTGTGATTCATTGTATTGAAATATGAGACCAGCACATCCCCATGACCTGGAAATAAGGCACCTTTATTAACCTCAATAGGAAAACAAATATTTGTGTATGAAAAGGGGTTGAAGAAACATTCCGTGTTCAGGAGCCAAACAAATAACTGTCACCATGAACAGCAAAATCTAATTACTGGAAGAGGGGAAACAATCTACAATCAATCAAACTGAAATTTTAATAGTTTAACATTTTACAGTTTAAGAGCAGAAACTGCCTCGGAAAGATTCAGCTGTCAGTTCCCTCCCTTCCAGCTGAAAATAAGTTTAATGGAGCTGTGTATTAGCAGTACAACCCTGTAGCGTTCTAGATTTCCCTTTGAAGCACATCTTTATTTGTAAGTGCATGTCCCACTTAGATTTGAAATGCTACAGACTTCCATTTAGATTTATGTCAAAACAATTTACCATATCATTAAAGTAAAACGTGGGGGATGGATTTCTACTTCATTTTAATCTCTTTTCCTTCCTTCTATGTTTACAGTAACAATAATAATTAATTACACAAATGTAACAGCCTTAAACCACCAAGTTTATTCATTGAAATTATGTCACCAGTTTTCACAGTGTCAGGACTAATTTTCTGTACTAGATTCATACCTCAGATTTTCTTCTAATACAAAAAGAAGAAAAGTGAGGTTGGGTAGACAACTGCTGATATTACAGTATTAGGGACTGCCTTAGAGAGCTTTCTTCCAAAGTTTGTACTAATATATAAACAAAGTAGGGTGTCCAAAGTCCAAACCGAGGGTGTTCTTCGGTAGTTTTAAAATAAAAATTCTAAACTTTCAGGAAAGTTAAGAGTTATTTTAGAGATGCATTTTTAAACTTGTCTTAAAGCAAATTCAACACATTTCAGAACTGTAAAAGCTGGCTGTGAATGTAACACATTAAAAATGTTCGAACAGCTAACAATTACGCATACACAAATGCAAAGAAATTTTTGCAGTATTAAAAGTAGAGTTAATTCGGCTACATTACAATCCCAGATGAAAGAGCAATACAAAACAAATATGACTATAGGACAGGTGATATCATAAACTGTTCTTGTTTTCCTAAAGAGTCCAATTCGTTCCTGGATTTCCAAGGAGTTTTCAGAGTACAAAAATAACAGCTATGCGACTTTTTCTTCAATACTTCTGTTTTTAAAAATCTTTTATTAGCAATAGTGATAAAATGCAGCAACTTTTTAAAATATGCTACGAAGAAAAATAATGTGCACTGAAATAGAGGTTTTGTGCTATTTGGCAGATTGCAAACCGTACGTGAATTTTTCTTGAAGAATGGCTTTAGAAATACACAAGACAGCTCTTTCAAACAGTCCAAATTTGCTTTTTGAAGTCAGTGGAAAGTATTAGACTCTTTTCCTATTACTATTTGTAGGTTACACTTCTTGGACAAAACTTTCAAGAGTAGTACAAGCTCTGTCATTGAAAACCTCTATCTCTTATTTAAAGGACCATGGGCATCTCTACACGTTAATCAAGCTCTCTTTCGCAGAGTTTTATATTTCTATCACAACAAAATAACAAAGATTTTTTTTTATAAGACGCAATAGCAGTTTAGATATTTCATTGTATCTAAACATCGCAAGTATTTCTTCTAACAAAACTCCAACAAACATCCATTCTTATGCTAATACTTTTGCATTAAAAGGGGTTTATTGATATTGTCCATTAGGCTCACTTATCCAGCCAGCTAATACACAAGAAAACCGCTTACCTTTCGGTGTGTTTACAAAGCAGCAATATGCACTACAATAACTATAGAGCATACATTGAAAGAGAATGCGAAATTACAAATATTGAACAAAAGAACACCATCAACTTAGAAGTACATATTCTTTAGAAACAAATAAAAGACATAGCTATACACATTTTATGTGGCTAGAACTGCTGAATGCAACATTTGCAAAGTAATTACCATAATTCTCAAACACAATGATGGAAGAAACTAAGAAATAAATCCATTGCATTAGTAGCGTTCTTCAGTGTGGATTGTATTATGCAGCTTTCATATACATTCATTAGGTAACTGGTAAGAATTTCTAGCACTTCACCCTTTATAAGCACTGAAAAGTCAATATTATTTAACTGTTGCACAAATGTTAACAAAAAGTCATAATCCAGGGAGCTTACCCTGGGTCAACAGAAAGAAGCCCAGAACCATCCAAAGTTATTTCCAATGTCCAGACAAGAGATCTGAAAAGGAGAATAACAAAGGGTTTGTGACAAAGCTGACACAGAGTACTCTGAAAGGAGCAAAATCAATTGTGACATTTTTCATTTATTTGTAAATGCCTCTTTGGCTGTATGCTCACTCAAAACGACAGTTGACTCTTATAGAATAGGGGAGGTGATGGTAAAATAGAGGAATTCTGACAGTTGCTTTAATGAGATTCTGCATTAGGACCACTCTACCACTTTCCCTCAACAAGGACTATTCCCTTCACTTTCAATCTTATATCCTCCAATTTAGAAAGCATTAAACCCTACGAAAAACTCTACTCAGCCTCATCTAATGAGTATCACAGCTTTTCCTTCTACCTTCTTCACTATCGCCCTGACAGGTATGTACGGAGTTTGCTAACAATTTTAAATACATATAAGTAGCACAGAGTAAATTAAACTTCAACTAGATAGTATTACTTTAATCAAAATCTAGTTGCAGTGTGTGTGGCGAGGAGAGGACAAGACTCTTGAAGCTCACAGAGCATCCCTTCCAGCTATAGGAATTATGTCACTGGAACGGTTCAATGCAGGAACACCCGATGCTCACATTTTCTTTATTGCAAAAATAAATAAGGAAATTTCTAACATGACATGAAATTTGCCTCGCAAATATTGGGAGAATAATTATTTTGGGAACAGAAGCAGATAGGCAGTTTATTAATAATGGTAACACCATGCAGCAATACATCAAATGTTTCATGAAGAGGTCACTGGCTCGAGGATGTAATGCTTCAATGTGCTTACTGTGACATACCTCTGATCTAAGCTATTTTGCTCTATGCTTTCCCACAGTAACACTTTTTTTGGTTGTTCAAATTTGCTTTCCAAAACTACATCCTTCGATGGAAATAGATGATGGAACTGAATATATGATGGTAGCCTCAGGCTGCACTGAAATTAGTATTTTATCCTCAGTTAACATTGTTAACATTTGTTATTATATTGGTAAGCAGTGTGGGGTTTTACAAAAAAAAACAACCAACAAAAAAAAAACAAACAAAAAAAAACACCAACAAAGAATCAAACCTCCACTATGAGCATTGCTAAGATCTTGAATCCTAGCTTTTTGCAAAAGGCAAGCAAGTGCCTATAACATTCATAATACTACTTCTTAGTCTATGTTTCAGAAACCAATTCCGTATTACCTCGGTATTAAATTTGGCTAAGTTATGTATGGGGACTTGCAATGAACTCATCACACCGCAATCTACTGATATGATCCATCTACACAACCTGGGAGTAAAGACCTTTCATTTCTTGGGAAAAAAAAAAAAAGATGGGTCATCTTCACAAGTTACAGAGCACTAACAAGCATTTTGCTTGACAACCTTCACAGAAGCAGTCAGTAATCCATGGCTCCAACAGAACTTCCATTTTCCATTTGATTCATTTGCTTCCAAAAAGCTCACAACTTTTCTGAGTATGGCAGAGCTTTCTAGGAAACATTTTTGTCACCTTCACTTTGAGGATGCAGAGTAAAAGTGTAACTTCAAAATCTTTTACAAAAGCCTTCTTCATAAATAATGTCTTTTAAAAAGTCTCCATAAATAGAAATAAGCCTGTGATTCACTTTCAGTACTAGCTTATAGTTTTCTCTTACTGTATCTTCACTCTTCACTGTAATATTCTAAAATTAGTGTAACAAAGCCCAGCACAACATTAAATCACCTACTGAGCCCATCCCTTTGAGTTCACAAAAAACCCCGAGTACCCTTCAAAACAAATTCTCTAGATGTTTCTTCTGATTGATATCAATTCCAAGTTAAAAGACCTCTCATATTTCATTCTTAGAAATACACAGTTTCTCTAGCAACCTTTCACATTTGGATGGAAAGCAGAAAAGGACAGATTCTGACCTCCTGCTCCAATATGGGAGCATCAATGAAAAATAATGAAGTCAACAGGCATCTACGCTAGAGAGGAAAAAAAAATACTATTTAGCTTCAAGGAAGGCTGTTTTATAATTCAGACAGGTGATCTGGAGGCACAGCAGAGCAATAATGACTAACATCACATACTAGCGGGAGTATAAATTTTAATGATACCACACATAAACCCCACATTTTAAAGGTTACAAAACAGAAACAAGCTTACAAAGAAAACACATAAATCATTCAGGTGTCGGGTTTCTACTCCTTAGCAATTTTAAGAATTAACAGTCTGTCCATCACTAAATAAACACAAATACACTCTACCTATTTAAGCAGGACAGAAATGGAATGTACCCTAGAGTTCAGAGAGCACACACCAGTACAGCATCTCTTCTTAGTAACACACTATCCATATTCATTTATATCTTCACTGATTTATTTATTATTCAATATAATTAAACAAAAACACTTAGCCAAATTCAGTTGTATCTAGACAAGATCACAACAATACATAATTAGGACTACATAGGTCAAGTAGGTTACATGGGCATTTCTTGTTCAGACACAAGAATGCAATTTCCTTGCTAATACACATTTCACAGTATTCCCTTAAACATCTCTAATGAGGTATTCACATCAACAGACTACATCACTTGAATGTTCAAAGACAGTTAACTATCAAGGAACAAAGTCCATTAAAACACTGGAGTGCTCATAGCATTCTGTTCTTGGATTTTCAACCTTAACGTCAAAGTTTCATTACCTTGTATATAAAATTGAAGTTCACACAATAAATCGCTGTACCATTTATCAAGGAACTCAGATAGGCTTCTGAACAACTCGCAACACACAAGCACTACACTCCTGGCTATGAGCACCAAAAATTGACCTGAACTACCAACAACACTGGAAACATTAAGTATAGTTCATAGTTCACATCTCTGATACCAGATACTGCTAAATCAAGCATTAATCGTACGTTCAATATGCAAATAGAAATAAGTAACACCCACACCAAAAAACCCTCGTTAACCATCCTACTGTTCCCTGCAACCCAACCCTCATCCTATCTGTTCTTCCTAAATTCAATGATCGGCTTGCTCATATAAAACACCCTCCTTGTAATGTCAAACACTGAATTCTACCATCATAATGGCTCAGACAAGTTTTGTCTAATCTATGCCCAATCAATCTCCTTGAAAAATAGTGGCTTTTTTTTTCCCCTTTATGCCATGTCTTTAATTCTGGAATCTTTTGTTGTAACTCTGGAGGAACTTCAAGTAAACTGCTAACATATTGTTTTCCTAATCTTTGTTTTCTTTAGGAAATTATTTAAGGAGAAAAACCTTGAATAGTGATCTCGGCCCTCATACAGCAGCGAACTTCAGATACAGTAATTGCATTGCTGTGAGCTATGACGACTTTCCCATGGGGGAGAAATGACCTGGTAATTCAAGAATGACAAAGTCGAAAGTAAGGTAAGCTAGGGGTGGGAAAGGATTTCCCCCCAGGATGAGATAAATATAATTTCTCACGGCAGTGTGTATCTCTCTTAAGCCTCAGGTGGTTTTAAGTTAATGAGATTAGTTCCAGCAGGCAGTGAAATCCCAGGATATAGGATTTATATTTCAGCAGTCTTCACTTCATCCAGCAAGCACAGTCAATCTTTGTGTCATTTTGTTATTGTCCTGGTTTGGGTCTCGTTCTCAGACTCAAGCCTGGCTAAAGCACCTCGTAACTTTGACTTGAAAGCTTAAGCATCATGTAAGGAGAGTGTTTAAATGTTTAAAAGAGAGCAAAAAGGCAGCAGTCTTAATCCGTAGGGAAGAGTATTTATTTAACTTTTCAGATGCACTTTTATGCAATGGAATTTCATCTTGTATTTTTTCTTTTTTTAAACCTAGGTCATACACATTTTTACTTGAACATGTACAAAAAAAAAAAAGCAGGATGTTTTGTTGAAAGAACCACTGCATTTTTAAAGTTTAGTCCCTAAAAGGATGGACATTAGCAGCTTAGGAACACTGGCTAGTTCAGAATCTTCTACATGCTGAATGATTGCCACCCTGCTTCGTAGCAACCAAAACAAGCTCCCACCCAGCAACTACGCAACGGATGTCCCAGCTGGAATTTCACTGCAGTCCCCAGCACTCCTCATAAAACAAAACCCTCGCTCCTGTTGCCAGTTCTAGCCATATCACAAGTTAACCTGGGGTAGCCTCGTGGAGTGCTGGGAGAGGGCAGCATTTTGATGACAAGGCATAGAAGGATTCAGAAATGTACAGAATAAATACCTTGAGCTATCTGAAATATGAATCATTATACGGAGTTGTCAAGCAGAAGGCTTTTAGAGGGCAACAATAGGAAAGAACTGTGGTCAGATGATAACACCGATTTCCATGCACTATCCTTCCACACCCAGCCCAATGTATATTAATAACTGCTATACCAACAATTGTTTCACATTCTGGACAGTATTTTTATCTGTGAATTTAAGTAAAAAAAAAAAAAACCACATTAACCTCAATAACATTACCAGTGTAAAGAAAATACAGAAAAATCCAATATTGACAATATACTTTAGGTAGCTCTTTTCCTTCCAACAGGAGAATGACCATAGCCTTTTCTTCCTTTTGTGAAACAAGATGTGTAGACATCACATCAAGAAAAAGCTCATATTAGTCTCAGGTTTCTTTCACAGACAGTCCAGAAAGCATGCAAAGGAATTATTTTCAGAGTCATTTAACCTCAAAATACAAGATAAACTTTAGTCAAAAGACTTTCTAGAAAGCTCAAGAGCATCACAGGAAAACTTGTGTTTATCCTAGTTTTAACTTACAAGTCTGACTTTAACATAGGCAAATCACACTCACCCACTGTTTCAATCTTATTGTTGCTTTGGTTTTTTTTAACTGATAATCAGGAATCCGCTTTCTTATTCTGTGCCTGTGTACCACCCTATTACCTTTACTCTTCATCCTCTACAGAAATGTCCTTCCTACTTCCGTTTTTGGCACTCCATTAACCAGGTGTCTGCAGTTACATATAAAAAGTTCAGTCACCTCTTTGCCAAAGGAAAGAGTGCGTATATCATAGCTCAGGGTGAAAAGTAGCCAAAGCTAAGTAAAGGGCAACTGCTCAAGGTTGTAAGATTTCCTTTTTCTGCAGAAGTACTGAGCTAGAACCTTATCTGGCACTAAAGCGTACAAATTAACTAAAGAGAGGCAACGTCAGCAAAGGAGTATGAGGACATAGAGGCCAACACCTGACCACAGAATAACTTCTGGCACAATTCAAAACTTCATAACTATTGGAATCCGATATGCTGCATAAACACCCAAGCGTTCAGTATCCGCCACTGCTTGGACTGGTTTTAACTTGGAAAGACACAGCTGTATAGAGACGTGGCACCACAGGCAAGTGATATTAAAATGCATTTTCCTGTCAGGATAGCTAAATGTTTGCTTACCTGCAAAGTAAATACACATTTGCTCTCAAGATAAACCTAATGAGTATTTCCAGATGTGCACAGAGCAAAGATGCTGTTTTAAATTAAATATAACATGCAAATATTAAAGTTAACTATTAGGGCAATTGTTCTGGAAGTACCACAATTACATGTGTCATCAGAATGCACTATGCTCAACGTTGGCAAAAGAATATTTTGTAATGGGAGAGACCCCTTTCACACACTTTAATAATCAGCACACAAGCTTCAAAAAGAAACTCTATTTTAAATTTCTCTCATCATATCATTATCAGCCTCTGAAATAACAGGCCTACCAGAAAAATACTTACAAAAGTATGATCAGAGGTTAGTTACCTTAAAACAAGATTTTCAAAAGGAAAAAAAATTTAAAAAGACAATGATCTGCAAGAATTTACATTTGTTTTAAGGCCAGAAGAGTCAATTAAAATGAAAAATTTTGATCTCTCACAAAATTACAAGTCAAGAACTCTCACACAGAAATATCTGCCACAAGAGAGAGGCTTTACAAAGAAGTATTGTTAGTAGTTGTACATTCCAGAAGATTTCTGCAGGAAAAAAGTGCAGTTTTGTGATTCTATTTTAAAGTGTTAATGTGAGTTCAGTGGCCCTAACCTACTCAGACTGGCTTTAAAAAAAAGTCTAAATACTTGCTTTAACTTTACCCTTCTCTTGGTCAAGTCCACTTTTGCTGCATACAGTTTCACTGCTAAATGAAACATTGCACAAAAGTTCCATCATAGAGACCATTATCAGCATTTGACTGAAGACAGCGCAAAAGGATTAAGCTTCCTGAAAAGTGAAAATCAGAGTCAAGTTCTATCTTCTCACAGCAGCAAGCAAAACTGGTCTGATTTTGAGAATAGCCTGCTGCATCCCCTCTTAGCTAAAGAACTTCAATTTTACAACTGCAAGTCATAAGCTGTGGATGCAACCTTCTCCATCCACAGTGCACTATGCATCCATATAGTTGGTCATATATAAGCAAACACAAGGAAGCCGTGCCCTGTCAGTTCGTTATCCTGGAGAGGATGCAGAAGCAAGTAATCAAACCAACACTGCTGTCATTAATAGAAGGGACGGATAGTGCAGTTGAGTCCAGAAACACATGAAGAAAAACTCACAGTACAGATATTTATTGCTCTATGTTTTGTTTCTTCTTCTCACCCATTATATTGACCTCTTAGTTCTCGCAACATTAAAAGACAACAATTACTCTAGAAATGTTACTAACAGTATGCTTTACAGAAAAGGGGGAGAAATTCAATCTCCACTAAAACTCGTTTATACTGCCATAAAAATGGTCAAAAGTCTGTACATATGAGAGCATGTATACTTAGAAATATTAGACACAGACACACACTTTACTCCATAATATAAAACAGCCTTAGTATAAACAGGAAAATATCACATTGTTCAGTGAAAAGATTTCACTTTGCACGCAAACATAATCCAACATCTGCTGCTTTGCCTGCCCTGGGACAGAGCACACCCTGTCAGAGTCTGGATATCAGACTTCACATAACACTGGATGGTAAGACTGAAGGATGCTAGAGGATAGCAATACTAAAGGTTCATTGCTTTGCTTGCATTGCAAATAATCCTAAAACAAGACTACATTTGATGAAGAATAAGGCAATAAAACATCGACTTTGAAGACTCACATTCCCTGAAATTTTTGCTCCTAGGTCCAGAGGCCTGTCTGCCACAGCTGCCTGGATATGTCAGGAAAGATTCAGCCTCCTCCTGCTGCAGAAATACAGCAGATTAACCTAATGCATTAGATGGAACCTTGTTTGGGAGAGAACGCTGCTGGCATCAGCCTGATGTACATGAAAGAAGACAGGCTACAAAGTTTAAGGAAGTGTGGAAACTTTACAAGACAGTTTTGTGATTAAAAGAGAGATAGTGAAATGGACAGAAGTTGTCAAAAGAATTTTCATTTTGCTCTACATTCACTGCAATAAGTATTGACTGATACATTCACAGATTCATTGCAGTATGCATTAGATTAAGGTTATTGAGCTAACTCAATATGATGCATTGCATGACAGAGAGAAAAATTAAACAGTTCAAGCTGCAATCTTGTCAGATCTCAGAAGCCAGACAGGACATGAATGATCCGATAGGAAACGTCCGCAGAAAGTGGGGAATACAGCTGGGAATTGAGTTTCCATTCCTACTGAGCAAATACCCAGCAGACTGGGTTCTAGAGACTTGAGACTTCAGCTGAGGCTTCTGATCACTGCTATCATTAACTATGACTAGTAATACCTCTCAGGAGTTAATCCTCTTGTTCTTGAAAAGCACTCCAGCAACACTTTCTGGTCACCTCAATACAGAATAGCCCTAGCTTATATAGTTCATACATACTGGAATAAAACTGAACGCTTTTGGAGAGTCCTTGAACGAAGCTTCTCAAACAGCAAAAATATTTTAATGACAGAGAAGACCTATATGCTCAGATAATGGGACAGTTACAAATAGGGCACTCCACCAATTTTTCAGTAAGAAGTGCCGTTCACTTTCCATGCCAGACAGAAGCACTGCACTCTTTCCTGCACAGTAACAACTCAGTGGCTGGAAAGCAAGTACCCACAGGCACAATTTTTGAACCACCAGACCACAAAATCTTCTTAAAACCACTGTATACAATTCAGCATACCAGGATGTTGCATAGCCTTCATTAAAAGGCCCGTAGAACCATATTAAAACAACAGTACGGAGGGTTTCCCCTTGCAAAGTCCTTTGCACTGCAGGCCCAGCACAGGAGTGACCACAAATTAGTGACTGAAGAATGCTCTACTTTAAATAAGTGACAGTGTGCCAATGCTCTGCAAATGCTGGAAAAAGATTCACTCTGTAATGCTAAGATGATTGTGTAGATTGTGCTGAAGTAAATTAATGTTGGGTTCCAGAAAAATGTTTTGGTTATTTTACAGGACTCCACTTACAGCATGTCTCATGCTTTAGCTTGGAATAGGTTCACATTCCTTAAGAAACCTCGAATATGTGCAACATAATCTTTTAACACTATTATGTAAAAATCATCCCAAGAACATTAGCATGAACTTGCTCCAGAAAAAAAAACGCTGCCAAGTTTTAGTTTCTCTTATTTTCAGCCTCTTTATCAATCTCACTCCACTGTGAGTTTTTATGTTACACTGACTTTATCACTGCCATAAAGGATAGTATAGACATCCCACTTCACTACAATGGAAATAATTTCTGTGTCCAGTCTTAAGCAAATAAGCAGGCAACATGATTTAGTGTTGATTTGAAGAGTTTGATAACCTTGAGTTTTGAACTGCATCTAGCATTTCCCTGATCTTGACTTGCCATGAGAAAGGTAGAAAGCCCTCATCTGCAAATTACTAAAAATAATCAGCTGCAAGATGTGACCTTGGATAAAGCAATGTTAAATTGGCCAGCAAATTTTTCTGAGGCATCACTGTTATTAACTTGCAATTTCTTCATTTCAGTCTGCCACTGATGCTTGGCAGGTTATAATTTTTCATTTTCTCACTTGGCCGATGCCCACTCAAGTAGAGATTATGGAGATAGTGAAGAGAATTTTTACAAAGAGAATTTTTCCCCTTTCACTCTATTATACCAGGATACAAATCGTCTTTATAAGGTGGGTTACCTTCTAGGTATAATAGGATAACTGTTAAAAGATCTTTTCAGTACTTCAACAGCACAACTACTTCTTGTCTTACTTGGAACTTGTGAGGTCTCCAATGTTTCTATGGGCAGTTGTAAAACTATTACCTGTTTAGGGCATTCCTCTCAGACATGATGTGGCCTAACCACACTTCCACTTTACAGCTAATATACAATATAAATTCTATAATTTTAGTGTATTAGTTCTTTTCCTCGAAGTAACCCTTCTTCCTCTTTTTTCTTTTTGAAGGCATTGATCACTGTATACTGAAGCCAAGTATTTCATACTCATGATTGGGTATGTTTGGCCCCACATCACCTTCCCATTCTCTCATCATTCCTGTGCTACTATGTAATACATAAGAGCTGTAATAAACAGCTCCTCCCAGCAATCCATTCTGGAACAACACTTCCCATTTCTTAAGTATTTGATGGTTGTTTTTTTTTCTCTTCCCGCCCCTCCACCACCACCACCAAATATCCTCTGTTCACAAGGAAAAAGTCCAGAATACAAATATCTAACTGAATACAAACAGATCCAAAAATGTGATTTCATTTAAGTTGTTCTGCCTCTGGTGATGAACCAAAGCATCCTTCTGCCAGAAGATCTATTTTGTGACATTTATCTTTGACTAAAATTATCTGTTCCCCAAGCAATCCTGACACAGGAATTGTACGTGATATGCTGTGAATATTTGCAGAGCTTTCCTTATTATCAAAAAGATTTTCTGTTACTAATATTCTATTAGAGCTTATGTTAGAAGATACATTGCAAGAGGAAGTTGAAGAACACATTAAGGCCTAGCACACAAAAAGCGTAAAAGTCACACTGGAATGCATCATCAATCAGAATCTATGGTTCACATGAAGCTGGAAACACTATGATGTTGTTACTATTAGATCGGCATTAAGTTACAGCCCAGAAGATATTAACACAACCTGACAAAACACGTCATTGCCATAATTATACATTTTAGCCTTCCAATTCAGACTATGAATATTCAGTCCAAAGAAGCATAGGCCAATGATTGCAACAGGCCGGACTACACAAAGAAACAAGGTCACATTTATTTATATTGCCTTTGTCTTTTCTACTTGTATTTTCAAGTATTTATTATTTGAGCAACTGTCTTGCCACATTGATTGTCACTTATAGTAAGCTACATCATTCATTCAATGAGATAACAATTTTGCAACTTAAGAGTGACACAATAAGATTTGTAACATCATATGACTTCAAAAACTATAAAACTTAGATCTAAATCACTGCTTTTTATTGCCATTTCTGAAATTTCTTTAGAAAGCCAGGATAGCATCACTCTCTTTATAGACAGGATAGTGAAAGCACAGGAAAGAAATTGCCTTGGCGAAGGCTTACAGGAGAACAGTAGCTGCACTTGAATATTGACCAAATCTTTTAATTCCAAATTCGTTCCTTCTTGAGTTTTTAGATAGTCAGGTCTGGATTTTTTGTCAGATATTCATATCTAGATTCTTCCCTTGTGAACAGAGGATATTTACCAAAAAAAAAAAAACCCTCAAATTTCAGTTCATAAAAAAAAAAAGAGGTGGAGACAATTTTTTTAAAGTTCATGACTATATTTCCAATAGTTCTGTGTTATAAAGAACAGATTATGTCAGCTAAGGAGCTTCCTGGGAATCTATCCCCAGCTTTGACAGACCTACTTGTTTTCCATTTCCTATCTTGCAACCCATGAAAAGCTGCTTTTAACATTTGCCTGTCCCTTTAACACATCCAGCAATACCACAAAATCAGCACACAGGGAGCACAGGGAACTCCACACCTCTTGCAGCCCCAGAGCATCAAGCAGCCCCAGAGAATCAAGCAGCCTCCTGGTTAGCTCCAGCAGGTAAGGAACACAGCTGCATGGCATTGATCCTGCTTTACTTTATGTAGACGCAATGCTAGTTCAACCATCCACAGTTTGCAGAACTATAGGACTTATCCTCAGACAAAATATTAGCTCTGCTCTTGGTATTTTAACTCTGATTCTAGTGAAATATTTTTTCAATCAATTTCGAATATGTTGGAAGAACTGTATGTAAGTAATACATAAATATATTATTATAAAAGGGTTTTTGAGGTTTAGGGTTTTATGTCATTCACATCTCAAAATTGGACTCATTCTATAAGCTGATTAACTGACCTCTGTTAGTAATCACTTGTTCCAGTCAAAGCGTATCATGTGATGTAAGGGGGGAAGGGAACAAAAAAAGGACTCAACTAACTGGAATTAGTCAAGACCGCATTAGTCAAAACAGCTGTAAAAAACACTCAAAAGTCTTTTCACACATTTCCTTCCACCAAATTAACTCTCTTCAAACTACTAAATTTGCAGCAGGCCTGACCTTAAGTCCACTGAATTCTAACAATAGACATGTTTGGATAAGAACGAGCATGAATTACAGATGTGTGCAGCAGCAGGTCTCTAGCAATCTCTGCTTGTTAAAAGGAAACAAAATTTGGTATTACTATGAGTTGGACTTCAGAAAAGAAGTGTTTGAATCCTTATGGGCCTTCCTAAAGCTAATAAACATACATAGATCAGGAAAAATCAAATTGTGATAAACTATTCATGAATCTGTGTTACTTACACATACAATTTTCACAAATTCTCACTAGGAATCCAATTCAGAAGCTACTATTGAAGCGAAGAATGCAATAAAAATGCATTCCAACTACCCTTGCTGGATTATTTAACTGAATCCCACCCTTGCTTCACACTATGGCAATGTGTTTCAACTCTTCAGACCTTTCTAAGATGCATATTATTGTAGCCCAGCCTTTACAATATCCTACTCTGCATATAATATTCTACTCTGAGTGATAACAAGGCAAAGATCCCACTCTCTCCTCCTCGTGGTACCTTTTACTATTAACTAAAAAGATTCCTTTGATGCCTGCTGACATAAGGATGAGCAAGTTTTATATTCTTACATTAGGATGGTACGCTCACTTCAAGAATGCAAGCATTCAGGCAGGGTTGCTCTTGCTCATTTAGTGCACCAGCCCATATTTTGTTTTAGTCATTTGTGAAGCATTTATAGTCATCTTTTTCCAGTGACTGCAGATCCTTATTAATGAAAGAAGTAAATAACCCCTCACTAAGAAGTGAAGTCAGTGAGATTTCAGCAAATGTTCTTTATTAATTTGTTGAGTTAGCAGAGGGAAGGATATAATCTCCAATAGGAATGCTTTGTTGAGCAAGAGGTCTGTCTCAAGCACTGGGTCATCAACCCGGAGATCCAGAGATCTAAGTCTCCTTGCCCCCAAACTGGCTTGACTAAAGCAGTCATTACAAAAGCCTATCACATCAGATACTTCAGGTTCATTTTGGATTACTACACACTCCAGGTAGAGTCTTTTATCTCGCCTAATACACCCACACCTTGGAAACTTGGGCTTCACATAAAGTCAGAAGAAGCCTAAAGAGAAACAAAGGTCAGCGGCTGGGGGGAGGAATGAATCTTCTCCAGATTTTCCACATCTAGAAGCACTTGGTTGCTCATTAAAATAATTTAAAAGTTTACAAATTAAGGCACGTGTTTTAGTAGCAGGCTATTTTAAAAATAATATTTGCAATATAAAACTATAAGCCATTAAAGGAAGACTAATCTTTAAAAAAAATACACAAATTTTGAACAGTTTAGTTTCATTACATCTGATTGCAAAATCCTGCAAATTTACTTTGTTCAAGCCCGACCTGCGGCTCAGTCCAGGTGACACAACCAAGAGAGCATGTAAAACAAACACAAGCACTGCAAAAATGCTAACAGCCTTCAAAAATGCACCCTGGAAAAGCTCCAGAACTCTGATTTTAACGGTATCTTAGGTAAACACTGCATCCCTCTTTACTTAGTGTTGCCGTACTTTTTACAAAGCCCTGATAAACCAGACTTTCAGTATTGAGTCTGCAGAAAGTACTCCGGATTAAATTAAGTGTCATTGGCACTTCTTTTTAATTTTTAACCTGCTGTGATAACTTACAAAATACAGTGCAGACCTCTTAAGACCCTCATTAGAATCAGTGAGTATTAAATAAAGTTCCGAAATAAATAGAAATCCCACACTCGCTACTGAATGTTATGGTACAGTCAGTATCTGTAGGGCTAAAAGCCTCAATTTAAATAAGATCAACACAGGTACTATTTACATTAGTTTCTGTAAATTAAGGAACTTCCTGGGGGATACAGAATGTTTCTAGGAAGAATTATTTAACTAAGCAAGACGATTCCTATGTCTACCTTTCCATCAGTGAATTACTCAGGTTTTATCTATTTCCAAGTTGCTGGCTTCCTTTTGTAAAATATCTGCCCAAGTTTCCACTCTAAGCAAATCAGGACAAGGGGCAGTGTGTATTTTAAGGCAGTTTGAGGCGCATCTCATATCATGGTAAGACAATTCCTCTACATGGCTTCAAAGAAAATTACGTTCTTTTTTCACTTTTCTTCATAAGCCAGTATAACTTGGTGTCAGGTGCACCTTAAACAGAGGTACAGTCATATTGCACAACGTAATTGAATACAAGTTTCTAGATGGAATTCCCCTAAAGCAAGAGATAAACAATAAACAGATTAATATTAATTAATATGTAGCACCATAATAATTTCTGAAGCTTTTTCTAAAGCTTTCAGCTAACATTCTAGAACCACTAACATAAATGTAAACCTTCTAACAGAATAAAAAACAAATTTCCACTACTGTTTCAAGATCTAAGTATCTTGACAGCAACCATTTAAATCACATTTATTTCAGTTCTGAAAAACTGAACTACTTTGACATATCTCTTACACCAGCACATTTATGCCTTGTCAGGACATCAGTGATTTTCAGACTTTTGAACTGGAACTAAAAATAATTATGCATTAAAGTCAAGAAATTTTCCCCTCTTTTTTTGTAACACTTCCATCTCATCCTTCTAGGACCTGTCATTAATTAGATCCTTTCAAGCAAAGAAAAAAATAAGTGTCTGGAAGCACTGGACTCCAAAACTGAATCATACAAAGTATCCACTAGAAAAAGGAATAAATTCCTTAGGTTTTGCCACTTAAGACATACTACATAAAATAAACGGTCTTTCTAGTTGTAAAGGAAAAGAAACAAATAAGCCAAAGAGCAGAAAATAGTCCCTATACATCAGTATTATTTTCAAAAATATACTTAACCTTGAGAAAGCTGGAATAAAGTATACTTGAATGAGATACCAAACATAAACCACTTCTGCATTAAGAAGCAGCATCAAGAGCAAGTATTTTACTCACAGTAATTCAACTATAATTTGATATTCACTAACACTCCCCCCCCTCCCTTTTCATGTACTGGAAGACAAGTATCTTACTTTAAGGAAGACTGGGTAATAGCTCACTTACACCTCAGCCCACCCTTCCAGAGGCAGTAAACACATCTTCTCTCAGATACTAGTACACAAAGACAACTCCACCAAACCCTGATCTATTAGCAGCTGTACAATAAACGTGCTTCAATCTTAGCATTGCACATACAGTCTGTAAAAAGAAACATTAAATCCTATTTCAAAATGGAGTCCATCTCAGGTTATTTTCCTGTAATTTGAAATAACAGTAATTGTTCAAACTATCTGTTTCCTAAGAAACGCACATTTCATGTCATTTCCTCTTAGGATAGGAACTCAGAAGAAATATAAAGAAACTCTACAACACTTCTGTAAGTATTTTTAAATTCAGAAGCTACAACCCTATCTGATAAAGACTATACATACATAAATAAATTATTGTATGCCTACATATACTTTAGTATATAACCACTTTGTATATGAAAATATGTATTTCATTTAAGTTCCCTATACTCAGGGGTATCTTTATAGTTTTTATGTGCAAGAAATGTTACTCAACAAAATAAAAAAACAAATAAACAATGGAAAATAATCTTACATAAAGAAAAAAAGCAAACAACAAAAAAACCCAAACAAAACTCCACACTTGTGACACAGAAGAATCCTACGTTTAAACACACAACCAGGATGATTTCTGCTCCCAGGACTTTCAGGTTCTGAAGTGCTGGACCTCTGACCACTCACAATAATAAAAAAAAACCTCACTTGAAACTTATTCTGTTTTTTCCTGCAAAGCTGACCTTATTTACGCTAAACCAGTTCTAAGGAATACTTCAGTTCGTAAAAACTGAAACCCATGTGAAGTACATGTGCAATTTTAGTGAATTTTAACTTTCATAGTTTTCAAGTTAATTAACCACTCAACTTCAAAATCGAGACTTATGTGCTGGCACACAAAATACATCAAGAATGAACTGTCTATGCAGAATAAATTTTTGTTATATTGAAGTATTAACAGTGCAGAAAAGGCAGCTAGACTGCACAGGAAATGAGTATTTTTCCACTTGCACCCTTATGAACAACAGTTGTCAGGAAACATGAAGAAAAAAACCCACTTTTTTTTGGACCACAGTTGAATGTGAGAAAGCACGTCCCAAAATATTCATTTTCAAAGTGTTACAAGTAGGTGGATGAAGCAAGCGAAAAGAAGTCACAACTCTGTAACCAAAAAAAGCTCTGTATTAAAATTGCAAAGTCTGGTAATAGATCAGAACTAGAGACGGATACCCTGCCCCCTGCCCCACCCCCCATGTTCTCCATAGCCTCTTTGCTCACTACATGTAATTGTTTTTTTTAACAATTTCCATGAAGATCAAAATCAAACCATCTGGTTTGTGCCAGACATATTTGCCCATGTTTTTTGAATAGCAGACACTCATCAAGCATCTAATACATGTGATTAGATGGTAGGAACACAAGAATTCAATCTGATTTAAAGATATCTTTGTATTTGTTCTCATTCCATCCAGGGAAAAATGCTGGATACTTTTGCATGCTTGTCTGTGACTGAGAAAGAAGGCTGAATAACCAGTAGTTCAACATGTCGAACATATGCTCGCATATCAGCTCTGGGCCAACACTTTGGCCTGAAAACAAGATCAGGCTTCTCCAAATATTTCAACATATGCCTCTCTTGTGCAAGCACTTAAAAAAACAATATTGTATAGGCTTTATTCTCAACTGATACAATAAAAATATGCAGTAATGCAGCACCACACTAGGACAATAAAAATGTCAGGGGCACATTTTTGACACCACATAGCTATCTGCAGTTTTTAGTCGGAATTCCTCTCTCATCATGTCCAAATAAAAAAAAACCACCATCAAGCACAGGAATAGTGAAAGACAATTAACTACTTTAGACAGCAACACAATGTAAGCCCCTGCCCTTTGTGTCACCTAGCATGATGTTTGTGATTCATAGATGTAAATCTCTTAGAACACATTTACAGAAAAGCATGTTTAATAATTTAATGTTACGATGCAGCCTGTAGTTCCCACCTAGGAATTCCTCTGAGACTTTACTGCTAAATTCTTTCTTCCCCTCATAACTGGCATCACCAATCGATATCAAGTTTCACATTAGAAGACAAACAGGAAAATTAATCATTTGTCCCCTATTTTTCCTGGGTGGGGGTGGTGGTTATCAAATTTAGCTCCCTGAAGGGTGTCAAACTGTCTGTAAAGAACCAACTGTGACAATAGATGGGCTGCATCCAAAGCTGGCTTAAGTCACCAAGAGACTGCTCTTTATCAGCTTTGCAAAGCTGTGGTGACTGAAGGAAGTTTCAAAGACTGGAAGAGTCAAGGGTTATGCCCATCTGTAAAAAGGCACAAATGAAGGGGCAGGAACTTGGGACCACCCAGCCCCACTCCAGTCCTTTCTTGCCGAAGTACAACATACAAGAAATTCTAAGCAAACAATCCTTGCCTGCACACAGACACCAATCCACATCATACATAGAATACAGTGAGATAAAGCTACAGAGGGTCAATATAACTCCCCACGTTCGCTGACTTTAAAACACACTGACATCAAGTGTAATACAACCTGATATGCTCCAGAAGAGCTAGAAACACTGACTTCGCGTAGACAATCTGAAATAATGAAGTAGCTTCAAAGTGTAAAACTTACTTGAAACCCCACATATAAACACCATCTGCTGTTTTGCAAAAGGTATAACATCTGAAATAACATTCTTTTCTCTTCCTCTTACTACGTGCCGTCACAAAGATAACTTTATTTATATAAAGAGCCCACAAAATGAAGTTCCATAAAAACAGGAACATATGGCCAAATAATTCTGAATAGCACTTAGCATATTCATCCGTAAAATAAGAACTACAATGGGTAGATAAATAAACCTAAGTCTACTTGGAAGTTGCCAGTATACACATGGGTTTTAGTAAATAATTTTTTTTTTTAAATTTTTCACCCATCACTCTACAGATACTTTTCATTACCATTTTGCCGAAGTTAATCTTTTCAAACCAAAAACTTGGCCTACAGCACTGTATATCACACATACTAACAATAATCTTTGGCCAAACTCAGTGCATTAAAAAAAAAATCCCTTCTTTCATAGAAGTTACATTTTTACTGCCAAAGACAAAGCTTGAAACAGATTCAGGCAATCCCTAACATGAACATAAATATAAAGTAGAAAAGGTAGAATCTGTGTAGAGCTACTTGGAATATTAAATAAAATGCCTAAATATAAACTTAAGACAAGAAATAATACTTTAAAATATAAAAACAGTCCTGAAGAAAAACATGTCACACCTATGAATTACTTTCTGCTGTTAGTAAGGAGAGAAAACAATGCATGGGCAAACATCTCTGCCTTGTACATGCACTCACATGGGATGTTCTGTAATTACAGCATTTAGAATCCCTTTCTTTTTCTCAACAGTACTTCAGACATCTATCATCCACTGGTTTCTAAGCTATTAAATACTTTTCATTGTTTGCGCAGTTTCTTACTAGGAAGTGGTTTAGAATTTGTCCCGAGTCCCCCCCCAAAAAAAAATCCCCATTTTTGCAGGCATCTCCCACTGTTACGTTAATCAATACCACAACAAATATCTAGTTTTCTCTTCAGCGCGTATCAAGAAACTTTCTGGATACTTGCACATCAAGAGACATGAAGAAAACATCTTCAGACCCTCAAAACTCCTTCCAGTCTTCAATTTTGCCTGCTCTAATGTGCCACAGTATTACAACCAGCTGGTCCTCACTGCATACATAATTCACCAAATCATGCTTTTCTAATCAATCCCCTGGTCATTTCTTCAGTATATTCAGGGATTTAAGCAAAAAGATTGGTTTCAGAGTGATGTGGGTTGGTTTGGGTCTCTTTCATTTATTTTGCTGATCATCTCATCATGTTGAAGGCTGATTCGTGCTCTCTTCTCCAGAAAGCTGCAGAGTTTATACGAGGCAGTCATATCCTACCTGTCTTGCACTCCAACTTGATTTCTGCTCTTCCTGTCAAATTTAATTGTCAAAACGAGCTTTCACCATTCTAATTCATAACTCTTATTTCTCCTTATGCTGCCTACAGTTCCACTAAGCCTAAGACCTGAAAGCATTGCCTGCTAAAGGCATGGAAAACTGAGCACACCGAAAACTTCAGAACATTCCTGCTGGCTCTTCACTGCAGGAGATAACGCATTATAACACAGATTTCCCAAAAATCTCCACAGGATCTACAAATCCCTCCTTGCAAACCCTTCAATAATTCCCATACACAGAGAGCGGGCTCTTCTGTTAACCAGTCTGTCATACTCAGCAATTTTCTAAAGCAGCCCAAGCATTCTCTTCTACGAAAGTTTCTCAATGACAGCATGATTTTTTAATTATTTAAAAAAAAAATTCTTGCTTTCAGATTCTGGACTTGAACCATCTTTATTTCTGCAGTACTCTCATGAAAACTTGTAAGCAATCTTAGTAATTGGCATATTAATCTAGTACTTACAGACAATGACCAAGACCTAACTCATGTAGAAATTGAGTGTAATGACTTCTTTCCATTACTGAATTAACCTGTTGCCAACGTGACATAGTGATCTTCCATCTTCAGTGTGGAACTTCTAAAACAAGTTCAATCCTTTCAAGTATTTTTACATTTTAAGTCTTGAGCTAGCTATCAGCTCTGTTCAAATTTCAACAGTGTCCTGGTTAAAGAATTACATTTTATTATTTTCTTTTTATGTAGATTCATGTATTTAGATACATCCACTATCTTCTATAGAACATGACCATAGGCCTTCAATTAATTTTTATTACGGTACAACTTAAAAATATCACATTTAATTTTTTCCTTGGATGAATATCCTACCACAACCTGCAACAAGTCACCCTCATTGCTGAAGATATGTTTCTTACTTCGACTGCAAGTGTGTCTGATTCATATTTTAGCCAACAGATCTTGCTATACCATCTTTTTCTACTTTATCACCTCCCAGATAACCCTTAAGTATTTCCCTCTCCTTAGACCCATGCTTGGGTTGCACCTCACTCTGATTTTCAAGTAGAAACTACAGAAGAACTGGGTGATGGCTGAATCCTTTGGCTCTGTAAAAAGGCAGAATGCTGCACTTAGTAGTACAGAGTTTAGAGTTAACAAGCCTGAGTTAAAAGTCAACGCTTACTGAGGTCAACCATCAATGTCAATAAAGTCAGGATACTGATCTTCAACACACATAAAGAATCAATAATAAATAATTGCATATCCTCACTTTTATGCCGCTCTTGAGTGTCTTCTGTGCTGCTGAGATATTCACACAGAACAACAAGCACATTTGTACAAGACAACAGAACAGTGTTCATGAGGCTTTATTTGATTATTACTTGACTACGTTTTCAGATATTCAAGTCTTAAGTGTTTTTTTTTCTCCCCTGCCAGATTCTAGCTGACTGAAGATCAGATGGCTAGAAGATGGCTCATAGAAAATACTTGCTTTTCTGCACTCAGCCTGGGCTGATTTTTGCTTTATAGGAACCATATAGTTACTGCAGAATGAACGATGACCTTTCCCTACTTCCCTGCACAGCGAATTTAACCAAGCATATGCAGCTGACAGAACCAGCAGGTGCATATTTGAGGAGAAACAAAATGCTTTAATGCATATGTTGCTAAGGCTCTAAGAGGAGAGTGCATTGTTTCAACTGATCGTAACTCAGTCAGAACACCAAGTTATTTCTCAATGGAAGCAATTTCCACATCGAATTTCAACTCTCAGTTGAATGCAGCAATGCAGTTAAGGAACACGAAACTCTCAGCAATGCAGTTAAGGAACATGAAAATCTTAAAGAAAATTAGAGGAAAAAACAGGAGAGAAGAAAAAAGTGCATTCAAGTGCATGGTAGGAGTGGGGAGAGGCAAAGGGGTTCACTCTTAAATAGTATGGCTGTATTGATGGGAGTTTTTATCCTAACATGCTCTGGAAACCTAGAAAATCCGAATTCAAAACCAGTAGTGACTTAAAAAAAACCAAAAAAAGCAAACAAAACACACCACAAAAACAACACACAACCACAGAAGTCAAGAACAAAAACAAGTGCTTACTATACTGCTCCAGCAATCTTATTCAAGCTTTGGGAAAAGAAATATAAGTAGTCAGAAAGAGAGGAGAGAAATCATGCCTAGAACATTCAAATTTGATGAACACATACTTAAGTTTCAGAAATTTATAATACAGGAGGTCCAAACAAAAATATAGATGTCAACAAAGCAGTTTTGCTGCAGAAACTGACAGCCAACATAGCAGTCTTGTGAACTAAGCTTTGGTGTACTTTCCATTAAGTGCTAGCACAAATTTTTATATCCATAAAAGCCCATTTCCTCACATCAACAGAAAACAGTTCAGGAACTCCGGCTATTGGCACTTCATACACATACCCAGTAGCTGCTGGGTTGCCAACAGCTTAAAGAGAGAACAGAGTTGATCCCCTCTGTATACAGCCACCTAACAGAACATTCTCACATATAATGTTAGTACAAAATATGACTGACACTCTTTACACCAGCTACCAATCTACGCTGAGATTAAGGAAAAACAGTCCTAGAAAGCTACTTCTTCCAACAGAGCAAACTCACAACAAAAGTGAAACTCCACTGAAAAAAAGAATGGTACCACTGTGTCTACACATGGCAGGAAAAACAAACGACTTTGCCTCTCCAAAATAAAATAGACATTCAGTATCTGTTCAGTATCTTACAGCTGGAGAGAACTCCTGGTTTTCATAGTTGGATTAATTACAGCTACTTTCAGAAAATGGTATAACCCTTGTTTTACAAATCAGCAAACCAAAGAGTAATCAGCACAGGAAGGCAATTTACTGTATCTCAGTTCTGAGTTTCAGCACTAATTCAGAGCCATCCATCAATGATTCCTCACACTATGTTGCATACTCCTAATAAACTCATTTATAAATGTATGTATAGACACACGTTTCAACACCAAAGCAAATGTCACAGTGGAGGAAAAAAAAAAAGAAAAAACACACACACCAACCTAAGCACTGATCCTATACTAAACAAATACATTATAACTACAGAAATGCTATCCTGGCCAACAAAAGTACATTTAGAGTAAGAGCTCCAGAGCCAGTGAAAAAGTTTGAGGATCTAGAAGACGTCTATTTGACAGATTAACCACAATGAAGATCTACAGCACACACTCCCTAGAGAGTTACACGTGCATCACTAAGAACTACTTTTCTGAAATAAATCTGTTTATAAGGTGGAGAAAAAGTGCCTTAAAGGTCTGTTTTTTGTCTACCTTGTATTCATACCTGGAGGTTATTTAAGGGCAAAAAATTAATGCAGGTATGCACCACAGAGAGTGACAAACTAAGACCTCAGCTGTGAAGAGTAACAGAGCATGACTACTGGGAGCTGCTACCACAAAATATCTGTAGCTTGTGACACTCATATGAACCATGAGCATCTTTTTATTAACTTAGACAACTCTGACAGTTTTACCACTTAATCCTTTTCTCTGCTTTACATAAACAACCTGGACCAAACTCTTCAAAGCAAAGAAAACAGCCTCCCATTAACACAAACAGAAGTAGTGCTTCATTATTGAGCGATTTGGCCTGCTAACACATTCAACAATGGAAAACTGTTTTTACCTTAAGGATGTGAAAAAAAATTGCAAAGTTTAGATAGACACTTAAAAGAAAAAAAACTTGATGAAACATGGAGAAAAGTAGTTTCCTGCAGGATTATTTTTTTCATTTTGAAGAATATATTGTGTATAGCTCTACAGCTTTCAATTAAAACTTTCCAGCTGTAAAATCTGCAAAAGGTCTACTATATCAGACCATTCTTTGGCTTGTTCTGGTTGATTAACTTTATTGTAGATTATCATATGGTTAAGATACCCACCAGAAATGCGATCCAAGACCAAAATTCAGAAGATACTCTTTGGTCTTTCTTCGATACTGAAGATAAATGCTGTATTATGGATGCACTGGGACTCATTTGAGAGCTCTTAGGGTAAGATTCTAAAAATACATACAGCATTGCTTGATATACAGAAATCTGGTATTTCAGCTATCTAATGCTTTCCATATGGTAACCACTTAACAAATACATTTGCCTGTAACTGCAAGAAGTATGCACCAAGTAATAAATAAACCAACACGAAATAGGCTGTTTGTATTAAGGTGAAAACCGAATTCTTTATTTCTTCCCTGAATATTTCCATCCAGATGACTCAGCAACTATGCTGACAATTCCAGCTGAAGTCAGCAACATGCCTCAGCACTGTTTTCAAGCATCAACGCTGTAGCCTTTACAGAGCACATTTCAAGTAGAACTTTGAGGCTATCTCAGTGAAGGGAAACTGACTATACAGAAACCTATGGAAGTCAAGGAGCTCCACATGGATGGATAAACCGAGCCCCTGTGGATCACACAGTCGTGACTACAACATTATTCTACACTGAAACATGTGAAATCACTCATCTGTGTTTCTGGTAATCAGAACATACAGAACACAAAGGAGGGGAAAGCCTGTTCTCATCCAGTTCATTGTTTTGATGGCTTCCAGAAAGTTTCCAAGACGTCACGTACCACAGTGTTCGGGGGTTTCTTTTTTAACAATTAAAAGTTTTAAGGAGTCAACACATAATTCAGTTTCTAAACCTAACAGAGGCTATGCCTGTGTCCAATTTCTCAAAATAGCTAAGAGAACAAAAAGCACACAATAAAACGCTTTGAGTAACTCAATGCAGTGACTCAAGAGGCTGGAATGACAAAGTTGGAATGAAAAAAGAGCGGGAGAGCGCAGCACACCGCAGTTACCTGTTGCCCTGCGGGCTGTAGCACACCCGCCCGGGACCCCCGCCCGGCCAGGAGACCGAAATCATAAAATTACGGACTGGTTTGAGTTGGAAAGGACCATAAAGCTCATCCAGTCCAACACCCCTGCCACCAGCCCAAGCTGCTCCAGGTCCCATCCAACCTGGCCTTGAACGCTGCTCCGGTGCAGCGTCCCGCACCCTTCATTAGCACCGCCACACAATTAGCGGGCGGGGGGAGCGGAGGAGCCGCTTTGTCACCGACTTCGCCGTTACTTTTAGACAAACTCCAACAAAACTGCCCTGCTCCCGCAAACCGTCCCCCTCCACCCCGCCGCCCAAGGCGAGCCCCGGCGGGGGGACCGCAGCCCGGCCTCCCGCCCGAGGGGGTGCGGGGCCGCGGTGCCCCCTCCCGCAGCGCTGCCCCCCACGCCACCGTTACCTGCCCGCCCCGGTCCCCGCCGCCGTACGGCCGCCCCGCGCCCGCCCAGGGATGTTTTCAGCAGCCGTAAAGCGGGAAGGCGGCCGAGCAGGGGCCACCCCGGCAAGCGCCCCCGCGGGCATCGCCACAGCCGTGGGGCGCCCGCCGCGGGTCCATCCTGCGCGGAGAGCTGATCCCGCCTGCCCGGCCGAGGGACCCCGCTCCCTGGGCACGCGGGTAGACGGAAATGGTGGAAAAGCTTTTTGAGGGGACGCGGCAACAGGTTGTGCGCGTTACAGCATCACATAACCACCCGGGTTGGAAGGGACCCACAGGGGCCATCGAGTCCAACTCCTGTCCCCGCACAGGACAACCCAACACTCACACCGTGGGTCAGAGAGCGTTGTCCCAATGCTTCTGGAATACTGTCAGGCTTGGGCGCAGTGACTGCTTCCCTGGGGAGCTGTTCCTGTGCTCCACCACCCTCTGGGTGAAGACCCTTTTCCTAATGTCCAACCTAACCCTCCCCTGGCACAGCTTTTAAGCTGCAGAGCCTGCAGCTGTAGCTCCTGCGGAATGAGAGGAGTTTCCCTGCCTCACGGTCTAGATCCGAAGCTATTAACCGATTTACAGGGGCTTTCAAACCTTGATTGAAGGCTTTTTGGTGATAATTTCTGTTTGTGCATATACAAGCTGCACGGTAATGCAGCCTGTACCCACCGACCCACGACCTGGGAGGGGATGAGAGCAGCCAAGAACAGCCGGAGGCAGCCGGGATACACAGGCTTTCCCAGCACAGCTCCGTGGGAGCAAACATCGGAGCATCATGGGCACACATCCCACGCCTACATCAGCGGAATCGAACTTGTGCATAGTTTTATAAAGGTCTGAAGTGCTGCGATTGTATTGCTTTCAACAAAGTCTCTGCATGTCCATACCTAAACTGTGATCTCAAATACACTCCCATTACAACACTGTCTCCTTATGAAAAGGAATTTCCTAAATACAGATTAATGACTTAGTTCTGCTTGAAAGCATTTTGTTGTTCATTCTGTCTCAAATCTATAATTTGTCCTGTAATCCAGGATGCTACCACACAAGGTACAGAGCTCAGCTGTCTCCAACAAAAGCAGGAGAAATAATAGCCCAGTAAATATTGCTCTGAAGTCAGGGTTAGTATTGTTTACCCGAAGAGAATTAGCGATGGAAATGTTCATTTTAAAAAGGGGGAATATATCAAGAAGTTTTTCCCAGAAGGATATTTATAGCATACCCCTTCCTATGGGAGGGAAAGAGAAAAAACAAATAAGAAAGGAACAATTAAGGTGTTTTTTCCTACTGAATGGTAAGAACTACTATTAAAAAAAAGGCTTCTAAAGCCAACTGCTACTGCAGAAGGCAGATCTTTCAAAAGTCTTCTATGCGTATGCTATGCATACTAGCAGAGAAAAAGCAAATTTCAGGCATTTATAACAGAAGTAGCTTCTGCTAATAAGGTATTAATGGGAAAGTCTGATTGGACTGCTATAGCTCTGAAAGCAATTTGAGAAAGCACAGAGCAATGCAATCACTGAAGAGCAGGTGAATTAATCTGCAATCCTCATTAATAAAGCAGTTTTTTCCAACATTAAACAGAAGCAGAACAACTGCAAGTGGAGGCGTGCTTTTCTTGCCCAAAGAAACAGAAAGCTATCAGGCATTTAGATGTACAAATACATTTCCTTAAAGCATGATTCATCAGCCTTTATTCACAATTTTCTCTTCTGGAAAAGCATGTTACATCTCTGTGCCTTCTTACATTCTTCTCTTTTCTAGACCACCTACAGGTTAGACCCATGCCTATATGCTGGTTTTGTAAGCTGCACCATGAAGTACAGACTTGCATTTGTTGTGCCACACAGTTTAAACCAGTCGTGCCCATTCTGTGTGAAAGGCTGAGATTGAAGTTCAAACCAGGTTTTCCACCAGTGGCATTTCCTTGCTTCAACCAGATAGTCCAGAATATGGGAAGACTGTGAGCTAAGACTGCAACTGAGAAATCGCCTTCAATAGCAAGTCAGTGCACCAGCCGCGACTCCTCGTGCTTTAACACAAGGGTAGCTGTTTGGACTCCTGTGCCTCTGCTGCGTCTTAGTCAAATATTCCTGGACAAGCCTCTTAATTACTCTGAGCAATAGCAAAAAGGCATTCAGCTATAAAATTTCATTACTCTCTTGCTGAAACCAGGCTACCCTTGTCTTCCTCCTGCCATTCTAACAGTTCTTCCCTTCATCCAACACTTTTGCCAGGGATTGAGCTGATTACAGGCAGCAGAAGAAGCAAGCCTTCACTTTCCATGGTACAAAGGTGTAACCAAAGGAAAACCAAAGATCAACATTATGAAGAAGAAAATTCCAAGCAAATACATGTTGTAAAAATTTAATGTGACATGACTAGAAAAGAACATGCAAGACAGTCAAATATAAACTTTAACATTCCGTAAAACCTTACTGAAAAGAAATAATCCATGAAAATAGCACATCCATGGAACACTTTAGTGTTTATGTGCATTTTACCTTATCCAAAATATTTCAGGTAGTTTGGGAACGTTCATGGAAACATGGAGATTTGAGTGTTAAAGAGACTTTACTGGTTTTAGACATTCACTCTTGGGATAATGGATAAGGCAGAAAGAAAAAGAACCTCTGCTTTACAAACAGGCTAGATATAAAGGAATATATTTGTTGTTTTTTAACTACTGTCTTTAAACTGCTGTTCACAGGAATAAGCTTGTTTTTCTTCTGTAGGTTCAAGTTAGGTTTGTTTGTTCTTAGGTTTTTTTACCAGCCGGCTAAATGAAGGAGCTTCAGTAGTTCCACGAAGCAGAAGTGCCATCTTGTGGCTCTTTTAGTACTTGCTGGCTAAGATGTTCCCCCTTTTCGGGTCGTATTAGCGGTACTAATATAAAAATCTAATTTTCAAGAGAGTTCAGCCTATGAGCAATGATAAAAAAACCCTACTTATTTCACAGATTTATGGACTAACGCTATGAAGGATGGTGTTCCCATGTCCTTGCTTGACTGGATCACTGTAGTTCTCAGGACTATTAATTCCAATGCAGGAGAAGTGCAGCATTGAAAATGGCATTTTAGAGATCTGAAAGGGACCTACAGTCCTGCCCCTTGTCGTCCACTTCTGCAGTATTTAATTAAGGAAGTTACCAAGACTAAGGTGACTTGTAGGCATTCCTGGAATGTCAAGTCATGCTTCCTTACATAAGCTAAAGATATCACACATTTAAAAAACAGAAGCCCCACCTGGAAAAACAAGAAATTAAATACTATTAAAAGCATCTGCCAAATACAATTTGAAGGGCTAAAATTCCTTTTTTTTTTATGAGCAGTCTCTGCTTTTTCTACTGAAGAATTAATTGGATGTATGTATTTTACAGAACTAATTCATGATTCAGCTAGAAAATTAATGAAATGTACAGATAGATGGAACTGCTGCCAAGTGTGGTCATTTTAGACCTAGTAACCTTGGAAAATGACTTTAAGTAAAGAATTTGGAAAAGTTTCCTATAAACCAACAAATGTGAGTGCTATCTACCTATGAAGTCTGCTAATAGCAACAGCTTCTAAAGAAGGAAGACATTAGATGGTTCACATTAACTTGCCAGAGCTGCTGCTTCGGTATCAAGCATCCTAGGAGTTGACCATGTCTGCCTCAATGCAACCCCTAATGTAGATCCCATTTTGCTCAGTACATGTTTCTACCAACTATACAAAGAAGTGCTCTAATCCACTGAGGCCAGTAGGCATATAGAACTGTATGGCATTATGAAAGTGAGAAGATTACAAAAGGTTTCCCCAAGTACCAAGAAAAGGATAACTAAAGAAGTAATGCAACATGTTTAGACAATGCCATTAATTATTCATTACCGCGTAAACAGTGAAATACCTCCCAAGAAAGGCATTCAAGCACAAATGCTTTACGCAATTGGAATAATGTCTAATTCATGTTCAACTACCATTTAAATAGTGCATAGTGATGCAGAAGAAGTTGTGCGGCTCTGCAGTCAGCCTGGAATTTCTTTCTATTCTTGATCTATGCCTTAACAAGTAGAATAACTAGCAAAGGCAGGTGACTCTGATTTTTGTCCAAGCTTAAACTAGAGCAGGATTTTTCTGTAAAAGAGATTACTCCCTATGTAACAGAAGTATCACATTTTCTTTTAACTTTGAAATCTATCATGTTGAAACAAAATTTCTTATCAATGCATTTCTGCAGTGGACTTTCTCAGCTTTTTCCCTCCTACTCAAGTACTTGCCTCTGGGATTGCCCAGGAAATTCGTGACTATAAGGAAATACCTCTAGCATACAGCTTTTGATAGGAAAATAAATGAGATTAAAAATATTGCAAATCAATAAGTGAATACAGAAACAGTCTCCTCCTCCTGCCTCCCCTCCCCCTGTGTCAACCTCCGTTCTCCTTTCATATCATGAGAATATGAAAGAGAAGACGACAGTTTACTGAAGAGTCACTCCCATGCCCGTACTGGCCCCAGTAACTGTCTTTCAAGGAATTATTTTCTAATAAACAATCTCCATAATGTTACTGTTATTCAAAAAAGTCATTTTAGAACTACTGAGAAACTCAGGAAGTACCATTGATTGCCCTAAAGTCCTTGAGGCTGTTACGGACATTTTCATGCATTACCGGAAACAAGGTGTTTTGTTACTGACTCAATCAGGATCAGAAGCTGGGGTTCCTAACAGGTCATTTTGGTTTATGCAAAGAGTTCAGAGTGTGCATTTCAAGACATTCGTAGACCAACACATTAAATACATGAAAATGAGGGAATATCATGAACATCTCTAATAAGCAGGTCACCACAACACTCAAAGTTATTCCACGAGAGAAACAGTTTGTCTGGTAAAGCTTAGAACCAGAGACTATGGGGAAAACCTGCCTTCTGCTTTAATTATTTAAAGAATAATCATTTCAGCGGTGGGTTTTAGAAGGTGTTTGTGAATTGAAACAGAAAATAAGAGTGCAGAACCTGAGCCTTAATCCTCCAATTTAATTTCCTTTAATCTTACTTCAAGAATATAACCTCTTTTTTAACTATCCAGTTTTTCACCAAAGCCTGGCAGTTTCAGATCCTGTCATGTATTTTTAGCATGAGATACATGCATTGCATCCAGACAGACTTTCCTCCTCCCTCTCCAGATTTCTCCACCTCATATTCAACTCAGCATTCAACTTCTAATCTGGGATGGCTAACACAATAAAACTGGAACAGGAACAGAAGACAGAGCATTGGAAGTGGTCATTTGGCAACCTGCAGGGCTCACACTTACAGCAAATGCTCGGAGCACAGGTAGGGTGGCAAACACAACATTAGGACTAAATAAAAAACAATTTATATTCACCCCCATTGAGGTTTGAATCTGGGGTAGGTAATTTGTTCCAAACGGAGGAGGAACACTACAGACTTCAGTGCTCCAGGCTTTTCTGGGTCTCAATCATTTAATTCATCATGGGGTTTCTTCACATAACCTGACCTCCAGTTGTTTTTGAACAAAAGAGGAAACTGCTAAAGGAGATTGTGAGGAGGAAAGGAAGGAGACAACCTCTAATTACTTAATTGGTTGATTTCATCAAACACTGCATTATAATCAGTACTTAGCAAGAAAAGATACTTAAACAAAACAGCAATATTTACACCAACACAAGTGTAAGAGTTTTTATTCTTTATTAAATCAAAATATTTCATTTAAAAGCAGCAGACCTAGCAAAATAAGGGACAACCTAAAAAAAAAACCAAACAGTGGAATAGACACATTCCATTTGGTGTGATAAGAGACAAAGACCCACATATCTTGCAACCTATAATTTAATTCAAAGGACAGTAACTTATAGCCTATGATTTTAATGATTGTCCCACAACTGATCATTTTGTGAAGTACCAAATAAAGTGCAGTTAAACTAAATATTACCCTCTTAGCCTTCCAGAGAACAGTATTTCATTTAAGCTATTCAGAGGCAGTTCTGAGCGTTAGTGGTAGAATTGAAAGCTTGTTTGTAGTTATTTGAGCTCCAAGAGCTCAGCTTTAGACTGGTTCACCATTTTTTAAACCTTTCAGAAACTTTGAAGTCTTATATAAATTTTAAATGCTCAGCTTAAAATAACTAAACCTGGTACAGGCCTGGTTCTGACTTTACATATACTAGTACTTTTGAATTAAGACAACAAACTTCTCCCAGGAAAAGAGAATATTATTCTTTCAACATTCAAAGTAATTATTTTGCCACCTCTCGTATTAGGAGGAAAATATAGATGACCTTTACTCAAAGATGCTCTAATTTGCCCTTACAGAGTTAATTGGAGAACTGACATCTGAAAGAGCTCTCCATCTCACAGGATTCATTTTCTCTTTACTGGTACTGTAGCAACTTGAAAGACAGAAATATTTAACAGACATGTTCCCAGACATGTATCATTTTTGACTAATATTTTAACACTATGCTATGGCAATCCTGCCCAAAACCTCACAGCAGGCAGCATCTTGAACAAAAGATTTACATTGTGCCAGCAGAGGAAATTGTCTGTTTTGCTCTTACCTCCTAGACGTATCAGTGGATACCAGGAAACAATGTCAGATACGCTCATCAGTCACAAGTAATTACAGATCCCTATCATCATTGTTTTTCCACGCAATTACCTTATCTCTGACAAGACACACACACAAAAAAAAGCCTACCAGTTGTGGGAAGGATTCATCCCAACAAGTTTGCTGTCAGAAGTGTAAGAAAATAATGAATGAGTGTTGACCAAATGTTTTTGCTGTTGCTTATAAATAAGAAAAAATTATTTTAAATTTTTTTAAAACCAAATGCAAGCCTAGCTACCTTCGAGACATCTGTTTACACTTGCTTTTTTAAGGTTTTCAAGAAGATATCTAGCACTGCTTTCTTAACATAGTGTGTGATTATTTTTCATAACTATTTGAATAATTAAAACCACATTCCAGAAGAAGTCATGAGTGGAATCTTTGCCCAGTGACCTATCAGGAGACTCACTAGAACCTATGCCCAGTGCAGTGCTTCTATATAGAAGAATTTAATTAAATCAACTACATGAATGAAGTGACCATATGCAACATGAGTGGTGGAGAAATATTATAAATTCGAAGCAAAATTGTCACAGGAGATTCTAAGACAGGGAAAGACGGCACAAGTTATAAGAAGGTACCTGCTGAATATTCAGAATATTGGAGCAGAAGTGGAGGTTATCAGGAAACATTCTATACAAAGAAACAATAACAAGTTGTCATAATTCTGAGGCACTTTGATTACAGAAACAAGTCAGAGAAATTGAGGGATTTAATTTATTTCTAGTTAATACCAACTGCAATGGCCACATGGTGTTCTGTGTTTGTATTTATTGTGTGTTTTTATTTGTGCCACCAGAATATAAGCTCTTCCAGGCAGAGCCCGGCTGTTTGTTTGGCACAGACTACCCTATTATACAATATTGGGTACACTTAAATAGAAGCTATACTTGCTATGTTAATCCTCTCCCTGAAGCAGCCTAATTAAATCAAAACCTGATAAAATGGTGCTACAGTTTTCATATAAATCAACAGAATCAAGGACATTTCAATTTTAACTCACCAGGGGACTTTTGTAGAAAAAATGAAATATTGTTTAAAAAAATGTAATTCTAGGAACACTGTACTCTAGGAGGAGTGACACAGTTAGGCTTAGGCCTCCGTGTACCTGTTGGGAAGCTACAACTCAAATCATTAGTTGCATCCTCTTGATGCAACAGGACTTGTCAATACCGTGCTGAGAACAGGCAGAGGACTCCAGATTGTGTCTTGCAAGCCCTGGGTATAATTTGCTTTCACTATAGAGCCAAGTGAAGATAATAGATCAATATCTCCTTCCATTCCAGGACTTTGTAGCTTTTATAGATTCACAGAGAACTGTTACCTGCAGCAGGGACAGCTCATCACACCGCTAGGATTGTTTCCTTGCGTGTGCTCCGAGATATGCTAGCAAGAGTTTTCACATTCCTCATTCTGTTGCTGTCAGAAGGCCTCTGTCTGCCATAACTCAGACCTAAGTATCTAAAAAACCTGGAGAATACCGGAGTGCTGCATCCTCTTTGCAGTATTCATGGTATTTTCTGCCCAGTCATATGTGCTATACAACAGAGCAGGTTCTGTTTCACAGAAGTCCTCTATGTAAGGTCATTTATGAAGCCTCCATTTACGTCTGTACCTACTCTTGTGATTAAACCTAACCTTCTGTTAGCTTTAAAAAAAATGCAACGCTGTGATTTAGTAATTTTTTATTTCCTTTGCAGTGACATAGAAGAATAGTCTACGTAAGGTACAAGAATGGAAGTCAGCTGTGAAAAGCCTAACAGGTTTCAAAGTTAGCTTGATGTGAATGGCATGTTAACATACCAGAGGATGTCTCTTAACACACTATCACAACACAGCTTTATGGGAAAAACAGTTGCATAAGGTGGTATGAAATCTATGCACTAAAGTTTGTTCTGCAAATTCAGTAGCTTAATTCTTCTTTGTTTTCCAGATACCCAAGCAAACTATAAAAAAAAGGGAGTCAAATATCACAAACACTAAAAGATTATTGCAAAATTTAAGAGGGCACCAGAATTTCATCAAAATCATATCTGCTTCTATCAATCAGTGCTACCAGTCATGCCAATAAAATAACCCAACCTAGCCTAAAGTGGATAAACTGGGAGGTTGTTTCTTGGGGGCTTAGGTTTTCTTTAAAGCACAGTTTGTACCCAATTTACTTGTCCTAATGCAGGCCAGTGTAAGGAGTATGTTATTAAACCTTTTAATTTCAAACACACTTCTGTGATTGCAATTTAAATGAAAACACATGACTCTGAATCCAGCTTGATCTCTTTGCACTGGTTCTGGCAGTGCATGGGCTTTAATTTTAATCAGGATTACCAGTCTCCGCTATGGATTTATTTAAGAGAAATACATGACGATTTTATATGAAAATCTTGGGGTTTTGTTATATGCTGGGCAAAGGAAGAAGAATTGGGCAGTAAATGGAGATGCTGGCCTGAATAAAATGAGAAAAAGTGCTGAAGTACAGGGAAGCAGAGTGAGTCCAGAAAAGACTATGTAAAAGGCAGCACTGCTTCAGTACCTTTAATCAGATGGCAGAAGAAGTGGTTTAATATTTTCATTGATTCCCATTTCAGTTGGTATTGTCTTGGGATATCAAGAGTTTGACTCCCTGTGGCCAAAGCTTTTTAAAATTAAGGGTGATTAAATTAATTTTGAAGCAAAATGCAAAATGCTGACTGCTAAGGTAGGGACTTAAGCAGAAGGAAAGACCTTTTCAAACTAACACAGGTCTGTGGATGCCATTGTTTAATAAATGGCTTTTAATTGCTCTGGTTCACTTTCATACTGAGCACTAGCACATGGAGCAAGACAACAATTTGGCTCTGAACAGTCAGATTTTTTGAAGTGTGATGGTGTAGCTGGATAGTTCCAAGGATAAAAACGCTGTCAAAGCAGCAACCAATTTAAGATTCATAAGTGAAAGAAAGTGAAGGGCTCATCAACAAGAAAGTATTTCTAAGAATAAAGACAGATTTGGGGTTTTTTTCTTTGCTATTCATGACTCCAAGGGAAAAATTAGAGTCACTTGCAGAACTAGTAGAAGAAAGAAACAAGGACAACAAATGTCGAGTTAAAGCAGATATATTTGCTGATGGGTCATTTAAATTGTGCCTGAAGGATAATTCCAGCAAGATGGGTATTTCAACTTCGTTTAGCAGCGTCCCTAGCTGGGATAAGGAGGTCTAATCACTTTATTAGAACAACAATGTCATTAGAGGAGAATTTGGGGAGGAGAAGCTCTCTATAATTTTTTATTTATTTTTTAATTTTTATAAGATTTAGTAGGATAACTTCAGCAACCAGCTTCAAGCTGTGCATATTTATGGTTTTTAACAGTTAGCCTGACTTTGTGGTATTCCAAAAGGCTGACTGTTTAACAGACCAAGAATTGTACTGTTGCAATACAGAAAATAAAATACAATATTTTTTTACCTCTTCAAATGTTCCAGAGCAATAGTACTCTTTATCTCCAGACATCTTAATTCCTTTTCAAATAGTACCTAGAATGCAGATGAGACAGTAAGATTCACGCAGTTTGACCTTCCTTGCCTTTCAGGCAGAGCTCCTGCAACTCTGACGAATGGGTCAAGATAGTTATACAATTAACTGAAATTGAATTATCATATTGTCATTTAGCTTCTTCCCCAATCTAACCACCTATATCTGTGACAGAACCTGCAGTGTCACTGGCTTTCTCTGTAATGCAATATTTTCATCTTTTTGCTCTACTGTGGTGAAAAGCCACTAAGAAAAAATGCAGCACTATTCTTGAGCGTTACCCTGCTAACTAGAGGCTCTCCCTCTAAGTAAAAGCTACTGAACGATCAGAGCACCCTTGAATCAGGAATTCGAATATCAAAAATCTGTATTTCAAGCTGCAAGTTACATGCCACTTTTCAAACTGAAGGGTCCATATCATCATCTCCTAAGTACCTGATAAGCTGAGATGCCCAGAGCCCCACCCAGCCAAGGAACAATGCTCTTGGAATATGAAGCTTAAAGCAAGAAACACAGAATGTTTATATACTGGGTAAACATACCAGAGGGTTTTCTGGTCCTTGCCTGTTACTGAACAGTCATATCACCTGGTTTTTGTTTCCTTGCCCTTTTTTTTTTTTGTAAAATCAGAATCACATTTAAGAACATACCCAGAAAAATAAGTGTTTTCCGTGGAATGTAGAAAACAGAATTCAGTACCAAAGAGTGAGACACTTGACATGCACAGTGCCCATTTTTTAGCTACTGGTGTAATATTTTTTAGCAGCCTGGAGTATGATTCTTAAGATGAGGATGGAATTTGGCCAAAGCCATTCTACAGACTGCCTGACTGCTCAAATGGGTATATTCTGGGCTGAAAGCACCATCGTTCTCCATGGTCTATCACTTAAAATATACTCGCGTCAGTAGACCACCGTTAACAGCTAGTAGGTGATCCTTTGGGTCCCCCTCCTCTTTTTAGTCATAGGTTTGAAAGAGAAAAGTCCTTAGACAAACATTTTCATTTTGAAACACTTACTGCTCTAAAGTCATGCCAAGCATCAAAATGAACAACTGCAGCATGATTTAAACCTGTTGAGATATGACTTTCACCAAGTATCACCACCTGCACATTTAAATCCATAAGATCTCTGCTGCAGGGGCAAGTGCAGCACTCGTATTTCTAGAAGTGGGAAATCACCCACTCTTCAGAGGTATCTGCACTTACTGGCACAGACAAGGTGCAAATTACACCAAGATACCAACCAAGGTAAATCAGTATCAAGCCTGATCATCTGGCCTCACTGAAACTAACTGCACCGAGACTGACCTCTTTCAATCTCTTGAGCACATATATTAGCAGTGACATGCACACACATCTGAAAAGGAGAGAAACAAGTCTTTGTAGCCCATTGATTTTGCCTCCTCACACTTCTTTACCTGAAGCTAAAGGATAGCCCAGAGGCAAACAGGTACAGTAAGCTGACTGGTTTATAATAGTAGTGTTAACACAATGTGCTATGTGTGGAGAGGGAAGGAGTTCAAGCCACAAGCAACTGCCTTTTTTCCATTAACACTTTTCCTTATATATACACTTGCCTTACACATTTTGAATTCACCCTCCAAGCAACATCACTGACTGCCAATACCAGACACTGCACCTCTACAGCAGTTGTGGTGTGCGTTATAAGATATGCCGCATCTGGATTAGAAAAAAATAAAGGTGGTTTATTTGTCCTGTTCCTAACTTTTATTGTTGAGAATGAGTTATCAGATACCTTTCAGCAGTCTAATGAGAATAGAATTTCAGAAGTTCTCTTAAATAATAATATACTTATACTGGATATGATATTTAAGGAGTCAGTAAGTCAATATATTGCACTGTACCTGTGTTCCCGCTATGTATCTAATGTTTAAAACATCCCCTCTGCTGGAAAGACAAAAGAAAAAAAAAATCCCTCAGACTCCAGAGCTATAATTTGTTTTGCATGCTACTATACCCACATATTAAAGGGAAGCTTATACAAGTGCAACAGGGTATGAACTAAAAAAAATAAAGTTGGATTATGATACAAAACCTCCCTCTGTTTGCTATAGTTTCTCAGAGCTTTATCCTAACAGATTTTGAAAAATCTCCACAGATGGAGACTACACAACCTCTCTGGCCAAAATCTGTTCAACTAGCCTAATGATGAGAAAGATTTTCCCTTAAATCCAACCTAAAACTCTATATTTGCAATTTACATCCATTACGTCTTAGCTTCCTGCCATGCACTCCTGTAAAGAGCCTGGCTCTGTGTTCTTGGTAACTTCCTCAAAAGCACAGAAAGGCTGTTGTCAAATCCCCCGTAGAGCCAAATGTATCACACTTTCTCTGTACTCAGTTACTGCAGTATACCATAGTAGCTATGGTTTATGAGACTCTGCAGCTCTATGTGTCCAAATTATGATTTCCAAGAGAAACTGCAGCAGTTTTTTCTAGAAACCAAAAAGTTCACATCTTTGCCAGCAGCAAAATGTAGGAAAAAAAAAAAAAGAAAAGAAACAGGTTCAAAAAAAATCCAGCCCTACTTTCCAAAATATATTTTTAAGAGAAGCAAAAAACCCAGTAATGTAGTGTTAGAACTAGAACACCCGCTTCCTGTTTATCCCAGTATCTCAGCCATAAGACTGCTCTATAAGAACAGCCACGCTCACAAATAGAACAGTAAATCCCTAGCAGCATTTATCCAAATACAGAAAAGGCATATTCCATACAGAAGTTTAGCAACAGAAACAGAGAAGGTCTGATTTGCTAAATCCCGTTTGCCTTACATGTTATTTAGCAAACACCTTCTGCTAAAATCCTACAGTTTGTTGACAGCAATCTGAAATGTGTTAAAGTAGGATATACTTACAGAATGTCTTATTTACTAAAGCAGAATTATTTTTGGAAAAGCTGAATGTAGAACAAACTACATCTTGCTCTAATTTACAGCTGAGCATCCTGTTTACATGCTGATGTCTGTGTTTACTTTTTTTGTTACAGGAAGCAATGCAGAAAGAGTTGAAATAATTTTGCCTCATGCAGCCTATCAAGTTATTCCACTTCCTTAGGAAACAATGGCTTGGGGTCAGTTAACTCATGCAGAGAAATGCGAGAAAGCACAGTTGTTTCACTGCTCTAAGACAATGCCATTCTAACAGCTTTGCTACAAGGATTTTCTTTGCCAGGCTTCTTTGCCCAGTCTGTCTCTCTGAAATATGTACGACTTCCTTCTGGCTATTTGCCTGAAATATTTTTCAAATTATTTTTCCTTATATCCAAACCTTATTCTTTCATTTTCTTTTTCCTCTGTCCTCTTTTACAGGGCAAAGTACTAATATTTTCACAAGATTTGCCCTCTAACTTCAAGCTACAGTCTTAACACATCAATCTCAACTACAGAACTGTACACAACAGCAGTTTCTACATTATATTCTTGCATATTTTTAAATTTATATCATGAAACATGGAATGGCTGGCCTTACAGAGGGTTAAGAAGAGGAAGCCAGACACTTTTCCATATGAATCTCTGTGCATGTGCCAGCTGGATTTCGCAGCCTGGTGCACAGCAAAGCACAGTGGAACAAAAATGCTTTTAGTATTCTTTGAGTGCTCTGAAGAGGAACAGGAAAAGGCAAGAAAATAATCTTACTCTGTACCAGAAAGATGTGCTGGAAAGTCAAAGAGGAGAATTCAACTCCATCCTCCCCACAGCACACAATCAACATCACTCACAGTCACTCTCATGCATCATGGTGACACTAAAGGTAATAAGCTGTACGTGAAAGAAGGGAAATACTGCAGAGGTGTTGTGCAGCATATCCCCCTTTCCTCTTGCTCTCCGTGCCTTCCAGAACTGCTCATTACTTCCAGGATACTGAAAATGTTGCTTGCTGAAGCTCTGCCGAGGAGGTGATCTACCATGCACCCATTCCTACCTCTTGGGATATATTTATTAAAGATTTAGAGCAATACACACATCCAAATAACTAGAGCTGACTTAGCCTTTCAATTTTTAATTTAATGGCTGATTTACCATACCTTCGAATCACTGGTAAGAAGCGTGAGGCAGTCCTAACCACAAAGACCTAAAGCACAGGTGATACAGAAGTGTTGATGACTCCCTAATACTTAAAACTGGTCTTGTACAATGCTTGGGACCTCTGAATTGGTCCTGGGCACACAGACGAGTCAACTCAGACACCACTGATTTTTATTAATCTTTATAAAATGAAAATTGTTAGAGGTCCAGAACAAAAACAAACAATAACTCCCCCATTCTCCCATTGTCAAGAACAGCTACATGGGGGAAACAGGACTGGCTGACAGTCCTGTCCCATTCCTACTACCCTTACCTTCCTAGCTCTGCAAATAGACACTTATTTGCTCCTTCATGCTTAGCCTATCCAAAGTAATTATGTGTCAGAGGCACTGCCAAGTGGTACAGCAACACACACGAGGAAAATCCTGCAGATTCCAAGGTTATATAGAAGGGGAAAAGAATACTATTGCTTCACCTCAGGGACAAAATTGGACTTCACGTGTGTGATGGACTGAATAACGCTTCATCACAAGAGCCAATTTCCTTCCAACTCCCCTGCAGCTCTTAAAACATAGATCTTAGTTTTGTACCTGATTTGCTAAATGGCTTTCCTCTCTATCATACCTTTAAAAAATAAAAAGGAATGACAAATACATAATTTTATGATTTACTGTGCTCAACAGAAGCTAGATATTTTAGGAAGGAGAGTGTTCTCACTGAAGAAATATATACTGATATAAAAATAATAATAACCCCCTTACACACAGACACAAACTATGTCACTACCCGCCTTCCACAAGGAGAGAAGGGGTATAATTTCCTTGGGGAAAACAAAAGCCAGAAGAAAAAGCTAAGTAGTTATTAATATGGAAATCATCTAAAAGAAAAAAATTCAGTGACTTATAAGAAACAAAAAGCCGTAGGACAGTTCCATCTCACGTACCTTAAATTTTAGTGCTAACTGCAGCAAAAAAATGTGATAGGAAAAAAAGAGTAGAACAAACCACACATATAGTGCAAGTCTTGAATCAATAAATAATTAAGATCATAAGTATCCTAAAAATGTCAACACTTCTCCTATCATGGAGAATGTCATCAGAAAGATATATTACTTTTCTCTTTTTTTTTTTTTTTTTTTTTTTAATAAAGGACCTTTTGCCCCAGTGCCTGATTCCTTTTCTGGACTCACTGTATTACTTTGTTGCATGTAAAACAATGTGAGCAACTGAGGTTCCTTTGCTACACTTCTGCTGCCTCCTCTGGTTTACCCCCTACTTCAAGACACAGTTCAGGGGTATCTGCAAAATAACCATAATTAATTCTTCCTACCTTCCACTTCAGATGATCAACCAACCACCTCTGCTCTGAGGAGAGATCTTGATCATAAAATTTTTGGGGTTAGAAGGGACCTAGAAGATCACTTACTCCTAATCAGATCTTCTTCCCTGATTGAAGATATTCTGGGTGTCTCACTAATTTAAGCCCTTCCTCCAAACTCACTTTGCAGCTGTAGGAGATCAGGGCCCCAGAGCTACAGCCCTTCCTTTGCCATCTGCCCACTTCCTCCATTCTCACCCCCTTCTATCTATCTGGTCCCAAATACAATGCACCTGGCTGAAATTACCTGACAGGAGCCTGCATTACCTGAGGTCAGCCTGGTTTTGGGCTCCCAACTGGAAAACAGTTGGCCATGAGGACAGGACTGACCTGGGTCTTAAGTGCATGAGGGGTGACTGAAGCATCAGCTGGGTTCCATACTCCTTATCATACTGCCGGGCCACGGTGCCTTCCAGCCTCAGGCCTTAAGATAAAACCCAAGAAACCATTTGCAGAAATCCCAGCAGAAACACAGCAAGGCTGGGCTGCAGCACCACCAGTGCTGGGGTGTAGGCAACCACTTTATTATTTCTTGTCACCACTGATATACTCCACTCACCTTCATTAACCATGTAGGATAACTTCTTTTGCAGAAGAGGGCTCTGATGGTACAAGAACATCTTCACAATTACCCTTGGTAACATCCAGTCCTCTCTGAAGCCCTATCCAAAGCTCGTGGTGCTACTTTCTCATGGTCAATGAAACACAGGTTAGAGTTTGTGTTATGAGAATCTGAGCGGCTTAGGTGCACTTGGACAAGGCAGTGGAGGAAACAAATAGCTTAGAGTTGAGAAGGTGGACAGAGAAGCTAGAAATCAGTCAGGAAGTTTTAATTTCTTAGATATGAATATCACCACAGAGTTTTTATTCATAGAATTTGGTGCCATGGGATAAAAGTTGGTTTTAAAAATGCTTGATAAGTAATGCAAAGCTGACCACTTGCAGAAGAGATCATGAACTAATCTGAAGAAAGGTACCTGATATATTTGCCTTTGCTCTGTTTTTGTTTAATATTGTGGGAACCTAAAAGTAACCAATTAGAAAAATAAAGCTGAGCCAAAAATAAAAGAAGGGCCAAGTAAATGTCCCTCACTGCTTTCATCAAGTTACAAAATATATGATACCTTTTATAATAATGCAGTAAGGATAAATCAACCTTTCATGATTGAGAGATGACAGTATTACTCGTTCTGGTGCTTTCTGCCTTTCAGAGGCAAGTATACTCTGAAATATTGTCATTTTTGTTGCATCCAATATGTCAGCTTGGAAAGGAGATCACAAAAGTGAGATCAGGCCAAGACAAACATTTTACTGCCAGTTTTTCCCTTTTGTACAATTGCTTTCAGGTGGCTATCAATGTAAATTATAGTATCTCATAGCAGCCAGATGAAGTTTTTTACTGGGCTCAGTGTCCTTACAAGGTTCAGACTTTGACAAGACCACATTTAATTTTAATGTATTGCCCAACTGCAGTGTCTTTTAATTGAAAAACAGTCATTATTTAGATATATGTTATGACACACTCTGTGGTTCACTCTCTTGAAGAAGTCTTCCCAAAACCGCCTTTATAGACCCAAATCATAAGGTTTTGTTCACAAATACATTCAGTGTGATGGGAAAAAAGAACTAAACCAGGTGTGGCCATGCAGACCTGTGGTGCAGCACCAGGGCTGGAAGTGCGCTTCGACCAGCCCCATGATCCTGCCTCCAAGCACCAGCTGGGCAGCCCAGGATGTACCCAGAACTCTTGCCCTGTCCAGCTCACTCATTAGTGAATCTCACCCATAAAGAAACAGGGATTTCCTTTTTCTTTAATGCTGCCTACAAAGGGCTTCTCAGTTTTTAGTCCATTAACGAATCTTTCCTGGGATCTATTAACCTGTCACTACTGAATGCCTTTTTCTTCAAAGTTTAATATGGCTTAACTCTGTCCTAATCATATTGCTCTACTACACTTTATAGCCTGCGGCTTCAGGGAACCTTTGCCTTTTATTAGTACCCATATACAATCATGATGTCATTCCAAAAAAATCCAGTGCTGCTTTGAGTTTCATGAATTCTTGTACCTTTGATTTACTTGGTGTATCTGCAGTTCTCTGAGAAGGAAGATGGCAAGGCAAGGAATGAAATGTTATAGTACTGAGTTGTGGCAGCAGATTGCTTTGCAAGGAGGAGCTGTACCTGACAGGAGATGCAGCAGCTTCTTCCCTGCAATGATGCTCGTCGAACTTAACAAAATAAGATAAAAGAAAGTTTCAGGGTGCTAAATCATAAAATCATCCAGTTCCATCCGCCGACCGCCACAGACAGGGACAACTCCCACTACATGAGGTCGCTCAAAGGCTCATCCAGCCTGGCCTTGAACACCTGCAGGGATGGGGCATCCATGACTTCTCTGGAAAAGCTGTTTCTGTGCCTCACCGCCCTCACAGTAGAAAAATTCTTCCTAATATCTAATCTATCTCCTCTCTTTCAGCATAAGACTGTTACCCCTCATCCTGTCATGGCATTTCCTGATAAAGAGCCCTACCTCAGCTTTCCTGTAGGCCCCTGTTCAGTACTGGAAGGCTGCTGTAAGGTCTCCCCAGACCCTTCTCTTCTCTAGACTACACAAGCCGAGTGCTCTGAGCCTGTCCTCACAGAGGAGGTGCTCCACCCTCTGATCCTTTTGTGGCCTCCTCTGGACTGGCTCTATCATGTCCTTCCTGTGCTGAGCACTTCAGACCTGAACACAGTACTCCAGGTGAGGTTTCACAAGGGCAGGGTAGAAGGGCAGTCACCTCCCTTGACCTGCTGGTCACATTTCTTTTGATGCAGCCCAGACCAGCCCTCAAATCCATGGTCTCTATCTGATAAATCTCTTATTTATATCACAGACTTCGTCACTGGAGATGGCAAAATTAAGATTATGCAATTGTACAGAAGTAGCTGCTGACAATTCTGTTTTCTTTTCCAATTCCATTTGTACTGAGAAATATATTTTAATGCAATTTAAGGTGCTATAGTCCTAGAAGCATGAACAAAATGGATTCACTAATTAAATGGAAAGAAGGTCCAGCCTGCTATCTTGAAAATACAACAGACCCCATCATATCCACATGCTCTTCTCCCTGCTTTTACAGAGATATGTCATTTGCAGGTGCTTGGGTTTCCTCTTACCATCATGTCAAAGAATCTGAAAAATATCCAATCTATCTTTTAAGACAACACCATCCAACTCTTTTTCTTTTTTTTTTTTCTAAGTAGCATCCAAGTAGGCATTGTCTGGGTCTACTTAGACATTTATTGCATTTTCCTAGTTACTCTCGAGAGTTTTTGGGTTTGTTTTTTTTTTTACAAGTCAGGGTTGCCGCGATGTGCTTTGTGTGTTGCAAGGATTCAAAGGCATTGGAAGTGGGCAGTTTGTACAGAACGCAGCTGCCTGCCTGTGAAATGGTATTAGACACAAGAATACAGTACATCGATTCTTTGACTTCTGTGTCAGCTTCCTGTTTGTTTCTGAGTATAATTTAAATCCTAGGTTTTTTACCTGGTTGGATCCTGAAAGGTTACTGCTTTTGTCTATATGAATTGCCATAGCAACTGTGGTGCTGGAGCAAACAGTCATGAGCTATAACAGCCTGGAGGTCGGCAAGAGAACACTCTTAATTTAGAGACTTACAGCTCTAAAACCTAGGTTGTTTTACCAGCTTGATTGGGCTATATTTTCTGTACTTCAGCATGACTTACTTTGTGATCCATGGGCTACAGAAACCTGATTTTCACGTGGCAGAGAGGGAGGAGATGAGAGTTTACATTTGCTTATTTGGGAAGAATTATATTCTTTTTCCTTTGAATAAACACCATCTTTAAAAAAATCTAGAATGAAACCTAAGTATATATTGGCTCACGTGTATATCTTGATGTAAAGGCTATGCTGTTATACTTTATTGCAAGACTGTGACTCGAGTCTGAGGCCAAGACGAGACATCACATTTGCTTATGCTAAAAATTAATTTGGCCTGTTGTGCAGCACCTTAGTCACTCAGCCTTAGCAGTACTAAGGGGCTGCTCTTTGCAGCTTTGTAATCTTTCATATTAACTGCTGAGGCAGTGTTTTCCCATTGTTGTTCTCACATCTTTGTTTATTGTTCCCATGGCCTTACACCTGCAAACCCCAATAATGTTATACAGCAGGTTCTCATGGGAAACCATTATCTCTGGTGTGAAAATCAGCCCTTTCCCCCAACCTTCTCATACTTTATTTTGTAGATGTTTATATTAGGGACAACTAAAACATAGCCCACAATAAAGCAGTATTTCTATATTGAGCACTATTAGTATTTTAAATACTAAAATATCATCCAGTAGTACAAGTGCATAGAATTTTAATGGCAAATGTGCAACACTTCTATCTAATTACCATACTCCACTGTAATCACGCCACAAAGAGGAATATCCAAGAGGGAATTTGAGTTGGTCCCATGGCAAAAAAACCATATAATAAATAGCAAAAAAACATGCTAAAAATCATTATCTTCCTTTTCATCTTTACCATTGCTGCACTGGAGAGGGCCCCCAGAGGACATTTATATGGTGACCCCACCACTCCTCTTCCCAGCTGCCCACAGGAGAGTTTTCTCTTTTCCTTCTGTGTGTTCTCAGCTGCAGACCTTGTTAATAATACTCTGTGAATGAGAGCCTGCCTCAATGTGCTGCGTACAATAGCCCCAACAGTGTAAATCCATGAGTTACATGCTTGAAACCATGGAGGCAGGGAAAGTCACCAATGGTAGTATGACAGAAAAAGCACACGGCGTTTCGCTGTTTGTCAGCAGGTCTGCCTTGCACTTGAGCTGGCAGAGCACAGCAGGAAGCAGTGGCTACTTCTATTTTATACCACAAATACCTTAAGTAACAATTAAATATATAAACAATTTAAATATAGATACTGACAGATACGTAGTTGGTCATTTGACCAGTGCTAAAGTATACCTGCCAGTCATAAGTTTCACCTGCCATACTGCACATATTTTTTTCAAAACTGGTGCAGCTGGGGATTGTCTTAATGGGAACAGCTGAAGGTTAAAGCCCTTCCTCTCCATAGAAACAAAGACATCCCAGACTGATGCCTTTAAATGCAATAAGATGGTTCTGATCACATTTTTAGGTGTTCCGTGACACTCTAACATTGTTGTTTAGTGATAATGCTGACCTAGTTGATGAAAACACGGAAATCAGCAAAGTATATTCTGCAGCTTGCAAGGGCTTGTATTTTTGTCTTCTGTGTTCTTTTCCAATCTGACTGCTCTATAACTGCACTCTGTGCGTTTTATCACGACTTTGGGATTTAACCTAGACTGACTACACACCTGACAAACAACTGCATCCATACCTAGAAGTTTGAAGCCAAGCTTCCCAAGTAGTCTGTGTGAATACCAGAGGCAGACATCTGCACACTTACCTTTTGGGAGGTATGGCTTTAGGTGAGAGTTTCTGTCAAATGAATTATCGCTGAAAATAGTAATTTACCCTCATTCTGCTTCATTTTTACCACTGAGATAATTTTTTTACAGTAGAGGACATTTGTTGTTCTTTAAGGGAATGATGGCTACCTACCTTCTTCCTAGAACAGAAAACATCACTGTTACAAAGGGGGTTGAAATGACCCTAAAAAAGCAACTTTGTGTTAATCTGAAATATCCAGAGATGAACTGAGCTCTTCATGCACATAACATTTCCTAGACTACCATCGCTTGCACGTAGAGGCAAGAGTTAAGCCCCAGAAGTAACGCGACTTTAGCCTTTGGGGCAATCCTCCCTGCAATGCTCCTTACTTAGAAATCTTCAAAAGCAGCTATTTTCACAATCTGAGTGTTAAAGGAGTAGGATGCTGTGATACAGCAAGAGAGGCTATGGCTCCCTGACCAGGTGGCTCTGTCAGAAACAGATCTTGGTCTCCTTTGTGAAAAGCATGGAATGGGGAGGAAAAAGGAGAGAAAGTCTAAGGCAATTGTAGTTTTACAGTTTCCTTCTTTCAGCTGGCAAACTGGAGATAAGAGCAGACAAGCTTTAAGATGGTGTGGAGAAATCAATACATTTTTATTGATTCTTGTAGCTGCAGAACTCTCACCCAGCACAACTACAGGGGTCAGAGTATGAGTACATGACTGTCCTGCTACACTATGAGTGTGCTTCCCAGAAATTGTACTGTTTGATTCACCAAGGGTGAAGTCTGCTCCATTACATGACTGCAACAGCAGCAGCTTACCTGGGAACCCCTCTCAGTGTGGGAAGTTAGATGCTGCAAATTATCCACTGCACAGGCCAGAAACTACAACAAAGCTAAAGGCAGCTGCAGCTGAAGGCACAGCTTCATGTAAGGAAAATACTTTCTTTGCAAAGACAGTTTTCAACAATTACACAGAGCCTACTGAAACAGTGCATGTTATTCCAAAAGAAAGAGGTCCACAAAGCTGCATATGAAGAATGACAGAGAAGTAGAAACTTCAAAACAAAACAACTTGGACAACTAGCTAAGTGACATAGTCAAAAAGAGAATGAAATTAATAACTTGGAATAATCATCTTGTTTTGAAACAAAAGGACCTGGAAATCAAAACCAAACACAGCCAAAATTACATGAAAATTAAATTACTGAAAATCGAGTATGAAAAATAATTGAAGCAGACATGGAAGGGTTACATTTTTGTAAATCTGAAAAAACATCAATGAGAGTTTTTCAAAGTTGTTTTGATTTGGCAGATATCCTTAACTGGCATTTTCAACTTATGTTAGAAGACTTCTGACCTGCTTCGGCCCCACTGGGAAGCTGTTCATTACTGTGAGGTCCTGTCGCCATTTTCAGTTGTTGCGAAGCTGTCGAAATGGTGTAAAACCTACTGGAAAGCTCTTTTAATATTATGGCCCACTTTTGCAGGCAACATTTTATAGTTGATTCGATTGTGCAGCAATGGACCTGACCTTGTGTCTCATCTCCATCTCTTCAGCACAGTCCATTATCACTTGTTCCAAATTCCTTCCACTCTTCTCTATGACTTTGTGTTACTTTCCACTTCATTCCCAGACTGCACCACCTGGCACTCTACACCTTTCTTCTGATGTCACCAAACAGGGACAATGACTATAAAGTTATTTCCCTTTACAAGTCAAACCTGGAAGGTCTCTCTGTTGTTGTTCGTTCTATTTCCATTGCCAGTGTAAGTGTCCTTGTTGTTTTTCCCACTAGTGAAGAAAGGGCAAATGTCATATTCACTGAAGCAAAGACTTTGCTTTGAAACAGTATTGATTTTTCCTTTTCCCTTCTGAAGTTTTGCCAGGCTCCATAAAAGCTTGTCTTTTGTTCAGAAAATCTTTGGACTGAGGGACAACAGGGGCAGCAGAACCAGCAGGGCACAGCGGGAAGTTAGGACATCTGATGGGGAATGACAATTATGACAGCAGCTAGAAAAGGAAAGAGGTCATTTTATTTTTAACTGTACTGTGAGAACAGTTGTGGATCAGAACAAAGCCAAATGGGAAATGTAGCTTTAATTCCAACTTATGATTCTTCCTTGACTAAACCTGATTATGGATGTTTTTCTAGGGTTCAGCTGTTGGCAGCAAAATACTGAGACCACCAGAAGTGAACGCTTGGCTAGAGGCTTAACCACAAAAGTGAAAACAGCCGTGACTTTCTGGCACAATGCAATAAAAATATGAGCCTTACACTGCACCATATTGGCTCAGTAGTGTCATATGGACCTGCAGAAAATTTCTGAGTGAAGGTCCAGTGCTACAACAGGAGCTCTGTTTAAGTGACCTGAATTACTTTGTTTAGACATAGTTTGTGCAATGCAGAAATAGCTGATAGCATTTACTAAGCGTACACATATTGCAAAGAACTAAAGCGGCTCTTTTCCCCAAAAGTCTGTGTCTTTCATAGATTCCTTGAAATCTATGATCATATACAAATATTCACCTTCTGTGCTCTGGGGAGTATTTCATTCTTAATGAGATGATGTCTACTGGCTTTAAGCCTTATTTAAGGTGGTGCCTACTGGCACTTCCAACTGTCTTCCATGGTATGTTGTTCATGCTGAATCAGAGGAAAGAATGTCACTTATTGAAGCATCAATGCCACTTTTGCCATGCTTCTGTATTTCTCAGAGCTGCCAGGTTGGGGGAGCTGGTCTTCCAAAGCACAGTAGATAAACAGCTGTTGCCTGCAACTGCATGTAAAATCACAGCAGCTACCTTTTACAGAGTAGGTCAAGTAATAATTATAGTTCTTCCTACAGTTCTGGGTTTTTTTGTAAAATTAGTACCTACTACCAGGAATAAGTAACAACAGTAAGAATTATTCCTAATGCTAGACTAGGTCTCACGCTCACAAGAAGCAAATCAACCTATTGCCCCCCTCTTCTTACCTTTTCCTACTCAATCCCATCTCCCATTCAGAAAGTTCTTTAAAACCTAAACCCCCATAAAACAGCTTCCAAATTCTCAGCTATTTTGAGAACTGTGCATATGCGACAGCTGGAAATGAGACCTTTTTTAAAAACACCTGTGAAAAAAATGTTCTCAACAGCAATGAGAGGGTTCTGTTGATTAAAGGATGTTTTCTGCTACTCATTTGTAAGGGAAGTGATTCATTAAGTGCTGTCTGAAAACCATCTTCATACTGAACAAAAGGAAAATGTCTTGTGGTTACTAGGGCTTAACATGACTAGCTTGAACACCCACCAACACTGCTGCTACCTCCATCTCTGGTGCTGACGTGCACTTTGCACATCAGCACTGCTCCAGCTGGTAGTGACGCTTGTCAATGCACTTCAGCCTCCCCTTGCACCATCACTAGCTGCTGCTTTTTCTTTCCCCTATAGCCAGCTGCACCTGTCAGTCCAATTTTGCAAGTCTCTTACTCCAAGGATAGGCAGTATCTTAAAACTGTGACACCCTGCGTAGGGGAAGAAAAGCGTAACTGATCCTGTTTGCCCCATCAGGACCCAAGCACAGCAAGTAATAAATACACTGAAGCTGTTTCAGTGTCCTGGGTCAGCTTTGACTTTACACAGTTTCCTGCAATACGTTTCAGGGCACATCACACTGTTGACTTCCTGCACCGGTCTTACCCATGCAGTTCTCCATGTACATTTGCTTTCATTATTTGTGCCCCCCTCCTGCTGTTTTTTCTGACAAGCTTGGGATCTGTAAGCTGCTTTCCCAGACCTTTAAGTAACAACTCATCATCAGCTGTATTTCTTGTGGAGGCCTGCAGCCTGAATTTGTTTTCACAAAAGACTCATCACAAGACCTGCCTAATCAGTAGTTACCTAGTTTGCTCACACCAGACAGAGTCAATTTACAGACCATGCCTGCTGTTGACCCTGCTGTCTGCTCTGGATTATTTCAGTCTGCCTTCACTTTCCAAAATTAAATGTTAGTATTTTTAATTACAGATTTTAACTCTTGCCTAATTGGGCACAAGCTCATGCTGTTATGGTTTCTCCAAGGCAAGAAAGAGGGCTGACATGCAAATAAGCAAGAATGGTGTTGTTGGTAGTTACAAAATGGGTTTGTACTATTCTGGTCCTACCCATCGTTCGTGGATCATTGAATGGCAATTAAACAGGTCAGGCACAGTTGTCTCCTCCCTACCCCTGCCCAGTTCACATGCACCATCATGTTGCAGAGACTCCAGTTCCTGGAACATGATGCCTCGTAGGACTGCCAGTTTAATTCAGAGTAGCTCTGAGGCTGCTACTTGTTCATGCTTTGGCTGAGTGAGCCTGTAGATGTTGGAGGATATATCTTTTGGGTAGGTGTTTCAGGCTTGCATATGATAAATGTTGAGATTACACATCATGGTATTTCATTGCTATTATTTCTGTTTGTTGTTGAAATTATATGAAGTAAAACTAATTATTTCAGAATGATAATATAGTTTTGAAATAATTGTGAAAAATATAGCCTATCTTTCTATAAGTTACTTAAAGTTATTACTAAATTTGACCAAAGAAAGTATGATAAATGTTTTGGTTTAGTTTGTTTTGTTTAAACCAAGAAACAAATTACTAGTGAAATTGTTATAGCATTTCTTTCTCTTTGAGTTTTAATGAAACTGAAGCTAGGGTCAAAGCTTCTTTTTGGCTGAACAGAGTGAACAAAATGTAATCATACCAACCTTTAATCCAAACAATCCTGCTGTAAACCAAAGTCTGCAGTGTCTAGTACCTAGATTAACTAGATGAACACGTCTTGGTGAATTCTTCAAATAAATGAGTTCCTGGATGATATTATAGTCAATGAGTCTTGCAAATGTTCACAGCTGTAGTTCAAAATTCAGAATTTTCTGGCTCTGACCTCTGATCTGAAAAAAAGTTTTAGAAGTCCTAAAGATCAACTGGATGGATGTGCACTTGATGCTGATTGCACCACAGGTAGTCCCCATTAGCTGGTGCTTTTCATATTGATCTCTCCTCTAAATGGATAGTGTTTAGTAGTTTTATAGGCAATGAAACCATCAATATCTGTCAGCTTTTATACCTCTTTGACCTCAGCATGCAGCAAATATTACTATCAGTTTTATCTGTTTTGTTCTCTTTGTTATTAGTTTCTTGGTTATTCTGATGCAACACACAGCATGGAGTTCAGAGATCTGAACAAACAGAGCCAAGGCATTCGTGTAACTCCTCTCTAAGACATAAGTAAGCACATTTTGCATAGTTTTCTATTATTTCTATTTATAGGACAACAATCAGCACCCTCTCTCCAGTAGAGTAAGTCTACAATTATTTAAATGAGGTATAGCTCTAAAGCATGCTTTTATAAATCTTATAGTCTTAAGTGCTTGTCAAATAGATGCCAGAGACCACACAGAAGTCTAAAAATACTCATATAAACCCTTCTTCGAGTGCTTGACATCGATCCATCTATTGTACATCTTCAAGCTCAACATAGGTTAAAATAGTGCGAGTCACTGTCTCGTTGTAACTGGAGGCTTCTAACTGACAGAAATAATTTGTTGTGCTGCTTACAACTAATAAAACCACCTTTGCTTCTGGGCAATTTTTGAAAATATAACTCATCCTTTTCACATGCGAACTCTCGCTGTTCTTACGATCTCTAACAAACCTTAGACAAAGGTTTGAAGCCTACAAATACTCTCAAAACTAGGGGGAGACAGGAATGCCTGACTACATAAAAAAAGGACCTGACTGCACCAGAACAGGCAGTCAGTCTTTTTTGTTAAGTATAGCTATTGTGTGTTAAATGCATCTAAACCCATACTAACTTCTGAGAAGAATCAGCCTACTTGATCAAAGAAGCTCCAACCGATAAAACACAGCAGTGTCACGAAGTGCTACAAGAAGCCTCTACTTCTGCTGGTGTGCCAGACTGCTCAGTAGTAGTTTGATCCCCATAAATTCACTCCTCTGGGCTGAACTTTTTCCTCCAGTCCTTCTTCCCTGCTATCCCTCCCCTACGGCATTTCTCTGTTCTGCATTTTTCACTTTGCTAACTCACTCCTAATGAAGGTTACCTCTCACAAAGTAATACCACATGGAATAAAATAACGTTGTAGAACTAGCAGTTCTTCTGAACCACAGAACTGTGTCTTATCTGCTAAGAATCTTGGAGCTATTCAGAGATACGGAAGAAATAAGAACATCCAGCCCATCTATCTCTCCCAATGCAGAATCCATTCTAACATGCCTTCTGGGCTATAGAAGCCATATGCAACCTACTCCAATCTTAGCTACGCTTACCATTGGAAAGTTTCCACACTGTAATGTTTAAATTTAAAGTGGGAATTGTTCATTATTTCATACTGCCTCAGAGGCTTTGCTGTTTATTTCTTATCACTGCTGGTCTTTGTCCCTCAGCCATAGGCACTATGGTAATAAAACAAGCAATAGGTGTGAAAAGCTATCATTCTGATCTATACAACTAACAAAAATAATTATCAATAGCATACCTATATAAAAAATGCTTTATCTCATAAAAAGTCTTCAGGCTATCATAGTTAAATGTATTTGAAGGACAGAAAGGACAGTATGGGGTTTTTTTCTTACCTGCTTTGGTTCCCTCTTAGACAATAGGGGAAACTGTGTACTAGTAGACTATGATTTATCAAATACTAAAATTTCCCCACTGCAGATAAGACCAGTCAGCTTCCTTACGCTAAACATGTGATATTGATATTTAAATTTAGGGAGGAAGCATTTCATCCTGATAGCCTTCTAAATCCAGCCACAAACCTACAGCAAACACACTTCCCATAGTCATATCCAAACTACTATGTCCTCCTTCTGCTCTTTAAAACAGAAGCAAAGGGATAGTTTAACTTATAAGACCGTAGAAAATTTGGTTTGATGCTCCACATCTGTAATTAATTTCCTTCTGCTATGGGAGTTTCTCATCCTTTTCAGGTGCAGTTAATGGAAATTTTGCTGTTTACTGCAGAGGGGTCAACAGCAGCTCAGCTCTCTGGAACAGCTGTAGGAGAGACCAAGAAGTGTGGCCATGAGCTAGAAACTATTCACAGCCCCTTTATGCTTTTCAATCCAGCAAGTAGCCACTGCTTATGTCTGGAGGCACATGCCTGCCTTAGCTCCAGATTAGCTTTTGTCTGTGAAATTGCACCTCCAATATCCTTCAAGGGAAAAAAATTACCATCTGGCATGTGAGTGAGGGTAATTCTGTGATGGCTGTGAACAGGCACATGCCTGTCATTATGGACTGAAGGAATTCTTGTACCTACCCACAAGTAACTGACCTTGGACATGCTAGACCTTAGAGATCTGAGAGTAAATGGATGTCCAGCCCCATCTAGAATAGCAATTCCTATGTGGCTGGATTTTTGTAAATTAATAGAGTTTAGCCTCCAGAGCTGTTCAGAAGAAGTGTTTTTACCCAAACACTACTCTCATAGAAAACAGATCATCTGTGAATAGCCCTAGATATGCAACTACAAGAAAAAAACTAGATAAATCAAAGCTCCAATCAGAAGGAAGAATGATAAAATAAGTGCAAACAGAGATGAAAATTTCAAATATTTGCATTTGTGTGTGACAGTACTAATAATTATGTGAGAGTGAAATTGCACACAACAGAAACAGTTAAAAAAGAAAATAAAAACTTAAAGGGAGTAAGAAAAAATAAGTCATAACTGTAAGGATGGGGATAATATACTTGGTGAGTGAACAATGAATGAATGAGAGATTAAAAACTGGACCTGGCAGTGGTCCATACTCAAGCAACTCACTATAAACAGAAAGTTTTAAAATAAAATCCCTCAATTGAATTGTAGAATGGATTCAGGAGAAGCATGGGATGAAGAGGAAGTCACATGCAGTATTACAACACAGTCCAAATTCTTGTAACCAATAGCGCTTTAAGGATTAAGATAAACTGTACTGTTGAAAAAGGATTACTTTTTTCCTAAAACAAAGGTAATAGAATGCCAAATATACAAAAGTTACTAAAATTTCTTTAAATTTTACAATATATGTTCCTCTGTGCAACAGCATTTTCAAATGTTTTCACACTTTCTTGGTGTGTCTCAGAACTACACTTTGGAGTGGTTTTCTGGAGAAGTCTCATTTTATGAACTTAACCTCGCACTTTCCTCCTGGACAAGGAAAGTGGAAAATTCCCAACAAGGCTCCTGGCTGCAGCAATTACAGTTTTATCCTTTCCTGGGTTTTGGTGAGCCTTCAAAGAATCAAGATCCTTGAATGTGCCTATAGAAAAACAAAAAAATAAAAAAAAAAGCCCAAACCTAAACAAACCCCAAAAGTATTTTCCTTCTTCTATTACTTTTTCTGTTCTTGGACACCGAAGTCATAATTCATGAGAAGAAACCAGTGGCTCATATTATCTTCATCTTCTATGAAGAGCTGTCATGGTACACTCATTCCAGTTACTGACGGAGGAGAGAAAAATATATTTATGGCATATTGGTGAAAAAAATCAGTATATAGTTCATGTAGTTTAACATGGGTTAAGAGTAATTGGTTCTGGATGTTACTTACCTTTTTTAGTAAAGGTGCACGGTTCCACTTCCATGAAATTGCTCTAGACTTACCTGTATGCAAATGAGAGCAAGGCTTTTGAGTTTGGTCTGAGCACTGGGTTGGTGTGGCCGCATGACTCTGGGCTGGAACATAACTGTTATCTCATGGGTGTGAAGGACAGAAAAATAAAACTTTTGACTGCAAAGCAGTCATTGGCCACGCCCAGTGCAATATACTTGATATAAACTTTCCCTGGGATAAATTGAGGAGTGGGCGGAACCTTTCGGCAGGAGACAGTTTGGAAGAGTAAGATGTACAAGATACCTATTTCATCCATTAATCTATAGAAACGAGTTTAGAGTAATTTAAAGCAATTAAGACTATATGAAAGGTTTTAAAAGCAACATACAGTTCAATTGTCACCAAATACATTTTCAGATGAAGTCATGGACTATTTTACTGATTGATGATGAAGATACAGTTGTACAGTTTTGGTTTTCTTACTTTTCATAAGATTATTTCTAAGTACTGGTGAAGTTTGGCTGATGTTATGATGACTAATAACAAAGCAGATGTTAATTCAGCTCCAGTATTATTAATTCTGGTTGTTAGCATTTTTAACTCCCATTTCAAAAAAAGTTACTGGCTCTTACAGCTGTGAAGCAGAAAACTTGACTACTGACTGCTCAATCCTAAAGAATTAAGTACTCCGGTTTTTTTTTTAATTGGCATCATTCTAAAGCTAATCTCATAAATGCTGAGTGCCTGGTGTTGCTGACACTGAGAGGGGAAAATTCAGATGACAGGAAAAATTCAGCTATTTCTGTCCTGAATTTACAGCAAGTGTGTGGCTCAGTTGTATGTCTCTTCCTTTCCAGAAGGGAGCATAGCAGAGTGGGCTTACAACTGCTGTGAAGTGTCATTGTGTCTTTGACGTACAGGTCAACATAAAGATTTGAGGATCAGACAGAACTGAGTGTTCCTTTTTTGGAAAATATTTTAACAAAACACCTACTATAGCATATTAATGCTGCAAACTGTGGTACAAACCTTTTCTTTGTGTCAGTGTAATTACCAGGGATCTTTATTTTTTATATATATAAGAAGCTCTTTTCTTTCTGAGTTTTGGACTTATATATGAATAACTATAAGCATATTTTAAAGCACATTTTAGTGCCCAATAGTGCTCATAAATCAGGTAGTTATACTTGTAATAATTTCTGTGAGTGGGTGTTCATGTGCGTGAGAAGATACGAAATTCTGGAAGGTGAGATGAGCCATGATGAACATTAAAGGTCCGGAAGCAGATCAATAGCTGGTGTAAATTGTCAGGGCTTCATTGATTTCAATGGCCCTATGACAAATAATAATTCAGCTGGTGCTAAAAAAATGTCATCAGCTGAGCATCTGGTCAATAACTGTGCAGAATGCAGAATGAGATATTGGTGTTACCTCCACATTGAACACTTGCATTTACCTTTGAATTGAATCTGCATGGTGCATAAAGGAAAAACTCTCTATTTATTCATACTTTTTAAAAATCTCTATTGGCTGCAGTAACACACAAGGAGGAAAAGATGGATGTATATAGAAGAAGGCATTTTCTGTGACAAATACTTACATGGCTTTTGGTGCTGTGATGGTACTTTTATCTTCAAATGAAAGAAAAAAGAACATTTCAAAACACTATATGAAAATTACTTGTACAAATTTGATGCTCATCTATGAGGTCTTTCATTCACTCCAAAAGCAAGAGAAACTGAGAACAGGCTTTAATCCAATATTTACGTACAATACTTAAATTCCTTTTAGCAACTAAAGCCTATGAGAGAAATGATAGTTTTGCATGTGTATGAAGTACTGAGAACTATAATATCAATAAAAAGGAATGAAGCCAGGTTGCACATAAAAATCTGTGCTTCCTAGGTGATTCTCAACTTTTTTTTTTTTCAAAACATTTTCCACCAGATAAAGTTCATTACCTTGTTCTAACCATTTCCCATTTCACAAAGTTAAGTTTTTACTGAATCTGTAAAAAAGAAATCAATTATACAATAGCATTAACAGAACCTAAGAGAAAAGGGACTTCGCGTATGTCTCGTGGTTAACTCATTGATTCTGCTGTGTAGTTCTCTCGAATGCCTTATCAAATGTCACTGATTTCTGGTCTGCATGCAATTGTATTGAGGAGCCAGAATTAAATCAAAACAGAACGTTCAGACTGAAAGTGCCTTCATCATTTAAAATTGCTCCTATTTATTTGGAGGCTTCAGAAGGACATCCTAATCTTATACTGTTATTATTTTAACTAGAAAAGGCAATTTTTAATTTTACTTGGAGAAAGTCCCTTAGCTAACAAACTGAAAAAAAGCAAACCTGATGCAACAGATATTTTGACAAGAGCTTTGAATAAAAATAACAAAACCTCTTCAGGGAATTTCCCATTAGTCTAATTTATTTGGGAGCACATTTTTGCAATAATGATTAAATTAATGTTCGCTTACATTAAAAAGCGATCATCTGTAACAGTTCATTACCAGAAAAAAGTGTGGGGGAATGCCAATATTTTAAACTAACATGACAGGAAAAAAACAACTTACAAACACCAAAGGAATGCCATGATGTTGGACAGGTTCCTAGGAACTCAGCTGTTTCATCTCTTAATGAATCTGGCAACAGAAATTCCAGTGTTTTCTGTGCAGTGGTGTCTTTAAATCTGTAACATGCTTTTTGTTAGACCTCTATTCATCTGTTTTTCTGGGTTTTTCAATAACCAAAATATCCAATAACTAAGATCTTGTGACATAGGAATCCATGTTTAAGTACAGATAGTGAAAACAATAACTACATTTTTTTCTATGGAATGTTATATTCAGGTAGTTCATCCATGCCCTGTAAGGCTTCAGTGGGTGGAGAATACCATGTATAACCAACTGAGATACCATTGAGCAAAATGTGGTTTTATCTGCTTTATTTCTCCTAGAAATGTCATCACAGCACATTATATTGCCTGTAATTTTAATAGATAAACGAGACAATGATTCCATTGTAACTGTTTCTCAAAATGGTAGAATACATTTTCTTAAAAAGTCTGCAAACATATTTACAAAAGTGTGAAATCAATAAATGCAAGTTTTTTATATTTCTACTGAACTTTGACTGATACCCTAATTTTATTGGAAACCTGGTCCAAGGATGATACAAGAAATTAAATATCACACTCAAGTTTGCTTTCTTGTAGGTTACCATGGAAAACAAATCAAACAGACAAATAGTTTTAAAAGAACAAACTTATATTCCATGAAGCATAATGAAGATATTCCAAAACAATTTCCTATACCTTTATTTTGCTTCAGTTTTGAAACAGCTATTGACCTTTCTTAATGTCATATTAAAATGTGGGACACTATCTTATTTCTGGAAAGCCAGCTGCTGTAAAGTAATTATAAAGTAGCCACTAAAACATCATTCACACTGTCTGCATCACAGGAATGGGCTTTCTTTTTTTTTTCAAACAGGAGTGATAAAATTTGTGTTGTTCCCTTCATCTTTCACATTTTGAATACTGTGGGCTGACAGAAAAAAAGTGTAGTGTCATGCTTGTTTTACCTAAATCATTTATTTTGTAACTAATAAAAGTAAACAATTACCAGATACTGTATATAGAGAGATATATAGATATATGGCCACAAATAAACTATAGTAGAAAGTTATTTTGGTTTTGATAAAGTTAAGAAAAGCACATAAAATCATATTTCATGAATATCTTGTTTTATGGCCATCAATGTTTTTTGTATTTTTTCGTTTTGTTTCATCAACATAGCAAAATACAATCTTCCTATTAAACAATAATTATCAGATGGCAGACAATTCTTTTTATTGGTTTACATTGGCAGGTCACAGTCTAAAAGCACAACCACATCAGGCAGAAATTTCACACAGACCGCCCTGGATTTTGAAGACCATTTTTTATGCTTCTACCAAAACAGCTTAATTTAAAACTGGGGACTATAACATGCACTAATTAAATACATGGATTTCTTCTTTGTTTTTTAAATAGACAAATAAAATGGCTGAAATTGCAGTACTTTATTTCGCTTTCAGCTTCAGTTTTAATGTTTGTGCTTGAAGTTAGCAAACACATTTTGAACTTCCTAGCAATCATTTATGAAAGTTCAATCACTCAAATAAAACCCATGTGATCTTTTTTTCCCCGTCTCGGAATACTGCAGATTTATTTCAATTAGGCCTGTTCCTTGGATTTTTTTTATTTTATGTCTGTATTTGAATTTTTATCTTATGCCTGAAAACTAGGGGAGATTAGCATGTATACTATGGCATCATAAAGTCACAAGGCCAGTATTTCTGTAAGAAATGGTTGTAGATGGGACTGGTCCATAAATATGCAGCTGTATTAGTTGTAGAAGGCATTTTCATGTCTTCAAAAACCAGACTGGCCTTTAGATATTACTCTTTATTTGAGACAGTTACCATTACTTCATTAAAAAATGACAAAACAGCAATAAACATTTTAGCTCTTTAATGAGCAAAGATCAGGTCTCTTAGCATTGGAATAATATTCGTTATCCAGATTAACTTTATTTCACTCAGTGACCAGTAACATGGCCAAGAAGTACAAAGAAATTTTCCATCAAGTAGTATACAATTTTCGTGTGTAATAAGCTTTCATTCTTGAAAAAGAGTAACTGAAAAGAAACGTTTCTGTTACTGCAGTTAGTTTGTCAGAGAAAGTTCTTCGCATTATCTTACAAACTATCAAAATTGCTAGTAATTTGAAAAAATGTAAAAAAAAATCACATAACTTTAGTCTAATAGAAATATAGTACAGGTAAGAGAGAAAGTATTTATCAGGGATGTGCTCTTAAGTCCATCTCAATTATTTCTTTTATATAAATGTACATCTGATTACATATACAAACATTTTGAAAGGACCATGGTTTATAGTTACTGGAAAGCAACAGGGGAATGAAAAATTTCTTGTGAACTTAGAACATTCATTTCAAATCACACAAACATATGTAGTGTCCAGATTTTAAAATTTTCAGTTGTTGGCTCTCTCCCCATTCTTTACATATGCTCTCTTTCTACACTGTTGCCATCTGGTCTAGAGAATTCATTTGAATGGCAAAGCTAATGTATAGCAAAAAGGGAATTAATCTCATATAAAATTATTATAAGTAAACTTTGTAACATGCAACATGAGTTTAAACAATAAACTGAAAGCTTTAACCAGAGCAGTAATATCGGGGCAATTTCATATTGCAAAATATCATTGCAATTACATTTTTGGACACACTTTACCTTACCAATTTGAACTAAATATATTATAACTAAATCACAGCAAATTATAAATCCGTCACCAAAGCAGATTCCATTAAAGTTACAGTTATGTTAAAGTTAGAAATTATTTAGGTCTAAACAAACATTAATAATACAGATTTTCTGTCTGGGATTCGTATCAGCGAGGGTTCACCACTGTATATCTAGAATGCCATAAATACCTTTAAGAACTGTTGTGATTCTTTCTATTCTTGAAGCTACCGTGAAATATTTTACTGTAATTACTTTTGCCCCTTCTTTCGGTTGTTCCAATTGATGGAGAAAACTTCTAATAAAAACTCCAATGGGATGAGAAAAATTTTAATTACGGCTGAAGCAGCAGCACAGCCTCCAAGCATATAAATTATCATGCACATCGTGCTAAAAATATCCAGTTTCCTTTATTCCCACAACTTTTATACTGACAGCACTTATGTGATGACCTGCCAGGCCGTAAAACTTCTTTGACTGGCAGATTTCAGCATGAGCCCCTTTCTAAGGCCTTAACAGCATTGGTGCTTTGTGTACTTATTCAAATATGTAAATATGGTCTACACAATAAAACAGGTCCAAAAAAAAAATTGGTGAAAATTATCTGACATTCCATTAGTGTGTCCCTTGTGCATATTTATAGGTTGTTAAAATTTTCAGTCATAGTTCTTTCCTGTTTGTGTTGCACATGCCTAATTCCATTACGTAACTTAAATCTTCAAAAAAAATTAATACTTGAATGTGAATGAAAAAGTATCATTCGGGACAACTGCTTCAAGCAATTGCAAACAGTTGGGTTTTTTGTGGTTTTTTTCCTTTTTTTTGTTTGTTTCTTAAGTTCATTTGATATATGTACAATTCATTTTTTTCAAAACCCCAAAAGTTCTTGATATGTATATTCACATAATATTCCTCCATATTTAAATAGTAAGAGTCTTGTAGGTTGAAAGCCAAGTAATCTTCAGTAATATCACCTACTGTAATCCATCAAAAAATAAAGTTTGTTTCGTCTTGTCTGGCTATACCCTGGTTGTTGAGTGTGAATGGGGGTGGGGATGAGGATGGGGCAGAGTATTGTTCTGTCCTCCAGTAAATGTATTGAATGTGTGTAGGGGTTGAATCCCTGGTATAGTGTTAGGGATCATTGTGATGGTGTTGGGTGTCATTAAAGGAATATCATCAGGAGACCTTCTCATAGCTAGCGTGTAGTCTGGGGGACAGGCGGTCCTAAGAACCACCTCATGTGGATGGATGGACTCACATTCATGATCCAAGTCAGTGTGCTTCATTTGGAGGGACATTATCTCCTCTTCTTGTGCATGGGTAAGATCATTGGTAGTAGTACGTTGTGGGCTACATCTCCTATGAACATCATGTCTCCGCTTGTCCTTTTTGTAGTACAATGCTGCAAAGGCCAAAATGTTCAGGAACAGCAAAGATGCACCAACTGCAATAGTAACACTCAATTCTGTTGAATAGTCCCTTTGATCCACTGAAAATGGGCTTGGTTGTTGCTTGGGATCATCTTGTTTGGCTGTAGGAAAGGCTGAAGTAACAGAAACAGAATTTTTCCTTGTTGGTCTGAAAGTATTATCAGTTGATGGCACTTTAGTTGTGGTAGAGGTATACTGAGAAATGTCATTAAGATTGTGCAGATGAGGTACCAGTTCCAACCAAAGGTTCACTTTATTGGCCCTGTAATGTTCTTTAACTCGTGGTTTTAATCCAATGTGAAGATACAGTTGGTCTTTCTGAGAATATCTGGTCCATGCTACTTCTTCAAAACGATTTGGTTTTGTATGGATGAATTTTGTATCTTGCGGCACTGGTTGATTTGGATCACTGAAAAAAAAATATCTCCAATGTTAATAAGTATTTCAAAAGGAATAATAATTTTAACATCATTAACACTTTATACTTAATCTTTAAGTCTGCCTTTGGACAGGGCAGAATTTTGTTTCCTAAAATTAGATGTCTTAATAATCTTGATTAGAAATTGCATTATGTAAACACACCCTTCTTTTACATAGACTTCAGCAACTCCCTTATTTCCCCAAAATGCTACTGTCTCTCATGCAGAAATCTTTTGCTGCTGAAGACAGGCTGCCAGCAATGGGTAATGTGGACAAATATCTATGAAAGATCAGTATGAAAGGACATTAAGCTTTGCTTTTCTTTTTTAGTATCATAAAGCTCAGCATTTCAGGTTCTTGTGCAGTATCTGTGGCCTTCTAGAGGTGGAAGAATATGGCAGGGCATAACTCAGTGTAATATAGTGTCTTAGAGTCCTGCGGCAGAAGGTAAAAAAGTGTTTTGAAATACCAATGAAAGCAGAATTAATGAAAATGACAACATTTTTTAAGTCATATTTTACGGTCTGAATAGTCAATTTAAAACAAAATACATTATTAAAATAAGCTGTATTATATATGATGCAATATTTATGTCATTTCCTATCTCATGGGATGAAAATATTATCAGTGCTGGGGTAAAGTCAGTTACTACTGTAACAATTTAAAACTATACACATAGGTTAAATCCTTAGTTTTGCACTTTTCTGGGGATACTTTAATTTTTATAACTTCTTCATGCAGAATGTTATCAAAGATATTTTTTCCTCTTTTTGCTAGAATGTGTACATGAGCTGAGGGACATTGCATTAAACATAAATATCCAACCCAATTCTTAATATCTTATTCATCCTACAAGTACAGAGGCATTCCCAAGGGAGATAACCAAGGAAAAGCACTGCATCATTATATTCTGAGTTTGATACAAGAATAGTCATTATCTGGTACTCACCCAGTTTTTGCAAAGTTTGTCCAGTATGTCATCACCACTGCACTTAGCATGACATCATTTTTTGAGAAATTACAAGGAAATAATTCAGTAGGACCAATCATAGGGATTCCTAGCACGTAAGGAACCTCATCTCCATGGGCTGCATCTGCCCATGCAGGTACCTGATCTGTCTGGCAATGATGGTAGAAGGCATAGAAATATGTAGGCGATCCAAAATTTGAGTGAAGATCTGCTGTAGCCACTGCTGGTGCAACCCACTGGTGATCAGTAAACAAAGCCAACAGTGTTTTTCTTCTGGTCTCAGGATTGTGTCGATCTGCCCAGTCCGTGTACATAAATTTAATAGTTTCCCTCAATATATCTTTGCCTTCAGGGTATCCGTATAAGTTATCAACAAAATTAGAAACTGCAAAGTCAAAATCACTAGCTGATATGCCATCTTCACTATCCACAATATTTTCAACAAATTTTAACCCTTCGCCTTGATTAACTCCCAACATGATGTCGTAATTGAGGAATTCTCCTTGTTCCATCAATATCTGAGGATCATCTGGTATCACATCACCATCAATTACTGGTCCAAAGGCTATATGGTATCTTGCTGGTTGAATGTCCTGGTCAACAAGTTCTCTATAAGGCTTCTTCTGTAGACATTCTACCAATTCGACAGTGTCTGACATGTTGCAACCAACTTTTGTAGCCAACATCCTGGCATATTTTGCAGGCTGAAAACTAACTGCCCAGCTGGAGAGAGCTGTTCCGCTTTGAGCTATTGCTCTTTGAAAAAGTCCTGTGGGAAGAAATATTGAAAAACTACTGAAGTGACCTTGAAACAGCTACATGCTTGAAAGATTCAAAGGAGTTCTTTGAAACAATAGAAAACTTCAACAGAGGAGATACTTGAATCTTAAGAGTAGTTAAATGCACTAGATGGTGAGATCTGACTGTCATTGTACCTACAGGTAATGTATACAATATAAATGCATAAATAAATGCATAAATAAGTGCTGAAAGTGAAGCAAACAATTCTACCTCAATGTAGTCCAACTGAGGAACACCTTTTCAAAAGAAACTCAGGAAGAAAAGAAAAGGCATTATCTTATCCAGGATAACACTATTAACTTGAAAGAAATTCCTAAAGTTAAAGCCATTTTTAGGTTGGAGGAAGAGCCATTGAGTCTCTGAAAAGAGTTGAACTTCTGGATATTGTTTAAGCCATCAGCAGCATTCTTGCATACAACTGTGTTAAATAAACCTAATACACTGCTTTTTATGTTTTGGTTGGGATTAAATTTGGTATGAGAGGTGCAATGCTTTTGAATTGTACATGATAATAAAAGTTTATATTCTGGAGTAACAGATGAGAAGGTACGAGGCAGCTATTAAATTTGTAAGTGTCTAAGAGTCAAGACCCTTTCTTAGAAGGATTTTTTAAATTAAGGTTTAAAGAGATCACACTTACATAAGAAGGGAAATGATATGTTTTACAATATTTAGCTTTGTAATTCAGAGGTTTAAGCATATGTTCAGGTATTCATTTAGGGTGGAAAGAGAGAGAGAGAATGATCTGACTCTGCATATAAACGTAGCAAATCCCAAAGATTTCAGTGCAATTAATTTGAATTTATGCTGATTTAACTAGCACTCTGGACCAGAAATTCTATTAATGGAAATAACAAAATGTGTTTAAATTGATGTTTTACTCTCCCTTCTGTCAGCATTTTTGAGCATATCATGGATGAAAGCCTCACCCCTTTGTAGTCAATGAATCAATTAGGGTTTTTTTTGCTATTGACTTTAATGCAATCAAAACTCCACCCTTATTCCATACTTCTTGTGCTCCATTTGAGTTGAGCCTTTGCCTTTTCCTGTTCCCTTTGGGGAGAGTGGTTCCAGTTCTGAAAGAGATCCCGAGTCTGAACCTTGCATAAAAAATGGAGAAAAATCACTCTCCTGTAATGTTCATCTTTAATATCAGAGCCTTAGATCACATTTAGCCGACTGTCCTAATAGGCCTTTCTATTTTTTGCATTTTCATGAAAGTACATCCAATTCACTTCGGTAGCACGACTTTTGCATTACTTACTGGAAAATATTTTACACTGGACCCTACCTCCTATTGCTCACTGTAGTCAATACACAATGGTCTACAGCATACATAAATCATGATTATTTAAGATATACGGGTCAAAATTTGGGGTTTGCTGACAGGAACCTAGAGTAATTTCACTGACTTTGGTAAAGTTCCTTAACCGCTAGAAGTAACATTTGGCCTCACTCATTTAATTTTGCTAAATATGTATCTTCAGTCCAACACTTGAGGAATAGCTGGATATTCTCACTACAGGAACTGGAGTGAAAGTGCTCAGCTTACCTCAGATTTTATTCCAATAATGCAAAAGATGGCTTTTACTTTGATAAGTATCATATTGCTATTGATAAAAAAACCTTCCATAGCCACTAAATCAAGTCAGAGACACGCTTTTACAATCTGTGTTGCAGTACCAGACTCTATACACTCAGAATGGAATCAGTTGCTGACAGAAAACATTTTACAAGCTTCTGAGGAATTTTAAAATCATTCTAGATTGTATTAGGTCCAATACAAAAGTCTTAAAATCAGATAGGTATAGGGACTGAAATATATAAACTCAAGCCTCTCCTTAAATTTATGAGAAGTCATAACCAAGATATTATTTCCTTGCAAGGTATGAGTAAAAAAAAAGAAAGAACTTGAGCTATAAAGCAGGTAAAAATATATTTGCATGTTTACAAGGTCAGATATTGAGCTAGTATAAATCAACTCAAAGTCAGTGGAATAACCACAGAGGATCAAGGCATTGTAATAAATGTAACAAAATGACAAAACTGAATTTTCATAATGATGTATTTCATGACACTTCATAATGGTTCTTTTTTGCATGTTCTGTGAATCTGTTTTTATTGCTTTATTAAATATCTCTGAACAAGGACAAAAAGTGTAAGCTACCTATTTAGAAAATGCTGATTTAAATACTATGGCTTGCTAAGTGCTGCATAAACATTAAATGCTGGATTAAGTAAAAGTGGTCAAGTCTTCTAGTCATAAAGTTATCTTTGGAAATGAAACTAAAATTCCCTCCTTCTTCTGAAGAATGCTTAAGGAAATATTTCCCCCCTCAAACCATTTGGTGAAAAATGAAAAACAGTATGAAAAATTATTTTCATTCTGTCACTGGCAGAAATTGGTTCCACACAGGATGGAGAACTACATTTTTATCTGATAATGTGTATGATTATTATAGCTTATGGGCTTCAGACTGATGGAAAAATTTAGACGTTCAATGGACCATATCGCTTTGTGAATCCTATTCAAAGTCTCACCAAAGTAAATAATAATAATTTGCATAAATTCATCTACATTTTCAGAGCACTTTCTAAGGATGGGTTCTGATCTGCCCACTTGCAGATGGGCAGCCATGAACAGCATCACCTTTAATCAGGTTGAATGCGTCCTCTCTGCTACCAAGGGATCCTTTTCAAAGGGAAATGAAGGAAGCAAAGAGAGCACCCAAATTAGCAGCTTATGAAAGACACTGGTTAATAACGTGGAACAATTTTTTTTTAAATGTTAACATATTTGAAAATGTTTGAAAACTTTAAATAATTTTTCCTATTTGAAGCTTAACGATATTTATTTTAATAGTTTTTTTTTAATGGCAGGTCCAACCATCCCAAAATGAAACATAACATACATGGGGGTGTGGCCTGTTGTTTCATTTAATCCAAATTTCAATAAACCATGTTTTTGCTTTCTTATAAAAGAAATCCTCAAAAGATTACTTTTACAATTGGATTTTAAGTATACATCCATAAGCCCTGTGCAGTCCCCTTCTGAATCCTTTCTTTTGCTATATTGGCAAATCATTACATCAGTTTCCCCCCAAAAATTCTGCTCTTGGCAGAATTCTGACCATGTGTTAGACTATGACAGGGTAAAATTTTCTGATAAGAGGCAACTGTCCTGATACTGTAAAGAGACTATCCAGGTATTGTAAATGTGGCATTCACATTAAAGTCACACTACATCAAGAAGATTAAGATTAAGATTAAGATCCAGTAAGAGTTAGAGGAAGATAAAACAGGTCTCCTCGTTCAACCTTAAGCTACATCCTCTATTGCAAAAGTTATGTTTGTAAGTTCTGATGAAAAAAAGATGGTGAGGTGTGATTCTCAGATTCCAGTGAATGAGTAAAGCTTACATTTTGTTCTTCTAGGTCATTTTGTAAATATGTCCTATTTAACTGCAGGTAGTTGTGAAAAAAATATATTAAAAATAAAATTGTGGAAATATGCCATAATTTAAACCACAGTCTATTTTCCACTAGACTTTTCTTGTAAAAACTATATTTTTCTCTCATTTAAAATAGCGTAAAGGCGTGATCTAAATAATATGTCACTTCTATTGGCCTCAGTGAGCTAAGCATCATGAGTTTGGGTAAATGCAGCTCTTTTAATATCAGTGGAATTATTTTTTTTATCACTGGCCAATTAGTCCTCCATGGAGATACACCAGTATGAATTAGTGGAGGATTGTATGCACAGGGCATGGTGCGATATCCCCGGTAAAATTAAACAATACAGATAAAAATATGTGAAAACAGTGAGACAAAAGTAATGTGATTAATAAACAATAACCATGCAAATGAGAGAAACTCTGGAACTGTGGTGCAAAAATCGCAGGAAAAAAAACCTGGGTGCCCCAAACAGCATGTTTTTAATTTCCTGCTGTCTGCCTCAATTAGAGAGAAAACATGTTAGTTATGGAATAGAAAAAACATATAGAAGAAAATCCATTTGCAACTTGGATGCTTTGACAATTTTGGATCATGCATGCAAAACATTCAATCATTCTTTTATTAGATGACAGCAAGTGAAGTTCATGCAGTTTAAGACAAAAGATTTATGAACTAGATACTTCTTTCCTTCACACAAAATAATAGTTTTAAGCATTTCAGCTGTTAACCTGAAAAGAGAAACTATGTCATTTTCATTTTCTTTAAATTCTGTTCCTCATGAGAAACTAAACATGCCTTTCATGACTGTCTGAATATAGATGACCTCATCTACTGTGAGCATGACTGACTGGTTTTCCAAAAAGGACACCCTTAGGTAGGAAAGAAAAGAGACAAAAATGATGCACCGAGAAAATGCTGTTCAGAAGTCTGATATAAAGTGTTTCTACAAAGCTCCATAGGAAAAAGAAGAAAGTGACCCAAAATTTAAACATGCACAGAATAGCTGAGGGAGAAGGTAACTTGTAGAGCCTTTAAAAAAGTTTGTATAATATTGAGCTGAACTCACAGTTCATAGGAACAAAGAGAATATACAGAGCATCACATACTACTAATGGTGGTGGCATGCAGACACCAAAATTGTCAAAATTTGCGACCTGCATAATACCTTTGGTTGAATTGCTCCAACGGTTACCTTCAGAATAATGGGATAAAGTCAACAGATTGACGCATGAACCGCCTGCACCAGATCCAAAAACAGTTATTCTTAATGGGTCACCACCAAAGAACCCAATATTCTCACTAGTCCATCGTAAAGCTTGAATTAGATCAAGGAGTCCATAGTTTCCTTTTGCTGCTTGGTCCCCAGTGCTCAAAAATCCTGTGAATGCAAATGAAGAAAGAAAGGGTTAGTAAGTGTTCTTCTAAGTAATCCTGTTGCAATCTTCTAAATAAGATTTCAAACATATATACCATTAAATAATCCACATTTCCATATTCACTGGACAACAAATTGCAAATTTGCACTCTTCCTGAAACAAATTATTTCGCATTCACTCTTTTAGTCATGATATATTAATGTAGGGAAGATGAAGATACACCCCAGGTAAAATACTTGTCTAAGTCTTAATAGGTCATAATATATTACTCCCGAAGACTTCGTGTTGATTGTACTAAGTTTGATAATAAAGGTTCAGATATGCTGTGGTCATTTTCTAAGTGATTTGGTCAACTGTATTTCTCACTTCTGTATTTAGATAGAGCCATGAGCTTTGTGCATGTTTGAGACGCAACAGTTAACACTTCTCTGTACACGTGTTTTGGTTATGTCCCAGCAACACACCATCTTTTCCTTTTTTTCTTCTCCTAAATTGTAGCTTGTGTCACAGGACAAGCCAGCTTGAACAATATGAGCAGCTCTGAGCTCCCTGAGCTCCATCACGTAGTCATTAACCTGAGTTAATTGAATCTACATTAAATGGATAAAGACAATTTAAGCTGTTTCCATGACCTCTTAACATCAAAAAGATAAGAGCTCAGGGGTAATCTGGAGAGTGCAAGAATTTTTCTCTTTTATTCATACTGGAAACAAAATGGCAGAATGTGTCAGGTGCTGAACAACTGTTTTACACTTTACTCCCAGCAGTACCCTTGTATTTAGTACCTCTGTTACTCTTGTTGTTAGAGCCTACTGACTCTAAAAGGTGGACAATAAAAACCTTTAAGTCTCTGTTCATAAAAGACATAGCTTTGCTTTTCAATCCCATTTGTTGACATTTCCAACTTCCTCAGCTTAATAAACAAATGTTTAAATAATACCAGCATTATGAAGTATCCCAGCACCTCCGTTTGCATATCAAACTGATTTAATGCTCACTAAATCGACAGTCTAACTGGTTTTCAGTACATGCTTTGTAGCGAAATACAACCATTACAACAATTATTTCCACATTAATTAGATATTAGTGGGTCTTCTGCTCTTGTCAAAGTTCTACAGATTTAACTCTCCTGAGTGCAGACAGCCTACTCAAAATAAGATTACAGTTGTTTTTCATACAAATGGCTCTCAAAGGAGCTCTACTGTTTCATTATGACAATAAAAGCAGCTTTTGAGACATTACTGAGAAGACAGACATGTGTATATACTTACATAAGGATTTAACAGGAATACTGATAGGTGCCTACATGTACATATATCTGTATATATAATGAACGTGCCACTTGTCACTTTATTGCTATTATTATGAATTGACTTCAAATGGCAAGTTTACATTTGGCATTCTGTCATATGTGCTGACATTTATACCAACAAACCTTCTTTGCTGTAAACTGTGCTGAAAGCTAATTGGCCTCCCTGCCTCCATAGTTGAGCTATGCTCCATTTAGGGCAAGCAGCTTTGTTTGTGTAGGTCATTCCTGATTTTTGTTACCATGGAGAGGGAACAGGAAAGTCATAAGGTGCCAGGCCAGCAATTCTCCCACTTCCAGACCTAATGTACCAAGTCTAATGGGCATGCTTCATTCACTGTAGCTGTAGTAAATCGTTACTCTGATACTAGACTAAAATAACCACTATTCTACAACTAAACCCTGCCACATTTACTACTTAACTGCATAAAAAAAAGAAAATTAGCATTACTACTGTAGAAGAAAACACCATATTGGTATTCAGGGAAAGCACAGAAAGAAAGTAATAAATATAATTAATTCATTCTCATTTTGCTATTACATCTCAGTACTGAGTTGAAGTGAATATAATGTTATTTTATTTAATACTCTGCTTCATGCTCTTCTGTGTAGCCAGAGGGGTTGGTGTGCATGCCTATGTAAAAGGATGGCTCCAGTATAATCCCCCCTGCACAGAAGCATTCATTCTTGTCTTCATGCTCCACTAAAATGTTGTCCCACATAAATAGTTTTTAAGGACACAGAGAGATGACATTTTTGAATCTATGATAGCAAATCTAGTGAAAGCCTCCTAACCTGTCTCACTGCCTTTTCAGCCAGATTGGAGTTGAGAGATGGTACCAGTGACTGTAACAACATTAAAATATTGGAATTTATGGGAACTATGGGATCCTGTGGCTGCACATGCTGGGAAAGTGTACCTCTTTCTTTGTGTAAGTATTTGACTGTGGAAACTCAGTGACAAATCAGTTCATCATATTAAGCACATTAAGTGACTGCACTGATTTAAGGGATTAGAGGAACGATTGACACTGGTGTCCTTGAAACACAGAAAGCAATGAGATGAGAACAGTACAGCAGTTATCAAAATTGTGCCTTAAACAAGTCCCTCTCTGCTTTTTTCCCTTTCCCTGGCTTGCAGATTCCCTGAGCCTGTGCAGGATCTGCTCTCAGCAGAACTGCAGGGTTGGTTCAAAAATCTCTCAAAGCAATTCCAAGCCACTTATTAGGAAAATAGACAGTTAGATAGGGCTATAGCTGAGATACGATGATTGCCCTGAAGGTAAAAAAATGCTAACACTCAGACTTTCTGACAAAGTTCTTTTCTATACTCTGTATAATATGTAGCGAAGTGGGAAGAAAGCAAGTCTTTGGCTGAAAAAGCAACAGATGAAAATTACAGGTAAAGCCTTAAGGCAACCTTCTGCTGTTAAATGAGTTCGCATCAAGCCCTGAAGCTTGATGGGGAAATGGGAAATCCTTTGGAAACTATAAATACACCAGTTTTAAAGAATCTTTGTGAAAAGGATCTTAAAAAGATAGCAAAGGAGGAAATGTCTCCTGTTGCTAAAAGCAGATACCAGGAAAATTGCATTCAGTTCAGGAAATGTGCCAGAAGGGGGAGCCTTCAGTTTAATTTAAAAAAAAAAAAAAAAAAAAATAAGACGGAAGTATTAGTGATATTCTCCTCATTCATCTATATTAGACAAATTATGACTTGTGTCCAGAGCAACAGCTCTACTGCAAAAGAAATATCTCACGCCTCCTCAGCAAGAACCACATTGGCTGACTTCCATATCTACAAAGATGGATGATTATCAATGTTGACTTTCATGACATGAAACATTTCCATCTCATTTTTCAGAACCATAAGAAGCCTGTTAATATTGCCACCTGTTCATGCCTTTTTTCTTGTATGCAGTAGTATCAGCATGGCTTAGAACCATTAAAAAAGTCATGACATTAGAGATAAGACTGATAAAACAAATGAGTTCTTTTCTTTCCAGTTTTGTTTGTTTGTTTTCTAGCAAGGAGTGTCTCAGTACAGACAAGATCATCTAACTAAATACCTGCAGAGAAATGTTTTAACACACAGCATCATACCCAGTCTGTAAGTCTATGGGTGCAAGCATTTATTCTGATTTATCAGTTAAATAAAACTTTGTAACAATATGTTTTATCTTTATCCCCAGAGGAGTTTTAAGATTGCAATTAATATAGATACCACACATTTCTATGCATTTCTATGACAGAATCATTATACTATCTAGATATTAAGCTAGCAATTTTGAGTCACAGAGGTGAATCTGCTCTTGCTGAAAAGGGCTTGTGTCTCTGGAAGCTTGTCTGTTTTTATATTGTATCAGCTAGTCTATTAAAATATATTATCTCTTCCTGCAAATGCTATCTTATTATTATCCTTGGACTGTCATCTTTGCCAGAACACTACTATCATATGCCACCATTTTTTTCTCTTGTAAAAAAAGTGAATTAAATTATTCTTTAGTTTAGTTATTCCAGTAAGACATTTGCAAAAAAAAAACCCTTATTTTTGCATTATTCTACAAAAAGGTCAGATTGAGCTAATTTTGTTCCATAATTAAGTCCTTCTACTGGAAATATTCCAATCATCAGCTGAACTATTGCTATTTTATATTCTGAATGGAGAGGTTATCTCTTCTTTTATCTCTTCCAAAGGAGCAGACTCTAATAGAATTATGGAAGTGAGGATGTGGTCTTTTGTGAGTTTAAGAAAGAGATTTATTAAGCTCATTTAGACCATTTCTCTGTTACACATCCGTTAGACAAATAGGCAAAGCGTGCCACAACCAGGCCCTGTTTTTTATGTTAAGATAAATTTTAGTGCTTGATAGGCTTACCTGCCTGGTAATGATTTCTCTTGCCATCTGGGTATATCTTTTCCTAATATGATTTGAGCATTTTTGAAGAGTAAAAAAAGTAATAGTGTTGGGAAACTTAAAATATTTTGTTGAAAACCTTAGTAGATTGAATTATTTTAAGCTCAGGCCTAATTTGAACATCCAAATTAATGCAGAGGGGAAGGCCAAGTAAGACTTTTTTTTTCCTAATGTAAGAGACTGCTGTAACCTGATGGCACAACAGAAGACCAGGTGCAGGCTGGTAGGTATGAAAGTGCCATTTTGCATCACAGAGAGCCAAACCGTCTCTCTGATTACTTCTGCCCATGTTTCCTAACCCAGCAACCTTTGTGGCGGGAGGAAAGCAAGGGGCAGAATGTCTTGTTGGACAATAAAAATATCTGCCTGCAAGAAAATACACATCAAAAAATGCTACTCTAAAAATAAAACACAAGAGCATTAAAAAACTAGTTGGATGTGCTTAAAGGGTTTTTTTTTTTCCAAAGAGCTGTGTTCCTGAAAGCACTAACACTTAAGACTTTAATGTTACCCACCTGCTTAGGCATGTGTTATAATAATTTAGCTATGTTTCCAGTTACAAATCCCTATGCAGTCAAATGACATCTTTTATTTTGTTAAAAGAAAATGTTTAATTTTAAAAGTATAAATGCATCAGTGCATAGTGGAAGAATACAGAAACTATTTTGAGGGAAGAATTTATATTCCCTCTGGATTTCAAGTCAGGACTTTAGTTTGACACCCTCTATTAATATTGAATGGTAATTGCCATGTACAGAAAGTTTCAGTTGCCCTTTGAACAATATCTACTCAGTTAGAAATGTGAGCAAGATAAGCATATTTTAAGTAGTATGGTTAAACTTAAAGAGCACATTTTGTGATTCTGTAATTCTTGAATTCACATCAGCTAACTAATCTGAATTAATTACATGGGCAGCAGTGCTGTCAACATTAATGTATATGTGGTATTTATGAAGCAGAGAATACTGCTCCTCGCTTTACTGACCATGACCAGCACATCCTAATATTAATAGCATATTTTAACAATGAATAAGGGGTAAGGTGACCAAAAGGACTAGGAACTCCCATAAGGAAGATGTAGGAGAATATAAACTATTCAGTGCAAGAAAAATATTCCTTTGCAGACATCTGCAATATACCTCTGCTGAGAATCAAATAAGCAAGTCTTCTGAAAATGCTGCTCAATCAGGAGTTTTGTCTCAAATTCATTTAATATACAAAAAAAAGTAATTGCAACATTAGCAAAGTACTCATCTGTTTCTGCCACATACATACTGAAAATAAGATTAATGATTTCAGAAGTGCAAGATTTTAGCTTAACTCCATAAGATGCACAAAATATCATGCTGCATGATTATGATCTCTTTCCTGGCTGTTTGAAATATGTGAGACACTGAATACACGTACAGATTTTACTTTATGTATAGAAGATAAATCAACATGTCAGAATCTTTGCAAGTGGACACTGAATTTTTAAACAACTAAATTGCAAAATATTTGTTAACAGATTTAAATTGTCAGGTTGGATGGGGCTCTGAGCAACCTCATTTATTTGAAGATGTCCCTGCTCCTGGCAGGGGGGTTGAACTAGATGACTCTTAAAGGCGCCTTCCAACCCAAACCATTCCATGATTCTACACATGATATGTATATATTTGCAAACTATTAACCTTTCACATAGTAATGTTACATGACTGGTCATGTAAATTGCTTGAAAACTTACTTATAATTTCTGATAATCGTCATACCATAAGCTTTATAAATTAAGGGCAAGGGTCTTCGATACAAATAGCCTGCACTGATTTTTTCAGCCCACAACTCTGTTTTGGGATGTGTTAGGCGTGCATTTCTACGGAGATCAAGTTGCAACTACCAAAAGAGATGAATGTGCCATGAAACAGGGGGCAGAGTGATGTGGGACACCAGGAAGCATTCTGATATGAGGCCAGTTTCATTGCAAATGATCTAGAGTTGTGGAATTTGTTTTTTCTTTTAAACAAGAAGTCTGTTATAGAATGAAAATCCATCCATTCAATATGGATGGTCTATATAGCTGACACCTCAGAAACTAGAAAGTTTTTTATAAGTAGTTTTTTTCACTATTCACATAACCTCAGTCACTTGGTAAAAAACTAGGAAACAGTGCAACTATTTTAACTGTCTTAATTAAGCTGTGTTATAGTCGCTCAAGGTTAAGGGTATGAACAATAAACCACACTGTGAGTAATGCAAAACAGCTGCAGTAATTCATTAACTTACCAAAGTCTAAAGTGGTGCAACTTGTGAGACAGAATTGTTTAAAAACACCAATAATACAAACCTAACTGGCCAGTGCTATTGCCCTAGCAGCCAGCCTTTGGAAATTCCTCAAAAAACCAATTTGCAGAATGGAATCAGTAAATACAAGAACTGTTAACTATATCCTTGGGCATTTGAAAGTAGAGATGGAGGAAAGTGTGTGATGATGTATAAACTCTGATGTGCTTTTTCAGCATTGCTATTATATATACTGTGTGATTTTTTAACATTCATCCCAGTGTCTCAGATTCCTTGAATTACTATTTGTGAAGTGGCTGGAGCCTACAAAATGCTGGCATTTCCTTGTGGCTCTTTGAAACAACAGAAGTTTTCACTTCCTTGCATTTTACTTAATATCTTTTCCAGTGAGACACTAAATAAACTGAACATTGCAAGTTCCAGAAGACCCTTCCAGCTTTTTCAGTCTGGCAGCTGTCACTGGCCAGTGCTGATGCTTTACAGCAAACTTCTACTATAGAGACAGATTGCAAAAAAGAGAAGAGTCTCACACAGAGCACTTCATTCCATTGTCAAAGTGGGTGCAGTGCAGCCCAAAGCGGGCTAACCCTCAGCCTTCTTCCAAAACACACGTACTCTTTCACAGGCTACATCAAACTCCTTTAAATGTTAAAAAAAGTCTGGATGAAGCCAGACATTTTCCTACCCTGAAAACTATCCTCAGCCATTATAAAAGGCAGAAAGATGCTTAGATTTACTGTAGTATTCTTGGCAAGTATGCCGTAGGTGTTGGAACAGTCTGAGATTATAACTTCTAGAATTCTCTGAAGGCCCTGAGAAGAAGGTCACTCTCTCCACCTTTACAGTATCAGTGAAGAGATGATAGTATTCTGAGAGTGTTTTCAAAATCTTTAGCTGTCTCTTCTTCATGTGGTCAGTGGTTATTTTCACTTCCCTGTCATGTTGGGACAGTTGTGGGCAATCTCTCAAATTCTGGGTATTTTCTATGTGCAAGGCATTCCCTGTGACAATGGTTCCAGATGAGATTGTGGCGTGGGGCAGGCTGACACGATGAAGAATGTCAATGTTTGTCTGTGAAGTACCGAGCTGGTGGTGTTGTTCCTTTCCAGCTCTGCCAGCCCAAATGCCAAGCATGACCGGTTAGTGGGTCACAGCTCCCACAGTGTGTGCCAGGCCTGTCAGAACTGGGGCAACGGTGAGAGCACAAAAAGTCAGATGTTTGTTACAGCACTGACAGCTGCAGAGACAAGTATCACCAAAGCAGTTCTTTAAGAGTTGGTATTGGGGTTGGAAGTGTGAACTGCTCATGTGCTCTGCAGGCAGTCCTTGCAGCCAACGTTTTGGCTTCAGTGCAGGGAGCACGGATAAAAGGGGCTTCAGCTGCCCTCTGCTTGCCAGACCTCTACTCTAAGTACAACATAGCTGGTCTCAAGTGATCACCCGAGAGATCAGGCCTACAGTAGCTTATTAGAGATGATCTTTGGCAAAGAGTCCAATGAAAGTCTGATAACAATCGCAGAGATACTTTGAAAGACTTATATAAGCAACAGAGCTAGTCCACTAGAAGTGATCTTTAATACTGATTTCTGAGTGCTCTACAATAGGAAAAGAAAAAAGGAGGAGGCAGATCTAGTCTCAGAAATACAGCTGCAGAAACTAATTTTACAGGATTTTAAGTGATATGTGCTAACAAATTAGAAAGTAGAAGTAATTCTATGAACTGATGAATGACTTTTGGCACAGGTGGATGCAAAAGGAAGCTGGAGAATGTTTGATTAGATTGTTCCTTCTTTAAAAATACAGGAAAAAAAGATGGGATTTGCTATAGAAACGAGCAGATATCTATGAATATTTTCATCTTTGAAAACATAAGCAATTCTGCTGCCAGCAGAGAACATCTGCTTAAATGCCTTCCACAAGGTAAAAATCATAGTTGTTAGTACACGGCTGAGCCATGCTCTAGGGTGATACAACAATTAATTTAAAGTATTGCTTACAAACTTTTCACAGGAAATGAACACCACTGTATTACTGATTAATACAATAGCAATGCTCTTACAAACCATCATCTTTGAGAATTAATCCTTTCAAATGCGTTCAGCCAAAGCCCATGTGTAAGGAAAGGCTGCATGGGAGAACAGGAAAAGGCCACAGCCAAAGCCCTCATTTGACTTTCCTACTTGGCAGAAGAAAGCAATGTCTCGAGGGAGAGATTCTTGTCTTTACCAGGATTGAGTGCACAGCTGTTCCAGTCCTACTTACTTCAAGTAGTGCAATATGCAAAATTAAGTAGCCCACAGCACATAGCATCAAATATCTGTCCTCTGCTCTGTGTTTTCACTATTCTCACTTTCAGTAGCAAGATTAGAAACTAGGCATTTAGATATGCTACTCTTTCATGTTATATCCCAGAACTTTTAATTTTAGATGATACAATTAGAGGCAGCAGGTACAAACCTGGAAAACATGTTTTAGTGGAGAGTTAACAAATAGCAATGTTCATAACGTGCAAGGCTTTGAAAATCAAAATCAACCCCACAAAACTCTTTCCTTCAAGATTTGGGAAAAATGAGTTCATTATCTCAAGATAACCTAGATGGTACTTGAAGATCTTTCTACCCAATATATTTGAGAATTTTTTCTATATAATGAGCTGTTTAATATATGCAGCTACTTATAACTACATGTAGTTCAGCTTCAGATTTCAAAAGCATCTTTTAGGTAGTACATTTTAATTGTACTGTTACCTGCCAGAGAATACTTTTTTTAACTTAGGCCTGGAAATTGTCTTTGCTTAGTAATGGTCAGTCTGGTTGTAAATTAGTATATGTTTTAACTAACAATACTCAGTTTTTCAGAATTTTGCGTGTGTACGTGGATAAGAAAAAGGATTAATTTCAATAGAAAGGAAAATTAATATTTTAGAAATAAAAAAACCTCGTAATTATGAGTTCCTTTGAGAAGGATAGCACCGTAATTTTTGATACTTCCTCACAGTGTTGAGTTTTGCAATGAGAATCCAATCAAGGCTAATATATATTCTATGAGCTGATGAAAGGGAAGTCAGAAATCTTCATGTGAAACTGTATATGCAAATCACTAGTTAGAAGCCTAACAGCTATTTGAAAGTGCAATCTTTCAATCAGAACACAGAAATTATGGTGCTAATTTACTGTGAACTCAAATGTCCTTATTTGAAAATAAACAGAAAAGATTAACCATTGGACCAGTTTACGAAGAACTGCATTCGGTATGTCATCACTTGCATTTTTAATTCAAAACTGGAGGTTTTCTAAAAATATCTCACTGATTTAATTCAGATTTAATTCAGGAAAGTGTTATGAAGAGTGTAATACAGGTAGAGGCCTTTTTGCTTTTGAATGTGTGAGTTAAACAACATATGAACCTTAAATAATCAAGATCTGACTTTTGTAGCCTGATCAGTGCAGACAGGCCCTTTAAAGTTTTTAAAAAGTCTGAGGAAAAAGTTTTGTTTTCTTTGTTCTTTCTCTCTTCCTCTCCCTTTCCTCTTCTCTTTTTGCAAAGCTTGATCTTTAATCAGGATCAACTGTATTCTTGGAGTTTTGTTATTCATATGAATTTATACATGTGTCAACTCTGCTCTTCAAAATACACTGGGGAGCACACAATCCATTTATCACCTCAGGAATACCTGGCAATATTTTTACCCCTGTGATAACAATCTGCCATGCTCTCTATGGACACTATGTAGCTGACCAGCTCATGACCTGCCTGTGGCATTGCATCCACATCTGTTTCTTTACTGCAATACAATATGCAGAGGTAGCACAGGGACCATAACGATGACATTCTACTCTGTCCCTTTAAGGACCTAGAGGCATATTTGTCTTCCTGTATTTGTGGTTATCTTAGCCTGCATATAAAACTAACTTTGGATTAAAAAAAAGTAAATAGAAAAGCAGCAACCCAATTTGAATTTGAATTGTAAAGTGAGGCATGTTGGAGCACACTGCAACACCACCATAGTTACACCACATCCAATTATATATCGCAGCTTACTATTGTAGCTGCCATTTGTGCTTATGATTGCAGAGATGCTGAATCTATTCTTACCCAGAGAAGAGGATTTGCCCAACAGTAAAAAAGCTAAGAAATATAGCAGGCTTTCGATTTACAACTGTGGACCTCTAAAAGTCTGTGGACTACTTCTCAGGGGCCAAAGATCACAAAGAAATACAAACCAATTAAGGGCAAACACAAACATTCTTCATGACTGCCTGAGCCACTAGGGAAAACTTTGAGAGGTCTGTAACAAAAATGTGTTGTAAACAGCTATCTTCATACACAAACCTGTGCTAGTGAGATCTTGATACTGTTTGCAGTGCCACTAGTGGAACAACAGAAACATTTGTAAGAGCATATATGCCTAAACAGAGGCATTGAATCTAATTTTCTGGTAAATAGCTATCATTTCTCGTAAAATGTGAAGCAACTAAGAAGGTTCACCATATGCCTGTTCCTTTTTTACATGGCATCCTGCCTCTCCTAGTACAATTTTTGCTTTCTGCTGAATTTCCTGTTCCATAGGGCAAGATGTTTTATCTCTTCATAATGATTTTACTGCACTGCAACACATATTTTGTGTCTTAAAGGCAGGGAGCTGAAGAAAATTCAAGAATGGGATGAGGGTAGCTGTTACAGAGACGGTAACTGCCATTTACCAAAAAAAATTGTTGCTATTAAACTGTTCCTCCCCAGCAGAATCCTGAGGGATTTGGCCACTGCTGACTGTACAGCTGTTACACAAAACAGTAGGACATAAAAGATATGTATTAATACATAAATCATACACACAATTCCTGTCTATCACTTCAGAGCAGTCTTATAAAACACCTGGTCATATGCATATCCCCTAACTTTTTTAGCAATTATTTAAATAAATGCAAGATGTCAAAGAATCACCTTTAGTCCAAATTAAAAAAGAAGGAAAAAAGCCTCAAGTCCACTGAAAGTTAATTGAGGCTAGAATCACTGCAGCTCCATCCATTGAAGTTTCATATTGGTGCACTTCAATTAAGGCATAATAAGAGTGCAAAGTAATTTATTCTTATAGATTAGATGTCGTCTGTGAAAAATCACCGATTAACTCAAAGTAGACCTCTGGAGTACCAAAAGAACAAATGCTGTAATACTTTGAGTTTCACTTTTTAGTTAGCACCTTGAAACCACAAAAGCAAAGCTGAAATACCTTTATTTGAAGGTACCAGTAAGGAATACTTTATACACGTGGGCACACACAGGCACTTGCAATCAGCATGTTGATCTTCAGGCTCCACTAAACAAAGTTGCATTCACTGATTAAGTACCAACACAAATTTGCCTGTACTGTTTCAATTAATGATTTCAAATGTTTATTCAGTTGCTGAAAGGCAATTTTTTTGCTCTGTTTTGTTACAATAAGATAATTCTTTAAAGATTGCCTACTGCAGCCACAAAGTACAGAGCTCTAGCTTTCCATAAGATATTGCATACTTTCATTCTACTCTGCAACAAGTATCACATGCTCTACCAGTGCAACATCTGAAAATATGCGTTTACTCATCTACAGATGGACCAGGCTCAGTGTTATTCTAAATCTAATTCTAGTCAAGTCAAGAAAATTTGTCAATTCAAATCAAGCAAGGGGGTGATTCCCAACCCTTAATCTTTTCAGTTATGTAAAAGAACGACATTAGTGAATGCATTCATAGATACAGCATCAAATATACAGCACCAACAAAGTGGCTAAACTAAGTAATATGTCATGAGAAGAAGAAAAGAATTGATGTTTCAGATAATTAAGTATGCCAGATGACTGGAAGCTGAAGTAAGATTCTGGAAATGTTTGAAAAGAAAAATGGTGCATGTATGCCATCCAGCTCTCAATAACTGAGACTGCAATACATTTATAGATTTCTGCAGCAAGCACAGTAAAAGAAAAACAGTGTCCAGCTGAGGTAGATATACTGTTAAAGATGCTAATTTTGCATTTACAGCCCCTATATTCGGTCCACAGTAGGAAGCCAGGTATTCAATATTGCCTAATTAAACAGTATCCCAAAGCAGCCTCACATCTAGCATGGCCAGTTTCCCCTTTTTGCCGTAAGAATACAAAAACCTTGTATGTAGCAAAGTGAGGACCAATAAAAACAATAATACTGTCCTGGTTTCAGCTGGGATAGGGCTAATTTTCTTTCTGGTATGTCACCTTGGCTTGCTTGGGTTTGTACAGCATGTAAAACTCCTGCTTGTCAGGCTTCAAAAAACCCTAAATTATTTTATGTTTCTGTCATGTATTTTAAAATCTTATGTTTTTTTGAAAGCTACTCTACAATTATAAAGTAATACTTTGTTACAATACAATTACACGGGTTTTGAGTAGGAGGATTCTTTTCTGGGGAGAGTAATATTCTTCAGTTACTTACATTTGGATGAAATTAGGTGTCTTGAAGCTTACAACACCCCTTGTAGCCAAACTGAGATAAGGAACACGAATCAGAGGTCACAGGGAACAAATTCTCAGCCCTGAGCAAGACCTGAATTTATACAAAATGATCACATCTAATAAAACAGTGCTGAAAAGAGGACAAGAATGTCAACTGCTTCTATAAGGCAGCTAAGAAACATTATGGCAAAGAGTGGTTCACTCAGAGACATCAGTTTTCTATTTTGCCATTAAAAATCTTATCACTTACTACAAAGAGAATTAATATACACAGTAGTGACACAATGAGTAAAATGGTGCTAATTTGTCTTTAACTCTTAATCAAATACTACTGGTTCTAAAGGCACTTTCTTAGCCTCAGATGAGTTCGAAAATCTAATCTGTGCTAATTTTCCCTTAACTAGATGGTGCATGAATTAAACTGTCTAGACCCTTTTCAGCTTCCATTCTTACTAGGTCCCTTTAGAGGTAACTAATGTTCATTTCTTAAGGCTTTATTCTCCTGCACTTATTTTCTCTTAAATAACTGAAAACAGCCTTGTTAATTGTATAGGAAAATACAATCAATGGGAGAAAAATCACAAACTTTGGGCCTTCAAGGGAATATGTTGTGCATGGAAAGCTTGTCACTAAAACTAATATTTTTTGCATGGACAGTACAATGGTATCTGTATTGTTTACAATGGGAAAATAAATGTCATTACCTATGGAAAGTAAATAAAGCCAGGACTATGCCAGTAAATCTCTTTCTAAACCTCTTTCATGTCCATCACTTGAAGGCAGGAGGTATCGACTCATAGGACTAAAGACCACCTCAACTGAAAATAAAGATTGTGGGCAGTTGGTATTAACAGCTGATTTTAGCTGTTTTTTATTATCGTAAGAGGCTTAAAACCTCACCACACACCTGGGCTTAACTATGTTAGGTAAAAAAGGATGTTCTTGGGTTATGTGCAAAAGAAAGAAATCAACATATGCAAAGGTAAAATAGCATTAAAAGAGAGTTTGTTAAACCAACATGACTCAGTTTCTCAGTAACCCAAGAGGAGCATTTTTATGCCCATGCTGTTGCAGTACCATAATCTTTAAAAGAAGAAAGTTCCACAAAACCTGCAGTAGACACTTAGAGGATACTCTGCTCTCCTGGAGTTGCTGCCCTTCCTTGCACAACATCTCCCATCTCTCCCTCCTCTAAATCATGCACTTCCATATGGTGCCTAAGTAAGCCCAAATCCCAAGGTCTACTTTGATTACAGTCATGATCTCTTCCTTAAGGGAGCAGGTTGAAGGAACAGAATATAAATGGTTTATTACTGTTCTTCTTTTCTATCACATCTATACACTGCCTGAATTACCCTGGAACCAGGATGACTTACAGTATGTTACGCTTTTACCCTCACTCTCAATAATAAAGTTGTAGTAATAGTTCACAGGAACAAGGAGACATAGCACAAAGAAACACCCAAGTTTATAAAGGAAAGCTGTGGTGGAAGAGGTAGTTGAACCTGTCTCTGAATTACAAAGCTAGAAACATGATCTAGTAGACTTAAGTAATGAAATAGCTAGAGAATTATTTGTGCCATTGTATTTTGAAGATTTTTTGTAACCACATGCCCACCTTTAAAATTCCAGTGAACACTCTTTTAACATACTGTATAATATAAGCTGGGTGCTAGCTGATGAAATAAATTGAGTTTTAATAGACTTTGCTCAACAACACACCCCAAATGACACATCAGTAATTACCATCAGATCGCAAGCAACATCCTGACAAAGTTCCTGAATGTAAAGCACATCTGCTAGATTGCAACAGATTGCATTCTTGGTATGCTCAAGATTTGTCAAAAAACATATTTCCACTCAACATTAAGTCTGCTGACTCTAAGGATTGTTTCAGTTAACAAAGGCATCTCTGACACTGCAGTATAGAATCCTGTCCCATTTCTGGCAATGTACTGCTAGCAAAATACCAGCTGTTTTCAGTGGAGGATCAGTGTGATACAATGACTTGATATGCTGGCTTGATTAATCTTTATATGATTTCTCAGCTTCTAACATAACGTGTGCATAACTTTATATTTGTAGCCAATGGTGTAGAACATCACTTGACAGTTAAAGTCTTATATTCTTGTTCTTTACTCATGAGAGTTACTGAAGAAAGTTCAGCTCTTTTAATTTGTTAACTTTGGAAAACAGCAGTGATGAGCAGAGAGTGGCTCAATGACTAGCAGTTTCCTTTAGCATCGTTCTGTATATCATTGCTATTTTCCTCTGTCAGAACAAAAGGTACCATGTTTTTTGCTTTTCAATGATCCATTGGTCAAATTCAAAGATGATGATGAATTGTAACTTCAAAATATTAAGTTTGGAAATAAGTTTTCTAATTCTGATTGAAAAATCACATATGATTTAAGAAACAAGTAGAATATGTCCCTAAATGTTCAGTGTCTCAGTAATTTTAAGATAATATATTTCTTTCTAGGATAAATGCCAGAGCGTCTACTGTATCCCTCTTTCTTCTCCTCAAAATGTAAGTTTGGAAGACATTACAAACATCCATACTATTACAAACATTACATAACACTATTACAGAAGACTATTTAAGAAAGCATTACAGTGGTCTGGAGTGCTGTGCTCCCCTCTCTGTCAATAAGTCAATCTCCAGGTATCACAGTGTATTTAGAGGTGGATTCTTTAAATATATCATTTACATTAAGTTTCTCTGTGTCATTAGTTGTATGTATTATACACTAAAACACATGTATTGATGTCTGCTTTATTCTAAATCATTTTTTTTAAAAACTGCTGTGCAGTGCCCTAGGTATTGTTTTACAACGTGCTATATCTCACATTAAAAATGACTGAACACAAATAATGCTGTGCCAGTTATGAAAAATATTTATTTTAATACTGTAAATCACTTCCTGATATCTTTTGGGAACTGGGCATGTAGGAGAGTTTATGCTTCCTTCTACCTTCTTCCTTCTTGTCAGAACTATGTAAAATAGATACAGAGCATGGAGAAATGGTGCTATGTACTACAAAAAATTTCCAGCAAAAGCATGCTATAACTAGACAGTCAAAAGCTTAGACATGAATTGGCTCATGAGAATTTTGCAATGCTTTCAAGAACAGATGATTGTTTTCTGAGGCAGTGAAGCCAGTGAACTTAATGAAGATATTTCCATTAATTTCATAGACTCTGCATTCCTCATTTAAACCAGGGATTGAACATTGGTACATTTCCTGCTGTCTATCGCTGTTGCAGCAAAATCTTGCATATATGTTTTAAAATCAAAACCCTGAAGCTATTTATTCCAAAGTGATTAATTGATTGGAGAAGATGCTCATTATAAAATAATGAAAGATTTGCTTCACAGCTCACCTATTGCATCTATTTATTAGCTTCAATAATACAATGGGCAGAAATGGAAGTAGCAGTTATTTTGTCACTATATTGGGTTTTTAATCTGTTTTCAAATTAGTAATCAGATTACCTTTTGGCTATACTCTCACTAGGGAGGGGTGAACAGAATGAACTTTTCACCCCTAGAATCTTTTATATTCAAAGCATTTGGTTTCCTACAAGCTAAAGAAAAAAATAATTATACAGTCTTTGTTCACACTGCAGGTACCTAGCAGGTTTTAAATATAATAAATGCATTCTGGCAAAGTTAATGTACCATAAAATCAAGCAGACTGTATCACTCCTTGATACACATACCTGGTAAGCCATCACTGAAAATAACAGTAATTTATGCAAACAGATTATTCATCCATAGTAGACCCACCCTCTCTGTCAGGAAAGGTATTTTAACATACAAAAACATAATCCCCTTCTCTTACATGCTTTCTCTGAGTGTATTATTTACCCAGGATGCAGTGTCTAGTGTAAGTCCTGCTTTAAGTCAATTTTATAGCACAACTGAAACACTGGAAGTCAAGTGACTCAGTGCAAGGTCACACAATGAATCTGTACCTCCCTGCAAAATGAAGCTTGAATGCAGCCAACACCTGCTCCCTTGCCCTACATCATCCTGCCTGCTCTTTTAAAAGCATTAGCCTCAAAAAGAAGTTGGTCTTGCAAATTCTGTTTACAGTCATTAAGGGTGGGTGAAGTGCTATTCAGGAAGGTCACCTAGATCTTGTGATTGGGATGCAGGGCAAACTGCACTTCGTATTAGAAAACCGACTTAAAGGGTTGCCACTTCCTCTTCATTGTCACAATTGTACTTATCTTTCATGTGACAAAACAGCGCAGATGCCAAGGTCATGAAAAGTTTTATACGGCTTTGCGTGCTGTCTCTTCAAGGTGGGTTGGCAAAGCGAAGGGCTACAGACAGAAAAATGGAGTAATAAAGTTTAAGTAGTGGGCAATAATAGCCATCTGCAGTGCCGCAATGCCGATTAAGAGACTGGAAAAACTCCCTGTGGCTCTAATTGGATTTTCTTGCATTGAGTACAACCCTTGGGGTCCCTATGCTGATAAACTATACTTGTGCTTCCTATTTATCCTACGTGTGTGACTCCATATAACGGACTTATCTGTAAAACATACAAATTGTTGTGATGCTCTGGAGATGTTGCAATACCCTTTAAAGACCATTGCATATTACTTAGAAAACCATAATCTAATCAATTATTCTGGCACAATACAGCACTAATGACTATCTAAAAAAGTCTTATTTACACTATAATAAGAACAACAAAAGCATCAGAATGCAGAAGTCTTTGTGTGGTTACCTAACTGATTGTTTTGATTTGAGCTAAAGTAGAATCAGTTTTCTAACTTCAGTTCGATCTCATCTAAGTAACTTCATTTTCTGAAAGTTAACTGCATGGTTTTTAGACAGTGTTTTTCTCTAAAAGTGATAACACAGGGCACTGGTATGCAGAAAGGCCAGTACTTATACTTATTCCTATAGAAAACAAGGCTTTCCTCGAGCTGATAGAATGCTGAAAGTCAAAGGTGAAAAAGGGTCACACCTGCAGGGATGGGTGGACAGGACAGGTAACCTCAAACTAACCAACAGAGTATTCCATCCCTTTTACATCATCCTCAGTACAAACCTGAGAGATCATGAGTCTCTCTCTCTCTCTCTCTCTCTCTCTCTCTCTCTCTCTCTCTTCTTCAGGTCAACATCCAATGAGGACATCGTCAGTCTGTTTGCCCCTAATCCCTGATCCATGCATTCCTGAATCCAGTTCCAGGGTCAAGCGTCACTCCTGCCACGCATCTTGCCTGCCCTGCAGCATCTGTGGTGATGTATCGTCATCAAGGGGTGGGATTTCATATATTTGTATATATTTTATTATTATTCTCTAATTAATAGTATTTTCTTCATTATTATTATTTCATTAAAGCTGTTTTAGTTTCCAATCCACAAGTCTCTTACTCTCATTTCCCTTCTCCCATTCCCTGGGGGTGCAAGAGTAAAGGGAATTGGCAGTCCAACTGCCCGGTTTTAGCTGCCAAAATTGGCCAAGCTGAGGCTAAACCATGATACTAATATAGATATTATACTTTGCTATCCATAAATGTAAATAAACTTGAGGAAAAAATATAAAACACATACTATAAAATAGGTTTGAAAAATATTTGTCTGGGAAAACAACAAGCTATAGCATTTGGACTAATCACCTTCTGCTGAACTGAATCTATTTTAATTTACCAAGTCTTGTACTCTAAATAAAATTACAAAAGCAAAATGAAGGCCATTCCTCAGTCTGCAGACAGCCTTCACAAGTATTTCTTTTCACAGATTCCCCAAACTACAGACCAAAGCAATGGACTTTTACTATTAATTGCTAATTTCCAACCCATTAAACAGGACAGAAAGCTGAAACCACTTTATTAAATAGAAAGAATACTGCAAGTATTTATTGGGAAGAAAACTCAAAACCAAAATAAATATTAGAAGACCAAGAATGTATTTATACTTTTGGTAGAATCAGAAGTAAACTGGAAGGATAAAGAAAGAAACCTCTCACTTTCCCAGTAATTAGAGCGTTGAGAGTCAGAAAGAGGAAATCAAAAAGCTGGGAATAGAGACTCATCTGTGAGTCATCGACACAGAGTTGACAGTTCTATTTGATTGAGATTATTGAATGCTGTTTATCAGTTTTTGTTCCTTGCTTGTCTGCCTCTTTCATTCAGACACTTCCTACATGACCTGAAGATTTCATAAGTTCACAAGGACTGAGCTCAATTTTGGGAACCACATTGGTGGTAGAGCGTATTGAAGGAAGCAGCACAAGAATGGGGTTAGCACTTCATTTAAAACCCTGACAAATAACAGGGAAGAAGGAAGATGATCAGTTAAATTAACAAATAGCACTAAAAAGGAAAGGGGATTGTGAACACAGCTGCAATAAAATAGAGGTACCAAGTATAAAAAAACTGTGAAGAAACATTAGCTTCAGAAAAAAATGCAGACTGCTAAACCTGGGGAGAAGTACAAGATAGGATAATGATGTTAAAGATTTCTACCCCAGTTAAATCCATCACAGGTTTGCATTGCCATATAGCAGCCAAAAGTAAAGCTTCTGCAAATGCAGCTCAGCACTTGCTTAGCAGTTGAAAGGTACTAAACAACTCAAGTGTCACAGTGTGTCTTTCTTATCCAGAACACAAAGGAAAAACAAATGGGAGTAAGCTCACAAAAGAGAAACAAAAATGACAAGGTGCTGAAGGGGGAAGCATTTGGAAAAGATTAAAAAGTGGGTAAACAACACAAGATAAAATGAATATAGTTTGGTCAAAAAAACATCCTAGCAATGACAGTTACATTACAGTATGAATTATTCAGGTTGCCACATAAGGTTATCCCTCAACACTACAGGAACAGGAAACAAGTATATTCCTTGGTTATGAGAACTGCTAAAACTGAGGGAAAGTTTCCTGAGAGAAATGGTGGCGTATCTCATTGATCTGAACTTTTAAGACTAAGAGACATAAAGCACCAGAAAGTTTTGCATTGGTGGAAATAGGGAGATGAAGATGAAAAATAGAGCTTTCCCCTAATTTCTCTAGTTCTATGTTTCTGCAGCTTTGCTGATAGCATGATTGATAAATGATTCTTACAGGATTTTACCGACACTGTGTTCCTGCTTTCCAGTAATGAGAAGACTTGCCTTAAAAGGACAGCATATGGGCAGATTTCCCTGCTTTACAAATTTTATCCTTGAAGCAGGCTAGATTCCAATTATTGCAGAAGGCTAGAAAACCTGGGATGTAAGTGCACAATATGCTTCAGATCTTCTGTATAGCTCCCTAGAAAAAGGCATATTTTTTATAAAGGATGTTGATGTGATTTCAGTAAGGCCTTAGAAGCAAGGGTCAGGCTTTGCTGAAGAACTTTGCATTTTTTCTCATGAACTACCATCTAGGAAACCTCCCCTTCATGCCTCCTTTTATTTCTAGGGGCAACAAAATTAACTTAACCCATTACACAACCAGATCAAGTTACCATATTTTACTCTGATTAATAGCTTTTTCCGTTCCTACTGACCGTTATATATCTAGTGTTCTTCATTCACTGAAAGTAAAATAACGCAGACCTTTGGCTCTCCAGGGGTCACATAACCATTAGAGAAGGGCTCGGTCATGCAAGTTTTTCCAAACCAAGACAGAAAATGGCTCCCAACCTTTTCAGAAAGCAAGTAAACATCCAAGCAAACTGAAACTGTACTTGAACTGACTGATTTTCCTTTTTTCAATGTAAACTTTGATGCAGTATGTAGCTTGGCAGCATCTTTTGAAAGTGGCTACAGAAGCATATGAAGCATTTGTGCTGTTTACCAGTTAGAACTTGGCAAATAACCCCTGTTTGCATGCATTTGGGATTTAGACTACTTTATTAGAAAATACTTGTAATAAAACTTCTCTTTTTTGTTAGATGGTGAGATCAAATCCATGACAGGTTAAAACTGCAATCATGATAGTTATGTTTATAATGCTACAAAAAGCAGGTGTATTTGTAATACAATTGAGTAGTTCTGCAGTCAAAGAGCCCTAGAAAACTAAAAACCAAAAGAAAAAAGGGCAGTTTTTCAGCACCTGCTATTCAACCCCCAGTTGCCATGTTCATCAATCCTGTGCAGCCATGAATGCCTGCAAGCATACTTCCACACAACTGACACCTGCACACACACATCAGCAGTGCTATTAGAGCCTGAAAAGAGCATTTATGAAAGCTCAAGGGGATAAACTCTAAAACCTGCATGCACTTTACTGTTGTGGTTGTTAACCTGCACAAGTGTAGCTGCAAAAACATCTGTTCACACAAGTGGAGGAGCACATTTTAGAAGGAAACACGGTTGAAAACTTGGTTTCCAGCACACAGCAAATGAATACAAAACTGTTGAAGTAGGTGTGAGGGTCAGCACTAGGCAGAGGAACAAAATTATGTCACTCTTTATTGCACTAAATTTTCACCAGTGGAGACCAGGGTTCAGCATTTGAAATGTAACCATTAGACTATAGCTAGCTCTGTAGACAACTCCAAGGTAGTTTACAGTCGAAAGGGTTGAACACTCTTCAGTTCTTGGTAGCTTTTTCTGGCAAGTTCTTGTCAATGAAATATGCTGCTTCAGCTTAGAAATATGTGTACTTCAAAACTGGCTTCGTACTCACTGGAGTCAAAGTAAATAGGATCAGGATCCTATGAAGAACATTTGGATCGTATGCTTGACACTGTCAAAATACTCTTAAGCTTCTAATTTGCAATAATGAATAAGACATTTAGAGATCTGAAGTGGAAAGCATTTCCAAACCGAGGAGGACTTCTATATTTAACCTGTGTAAGTACAGAATAAAATCTAGAGGCAAGACTGCACTATTTAAGCGGCAGACAGGCAGGGAGATTGCTGAGCTCAAGGAAGACCCTGGCTTCTGCTGCTCAAGGGGTACTGCCAGTCCCGCTGAGGTCTCCAATTTACTGCATATCTGCTAAAGGGCTGTAAGATTATGCCTGTTCACAGGGCTGCACTTCCACTTTGTTTAAAAACCTGAGGCAATCGAGAATTCTCCATTTAGTCCTCATTCTTGATTCAGCAAGTAGTTTGAGCACCCAAGTACTTATCTAAGTGCTCTGCCCAATCAGGGGCTAAATGTTGCAAGTGATTAAAAACCCCTTGTAGTCTGAAGATGTCATTACAGTGCTCTTGCATAAATTTAGATTAAATACATCTCCCCAAAAACTTAAGATCTTTGGAGCCAATTTGTAAAAAAACCAAGCGGCGGTACAGTTATTGAATCAATGTAAGTCTAAACATTGCTACTCTTGCTTTTATAAGCATAATGAAATAAACCCTAGATCTAACCCCAGGCTAATTGTATTTTAAAATGGGTTAGATGGCAGAGGCAAAGCAAACTGCTTCATGGCAATGTTTTGACTCTCAAGGATTTCCTCAGAGGGAAAGAGAGAATTAGTGTAGCTGAGAACTAAGAGGACCATGTTTGGCAGCTACTGTTGTCTCTCTTTGCACTCTCAGCACAGGCTACTTTCTTTGCCACAAATAAATGAAAGGTTATGAAATGCACTTTTATACAAAACACGAGGCACAATTGCATACCTTATTCATTATTGCAAATGACAAACTTAAAAGTTACTAAAAGGTAATTCTGTATCACTAGATCAAGCATAATAATAAGAATAATTTTCAACACACTCTTCCTGCTGGCCTTTTCCCAGCTAACACATTTAAATCTGTCCTTAATGAACCCCTACAGACTAGGAAATGATGTCCAGAGGCAGGTAATCCAAAAGGATTTTGCAGGAGCCATCTGTAATAAATCTGTTTGAAGTTTAGTTAATCTGCATTTTAATAGTTCACCAGCCAGGAAATTCAAGTCTCGGAAAGTTGGAAGCTGGTAATACACTAAGCTTTATCAGATGAAAGTCTGTAAATATGAAAACTCAGAGCTCTCATTCACTATAAACAAACTTTCTATGGGTTCCAGCTGAGGAGATGTTGCAGCACTTGGATAGCTCTGCATCCACAAAGCCTGATTAGGCCAACTGAATCATTTCAGTGCTAGAAGCACAGTTCACTATTCTAGGCCTTCTGCCTTCATCTGCATAACCATCAGCTCCCATTTCCTAGCCCTCTATATTAATCTATAGCAGCAATTGGTTGAACTTCGCTGGGTCTATAAGAGAATTATTTGTTGTTCAAGTTGGAGAGTAACTTTCTGTGTGTGCCTGGCAGCAAGCCATCTGCCAGGCATCTAGTAGCTCCAAAAAGGCATTTTCCCTGGAGGTTACAGACTGTTAATCCTGTTTCTGGACAGTTTAGCTACGAGAATTTTTATATTTTTTCTAAAAGACAAACCATTTTGTGGTTGAAGTAGACTGGTGTTTGCTAGTTTTCATATGTGAAACATCTGAAGAGTCAAAGTTTGACAAAATATGCCTTCTTAATGACACTACCTGTCCATCAAGAACCAAGTATATCTTTGATAATAGTATAGACAAGTAATGATGTCAAAACATGAACAAATCAAGACTGTGGTGTGAAGTACTTCCTTTTACCTCCTAATTTTCATGGCTTGGTAAGCCTTCAGAGAAGGACTGTTAAAATCGCTCCTGAAGAATCCAGTGGAGACTTTTGTGTTTGGAGCCAATTAGATGAAGATCAAAAACATTACCAGAGGTATTTCTAGGTTATGTTATTGGTCTGTTTTAATTATCAATCTCTCCCCTGTTTCATAACCTGGTTGCTCCTCTTGGACTTCAGTACGAGGTGAACACGTGCCTTATTTTGCAACAGATAAAAAACCATGGACCATATTTTTGTGCAAACCAAATTCAGTTCTTGTGTGATTAAGCATATCCCTTGGGTTTTACAGCATCTCTGAACTGGTCACAGAACTTGACCACACAAGGTTCTTCAACAACAAAAAAAACCAACCCCAGAAATATGGCATATGTACGTACTGCAATGCAAGAACAATCACCCGAAAGAGGAGGCCAGTAAGTATTTCCGAATTTGAATCTTGTTTTTACCAATAGACAAACTATAGTTAAATTCCTACCTAGTATAATGAGTGCAAGCTCTCTGTCTACCTATACACAGTCTGATTTTGGATATTCCTCTTGTATATTGTTTCAGCTAGCAAAACACTGAGAAATAAGTAGCTATTCAAGAGCACTGCTTGAATGTCTTAGGATATGAAGCATCTCTCCAGCAGTAGGTGGCAAGCCTCTCTTGGTTTGTCAGCTGCATCCGTTTCTCTTATCCTGAGACAGATCATAGCTTCAAGCCTCATTTTTCCCCCATAAGAGATGAGGATTACTATTCTCACTTCTGAGGATTATTTTGATGTCTACTGGTATAAAATGATATACATATCATTTATTAATAATATGCATTTGTAAAAATCTTTGAGATTATTATAAAACACTTAGACTGAGGTCCTTTGAAAGGATAAAAAAAACCCTTAACACCCAAAGAGATTCTAAAATGCAGTAACAAGGGATGATACAGACAACTCAATCAGACATTTCCTTTAAGAGACATTTAAGGTTATAATAAATAAAAATCTTGTTATTAGCATGGCTGTCCTAGGGCCTTCTGTAAATCCACACCTGCAGTCAGTCATTAGCAGACTGCTGGTGAATGACTCATTACCTCTCAAATAGCTATTTAACAGGCTAGATTTTAATTTTTCAGTATTGTATCAACCCAAAGATAAATGCTGCTTGTCTCATCGATGCATGATCTCTGCCTGCTCATCAGCTGCACTTGTAACATTTCTTGTTTGCTCACCAAAGCAGCACAGCAAGCATGACAGCAGAGAGATGACATTTTGAAGAGTATCACTATATAGCAACTGTTCTGAACTGTCTGGTTTTTCAGCTACCTTGTAAATGGCAGGTTATTTTTCACATATCAAATATTTTCATGTCACATTTTCACAATATCAAAAAACCTCCTACTCTGTCAATTACTGCATAATTAAAAGAATGGACTAAATAAAATTAAAACTTTTCCTGGGTTTAGAGATTGACTGGGGAGACACATCTTTTTCATCACGAGAGCAGAGGTTACAAAAACACAGGCTTAAAGCCTGAGCTGTAGGATTTCCTTCTTCATGCACAGAGAGATAATATTCTCTTCTTATAAAAAAAGAATGACAGCTTCATTTAAATTAATTCTGTAGGTGTTCCACATATGTAAATGAAGTTATTGGCAATTAAGACAAAATCAAAAGGCCATATTTTGACTACCACCTATCAGCCAATAAAACAGTGTTGATTCAGATTTGGGCCCCAATTCCATGGTTGTGCAAAGTATTATAAAAAAAACCCAGTTCTTAGCTTATTTTGTACTTTGAAAATGCAATAAAGAGATCTGATATATACTAAATTGTTGGCTCCATTTTTGGGAACTTCCTTCAGTGCCAGCTACCCAATGCCCTGCTCTGGATAACTTGAGATGCATGAGGGGCAGAGCTGGCGTCACTCCATGGCTCCTGCTATCCCAGTGGAAAGGAGCTGGTTTGTACCGCAGCTTCCTTACAGGAACACAGAATCACAGAAACCTACAATGTTTTTTGTTGTCAGTAACCTTTAAAGATCATTTAGTCAAACACCCTACAATAAGCAGAAACATCATGAATCAGATCAAGTTGCTCAGATTCCTGTCCAGCCTGACTTTGAATGTTTCCAGGAATGGGATATTTACCACCTTTCTGGGCAACCTGTTTCAGCGTTCCACCATACTCATTGTAAAAAAATATAAAAATTCTTCCTTATATTTAGTCTAAATCTCCCCTCTTTTAGTTTAAAACCATTACCCTCTGTCCTATCGCAACAGACCCTGCTAAAAACCTTGTCCTCATCTTTCCTGTAGGCCCGCCTTAAGTACTGGAAGGCCACAACAAGGTCTTCCTGGAACCTTTTGTTCTCCAGGTTAAACAACCCCAACTCTCTCAGCCTTTCCTCACAGGAGGTCTTCCATTCCTCTGATCCTTTTTATGGCCCTCCTCTGGACTCGCCCCAACAGGTCGTTTGTTACTGTTTAAAACAAGCCTTCTGTTTACAAAAGTTTATCACAGCTGCATTTGAATTGGTGAAGGTAACGTACAGTTGTCAGTATTTGAAATACACTGTGGAACAGTTGCCTTCTGAATTTTATATAAAGTGAAAACTGTAATGTGTTATTTAATTAACTGTCATCTACATCTTGCTTTGAAAGCACAATTTTTTTTTCCTTCAAAATCTAGCTTCAGTTTTAAACTTACCTTTACTTCACAATAGTTTTATGCTTATCACATTCAGGTTTTGGGGGTTTTTTTAAAGTCTTTTTAATACAAAGCCAATATGGTGTTTCATTAAAGAAATGTAAATAGGCTCTGAAGATAATTTTGTTCATCTGAGTTAGTTCAGACCTTGCTGAAATCTAAATAACCTGATTTAGCTGTGAGAGATGGAAATGAGGGTGCTGAATATAAAAGAGAAAGCATTATAAGAAGGTTTTATTCTAATTCTGATTCAACAGCAACTGTGTAGCTCTTGGTATTTTTGGAAAATCCGTAGATGGCTAATCTTAGACTTGATGAATGGAGGTTACAGTGCTTTTAGGAGGAAAATAACAGGAGAACAGAATATTGAATCAAATGAACAGGCATATCCTGATGAATAATCCTGACGAGATACATTTGCAACAAGCATATAGGAAAAATACTTCTCAGTAGCTAGGTACCTATTTATCAGGTTCATTTATTTTCAGGTCAAAAACCCAATTAAAAGTAAAATGCGCACAAATTGCATGTCAAGAAGAATGGATTGTTTTAGAATATACCTATTTCTTTTCAATATACAATGATGGCAGACAGAATAGCCAAAGCAAGAGTACTCCACAAGTGTTGTTCTCTAACCTGAGATGAACATTATGCAGAAATATGCTCAGATTCACAATGTCTGCTGCTGACATTTTCTGTGAGACAAAGGAAGTGTATCTTTGCCTAGCAAGGTATTTAAAGGCCATACACAATGTCTTTCAACCTCTTCACATACAAGAGATTCATATTCAAACAACTCTTTAGAGCAGTGATGAGAGACAAAGTACTTTCAGACATTTTGAAATTTCCCTTGTAAACGTCTCTTTGACTAAGCCAGTAAAAAATCATTATCTCTACAATTCAGATAATGTGCACCAGTGTTAAGACTGAGAGAGGAAAACAAATTGCTAGTGTGAGAAGAAGCAAAACACCATTCAAGAAACTGAGAAATACACATTTAATATCTGTGCAGAATGGTCAACATAAAATTGTGCAGCTGGTATCTTACCAAACTTGCCCAAAGGTAGACAAAACACATCTGTACATACCTATACAGTAATTGAATTTTAAAGTGAATGCAAGCTACACCATAATTTAAGTTGTATAGACATATACCTACTTCTTGCCTTGTCTTAAAAAGTAAGGGATTTAAGAGCAAATTTCCTAGTATTTTAACATGTTAAAAGTTAAGGTTTATGTCATTCAGTAATTTAATTGCAAAAGTGAGTTACAACACCACAGCTGATGATGTTACACCTTTTCACCCTGACTCTGTCCCAAGTGTTGTTATGTTCCCATTTATTGAACCCCCTGGATACTGATGTCATGGTTGCAAATTGGCTTCCCTCCCAACCTAATAACTTGGAGACTCTCTCTAAAACAAATGTAATATTAAAATGCAGACAAGTGACCTAAAAATGGCCCTTGAGGGCAGGCCTGCAATTTCCTGAATCACACTTTTCTTATTCCCTCATTTGTTAAGTTTCGCAACATCAATTTTTATACTGTTGCTGTTTTATTCTGTCCAAATGATTGCTGAATACTAATGAACTGTCTCTCTTTGACAAATGAGTTATTGTTTGATATATTACATTAGGGACATAGAGACTAAACTACTTAGAGATACTAGACATTTATAGAAAATACATTTACATAATAGTATACTATTAGCGTAATGAGGTCCCATATCTGGAAATAAATAGGGATTTCAATAAACACAAATTTTGGCAGTTATGCTGTGGTAATATTTTTTAAAGAAATGTAGGGAAACCATGGAAAATTACTTTCTTTCAAAACACTTTTTCATTTTGATGTTTTATCCTACTCTAGTCAACTGTGGAAACATAGCAGACATTACAAGCACGTTAATATCAGTATCATTTATCATAGTTCATGACTATGGTTATCATATAGTTGTGCTTTGTAATGTTAAGATATACTATTAGGGACTGAGACTGAATGTGTTCAAGTTATTCACCAGTGGCATATTTCATTTGTACACACTTAACCACCTTCTATAGGAAAACAGAGGGAACGTGTAAAAAAAATCTTAAGAGGACTAGTCTCATTTATGTACAGATCACCTGCTCTGTATTGGAACATCTGCACTGCTCATCATTAATTGCTTTTTCAAAAGAATTAACTAAAGAAATTCTGTGGAGAAAACTCCTCTCCTTTATTATCCGTCAGAAGGTACTCTCAGATCACATAAAGGGAGTCACTCATCCTTGAAGACTAGTCTGTCTTCTTAACTTGTGACTCATTGCCTTTTGACAAATAAAGTATTTTCCTTTTTTCCACAGCTAGATTCTTGGTTTCGTTTGGTACTCCTAGAATACTTTACATTCTCTTCAGTTAACTAATTTTAATGGCAAGTCCTTTCTTTAAGGACTTCTTTAATCAAACTGCCATTTTTCTAGAGTTTATTCTGACCGCATATATAAGAAGCTGATATTGTAAAATACTGCAGTCCATACTGCTTCATTACTGCAAGGCAGGACTGTCCAGTTCTAGTTCCTGCGCAAGAGCACACAGTTCAGAGGTATCAGAGATTACTGTAACAAAGCTTGTAACAGAGCTTCCTCTTCAACCTCTTCAAGAGTAGAGTGGGACCCTAAAAAGGCACTAGGCTGTGTTTCCTTTGATTTTTAAGACATTTTGCTATGATATTAAGGTATAAATATTTTCCTTTTTTTACAGTATTTCCTGCCGTACATGGTCTGGTTTTCCTTTCATAAGCTACTTCCGAACAAAATCCATCTTGCTTGGATTTACTTTACTCATATTGACTGGCATTTCTATTACAAGCCTTCAGCTAAATAAATTTATTTCCGTTTTGTGGACTATGAAGAACAATGCTCCTTCTGAAAGCACGAATGGAGTTTTTTGTGTGCAGTAGAGTATGCTTTTCCCTGGTTCATATCATAGACTATAAGATGACAAAGGGGAAGGATCTTTGATTTTTCAAAACTTTCATCTGAAAAAGAGGAGGACAGAGGTAGATGTCATGCTCCCCTGTTCAAATCATGTATTTGTAGTCATCAGGATTTGTTTACAAAATTCATTTTTCAGAATTTCTTAATCGTTATTGGCTAGATATACAATGTGAAAACTAGCTTCTTTAGAAAGTAATTTATACTTTTTATTACAGTTTAATTACATCTTTTTATGTTTTTTGTATTTTACACATAGTCATTAAGCTGGGGTAACACTTCAGTTCAGTAATGTAAATCTTTTTTCTTCTTTCAACACTTCCCTTTAAAAAAAATGCTGAACTTGAGGTATTTCTCTATATGTTTCTTCCACATGGTTAAGTCAAGCAATAATACAGATTTTGAACGAACCAATCAGCAGTGTTATTGGGCTCACTGGGACCTAAATATTTGGACTACAAATTTTACAAAGCAGTAAAGATCAGGATGCCTTATGAAATACTCTAATCATCAGCACAGTCAGCACACACTTATAAGAACATGATGTTACTGTCCTTCATGTTCTGGGCCAACTCAGCAGTGAATGGATGCATTTATATATGAATAAATTATAACTTATCATAAATTTATAAGTTAGTCTCCCAAAGAACCAATTAGAACCAACACCTAGTAGAGATGATCCTTTGCTTAAAAGCCAAAGAAGTTGCTTTGGATAATGTATTTACTTTGAAGTGATTGCTGTGTTTTACATCAGTTTCATTTCATTTGTTACAATTAAGTACTATTCCCCTACGTAGTTCACTAACAGCCACTCACACAGAGATTATCTACCATTTATTATAGACAAGCAGATATTAATGATTGAATGGGCAAATCCACACATGCAGAAATAAAGAGGGAAAAAATGCATCCACAAATACACATCAAAATACATCACCTCAGCAACTAAACAAGAACTCTGTAAAATTGTATTTTGATTCCTTCCCAATTCTCTTGTCAAATGTTGTGCCGATCCCAAGCTTGTCCCTTACTGATCAGTTTTTTTTCCTTTTGCTGTTTCATCTTTGTCATTGCTCTTCTCCCAAATATTAAATGTTCTTCCCATTCAATGCCTTCATTAAATCTCATTAAGAGAGAGCCCATTTGTGAAGTTAATATGTACCTTATCCACAAACCACTATGAAACATGAATACTACCTGGCAAATAAACCCAGCTTCTGCACTATTTTCTAAACAAACATCTCCTAATCATGGTCTTTCTAAAGAAATTTCATGTCCCTATAAAACGGCCAAGATATTGGCAAAAGACTATAAGGTTCATAGCTAGATCTTTGACTCCTTTAGTGAATACAATACTAAAAATGAAATACTACACATTATATTTTCAACACATTCACTAGTTTCTGAATTTGTAAGTTAGGCAAAGTGCAAACATTGCTACAAAGCGTGCAGCATGTCTGAGTAGTTATAAAAAGAATTATTACAGTTACTATGAGCATTCAAGATGTTGCTACCAGCAAACAAACATTATCTGTCTCATTCATTTCTATTCTTATTTTGACCACACAATATTTATAATTAAGTATCCTCTAACAATTGTATTTTATGAGCAACATCTATTAAAGGCATTGCTGCTTTCTCATTTATTCACTCATTTATTCTGCAAAGGTTATAAAGTTAATGCAATTGTCACTTTTAAATTTTGAGGAAATAAGTCCAAGGAGTATTGTAACTGAAATCAAACAAAAATTACAGGTTGATATACTATTTATGAATTAATGTTTGATGACGGAGTCATTTATTGAGTTCAATTAAACGGCTTGTGGATTGTTGTGGGGGGCAGTGGTTAAGGTCCTTCTAAAGCCTTAACTAAAATAAACTACTAAAACTTAAATTCCTTTTTAAAAACAGAGCACATGATGAAGCCAGCACACACAGTTCTGGACTTGCACTGCTGCTATGCAAACAATGGTGAATATCAATCTATAAAATCAGCAACTTCCCACAGAGATTAGACAACCCAGGCCATTGCATGCTCAGTATAGAAATGGTATGTTCATTTCCATCTGCCTTCTTTTAGATCTAAACCATTTTCTTCTATTTATCTCCACTTTTAATACAGTTATTTTGAGAACAAATATTCAAAAACATAACAAGGTTAAAAATGTGTGTATCTATACCCTGCTTCAGCTTTTATTAAGGAAGTGTTCTCAGGAAAAATATATTAAAGATAATAACAATAATTCTAAAAACCTCCTTGTATTATGAAACTCTGAACATACCATCCAAATGAAATCTACGTCCAAATTTACTGCCAGAAAAGAAAAATACCATTCCACTGGAAAGATCAAACCCACCCAAACTGATGTTGTACAAGATGAAAAACATTATCTTCAAACTGCTGATTCAGGTCAAAGTATTAAAAGGAGACAGCATGTTAAGTGACAGCAACATCCTGTGAAATTCTTCATTAAAGGCATAATCAAAAGAGTCATTTAGTGATTTATTTTTATAGTATTTTCCATGAACCCCATGTGTTGGTGTTTTGATAACCAATAACGTAATTGGGTTTCAAAGCAGGTGCTTTAAATGAACATTTAGCAGGAAGCTAAAAGCTATAAAATAAATAGCTGTGGACAGTATACTCAGGATTGTCCACAAATGCCCACTGAGGATTTGTGCTTATAAGTTTCTACTTCAAAAGTTTTCCTACAAGCTGCAGGAAGTTCTGAAACCAGTTTTCCTATGACTTTTGCTCTCTTCTAAGAGAGTTAAGTTCACGTGGAAATTTTTCCCTTACAGTATTAAGCTTTACTCTTTATCTTCTATCTGGCTTCTCAACCTCAAGAAGCATGTAGATACCAAAAACATTTTTGGATCTTTAACTTTGGTCATATTTGCTTGAAACTGGTCAGCAGATTAAGAAGCTACTAGCATGGGAAATCAGTCAGCAGGCAGTACAATAGAAACAGCAGACAGCATAATTACTTAAGCCTTGGTTCTGTAGCAACCCAAACAAAAACTTTCCTTTCATACGATTTTCCACACAGGTTTGAAAAGAAAAATACTCTAACATTGCAGTTATAAATACACAAAGTACTCTTTTCTTTTGCTATTTTAAGTGTAAGACTCGGTTGAAAAAATAATATACAATGGTGGCACTAAATAAACAAATAACAACAAAATGACCGGGGCAAAACAGAATATCTTTCAACAAATTGGGTTGGAACCTGAATTATTGTTTCTTAGATTTCAATAAATGACATCATCAGCAGCATTAATAGTGATTTCAATGATATAAAGAAAACTCACCATGAATATTTCCCACCATATCAGCACCACCTCAAAAATCTAATTTTAATAACAGCTATGATAGAAGGCTTCTTCAAGTGCATTGTTTCTTCTCTGACACTGTTATGATGATGTATTACATCAACTAAGCAAGGAGGCTGTAGTGATATATATTATTACAGTATGTTGTAAGAGTGATGATTATTTGATACGTCATGAGAGTGCTTTTGGAAGCATGCAGCCTGGGACACAGATCTGTGCTAAGCTTGAACTTCATGAAAGTACGTATTTTGCTAAGAAATCATTTCACAAAATCACAGAATCATTAAGGTTGGGAAAGGCTGAGTCCAGCCATACACCAAACACTGCCAACTCTACCAACAAACCATGTCCAGAAGTGCCACAGCTACCTCTCTTTTAAATCGCTCTAGGGATAGGGTCTCCACAAATTCACTGGGCAGCCTCCTCCAGTGCTTGACAACCTTTTCCAGGAAGAAATATTTCGTTATACAGATTTGGCGAACAAGCTGATATGAGCCAACATTTCACATTATTTGGCTCCAGTTACTGCAAAGGAAACCTTCTCCTTTCTCCCATTTAAAACTCATTTAAATAGCCTGTATCTCAGAGAAGGAGACCAAAGAACCATTACGCTATGGAGCTGTGTTCAAAGTCTTCAAACAGTAGAAAGGAACGTTTTTAAGTAAAGGCTGCAATGGGGGACTTGAGAAGAAAAAAGATGGTGGAAACAGGGAATCAACACTGACAGGCAGATTAATGAAAATGAGACATAATGGAGGTGACAGGGGAGGATAACATTATGAAGATGTTTCTATAGTTTTCATCTCTTTGATTACTGAATAATGCACTGGAACTGGTATAAAGTATAATTTCAAAGTGAAAACAAGCAAACTAACATGGATTCTGTAGAGATATTAAAAACATGGAAGCATGTTCAAGTGTTAAAGAACCCATAAGAAAAACAATGGGTATGGTTTTTTACTGCTACAGACTGATTTCACACCATGGAAAATCAGAACAAGCAGATGAACTCTAAAAAATGAAAGGTCCCACCCTTGCCTAAAATGTCTTCAGTAATTAGAGAAAGATATCGCACAAAACAGGATGAGAATGGAATATTTTCCAAATCACTATTCCTAAACGTGAAGAAAGCACACATTTGAGTCTAAATTAGTAAATTCCGTTGTTCTGAAAGTCTCCTATTAGTCTCAGTAATCTGTCTCAAACAAATGGGAGCGGGAAAGTTGAGAAGGAATACATCAAATATAATTCAGGACTTACTGAAAAGTTTTGATTTCAGTTTTATCAACAAATCTCGGGGTATAGATACTTATTCTTCCTTATGAATGCACTAAAAGGACCTCAAAGAGTCTTAGCAGTTTCTTACTTTGTTGTAAGCAGACTGCAGAGCTCATTGAAAACTTCTACATCTGAATTTACAAATGGTGCAGGTCTTTTTAAATACTGGGCCTCATTTTACACAGGTTAATAGGTCACTTGTCTCCTGCTGCTGTCTCTTTTTATTCGAAACAAACACCAAGAGAGAGCGCTTTGATATGGTTTGATAGTCTTCAACTGGCTTTCCTCTCTGTTTAGTTACTTGGCTTCTGTCACGAAACTGACTTTCATACCGAGGCACAAAACCACCACCCTCCCACAGCGATGCTTGGCACTCGACAGCATGAAGCTGGAGCTCTGATTTCATGTTAGCGCTGGCTCTGGCTCAGCATCCCAACAAGCTTCCCAGGGGCCAGTACTGCCCGGAATTCCTGCTGAGGATTCAATTAGCGCTACGCAAAAGCAGAGTGGTGCCAGGCAGTAACACGACAGCCCATGTCCTGCGTGCACAACCCTCAAAGTCTGGGTTTGGACCTTTAATTCGTGACTACTGTTCACTGTTCCAATTTAAAGGGCATGGCTGCAGGGGAATGGAAACACATTCTGCTCAACTGGGAGCAGAGTTCATGGGAGAAGGGCCAGCAGCATACCTGGCAGATTTTTAGGAATTCAGCAGCAAAATAATAACTGAAAGCTGAATGTTTATTTCAAAATGAAACTGGATAATCTATTTCATTTATAGGCCTAATTTTTTTAAGTTGCCCTTGCCTTGAATCTTTCAATTTCTCTTTGCCCATCACTGAAGGAGTTCTGTTAGATTTTTCAAATTTACAATTTAATTAGTAATTTTGAGTGGAGTGGAGACTGCTAAACACATCAGGAAAATAATTTTCTTGAAGCTGAATATTCAAAAGCTGGAATAGAAAAACATAACAAACATTTCTGAAATGTGTGGTTGCCTTCTTTGGCAACATTCTTCATTCTAGTTCTTGCAGTACAAGAGTGATGTTTCCAACTGGAAGTTGATATGAGTTGGTATTTCCTCTCCTTTCTATGAAGATCTTATTCCTAACTGGAAGATATTGCCCATGCGCCTTCTTATGTGGAGCCCATAGGCAGAGCAAAGAATCAAAACAGTCAGGTAAAGGATGAATTCAGAGACTTTTGATCTAAGTATCATATGGGGCATGTTGAAGTAAAATAATGAATACGTTCACTGGCATAATTAGAAAATCATTAGAAAATAAACTGCAATGGAAATTCAGGTTGCAAGAGGAAGTTTGTGTATTTGTAACATTTAAGGAAGCTGAAAATACAGTAGAACTAAAATAGCTCAAGACAGTCTAATCTCTGCATTGATGTACCTACAGCACTTACAGCACAATATTCCGTAACACAGGAAAATAACTAAGCTTTCTGGACAGCTTTAAGAGGTACAGACATCCTTATACATTTCCTCCACTGTCAAAGTAAGCTGGAGCGACCCTACCACCTGTCTTGCAATAGCTTAGTTTTTAAATACTTATCTGTAAGGAAAATAAATTTACTATAATTCTCCAATAATTTATTTTCAGACCTTCACTTCAGCCTTAACAAGAAATTATTTAGTCTAGATCTTTAAACTCAGTACCTAGTGCTGACAGAGACAATTGGTGAAGGAGCTGGGGCAGGCAGATGCTGAAATTTTCACGCCCTGGTACCAGGCACTATCATTATGTTGTTTGGGTCTGTTCAGAGACAGAAAGTAGATAAAGCTGTTGTGGATCTTTGTAGTTGAAATTTCCCTACTGCTGTGACACCAAGGGGGAGAACAGTTTGCTTACTGCAGTGATGAATGAGAAAGTCATTATTACGAGATACGTTAACATTATGTATTTCCTTGTATTGGCTCTATATTTACCACTACAGATCTTCCATGAAGAACAGACAACACTGCTCTAAGTTCATTTTCCACTGTTTCATCTGCAGTCTATACTGATGCTGCACTGTACTGTACTTCACTTCACTGATGAATAGAATGAGAATACAAAGCAATTTAAACTTTTTTACCATGGATCCCAACATGCTTATTTGCAGAATTTTAGAATACAATAGAATGGAATAGAATAGATCTGAATATGATTTACATCATCAAAACACTCATTATAGCTTAGATCTTGAAAGTCATACTGAACAAATGTGTGTCCCTGGAATACAAATAAAGCATTGTGATCGCTACAAAGCATCTACATAGTATGTATCAGTCAGTAAACCTGCAAAAATTCAAATTTTAAAGGAATCTATCAGACTTTTTTTCCCACCCAAGCTTTCCTCACCTGGATAAGTCTCATTCTATTGTACAACTATACGTTTATATAAATCTTCATTCACTAAAAGATTTTTGCTCAGTTCCATGATGGAAGCGTTCAGGCAGGTTTCACAGTAGTACAAATGGTTTACAAGAACTTCAATTTGGATTACTTCCTCCCTCCTATTCTACTTATTCATGTTCATATAGTCTTTATGCTGAAAATTTACATTAAAAAGTCATCTTAAACTTAGTAACAGTAACAGAATTTGACCTTATGGAAAACACTGATAAAACACTAAATGCCAATGCTCGTATACCAGGCGGGTTAGAATGAATTCCTTCGAACTGCCCAAAATTGAGCCTGGCTTTCACCTACACTTACAAGCTTACAAATTCAGATGAAAAACATTGTGAGAGGTTGTCCTAAATACCTTTGTTTTCTTCATCTGGCTTAACCTGAAATTGAGATTTATATTTCAAAAATTGGCTTTATACTCCCTTGGAGGCTGCCTGAGCTATTTTAAGGACCACGTAAACCACACAGACATAACAGTGTTTCTTCCAACATTGCTATATTAAAAAATTGAAGCTTATTCCCACCATATATTGCTCAGAAATGTCTCATTGTCCCTTTGACAAACGGTCTGTGGCAAATCGCAAAATCATCTCTTGCAGCACTGCAGCTTAAAAGATTCATGCCACTGAATACTGTCCCTCAAAGGCTGAAGTCTAGCCTCAAAATTCCAAATATTGCAGCTTAATAAAATTTTAAAGACTGAGAGACCCTCTCCTGGGATCAGCTGTCAAATGTCTTTTGAAAAGATGAGACATAAACAGCCTCCACCCTAGGGTCTGACTACCTTAGTTTTTGGGAAAAGAAAAAAAAAACGAAAAAAACCCAGACACAGCAAAGGGTGTTTTTCACTGAAAAGAAAAAAAAAATCAGAATATGCTTTTTGATTTAAAATAATAGGAGTTTGATCTGACTATGACAGGGATAATTATTTTAAACATTAGGATCGGTTTTGTAATGAAAAAGCACAACTGCAGTTACCTTTCTTCTGGTGTTTTTAAATATCCACCGCTTTTGTGGATCTTCCTTGGGAATTGGTTACATGTTTCTGTCACACACAAAGCCTTCCCCTGATATCTGCACTCAGCCTCATCAGCCCAGCAAAGCAGCCAAGCTTTAACTGGGCTTATCTCCTTGTCTTTAAGAAAGAATAAAGTTCACTCTAGTTCATGACACTTCTGCTTTTATTTATTTCCTTCTAATCAAGACTTACCCCAATTTTTTGGGAAGTCTCAGTAACACTCCTTGTCACCGTATGCTTGGAAAGCTAATGCCCTTGTAGTCTCTTCTAGGAGGGAAAACTGACTCATTTTTGGTGACCAAAGAAGTGAAACAGCTTCGAATATTATTGCTTCCAGGAACTTGTTCTGGGCCTGTTGGTGAGAGACTACGGTCCCCACAGGAAAGTCAATACAAGGCAGTGCTTGCACAGACTGCAGCTGGGTGAGTTTACAATCCAGTGTCTGTGAACAAATACATTGCACTGGTGGACTAAGGTCACGTGAGGTTGGGAGCTGGAGCAACACATGGGGACACGTGTCTTGCTCTTCCACCTCAGTGGAGGACAGGGACGGTGGATTTCAGGAGCAATGTCAATAATTGTCACCACTACAGCTCATCGGTCAGAACACAAATAGGCATCATTTAGTCCCAAATCATGAATAGCATTCCACTCCAGCACCCAAACCCACGTCTTTAATTATGGATCTCTTTTACATTCACATCTAACCTATGCTAAATACAGGTATCTCTTTTATCATGCTTGTCAAAGTTATTTTTGAATGTGAAATCCATGAAATCTTTTGCAACCACTTAAGATCCTAGAAGAGAAGAATGGGAGATATGTAATGAGAATTAATTGGAGATGTACTGAAACCTGAACTCTGAATATTCCCCATGGTCTCAGACACACACTATGTGGGCATTGAAAGAGAGTTTCAAAACTTTCAAATTCCACCTATTAATCAATACCATAACACTCCTTGGTAAAACTCCTGAGTAATTAATGCTTAGCTGAAGTTATAAAGCAATGGGTTGTTTATGGTTTTTCAAGCACATCAGCAAGTCTCCATGTTCCAGCTACAAAGTGGTGCTTAAGGAATAATAAATAATTTCTACCAAGTTAGCAAAGATTATTTATTTTGAGTACTAACTGCAGAAAACAGTTCAAACCACTCCAATTTCAAATACTTTTTCTATGCATTATGACAAGAAGCACAGAACCTCCTTACTTCCACCCACACCATACTAAGACTAGAAGACTCAAAACTCTACTAAAACACCTATGGTCTCATTATATATTTTGTAACATAAAAGTTCCCTCTGGCAGTTTTGCAATACACTGCATTCCAGCCTTTTGGTTCAGTGCCCACAGAAATTAAGGAAAAAACTCTCACAGCTTCCAGAATCCACCAAGTGAGAACTTTGTTCTTGCCCCTCATTTCACAAAACCGGCAAGTGTGTATCCTATAGAAAATGTAAATGTAAACTGACAAGCCTCCTCTGTCTGAATAAAATTAAGCCTGAAGAACTAAACAAACTATTAATTAACCCTAAATATTTGCACTGCATTGGTAATTTGGGCTTTGTTTGAACACTGCCATTGCTCAGTGGCATTTCAGTTGGATTGGCAGAAGGAATAATTATTTTATTTTTATTTTTAGCTTAAGTCCATAAGTTCAGCTGAAATAAAGTAATCAAGTGATGGTAAAAACAAAGGCACAAAGAAGCGGGGCCTTGTGTTCATCAGAAATTTTCCTTGGTTGAAGCAAAAGCACACTATAGTACTCAGAATAAAAGCTGAGCTACATACAGAACTGCTACTCATCATTAAGACAGGACAACTAATATACTGAGTCTAAATATGATCTCTACTGCCTCTCCAAAAAAGTTATTCCTATTACATTAGCTGGTGTATGCAAATTATTCTCTTGCTCTAATACACATGCTTTAGAGAGAGTTTTAATGTTTCCATAGCATGTCAGATGTTGTCAGTCTTCTTGCCATTTTCTTCAAGTCTGCTTACTTCTCCTGTATTTGAAATTCCCAAGTTTAAAAAATTTGGCTTAAGTATATCTAATTTCACTGTGTTTACACAGATCTAAAGCAGGAGTTTCTCCTTGGCACATGGAAAATTCATTAAATTTAAATTAATATGGTATAAATAATATATAAAAATATACTCTTAAATATAATCTTGGATATACTCTCTCTCTAAATATTCTCTCTTTCCATATACACAGATATTTATCCATGTACACACAAAAGACAGCTAAGAGAATCAACCAATATACAGCCTGTGTTCCACCAATGCATGAAATACTGAAGCTAGGATGGACTACTGTTCAAAGTGGTCCAGGCATGCAGGGTGTTACTACTTATGGTGTCCTGATGAAGCATAGAAGATAGCAGAAGTAAGATAATAAAAAGATCAAATAATACATAAAATAATTTGTATGTAAAATATGGTATATTAGTTTATAGAGAGATTATGTAATAATTCAGTGCATCGTTGAGGAATGAAAACAAATTACAAATCTATTGGTTTTAAGTGCTAAACCAACACTTACTACAGTACAAACTATTTTCTGTAACCAGCAAACCTGCCTCTAATATACTTCTAAAAAACAGAGGGAAAAAAAAATGGCTCTTTGCTACTCCTGAAAAGTCCAGCTTTTTGAGACCATCAGAAGAAATAAATTCCCAAATCTGTGACCGCAGCTGGAATATAGCTTTATGAAGTTTATAGCTACACTACATAAGTCACCATATAAGGAGGTCACTTTTGAAGAGAGGAGGTCTCTGAAAGAGAGGACTTCAGCAGTTACATGAAAAACAACTGCAGACACAGGTTAAATTATAACTTGAAAAATCAGCTGTGCATTCAAGATGTATGGGAGTAACAGATCAAGAAAATTCCTGTGGTATTGCAGTGCAAACTGCACCCTGCCATGCAGCTTTACCATACGGATGCAGAGCACACACAGCTGGCTCAGCAGCCTCTGCCTGGAGCTGGGCATGCCTTGAGGACCCCAGGAACAAGCCCCTGCAGGCAGTGGCTTCCCATCCCAGGCAGCTGCTGGCACTACTAAACCATCCCAACAAGTTGCTGGTGAGGGATCTTTGGGAAAGCTGTGAGATGCCCTCTTCTCCCATTACGCTGAGAAGTTTGACCTAAGCATGTCATGACGGTGCCATGATGATGTCAGTGGCACTGCAGCAGGTTAGCATTGCCTCAACTCAATTACAAATGACACAAACTTTCCTTCTTTTCAATTATAATACTCAGAGCAATTTTTAATTTCGTGCTCTCATACACTGGCATAAAGCTAAAACAATAATGATTTAAATACGGAGCAGACTAAGTGACAGAGTTAATAGAGGTAAATTTGAATGATGCAGTAATTTTGTAATAAATTGGCTGAAGAGTTTAGGGGACACTTGTTAAAGTTCTGAAACTGGCAGGTCTATGAATGGTATTAGCTTTTAAAAAAGCATTTAAAGCCTAAATAATCACTGCCAAATACTCTCCATAAGCAATAAAGATATGCTACCATTTATGGGTAATTTCTCATTTCCATCAATTTCTAAAAGCAGCTTGGGAGGTGAGACATGAATTGTGCAGTGTTTCATTACATGGAGATACATTGGGTCTTTTTTTGTAATGTAACCTGCCAAAATCTAAAAGAATATATCTTATTAATAAATGATGTTTGCTCAAAGGCACTTTGCATTTCATAGAATATAGGACAACAGCTAGAAAATGTAAGAAGACCTCTAAAACTGCAATGATAAATATGATGGTTTCCTTGCTGCCAAATCTGCACTACTCTGGTGCAAAGAGTTGAACTTTATAGCTGTATACTATGTAATCAGAAACTTGAAAGGGATGGAGACTTCATTGCTGACAGCTGCTGATGACCAGGGAGAGGTCACCGAGTCCTAGAGTGTCACGAGATTTGCTGAATCCTAGACCAATGTCCAAAAGGAACCGTACAATTCCTTAGTGAGCTTTCATGGTAAGATATCAGAGATCAAAAGATGTATAGTTTTTCACAAATGTTTTTGTTAGGCTGCCTTCATGCTTTGAAGTTGGGGGTGAACAGAATATTATCATTATTCATGCTTCATAATGAACGGACAAAGTGATTACAGCTACCAGGACTTGTGACAGCTTAGCTTGTTCTCACACTCACACTCTCTGTAATTCTTACGTAAAACTCTCGAGTTGTCTAAAACTTCAGTTCTAGAGACAGAGCTGTGCCCTTCTAGGCTACCAACCCTAAGCTCCAGAGGAGAAACCTCTACACTTTGCCATGTGGCCACGTCCCAGACCCAACTCATAGGGAAGTCTGTTGCCTTCCCCAAGCCCGGGTAGGGGATATTGCTAAGAGACTCCCGGACCTAATTAAACCATCAGATTATTACCCAATTCTGGTGGTCCAGGCTGGCGGTGATGAGCTAGCTAAAAGAGGGTCAAGGGTCTTTAAAAAGGAATTCCAGGAGCTGGGTTGGTCAATGGATAGGGCAGGAGCACAGGTGGTGTTCTGCTTGGTCCCTCTGGTGGTAGAGATGTATACCAAAAGGAATAAGAGAATCCACGCTCTTAATAAATGGCTTAGGGGCTGGTGCCGGCAAAGGAATTTTGGGTTCTACGATCATGGAGAAACCGTTATGGCACCTGGCCTGCTTGACCCAGATGGGTCTCATCTAACTACAAAGGGTAAGAGGATTCTAGCTCAGGAGCTGGCAGGGCTTGTAGAGAGGGCTTTAAACTAGGTATGAAGGGGGAGGGGGGAGTAACTAGGCTCACCAAAGATGTTGCTGTGGAGGATGAGCCATCTCAAAGGGTGTTGTCAGTAACCCAACTGAAGTGCATGGACACAAATGCACGCAGTATGGGGAACAAACAGGAGGAGCTGGAAGTCCTGGTTCAGCGGGAGAGCTATGACATAGTTGCAAAAATAAAATAAAATAAAATAAAATGAGCAGGACCAGAGAAGTTATTGTCCCCCTGTAGTTGGCACTGGTCAGGCCTCACCTTTAATACTGTGTGCAGTTCTGGGCCCCTCAGTTTGGGAAAGATGTCAGGATGCTGGAGTGTGTCCAGAGGAGGGCAACGAAGATGGTGAAGGGGCTGGAGCACAAGCCCTACGAGGAGTGACTGGGGGAGCAGGGGCTGTTTAGTCTGAAGAAGAGGAGGCTGAGGGGAGACCTAATTGCTCTCTACAACTACCTAAAAGGAGGTTGTAGTCAGGCAGGGGTTGGTCTCTTCTCTCAGGTGACCAGTGACAGAACTAGAGGGCATGGACTCAAGCTTTGTCAGGGGAGGTTTAGGCTTGATCTTAGGAAAAAGTTCTTCACTGAAAGGGTGATTGGCCATTGGAATGCGCTGCCCAGGGAGGGGGTGGAGTCACCGACCCTGGAGGTGTTTAAGGGGAGACTGGATGAGGCACTGAGTGCCATGGTTTAGATGATGGGTTGGTGTTGGGTTGGGTTATAGGTTGGACTTGATGATCTCAGAGGTCCTTTCCAACCTTGTGATACTGTGATAGTGTGATAATAAATAGCTGGGGTCAAGAATCTAAGCAGAAGTGCAATTTAATCATTTCAGCAGGAATGCAATGAAGCAGGACATTTATGATGGAGATATTGTGCTGCTGAAAAGCACCAGGGATAAACAGGAGCTCTAAGCAGTGTCACAAGAAGGTTAAAAAAAGGAAATGTGATTTCTGTAAACCTGGGGATTCAAATACTAAATCAGCATATCCAATATGAGAATGATTTCACAAATGAGAAATAAGACAGGCTGCTTATTACAGAGCGTTAGTCACAGAATCTTTGGACATAATTGCATGAAGTGGGCAGGAAAGCTGAAAGTCTGATACCTATACAGAGTGTCATTTCTTGCACGCAGGAAAAGGGCAAGATCCAACAAAATACATGTCAATTAATTAATAATTGCAGTAACCACCAGGAAAATTGCCTGTTTTTTCAAGAAACTGAATGTGCAATAAGCTGTATGGGATGGACATAAATATAGCAGTTTTCAAAACAGAGAAGCTGTAGGGCTTTAATGACATGACCACGTTGACACAACCTATACCCAGCATGTCCACAGGACGGGTAATTCCCAGCAGTGCCATTGCCAGTGATGTCTGAGTGAACAAGTAACAATGCTCTGGGCAAAGAGAGAGAAATAGAGAGGAAGGAAAAAGGCTCTGGATCACCTTGGTGGGTAAGGTCTAAGCTGGGATCCAGCTGCCCTTTCCTCCATCCCCAGAGCTGAGCACTGCAGAAATTACCCTCACAATCAATCCAGAACCCAGGCATGTAAGGAGCTGTGACAAGAGCCCTGGTGATATGGGGATTGTCACGAGACACAGAGATTGACAGGGCAGGCATCACAGGCAACAGCTTTGACAAGGCACTCTGGTGAAGGTCTGCCAATGGAATGCTGAAATGAATTTAAGAGAAAATGCATATCTCTTAAACAAAAATCTATCCTGTTAATCCTGACAGCAACCAGGCATCCCCTGAGTCCAGACAGGGGTCAGGGAGTTCCAAGGGAAGGCTCAAGCCAGCATTGCATAAGGGTTGTTTATTGAAGAGGGAAGCTTTAGGAAATGAACCTGGTACTTCCCCCCCAAGCATGTTTACCAGTTGGAGGATTTTTAATTTAAAGGATTATAATTTTTAAAATACCCCCAGTGAATGACAGATGTCTGAGTTCTCACAGAGCCCCCCGTGAATTGTGGGTCAGCTGGCTATTTCTGTTTATTCTGCAGCTTTGATAGGGAGGGAAAGGAAGGATCAGGGATAATTCCAATAATATAATGTCTGCCACTATGTGGAGTATACAGCACAATACATCTTTTGGTATTGGATTCCTGATAAATTACATGAGGGTAGTTATTTTTAATTTAGTATTGCAGCATGTAGGTCACAGGCAACATAGAGGCTTTGATGAATTGAGAATATACAAAATATAATTTACCTGTAAGTTTATTTGTTTACTTCAGAGCCTTGTTTTAGAAAACTGCACAAAATCAACCTTAATTTTGACCACACATTAAAGTATTACACTAGTCTAGATTATAGATACTTAAGGATATTAACTAATTAGTGCTGCAACTGGTTTTGAAAAAGGAATGCTGCAATTTGAAATTATAACAAAATCAGAATGTTATTTTTAACCTGGGAAATCTCAACACCAGCTGTCTTAACTTTAACTGAAAATACACATAGCAGTCTTCTCTCTTCTTCATATTTTATACCCCTGTTTATTTTTATATTTTATGTTGCTGCAAGCAAGTCCTGCCTATTCTAAACTTAACTGGCAGATCTTTCCTGGTCAAACCGCAAAGCTGCTACAGATTTCAGTTAATTAATGCCCTCCCTTTAATCTATATATTTTTTATTTTCTTAGGACTTAGTTGGTTTTTGTTTTCAGACCCCATATCTGGGGAGACACTTTTGTCCCAGTGAAACCTATCAGTAAACTCCAGTAGTAGAGGGAACAAGGCACAAATCAGTTCTTAGGATTTTCAACAAATTCAAACTCATCATTACAAAGCCTTAGTGAAAACATAGGGTTTTTTCTATCCTGTGTTACTGGTTAGGACTACAACCTTACCTTCACTACTGGATTTCTTGGAGAAAGTAAATAGCCCTCCTTATTAACTTACTGAAAAATAATTTGATGTCAAGGGATTTTTTACACTTGCTTTTTCCTTTCTTATTACAGAAGTTTACTGTATCACAACATTGACAGGGGAGAAAAACAAACCAATCTCCTCCAAACCCTGGAGTATTTTTAGGAGATCTAGAAAGCAATGTCACACATGACAAAAAAAACCTTGGAGTAATATTCAATTGTCTACATTCTGTCTTTCTGCTGCCATAAGTTGGGCTGCACCATTTTAATTGAGGGTAGAATTTGGCCCATTGTATTTAACTTGTCTACAATTGTTTTTGCAAAATACTCACATGTCCTTGGTAATTAATTCTCTGATCTAAATACTGGATAAAAGCACATTTCAGAAATTAGGAAGAAAAAAACCATAAACTAGTTGTCAACATCATACTGAGTAATTCAATAGTACCGGAATATCCTGAGGGTGGATATGAATAAACAATTCATGAAGAGCTGGTAAATTACATTTCAGTTTCTGTTTATTGCAAAACTAGGTACTAGTCAAATACTTAGCTCTATCAAATAAAGATAGCCCACTGGGCTTAGAATAAAGAGCATTTCTTAAGAGTCTTTCCCCTGTATTTATTTTGTGCAGGACAGGTTTAGATTTTTAAGCAGTCTTGAACACAAACAGATGAGATTATATCAGACAAGGTCAAAGAGGAAATCTGATGGCCTGCAGCAAGCTGGGTTAGTCCTTAATTCTTCCATAGTGTACACAAAAAAAATAATGAACTAAAATGAACATATCTTTCAGTTTTTAGACCATTTAGGATAACATGAAAAACAAATACAATTTAGAATTCCTTCATGGTACATTTAGAAGCATTCTTAACATTGGAAGTCTAGTGGATGAGCTTGTAACACGTGATTCTTTTAAGACCACAGTTCCTGTTCATCTATAATGCTAAACAAAATTAATTTAACACTTTGATGTCAGTCTTTATAGCAAATCAATACACATGAGAAGGTCACCACATACTGTTCAGTGTGAAATTGCTGGCAAAGAACCATAGAATAATTGAGGGTAGAAGGGACCTTTGCAGGCCCACTACGAAAGATGACCTTTCAAAGCAGAGCCAACTCTGAAGTTGAATCTAAATTTGAAGTTGGATCAGATTACTCAGGTTACTTATTTTGTCACTTTTTTGATACGTCTCAGGATGGAGATTATGAAACATCTCTGGGCAAGTTGTTCCAATTTACATACGTGTATTTATAAGCCTAATTTGTTCTGTAGAATTGCAGTTTGGTAAAGTCATCAGCCTGAAAAAAAAGCCTGAAATCCATTGTTAATTGCCTTAAACATTATTTATATCCAAGAATACCAGATACAATGAATCTGCTACTCAGCAGTTATGCTGGTGAATCAGTCTCTACACTCCGAAGTTGGTTGCCCAGTTAATTGCAAAGTGTCCTACATAATTATGGAAGTTTACACTGCTTTTGTTTTTTTGAATATAGTTTGGTGCGAAGCGTGAAATTCATTTGCGGATGAGACCCTAGAATTGCTGAAATGTCAGAACCATAAAAGCTGGATGCTCTTTAGTCTTTAGGAAAGTATTACAAAGGAAATCTATCAAGCACCTTGCTAGCCTTCTCTCGCGGGTAGGAATGTGCTTTAGGGCAGTTGAGGAGGAGTAAATGGAACAAAAATACTGCAAGGTAAAATGGTGAATAAGCTTCCAGGATCCTTAATCAAACCACTGCAGCATTGACTCCCTTAGATCTGAGAAGAGAGGTGAGGTGGGCCTGTGAGACTGTTAGTCAAGAAAATTACCAAGGCAAAACTCATAGTATTAACTATATCACAATGCTGTATGAGGTACCAATAAACAACATTGAAGTGACAATCTCTATAATGAGATTCACAATCATTCTCATCATAAAACCACCTGATTTATTAGTGGGAACGGATACGCCAGCTAGAGGTGCCCTGACAGTCAGATATTAACTGAAGGTTGCAGGTAATTTTAACAATATTTTCCTGTTCAGATGTTACATTTGATTTGTTTCTACCTGCTACCACAGTTTATACTGACAGCATTAAAAATGGGTTACTGCACTGTGGTCTTTTACAAAGGTTCATGTCACTTCTTGTTACTTCATTTCATGTTGCAACATGACAGAGCACAGTCAGGTATAATGTAGTGTGGCCTCCTATATTAGGAAGGGTCAAATATTTTCTAAATAGTCATATTTATGTTGCAATGGGTATTAATGCAGCAGTGTTAAATGTCATATCAAACTGTGGCAGCACATTCTTTTCTGTTTCCGTTAATTTATACGGCTTATACACAATAGGTTTCATCAGTCAATGCTCTGCATTAGAAATTTATTTCTGTAGGAAAGAGAGAGACTAAGGAGAAAAAATTGATAGAAGTAAAAAATAAAATAAACAACTGTTTTTCCTCCCCCGAAAGTACACCAAAAAAATTATTTTACTTTGGAAATTCCTAAGCTTGTAGAAGTGCACACGCTTCTATGGTCTTAATAAGGCACTCAGATGAGACTGCCCTGCACAGTCGCATCAAAACACCTGCCTATCTGTGTATAGGGCAAGAATGCACGTTCCATTAGCCTCTGCAGCTATTTGTACACCTCATTTTAGTTCTACTTCTCTCCTTAGATTACAAGCAGAAGGGAAAATTAGCTTTTCTCCACAAACTCGTCACACATACCACCCTTACCTGGGTAAAATCCACATTATTCTTCTCCATTTCATTTGACTACTTCTACTTTACAGTCATGCGAGTATAGAATTAGCTCCAACATTTATTTCTTGAACTTAAGATCAAATTAGCAAAACACTCCCAATCCCAGAGAGACTTTTACTTGTCTTTATCCTAAATAACATTGTTAAAAGCCCACAGGGGGAAAGTTCAGATGAAATCAAGAGGCAGTCTCCACTTGCTTTTGAGAATTCTGGAATTATAGAGAAAACTTTAGCATAGCCTGTACTGCTGCCTTTCCTCACCACAGAAAATCCTCCCGTTACTCCTGCTTTGAGTTCAGCCTCTTTTGCAAGAATGTGATATTCCCCATTAAAGCTATGGAGAGAAACAAAAGTGTGTCAGAATACTAAACCAGAAGAGTGTGAGTTCCAGTAAAAGCCACAGTAAAGGCTGATGTTTAAAAAAATGAGAATATAAAAAAATCACCACTTATTTGATTGTATAATACATATTGGGAAACTGAGACTGAAGGAACAGAAGATAAAACTCTTGGTATTAATACATTTCTCAGTACCTTTTGCTAATTAAATGGCAATTTACTCTGCAAATGATGCTATTGAGAGCTAAAAACACAAGAATAATCTTAGATTATTTCTCTACTTGGTACTGCATTGCCACCTGGAAATGTAAGCTTTCTGTGTGCTGACTAGCACTGACAGTTAGCTGTTGGTATAAATTTAAACCAATTTAACTTAAAACAGGTGCAAAAGACTGTGTTATTTGGGCTTTAGCCAAACTTATTTAAGGTGATTTCAATCAATATGAATTGACGTATGTTAAATGTAATTAAACTAGTCCTAAAAAAAAACCCTAAAAATGAAATTGAAAGGGCCTTGACGAGAAGTTGTACAGAATTAACTTAAATTATGTTTAAAAATTACAGATAGTAAATTGTGCACTCATCTTTCATAGATAAGCGTCAAAAGTTAAAGAGGTAAGTTAGTAATGTAAGAGAGTTTGTGTTCCTAAATGCTGCCTGAATGAGTCATGGAGTCTGAGTTAGACCTCCAGCTACAGATCAGGATGGGAACATAAAGCCATTCTGGCCAGCCTCTTCCTCCAGCAGTATTCCCCATACAGAGTACAGTAAAAATATGGCAGACTTTCTTGAAAATTATCTATCAACTTTTGAGGTTTTTTAAATGAAAAATGGTAATTTCTCGAGATTTTCATATTTTCAAATATTTACAAATCATTTACAAAATATGTACAAAAAGTTCCATGTGAAAACATGCTTTGATAAAGCAATGCTTTTTTTGAAAATCTCAGAATTCAGATTAATTTCCTTTTAAAATACGTTTTGACATTTCCTTTTGTTGTTTTTTTTTATATTATTGCACTCTATGCTAGCAGTAGTGCACTACAACTAGTGATACAGTCAACTATAGCAGAAGTTGACATATTTTACTTTTAAATCACCAAAGACATATCTACCACCAAACATTGACTAAAACATGTCACTTTTTTTGACTAAAACATATTCTGTTTAGTTTATGACAAACAATTATTACTGATTGTCATGGCATCAGAACAACAGTTGCCCTTAAAAGCACTTTATAAGTAAACCCAAGTATTTCAATTATACTGCTTGATATTAAATCAAATCAAGAGAAGCAGTGAAAAGTATGGCAGACTACTTTCTCTAATATCACGACCTGTTTTTTTGTACAAGTTCATAACAAAACCTCAAAGAATTTCCATGAAACATTCGAATTTCCTTGAGACTCCACTTTCCTGAAAAATTTCTGACTAGCTCTTCCCTCTCATTTCTTTCTAGTATATGTACTTAACAACTCTAAGTGTCTCTACAACTTGCCAGTGCACTACAAACCAGACACCTGACTCAGTCTCTAACAATAAATATAAGTCTCAAAAAAATAGGAAGAAAATTATCTGTATCTCCCATAAAAATACATGGAAAAATGTCTAATTTTGCCCTCAGGAAACACATATAATTTCTTTACAATCTGATATATTAAACTTCTGATTACTCACCATGCCCTCAGAGTGCACTGCGTAACACAAATTTTGACATGTGTGTTGTGTAAAGAACTGCTAAAGGTGGGAGGTTTTCAGCTAGTTTGTAATTACTGATTTTGCAGAGCTGTCGAGTGGGACCATTTAGGATAACACCGACCTCTGGCTGCGTGCATCCTGGCTCCAGAGGAGCAGAGACAACAGAGGGGCCAGCCTCACTATTCTACTCATTTTATCAACTGCCTTCGAGGATGAAAACTACCACTAGAAGGAAAAACAGAATATTCTGTGGCAGAGAAATGGAGAGAAACAATGTTCAAGTGAGAACCTTGGGAGACAAAATCACACGTAGAGATGGCCAGACTCAGACACCAGGGAAGAAAGGAGGCACAGGCACTCAGCCAAATAACAGAGCTGTGTCATTGGATGGGAACAGCTGAAATCCACCTTCATCAGAAGAAGAGGTGATAGGGAAAGGTGGGAGAAACAGCAGCAGATGGGAGGACGAGGAGGCGTGGAAGAGCAGAAATGCAATTAACAGCTTTCCAAGTGGCTTAAATGGTTATGAATTAAGAACTGTTAAAATTCACAGATAACAGCAAACAAGCATTTTCCACCTGTAAGTGCCAAGTGCTCCGAGAGGAGCAACGCTGCATTAATTCCATCTGCAGATAACAAAACTGCAACACACAAAAGGAAAATAAAAGGCATTTTCATACTGGCTTCAGAGATAGCAACAGTGTCTGAAGAGCAGCTACAACTTCATCTCTTAACACAGCTACAGGTCTTGTGTATATTTTTTTTTCTAAGCTAGTAACTGCTTCTCTAATTACAAAAACGTGGATAGAAATGGAGCCATGAGGTAGAATCAGCCTGTATGAGCAGGGAGTCAATGAAGCAATGTGCATCAGTCGTGCAGAGCTTGAGAATGCCAGCTTAAGAAACTGTTTTCATAAATAGTTATCCTTTAATGGTCTTCTAGACAAACTCAGCGACCTTATCCATTTAAATTAACTGAAACTTATGAACATGAGGAGGGAAGATATTTTTCAAAGATCTCAAACTGACATTTTGCACAATTTACAGGGAACAGAAGGTTCTCAGACCCTGAAGATGGCCATTAGCATTTCACGATATTTTAGCATTTAGTCTGTAGCCAGGTCAGTTTTAAGTACCAAAAGAAGAACTTTTTCCAACAGAATGTATTCTAAAGATGTGTGCTTCTAGCATGCTAGAAAACCGTGTCATTACAGGTGACAAAAATGTTAGCTGATATAATGACATTTGGGGAAAAAATGTGGACAACATTCAAATTCCAGCAGAAAAAGACTGAGCTTTCATAAAGAAAACTGTTATCCACATATTTAAAAAAAAATCAGATATTAAAGTGTGTAAAAGTGAGGGAAGAGGTAGCAGCATGTCTAGCACTGACTCCTCTAAGAGTAACAATGAGTCAAAGGACTGTTGTGGGTTGCAGCACTGTCCTTTTTTCCTACTTTCTTCAGTTACTCATTTTCTTGCTCTATTAAAGAATCCTATTGGTGAAAGCTTTAAGGTCAGACCTTGATGTGCACTAGAGCCAGTGTTCTACTCTCAGGTGGAAGAAAAATTCTTTCACCTTTGATTTTTATTTCTAGTTATAATTTGACTTGATAGCTTGTTGCACTTTGACTTACAGTGAGAAACACTCACTGTAAGAACTCACATTCAAAAGTTAAAAGACTGTAAAATTCAAAGTTTCTATATACTGAACTTCACAGCCTGTCCAACCATGTAGGGACCATCTTGCACTGGTTGTAAAGAACAGGTGCCTACAAAGAAGCCTCTCTGGAAGAGCTCTTCTAGAAATGCTTTATTCTAAAATTAATCAACCAGAGGCAACAGTGGCTACAGAGAGAAGAAATGAAAAGGTATGCACTGAACTACCAAACCTTTTGAGTGGAACGGCTAAATGGAAAAATCTGTACACGCCACTAAGACTAGAATGCTGCAACGATATGAAGAAAGAAAGGCTTTTTATAAGTGCTTCATAGTTTCATATTATTGCTCAAAAAAGACTAAAAGACCAAAGAGTAACCTTTATGGGATAGATTATTTTCAAATCCTACAGTGGAAACATTCCCTTCCTCCTATTAAGACCCATTGCATGCAAACCAATTTCAACAGAAAAAGTAATAATGTTATTTTATGCACCAGCCTCTAAACCACCGACATCTCAACAGCAGCCCACTGTGACTCAGTGCTTTACATAGCACAATGAAGGTCAAGTACTTACAGATACACTTATGCCTGTAAATGTTATTAAGTACAATAAGTTTTATTTCACCTCTTGCCAAATTGAAGGTAATGGGTAAACTATACAAATTCTGTTTTAAAAACTCATGTCCGATACTACATTTTATACTGGTGACACCTTTTACCTGCTGTGTATGTGCAGCATTATTTTTTTTGGTGAGTTTTTTTTAGTAAAGTACATGTCAGTTTTGGCACTTGCTTAACTGAGAAAGTATTTCAATCTTTTATTCTCTGTTGTACTAGACATCTCTGCTTGCATTTTTTTACTGAATAAAAAAAAGGTGTTGCAATTACAGAAGTTTTGAAAAATTACTGGAGAAAGTAATCAATGACATTTTCAGGAAAAAACACTTCATTGGTCTCTGCACTACAGAAGTTTCCAAATGCAAGTATTGTTTAATTTAACATAGTATCATGAAACAACGGATTTATTACCACATATGCCCCAATGCATTTAGTTTCCTTTCTATGCAAAAATTCTGCAGGTCATTTCTGTTTGAATGGCCAGTTCTTCATGTGGAAAGAAAGCTCAGACAATGTCTTATTGAATAAAACAGGCTTGTTTCATGATTCATTACGCCTCTTTCTGTCCTTATGTGTAAGCCAGCTCCTCTCAGTTCCACACGAAGGCCAAATGCACAATGGAGGTTATGCAGAGCCATAAAAATAATGCTGCAAATTCTCATGCATACAGTAAAATTTTCAATAAAAATAAGAACATTTTGCAAGAGGTGATAATAGTCTCCATTTCAGAACAGGTTTTTAATTCTGCATAAGCTCATTTTTCTTTGTACTTAAACAAAATGACAGATGTTCCTAAAAATGATATTAAAGATTCCTTTTGGCACTTCTTTTCCATGTTCTCATTTACTACTCTTCTAGTAATAACATATGCAACATTATTCTTATGAAACCAGGGTCCTCAAAATTGCCAGGTGTCTGATGTGTGATCATTCCCACTAAACGCAAAGCAAAGCATTTCCAAATGGGTTAGTTTGGTGAATTCTATGCTTATGGCTCAATTCTTTGGAGTGTTGTGTGCTTTGATTATATACATTTAAGTCTATGAGTTTAACATCAATAATGTTTAGCCTCTTGTAGGACTGAGCCCTTGAATAAAAATAAATTCTAATTGTGATTCTTACAGTGAATAGTTTTTTGTTCTTGAGCAAATCTATAAACTCGGGTTCCAAACTATCAAATCCATTCACATTTTCAAGCTTTAAGAAACAGTCTTTTTTTACAGAAATGCCGGGCTGCAGATAAAGTTTGCAGTAAAGTCAGTGGGAATAATAGCTGTCTAAATATAAAGCTAGGCACTTAAATTAAGATGCCTGAAATTGGTGTTGCTTGTGCAACGTTTTGACTATGAATGATTTACACAATTCCCTTCCTGCCTCCAGGAAAAGAAAAAAGGATAAAAAAAAGAAAAAAAAAGCTCAGATCCATTCATTTCACAAACTGGGTCTCTTTATGGATAGATCAGGTTATGGTATGAAAGACAGCACCAAGTAGAACAGGACTTTGAGAAACATGTGGGAAAGGAGGCAGTTGATAGCTAAAACCCACTGTATGTATACTCTGCATATGCACCACACGTATACGTGTAACACCTCCGTTACAAAGCCAGCAAGTACATTTTCACCGTTGGTAAAAGAACAGGACAATCTGAGCTTTACAGACGTTCACTGGTAGCAACTGGGAACTCCTTCCAGCCTCTGAAACACCATTCACTCTACCAGAGAAACCCTCTTTGCGCATCCCAGCATTTTCAGCCTACCTGCCTTCTGCTGCATTCAGTCTAGCTCGAGCCTTTCCTGTTTCTCTTCTTGTCCCAGTCTCAATCTTGTCACCTACGCAGTCTACCTTCTTATTTACTTGTTCATTTTATTTTTTCCCCTCCCCACATACCAACATTTCAGTCATCCTGTGCAAGCAGACCCCACGCTCCAGCACGCTCAGCCTCCAGTGTCTTGGCACCTCCATTTCAATTCCCCCTTCTCATCGTAGCTTCAGAGCATCTCTTTTCCCACCTCTCTGTCCTCCAGTCATCTCATATTCCATGTTTCTAATGGCTCCAACTCAAGGAAAACCACTAGCAACAAAATACTTTATAAGCTAATGTGCCCTTTACCTGTTTATATGTAAAAGAGAATCCTGTTTTAGTTGATCTAAGTCTGTACCTTTCTAAATATTTCAAGTGCTATTGAATATTTACAGAATTCTTAGCTGAGCCACATTCTCCTTTCTTAGAAAAAGAGTGCTTCTAATGACTTCAGTGTCACTGTGAGGATCACATTTATTGGCATATTTCTGGTTTTAGATAAACTATGATTTTATTGCCTTTATTTCAAGTGCTATTGTATATTTACAGAATTCTTAGCTCAGCCACATTCTCCTTTCTTAGAAAAAAAAGTGCTTCTAACGACTTCAGTGTCACTATGAGGATCACATTTATTGGCATATTTCTGTAATTTTATTGCCTTGGCCACAGGGCAGTTAAATGGTAACAGATTTACTAATCACTACTTTAAAAGAGATAAATTTGTTTACTTCCCAAATAATAGAGATATTCTGCCTCTGGCTACATACTTGTCTAAAAGTTTTTACTTCTTCACTAAGAACAGAACAAGAATTTATTAAAACAAAGCCATTCGTGAGATGTATTGTAGCAATGAGGAGCAGTGAGGAGGCTGAGGGTGGAGAGAAATATCTCCTAAGGTGGATCAGAAAGAAACTCCATTAATGGCAAAACTAGTTAGAAAATCCTAACCTTCCTACATTTGTTTCTTCCATCTCCATGAAAGTTTTCATCCCCTTGTTTATGCCACTTTAGAAATCAACTAATTATGTCACCAGAGTATGAAACGAAAGAGAAGATAGAAAAAGCCACTGTGATAAAAAAATATACTTATTTTTTAGAAAGTTATTACTGTTGTATTTTGAGTCAAAATTAACAAAACTACTCAGGAGTAGAATGGCTTCTCCCTTCACTCTCCTCAGTGCAACGTGATACAATAATAGAAAAAAAACAAACCAGAAAAAAACCACAAAACTAGGGAATACAAAACTAGATTTCTAATAAGTATCTACTGGACTTGTGTGAAAAGCAAAATAAGAGGGACTCCTACAAGAATTATGAAACAGATATGGCTGAAGAAAAGCTACCCCTCCATGTCGTAGAATTTCAAATCTTTATACCAAAATACATGGGTGAATTTTTTTTTTCACAGACAGAATTTGTCAAGACTTAATGTAAGCAAAATAACTTTTGTCATCTGAATTCACCTTTCCATAAAAAAAATCACTCCAATTTTCCATTTAATTTGGCCTGAGAAAAAGATCTGTTGTGGGTTTCTTCACAAATACAGCAAAGAAGTTACAAAAGTAACTCCAAAAAGCGTTTCACCATCAGATGTATCAGAAACCCTTAATTATAGCCTATACATGTCTTCTGTCTGTACTGTAAATACAAACACGTCTTACATTTATCTGTAAGTACTGTCCCAAATTAATACTTCAAATAATACTTAAAACTAAGGAAAAACTCTATATAAATGCTGCACATCTTCTGACTGTAGTTGTTTAAGAAGATAAATACCAATACTGGAGTACTTTGAAAATCTTAGGTGAAAATAATGCAGAAGTGAAGAGTTTTATGTATCAGGATGCCCTGTATTAATCCTAAAAAGTTTACTTGTGAATTAGGTGAACAAAAATCTGCAATTATCCTCTAACATATTCAAGGTTGTGGTTGGCCATACTCTGTATTATTTTTTATGCAGAAACCTTGAAAAGTCAGAGGTCCTGTAAATGAGCAGAACATTTGGATGGTTATAAAAGACCTGAGCAGTAAGTGCAAAGCAAAATCAGTCATCCAAAGGTACGTGATTCGAGCTGCAGTGATAAACAAAACCTCCAGGACTCACAGACAAGACATTTTTTTCTCTTGCCGTTATTGGTATATCTCAGTTGAAAAATGGAGATATAGATTTGCCTGTAGCTAAGTAAGGAATTTAGTCTCAAGCCAAACGTCTAATTTTATACATAATTCACCAATGAAGTCATGAAAGACAAGGTTCTTCTTTCAACAGGGATAAAACTAAGTAATTAAAAATTACTCTGACATTTGTTGCACTGTAATCTCCACATCATCTATCATGTCTTGTTCATTTAATGACAAAGTATGTTCTTCCTTCATTGTTTACATATCCTTCTTTTTACCACTTTCAACTTAGCAAAATAATATAGCCTTTTTTCACTCCATGTGAGCTAAAATTATGTAATCAAAACCTGGTCTGGGCAAGAAATGAGAGTTTTCTTATAAGGTTATCTATGGTAAATTGTTGCATCGTTGCCCTTGCCTCTGTTTTATTAACATTAATTATCATCAGTATGAGGGAAGAGAAGTACAGCAGAGTTCCCTTGCTTTGGGAGGGCTGTTCCCCTATAACAACTTAAAAACAAATTCACTACAAGCTTGAAGGGCAAATTTAGCACATAACAGTCACAGGGAAATATTACAAATTGTTCCCCACTTTACAGCCCATCTCCCTGATGAGGTTATTACAGTGTAAAACTGAAAAAACTAGAGGTTAATATAAAATCCATCCCTCTTTGGAACCAAAACAGCTTAAGACCAAAATAACCTATTTGATTTTTTCATTCCATATGAAAGAGCTTCCTCTCTTTCCACAATTTTATACTCCTCTAGTTCTTTTACTAGTCACAAGATAGATTTCAGTGTCAACCTACCCAGTTTTACAAGCTGATTGATGCCAAACTCTGTGCCAACTGCTACCCAGGGAGTTACAGTTTACTCCTCCTCAGCAGTGAAGTGTGAATTTAAGGGCTGTGACACTGTTGTCAGCAGCAGTGCAGAAGTCTTCCAAGCTTTCCAAGCCACACACAGTGGGAAGAATACAAGATGATATCCAGGGTGAGGAACAAGAGAAGGTGTGGAAATCTCTCGGGTAGATCCTGGGTAGGATCGAGGTTAGACCGGAGAGCTCCAAGTCTTTTTGTGGCTGCATTCATGCCTCTCCAAATCCAAACAAATTATTTTGTACTTACTAGATACAATTAGGATATGATCACCTTGCTGTATTTTGATGATTTATTAGTCTTAACTTCTGTTTCTACATTTTGCTTCAATCCATAAGCTTCACCTACCAGCAAGTATCACACTTCAGATTCTTTTGGGAGCAGGTTTGTTCTTCCTCCCTGTTTCTGAGGAGGGAGAAGGATGTAGCAATTAATTACCTTGCAAACACACAATCATCTTTGGTCATCCACATAGAGCTTCTACTGTATTATGGTTAATGTAAGTCAGCAGACACATGGGTCTGTCATCTATGTCTGTAACACATCTCTATAGAAGGATTCCTGTGGGAGAAGATTTACGTAAAGCAGACTTTTTGACTGAGGGCACTCAAATCAGTCCCGAAGTCTCGCTGTTTTACTCATGAACTACGCTGATTCCTATGCATTATGGCCCTCACAATGAACAAAACCAGGAGAGTGAGAGTGGAGATCAGCAGCAATAGCTCTCTGCCGAGAGTTCATAGCCCACAGCACCTACACATAATGGTTGAAGGCAAACTGTATCCATTTGGGAATTTCAAAGTAAATTTCATCCTGGGACAGGGCTCTGACAAGCCCTTGATGCACTTGGGACTTGAAGACAAAATCTTGGGACCTTGGTCATAGGAGAAGGTCACCCAGCCTGCAGATTGAAGCATTTTCATTCTACTGCACATTATGAGCAGCCCTTGCTATAGCAGGGGTACATGCTGGTAGGTTGACCTTCATTCTTTTATTTTCCCAGCTATGTAGCACATTAGTAGAGGAAAGCTAATGCAATTGGCATCAAAGAACTTACATGCTGTCTGATGGGCTGGCATGCTGCCAAGGCTCTAATCCACCATGTGACTGACAGGACTTCGGTCCCCACGAGAAAGTGATTTTTAACACAGTTTTCTATTTCTCTGAAGTTATCAGCAGTTTCATTCAGATCATACAGATCAAATGCCTTCAAGGTAAGTGATTATTCAAGGAATTATTTTCAATGAGATCCTTTGGTCCTAGTGTTCATTTTGCTAGTAGTTGGAAGGAAAAAATATACTTCGTTTCTCTGATGTTCAGCTTTTTTGTACCAACCAGTGCCAGATGAGGCTTATGCTACACACACAAAAAAAAAAAAAGCAGAAAAAAGCTAAAAGTAAAGTTCAGAGCTAAATAAGGTATTAATGCTAGGGGTCACCTAAGCAGATGAAGCCAAATTAATATTAAACAAAATCTCACTTCCTTACTCTGCAGTTTAAAATACCAGCACGTATTACAGCTGCATCCATCGTGTTTGCCTACCAAGTGCTCAGGTAGGAATGAAGGAGAAGGATGTCTGGATTCAGCAAAGCACTGCAGCACGTACTAGCTTTCCTCATAAAAAGTGTCCTGAAGTAATAACATTAAATCATCTCACTGGCCTGTAATAGAACTTTAACTCGGCTAAAGCTTTGAGGTAAATTTGCCTAGACCTTTTCCTTACTGTGAGTTCACAGAAAAGAAAGACAGTCTCTTAAAATTAAGAAGGCCAAATATCATCAGAATAAGAATCAGAATAATTAACATTTCAGGACAGAGAAAATTCAAAGTGATTACATAAGACAGAAAATCCATGAAAAGTGGATTTAGGGAAGGTTTCTCTCTTCCTCCTCTGCCCTTCTAGGCTGTCCCTATTGCCCAGGCGTGGGGCCAATCCATTGTAGCCTTCTGGATTGCGGCAAGCACTGCTCTGCCCTGACACCATTTCCTTTCTCTTGTCCAGAGGCCTGTGGGTGGGTGTATCTTCTCAGCTCCACTCAGCCCCTCTCTTTTTTTCCCGTGCTGTTGGTTCCCTCCTTGGTCACAGTCTTCATGCTCTCATCTTCTTTGCCGTCTCCTCACAGCCCTTCCAGGCACCGCTGGGACTCCGGAGTAACGACACCCGCTGCCTCCCCCTTCCTGACCCTGTCTGTAGAGGAACATGTTGCACGAGCTGAACAAACAAGCTAGACAAGCTGCCATGAGGCCTAAATCCAGGAATCCTCATATGCTTTGGTGGCCAAAATTTCTCTGTGAAGCATACACAGTGCATCCATAAATCTTGATCCCAGACCTGCAAGGAGTGATGCTCTTGTTTAAATCTATGCCCCTCAGAAGTGCCATCGATTTCAAGAGGATGACTTAAGCATGTGAAGTAAAGCACATACATTTTGCGGGCTGTAGGTTTAGCTTTCATAGGAAGTGATAAAGGAAATTTACAGCACTGCTTTTTCACTTGGGTTTTTACCCTATTTGTCCAGCTGGGTAGAAAAATGACCAAAGCTAGCCAGTAGCTATGATGACTGTTTGAATGTGCTTTCACTGCACAGGAATGTGAACAAGGAAAAACTACTTGCACATCTCACATTTACAGAGAGTTTTAGACCCTTTCCTTTCTTTTTAATGTCTCAACTGAAGGGGTTGTTTTCCCAACCAAGGCAACGATCCTTTTAGACCGAGCACGGAAGAAATGCTTAACAAATGCCAAACCCTGCCAAAATACTGTGCAACTTAAATACGAAATGCAAATAAATGGAGAAATGCACCCTTTTCTCCTCTTTATACAAAACCAATCCATTCGAAATCCTGTATTTCCATGGAGTTGATTTTGCTCACTTTTACTACACAGTAAAGAATAAATAATTAGGCAAAAGTCTGCTTAAAATTCTCTGAACAATGTTAATTTATCTACATTGCAGTTACCTTGTCTTCTAATTTACTAGTTAAGCTTTTTAATATATACTTTATGAAGTCTGAAATCCAGTGTAAGAGAATCAATTTTGGTATGAGAGATTCAGTGGAGGCATTTGTTAGGGTTGGCTTTTTTAGAGTGATTAAATACTTAGTGTAATCTGCCATCAAATTATTTTTGGAGTTTAACGTGATCTGTAATTCTGCTGTGCACTTCAAAGCATACAAAAGATATTATACTAATCAATAAATGATCATATCGGTTTTATACATGCTTTAAATATTAGGGATAAGGGTGGATGCAGAAAAAAATGCCAGAAAATAGCACGGCTTCAAAAATTGATTGGAAATAAATAAAAGCTAGCCTCAGGTGCACATTTTATATTCCCAGAGATGGTTTTGAAACATAATATATTATTGGAAACAGAGGCTTCACATCCAGCAAATTACGTCAAAAAGCCCTCCAAGGCCAATACCACTTATGCTCTGCACATTACTGCCAAAGATAAAGCGTTCATTAAGGCTGTATACTAAAGATAACACAAGCATGTGCAATATCAAAAGAAGCTGTGTCTTTGAGAAAGAAGTGAAACAATCTACATTTCTTCAGCATATGCGGTAAACTGCTTTTAGATACTGTTTTCACAACCTATACAAATCAATATTCTCCATTTAAAATGTATAGACCACATAAATATACTCAAAGAACCGGGGAGAACATACTATCTGAACTAAAATTCATAGTCAGATAATGTCACCTGAATGGAGCTGGAAAAATTCCAGTCCCTATGAATGAAATGCTAATAAATTACATTGCAGAATGTGCTTTGTAAAGAGAACTTTAACTTCTTTTTTCCTTAAACACAAATTGGATCCATTTTACGCAAAATATATTCACTGAAGATTTATCTCCATTATGCTGCATCACGTCTCATGTTCCATAAAGTATATTCTGAAAAGAACAATTCATTTTCTAATATGCCTAATGGAATGTGATTTATGATTCTAAACACAAATTGGTCAGCATGCTCAAGACACTTTTCTCTGCAAACAGTGAGAACTTGTTTTAAATTTTTTTTTGCTTGAACTGAAGCAAAAATTAGCTGAGTAAGCCCTCCTTGAGAAGTGCATAAAACTGTGCACCCAGATGGCAGTGAACTTGACTTTAAATGAATTTAAAATTTAAGGGGAAAATAACACATTTGACGTGTCTAATAATTTCTAAAGAAAAGGACATGGGTTTAAATTTTCCTTTTTGTGACAAACTGTAATTGTTCCTTTGACACAGCCTAGTTTAAATTTATAGTTGGAATGAACGTAAAATAGAAAAATAGACCTGAAGAGCTCAGTAAAGTATTTATAGAGCTACTAGAATTATCTATATTCTACTTTAAAAATTTGGAGTATATACACATAAAATTGCAACTTCATAACCTTTTCAGTCTAGTGAGTAAGGTTTTAAGTTGTCACTCATAGCCTGGTCTTTTTTATTACTTCAGTTCTTTCAAGTACTGCAGATAAAAATGCTTGGCATATTTACAGCCAAAACTGACTTGCACTCATCAGTAGTTCTGAGATCTAAATCTAAAAGTAGGACTTTTAAAACATCAACTGAACATAATGATCTAGGATGTTGCATAAAAAATACAAACACACAAAGAAATACATTCACAGGTATCAGGAAGAATAGAACAGGTATTAAAAACCTTGGACACTGTCTGAAATGCAGTGAAGCAAGTCAAAAGACTTTTGCCTGCTTAAATTGCCTTTGGTTTAGACTGTATCATAGCTCCACATAGGGCTGGTCAGCTTTAGTAACGGCTTATCTAGGAGTTAAGGGAAAGTCACTATAAAATCTAAAGTAAAAAACAATTCTAAAGTGACCAGTAATTGAAATGAAAAAACCTTTTATTTCATACCTGTTCTGATTTGCAGAATTATAGAACCAACACTTACAACACAGTTTAAACAAAAAATTCTCAGAACTTACAAACCACGTGCTTGCTTTCTAAAATTTGTTCACATTATCACTGTTGTAATATTAAATTATAAAATTCTTTTCTAAGAAGTAATTTCCAAGTGAAGGTAAAATCAAAAGTAACTTATTGAAGACTCTCAAAGAATTATGGTTGATAAAACCCAAAATTATTTTTAAAAAAAGATTTTAAAGCAAGAGCTAAAATTTCTAAAATATCCTCTTAATTCTCTTGTACTTAAGGTGTAAACTAAATAAGGAGGACTGAGTATTAGCTACTTTTAAGTTATCAGTCCAATGAAAAGTGCCCTTTCCTGCATTCCTGTTAAGTTCCAATACTTACTCTGCCACAGCAGCACTGAATTCTGAACAGCAAACACTGAATATGAAAATGTTCAGAAATATCATTTAACTTTGCACTGCCCTACAATGATATATGTATTTCAATGGACCAGGTTTCAGTCAGACTGCCAACAATCAGTATTCTATTTGAAGAAGGTGTATTTTGCCAACAAGAATGTGTCAGGGAGTCTTCTCTCCCCTCCCAAAAATTCTTAAGTGTCAAACTAAGATAAGAAACCAAAACTGTGGTATTGTGGTATAAATAAGAGGTAACTGCTGCCAGACTATCAGTGCTGTGGTCAGAGAGGGTCTTCGGCTTCTGTGTTAACTCTATGCACTATTTCAAAAAATAACCTGAGTCTTGCCACCTCTAGGGAAAGCTAATCTGTTTAGTTCTGTGTGTTTATTTATTTCACATAAATACACTGTAATAACTTCAGTGTAACAATTTTAGGCAACTATTCTACTTGGGTAATTTCCATTACTTATTTTTTACTGCTGCACATTTAGACTGAAGAATATGTAATTGTGTGCAAGTCCTACATTTTCTATGGCAAGTCCTACTTGCTATTGTACTGTTTAACATTTTGATTAAAACTTGTAAATTTTTCCTCACCCTTAGGGACCACAGGCTCTCTTAACAAGCTGAGTTGACGCCATTGCAGTCTCAAAATCCATTTCTTTAGAGAAGGCATCACACTCAAGACTGATAATGAACCTTGATTTTGTAACAAAATTCCAAAACAACACTATGCCAAATTAAAATTTTATGTTTCAAATGACATGGCAGCAATGCATTGACCAGTTCTTGTCAAGAGAAAACATAAGTAAGCAGTTTCCAAACTATATTACAAAACTCTGCAGTAAGTTCTGAACTTAAATCTGTGCTACTTAAAAACCTGACTTAATGAAATGCTGACCAGTGTCAAAGAGAGTCTCAGAGCATTCAATTCCCAGCAGGTCCAGCCCCCTCACGACACATCAGAAAATGTCAAACACTTTCAGACTCAGGCACTTCCACTGTATCCTCCTCCAAGTCGATTAGTTCATCATCATGACAATTGTGAACTTTTAATGCTCTACAAACATCCTCCAAAGAGTAAATGAAGGTCACTGTACTCATATCTGGTTTTATTCTAAACCATAGCAGATGTGAAGGCAGGTTGTACTAGGCACTCAGTTTAAACCACTCTGTCACTTGTCATTTTTTTAATCTACTAAAACAACCAAACAAATAAAATAGTGTAAGAAATACCTTCAACATATATTTGAAATATCAGATGTTTTTATTCATGTATGACATGCATTTATGTAATAAATTTTAAAACATAATCACCACAATCTGTAACAAAATCCTTATAAAAGGAAAAGGAATCAAACTAGAATGTATTTTCTTGTGAAGAAAATGTGAAGGTCTCTCAACTAATCCATTTTTGAATGTGTATTGAGTCCAGACTAAAGTGAGCTATATTCTTAAACTTAATTTCTTTATATTAAGCCTGGTATAAGCAATGCAGTAATGGAAGTAAATGAAAAAAAATAAGTATGATCAAAAATAGAAGAGATTTTGAGATGAAATTAAAAGCAACCAATGGATCTTCAAATGGAGGAAGATCGAAATAAGGTAGAGTAAACAGCAGAAATTAATTTAATAACTTCCTATTGCTCTGCATCCATAATGAAGGGAAGCCACTCAAATGATTATTCAGATGAAAAGAATACATACATACATGTAAAAGAAACAGGTGGCTCATATGTATAGCTGTATCACTTACAAAATGCTTCCTATACCTCTTTAGACACACAAAATTATCAAAATTAATATTCAAATATATACTATACTATAGACATAATAACTGAAATATAGAATAGGGTAGAATAAATTGCCTTTCATTTCAACAGACTAACAAATACAATAGCCAAAACAAAGGCACTAGGACCTTACCTACAGAAAGTTTCCCTGGCTCTACACATCTAAGAAAAATGCCTAATCACAGATACACAACAAAGTACAATAAATAGTGTGGTCTTGCCTCTGAGCCTCCTTAGGAATATAGTATAGATCCTCACTTAGAAGAGAGAGAAATCAATCCTGACAAGAAATCACTCAATATAAAACCACTCTCCTTGATCAAAGAAGTTTTGTAAAGTGTTTGCAAATTCTCTCACAAAGTGCTGCAAAAATATGAAGTGAATTCATGGTGATGGACAGGTGTATGTAGAACCTTTTCTTGATTTTGTCATTTGGAGCAATTGGTAACTAGTTTTACGATTAACTTAATCAAAATGACAGGCCAAAAGTATTAAAAACCCAAATTATGTATTTTCAATTTCAAATTGCAATTAACTGTACAGTATCTACTGCCTTCTGCCTCTTAAGAAACAGCATGCAACAGATTGACTCCAATTTGCTAAAGTGAACAGCAATCACTTCAGGTACAGAGCAAAGAGGGGCTGCAAAGTAAAGGAAATTCTTCCCCCATAAACCTGCCTACTGAAAAATGATGCAAAGCAATGCACAAAGGTCTCTGAACACTCATGTGCTCTTCCAGCAATTGTCAGTTTGAATGTTGGGAGAAGAAAGGCACACATTTGATGCCCCTGCTTATTGCAAAAGTAAAATGTTCTCCCACAAGAAGTCTTGAGCCCAAACCTCATTCGCTCAACTTCACTGATCAGGAAAGAGATAACAGAAATAATAACAGCATGCATTGGTATGCGTGTGAGCCCTCTGAAGTCCTGGAGAATTTCAGGTTTAATCCAAATCAGCAATTCTGTGCAGCACTGAACTCTAGCAAATGTGGGCTTATTCTCAACATTCCCAATGTCAGAAGCATTACATTTGGTATCAGGTTTGGATGAGATATGTGCATGTTGATTGAATTAGGCAGATTAGTTACCTCCTGACAGCAAGAAGGAAAAAGAGAAGAACAAGAGCTACCTTGTGCCACTAAGCTGCCTGGCGTGTACCCAGATATGCCGTGCTATCAGCAAGCCAAGAGTGTCATGTTGGATATCAGTAGTTAATAGTGAAAGAGCACAGGTCTGATGCACAGTAATTCTAAGCAAGACACATAGTCGTAGAGCAGAAACTTCCATTTCAAAAGCTCAGTATTAGCCAATACATCTACAATTTTTGTGAAAACAACTCCAAAAATGACTTGTACAATAATGCGCACAAGCTGCAGTAAGATTTATGGTCATACCAGGCTCAGTCTTACTTTATAGCTGCCAAATGAGATTTTTTTTCTGGAAAGAAGCGGCATTGATAAAGAGGTTTAATTGTCTGTCAGCATGCCTTATGCTGCAGTTACTTCATTTACTTGAAGCCTGAATCTCATTACTACTTCAATTCTCCAGGTTCCTCCCCATCTCGAGGTGGGTGCTTAATTAGAGCAGCCCTGGTAATGCAAGCAAATAAAGCAGACTTTCACTTTCCACCCCCTGTCACCCTGACAAATCTAATAGACTATTGATTTTCCATCCTCAAAGAGATCAAGCTCCACTTTTACCGTTCAGTCATGATATTAGCTGTCCATTAAGTCCAATTCCCTGGCCTGACAGCTTGTGGACACCTCCAAGGCTGTTCAATCAGCCAGTCAACACCCAGACAACAATGCAATTACAAACCTCTTCTAGACCATAGCCCAGGTCTTAACCTCCCACTTTCTCTCGCTTCCTGAGAAATTTCCATTCCTTTTTTTTTGTATTTTTTTATTTGTCAACTTAACAATGCTATTGCTTGTTTAATTACTGCACTTGAAAGGAAATATATTTCTAACTGAGAGGATGATTGTTTTATGGCCTAGAAAAAACATAATTTTTAAGTGAAGTTATTCCTCTATCTATGCTGCACCTGTAATGCCTTAAAACTGAAGCAAGCATTATAAACGTTTATTATTTGTCAGAGGAAATAAATTTGTCAAATCTCAGAGTTTCTTCATTAACTTTAGCTGTGCAATTTTTCCTGCCACTTTAAAAAAACAGAGTCAGGAATGTGTAGTCGACTAAAGAGATCACTCAGTATTTGGTGAAAAGAGAGGTGATTATTTTATGGTTTCCCCTTGTTTATTAGACAGTCCATTATATGAAAACGCAAGGAATGGTCAAGAATTCTCTAACAACTGTTCTTTACTCCAATATTTTGGCATTAAAATGTAAATTTCACCAGTGCTTATCAGCCCATGGTATTTCTGCCAACTGCAAAATGATCACTCTAAGTATTTCACTCTGAGTTTTAATAGCTTGTTACAACTGTGCCATGAATGACCTCAGTTTGTCAAGCATAGCCATGCAATTTGGCATGAACACAAAGAAAACACTTGCAGCTTATGGGAATATCCTTATTTAAATAAAATGTGTATGGAAAAGTAACTGGTCATGATAATCTGATCTATGGGAATGCAGTTTAAATGCTATTTTTTTTGTTTGTTTTAGACCAAATGATCGACACAACCAATCAGCTTTCCTTGGTTTTATCTCTAATGACAGTGGAACAAGACTCACATGATATTCTTTAAAACTTTGTTTGTGCGACTTTATGAGAAATGGGGCATTTCACTGTTCACAAGTTCTGCCTGCCACACTACATTTGACTCAAATACTTCACAGATGAAATTCTAACAGTTACCTAATTCTGTATAATTCCACCTGTATAATGCCACCTTTAATTACTTGATGATTACATTGCATGGCATTCTCACTGCATGTACTCGGGCATGCAGTCAAGCAACAGTGATCACTTAGGATAATATACATGTTTGGAAATATTTTGTTCTTTGGTGAGGGGATGTGCAGGTGTTTCAATGTAAATTATCATTTAGCTTTAATGAAAAAATGACTGGGTTTACGTACGTAGTTTTGAATACAGGTTTTTAATTTTTTTTTTTAAATAATGTTCCATTTAAGCAATTGATAAATTTTCATTTTTTTCTGGTAATAATGTTAATAAGAAAACTGAAAAGTTTTCACAGTTAACATACAATTAACTGTAAACAGCTTTTTTCTGTTCCATAACAGAGATCTGGGATGTAACTAATGCCACTGGTTATATTACACTTTGAGTATCCTATGATCCAATACTTACTCGGTCTTCCAATACGCCTAAATTAATACACCTCAAAGGTCAGAGTTCAAGTCTTCTATTAATTTCTCCCTAGAATTCTTCAAAAAAGAACTCTTAACTTAGCAAAGCACTTTTCTGTACTATGATGCAAAAATATGTTTGGGAAGAGCCATACTGTCACAATAAACCCATTCTTAGTCTAATAAGTTGATTTTATCAGGACATAAAATACTAATTTAGACAATAACTGAACCCTATAGTAAATATTTGACTAACTGCAGAATCACTGTAAACCCTAACTTGCACAGCAAGTCCAAGGAGGTATTAAAAGTAGTTTAGCAGTTCCCTTGAACACCCCTCAGAGTAGACTGAATTAATCACGTAGTGGTACTACATACAGTTGGCAAAATTCAAAGACTATATGCAAAATGATGGAAATTAAACCTATTTATGCTCAAATTTTGACATATATTTCATACCTCGCATCCTAGCTGAGGGTTAATGTGAGTCTATTTAATTTTTATAACATCTTCACAACTCACATTCCCACAGATCTCAAAGGATCGGTTGTAAGTAGGTCTGCAGGAGACACAGTCTTAAATTAAAAGCCAGTGTCTGCAGATACTACTGATTTCATGTCCAATCCAGCACTCTATCCTCACTCATGGACATCACAGAAGGACAGAATTTATGTTAAACAAGATTCTCCTCTCTGTAATGCAATCAGACGGGGAATGGGCATGACGTGTCACCTTTGATGACACTACGCCTCTTTACTCCTAACCAGAGTTTAACCTATAAAACATTCCTATAATGTCCTTGCTGAATTATACAAAGTTTGACTGTATAATACATTTAAAATATAAAATATACACTAGTGTAATCTCTCCAGAATACTAACAATACAAAGTACCTATTTTATTATTTTCTGTATAGATTCTTCATCATTCAAGAGACAGTTATAGTGTGAGAGGACTTAAATTCTCTAGGGGGCAACTTTGATATTAAGCATTTTTCCACCAAACAACTCTAACAACTCCTTCCACAGCTGTAGGCAATAGGAATGTCTTATGTAATTTTGGGGTGCACCCAAAATTACATATGTCTGCGGTTACCCAAAACAGCAGGCTCCATATTGACTGATTATTCCCTTTAGTGTAGCAAATTCGCATGATTTACTGATTTTGATTCTTTGTTTCATGGAGGACATAGTCAGCCAGTTTAGAATGCCTCCAAGTGATATCATGCTTCTGGTGAAGAGCTGCAGAAGAATTACAGCTGAGTTAATACAGTGGTCTCAGAGAGAAATTAAAATATTAGCGATCAGATATGGAAGCAGGAAAGAAGAAGTTTCATGTACAGAAATGAACTTCAACAAGAAAGCAGACTGGAGATGAATCTTTTTTGTCTGTTGTACCACTCCAAACCAAACGTTTAACACCCAGTAGGCTCTCTGTCAGCACTGGACCCTCTCTCACAAGCATGTGACAATCTGTCTTCTCTCCCTCTCCTCTCACCAGGTAATTTCCTCCTTATTGACTTCCATTTTGATCTTTAGATACATCTTCCCATTCCTCCTCTGGTATCAACTGAATCATTCTTGCAGGACTAACCTGGGGAACCTGAAGTCACTGTATCTTTGTATAATCAAAGGAATCATAGTTGTTTGTTAAAAACTGATAGGGTTGATTATATTTGAGGCACTTCTGATGGAATGTCTCAAATAGGAACCAATTTAAGACTTTAAATTTTCCTTGTTTGCAATAGTGTATTTGTTCAAAATTTCAAGCAAGAAAGATGCTGGATTGAATGGAAGAAAAGAAGATTGGAGCAAGATGAAGGTGGTCTTGGTCTGCTTTCTAATTAAAGACTAAGGTATTGAAATACATAAAAAGAAAATAAACGAAAATATGCCATTAGTTCTGGTATAAATAATGCTTTTTTTTTGCATTAAAATCTGACTGGGTCACTGAATATAAAGAGCCCAGAGACTTGCATTTTTCTCCAGGAGAACCTGTCTCAGGATGCAAGAAAGGCTGTGCTGGCCAACCAAAGAAAATCTGTTGATCACATCTCGGACTAAACTTTCTTTAGCAAACTTGTACCATTTAGATGCACTGACATTGACTTTGCTCACACTTCAGTCAGGACAGTGGATGGTGCCACTAAAGAACTATTTTATCTAAGACAAATTAAACAGAGCCATATAAACACAATTTCATTGCAATTGCTATGATGGCCTATATATATCGGAAAAGATTTTGTAATGGAGATGCAATTTCAAGCAGTAATGATATTAGCTTGCCAAAAATCTACTCAAGCTGCAACTCATTCAAATAATTTAATAAGTCACTGTTCTTTCATTTCTGTAAAAATAGCTTTTATGTCCATTTATACAGGTTTTAGTATTCATTTATAATCAGTCTTCAGCTTGATTCAACAATCTTTACACAGATTCAGTAGCACTTAACCAGGCACAAAGTCAACAGGACTACAGAGGTGCTTTAAGTCTACCAAAACTAAGGTTAAAAAATACCAAACCTAAGCCTGAAGAGAAGTCTTCACTGAAAGAAGCAAATGTGTAATTAAAGTTACACTGAAAAATTAAAAGGAGGGTTTGTTCTAAATAACACATTCTATTCCTAAAAACTTTGTACATAGTCCTTTTTCATCTGCTGACTTTACCATAGGGAAAATTGCTCTATCTCTTTCAATAAAAATTACATATCTCATTTGCCGCCATCCAATCTGTTTCATCTGTTTTTCATCTATTCCCCGTAAAGGAAAGTCCTTCTTGAGACCTTTAATTAGTTGGTATTGCCTCGGACACTGTAGCTTAAATTTAGTTTAGTATTCTAACTCTGAAATAGCCACTTGTGTATTTGCACTCCAATATTGACCCTAGAACTTCGTCTCAGAGTTTGTTACAGTTTTAAAGCGTTGGAGGTTTTTTTCGCCTTGTTCCATGTCACTGGAGATTTTTTTCTAAGAAGACCAATATCATTCTTTGATGAACCTTGACTTTATTGTCTCAGAATTCACCACTGTCTCTTTTGAACAACATTGAAAAAACTGCTTAACAAAAAGTACAGAGAGTTCACTTCCATCTTCTGCAACGTGCTTTTTCACACATCTCAGTAGACATTTCTGAACTAGCATTGCCACAGGTTACAATCACAACTTGTTGATGAAATTTATCTACTGAATATTTCACACACTTTTGATACTATCAATCATAAGATTTTAATGAATTGTTTACAGGCATCATCTCAAAGATCAGTGAATAATTTCATCCTTCTGTGAATGTGTTCAGAGTTAAAATAACAAGCAAACCAAAATCCCAACAACTAATGCATAGAAGATATCTCCCATTAGAAGATATCTCCTCATTTCTGGTTTACTTCAGGGTAGAAACTTGGGATCATATTTTAATGTTGATCCTTAACTTAGGGCACTGTTACTTCTTAGTGCACTTTGGTTTGAATTTTCATTTGTATGCAAATAAGTCTCTGATTTATGGCACTAGTAAAGGTATTACTCAATGATTCCTATTTTTTAAAATTGCTTTCGGGGTATGTAAAATTGCCTGCATGCTGGCAAAATCTAGTACAGTAGTAAAGCATCACCAAGACTTTTTTTAAAAAAAAATAATACTTTTTAATGAAAACCACATTTTAAAAAAATCTTATTTCTTTAAAAATGTGACGAAATAGACCTATATTTAAAAAGCTTGATATCTTTGATTAACTGCTTCTTTGATATCATAGAAGATGTCCAAGCTCTTCATTCACACTTTGCTTCCAAGAGACCAAGGGATTTGTAGTAATACTTGAAACTCATACCTGAGTTTTATGGAAATTCAGTCATGGGTAACAAAACTACACATATAAACTAAAGGAATTAAATGAAAACAATAAACAGGAATAAGGTTATACCATTCTTCAACAAAAATCATATTTCAAAATTATTTTTGCAACATAACCAATCCAAAGTTGGTTTTATACATTTTCTTTACGTTAAAACAGCCCTGACAAGACCTAATAAAAGATATATCTGCTGAAGAAACTATAGAGTTTATTTTTATCCATGTAAATCACTATTTTCCATAACACTTTTTGTACCTTTAGAAATCACTTGGAAAATGTGCTATCAATCAGTGTCTCAATGTTCTTTTAAAATATTTGTTTGTACTGTACCCATTAGCTAGCTAGCACAATTAAGTTTCTGTCTGCTTACTCATTAAATCTAAAGAAAAGGAAAAAAAGTGAGGAACTATAGGGAGAGCAGCACAAAAGCATTTGCTAAGGAATTTTCTTACATTGTCCTTCCATTCTAGAAACAGCTTGAAGGGGTCTCAGGTCTGCTGGTCTGGCATACTCACTTAATTATAAATTAAAATAATCTTTTCATGCACATACATGGTGTGATTCACAGAACCCCATTTTAGCTGTCATTTTATCCCCAGATGAAGAAATGCTGTCATTAGTTAGATGACTGCGCTTCAGATGCAATGAGTGGGCAATCACTAATTGCAGCTCAAGGCTGAATTTTCTGATGGCACCGTACTGTATGGGAAGCAGAAGATGGAAACTATGTCACCACTGCTCCAGTTCTGCTGATTTCTGGGCCCATGCAAGAGCCACAGAGAGGAGAGGTGGTAAAAAGCACCATGAAATCAGCACCTCTGTCCAGCAGAAAATGGGAAATGCAGGAGTGAGAGTCTGTCTATCTGAAGCTCTGTAGGTGGGCATCAGTTTACTTCATTGTTTCTACTACCCATCGCTTTTATTACATTACTTAACAGACTGATACACAGCCCAGATGCTGAAACTGCGCTAATTATGCTCATTGAAATGAGCAATTTATATTGGAAAGTGCAGACTGAAAATACTTCAATTTCAACACTCTTCTAAATACAAACTCGTCATTAATTTTGTATATGGTGTTCCTGTTTATGACAAAGAATTCTTGTACTTAATCTTTTTTTTTTGTTTAGATTTCCCCAAGGCAACAACCAAATTAATATGTTTCTCATGGGAAAACACATGTTGGTAATAACAGTGTAGACAAATTAGGTAGATAACCTGGAATCACAGTCAAAAGCAATCAGATCAGTGCTGAGTTCTAGCACAGAAAATGGTAAGTTTTGCCTTCTGTAATATTTCTAAATTAGGTTTCCCTGTATGACCTAAATAAAGTATTACAGAAGACTATACAGAACACCCTTACTAGTGAAAAGATATTTTCTTTGTTGAAAAGAGAAAGAATAAACTTTTTTGTTTAACTTAAAAATCTGCCATCTAAGTGGGAGGTCTCAGGTGGGGAGGATTTTCTGTGAGTTCCAAACCAGGTCTAGCATAGAATTAGGGATGCACAAATGGTATTACGTCATCATCTCCACCTGTTTCTTTAAACTATAGCCAGAAACATGTCTATCTGTTACCCAATGGAGTTTTCACCTTGAGCCATGGAGAGCTGAGCCACAGAAAAGTAAACCACGCTATTTCCAGTCAGCCTAAATTTCCTGTGCTCCGTTAGAGCCTATTATGCTAGCTACAACCCCTGAGCCACTCTAAATAAATCTTCCTCTATTTTGTACTTAGAGTCTCTAGAAGTCTAAGAGTTACATTTTCCCTCCCTTATATATTTACAGCCTGATTCTTCTTTCCTTACAACAGTGTAAATCAAGGGTCACTACAATGAAATCAGTACATTTGAGCTGATGTAAAAGAGGCTTCAGAGATATATTAGGCCCATTTTTCTGATTATGTTAAAAGAAAAGTCTGTTATGGTCAGACATCAGGTGACTACAAGATATCTCCTTCAATATTACGTATTGTTAGAAGCAATTCAAAGTTTGCTGACTATTTCTCCTTTTTATGTTCTTATAAGCTACCTATGCAATACATACTTCCTTTCCTATCCTTCTGAACAGATTAAAATAGTTTTGTTCAAGTGAATGTATTTGCCAAGACAGATACAGAGAACCAACTGCTCAAAGCATGAATTAACTCAGTGTCTTATTTTATAATTAAGTGCCATCTAACACGATCCATTCACACAGAGAAGATAATTTCTTAGGACGAGTGACAGCTACAAAGATTATGAAGATCTGAATGTGTATATTTATAGAGAGAAGATAATTTCTTCCATTCTTTCAAATCCACAAATATATGATGGAAGAAAAAAAAAAGTCTCAAATTGAAAGATGGACAATTGCCAGCAATGATGGAAAGCTTTTTTGGTCTCTACTGACAGGTCTTCATTACCACCAAGGACCCCTGAGAAACAGGGGGCCCTCAAGCCGCATTTTACAACACCATTCCACCATACAAAAGACTGCCTTTATACTCTTTCTAAAATCAGCAGAACAAATACGTTCCATGAACAATTATATTATGTATAAAAAAAAGAAACTGTGTTTTATAAAATCCTTATAACATGGCTGTCTTGGTATGTGACACCTTACAGAGCACCTCTAAATAAGCATTTGGGAAAAGCAATCTGAGTTAATGGTTTTAAAGACAGGTTATTTATTTATTACACAAGACACAACTTCTCACATTATTGCCTCAAGTAAAATGAATGCTGATAATGCTCCCGTCTCTGAAACTGAACACATTTATATTAAAAATGTAGAAAGTACAGTATACACTGAGGTGCAATCTATTGACTACGTCAGTAATAGCAGCTTTTTCATTTTCCCCCTTGTAATAGAAGTCATTGCTTGCATTCAGAATATATTGTCAAGCTTTATTAATCTCAGCATAGAGGCCATCCTGGGCCTTGAAAGCTATTGATTTTTTTAAAGAGATGGTATTCTTTTTCTATGGCCTACTTGAGATCTATTTCAGATCTGTAATAAAAAGAAACCTCAAATTACAGAACAACTTAAACAACGCTTAGTGATCACTGATGTGTTTAAAGTCTCTTCCTTGAAAATGAATTATAATATTTTCAATTTAAAAAGTTTCTTTGCAGGTTGGCAATCACGTTGTGAGATGCTTTGTGGTCTCATTATTCTCAGCCAAATACTGATGATTAGACACTGAAGGTGATAGTCTGTGCAGAGATGAATACATGAGCTAAAGAAAGGATTGAGAAACATCCCTCTTCAAGCTCTGTAGAAATAGCAGTCACTTTGATGTCTTAATTCCAGAGTTGAAATTGTGACCCTAGTGAAGTCACTGAGATTTTTATCTACAGGGTTGTTTGGTGTTTTGTTTTTTTTTTTCAACTAGTGAATTCACATTGGAAACATCTTTACTACAAGCAAATCTAATATGATTTGGATTGTCCCATTCTGAAGCCAAAATGCCAGATAAGACTGTATGCATTGATGAAGAGGGAGTTTTTACAAGGTATAACATTGGTACAGTATTTGAACTTGTTTTTTCTCTAAAGAGCAGAGTGCAATGGTGTAGTAACTCCTCAATAGCCATCATTTAGATTCAGACTTATCATAAAAATAATTCCTCTCCTTATTTTGCAGCATTAATATCATAATATTCTTATAATAGATGTCTGCATTGGTTGAGTATTAACTGTTGAGGCTTAGGAGACAGAAGATTAAGGTCTTATAACCATTTCAAATACTGTTGGCCTTCTGACATCCTTGCATCCTTGTTTCTGCATTTGTTTCAAAAATTACTCCATCAAATGGTTTTCATGGAAGTTCCTATGCAACTCTTATTGCCATGAAAAACAACCAAATATGAGCATATATTCCTAAAATACAATATTTTATATAGCATGTGATGCTTGAATCAAACCCACTAATAGTAATATGGAGTGGTAAAAACATTGACATATCAAAGCATCCATTTAATTGTTTTTGTGGCAAATATTAGTCTGGATTATTTGTCTTTGACATGACTATATATTCCTACTTCAAGCCATCTTCAGAGAACTGATGTAAGTATTTTTTATTCTTTAGTAATAGAGCAAAACTTTTATGAAGAGATTGACAGTTCTGTGGCTCTACATTCAGGTGGTGTAGACAGGATTATCAACTAGTTCTCTACTTGGATCTAAAATAAAATCACTCTACAGAACTAGGTACTTGCTGCTGAAACTCAGTTCCTGTAAAAACTTAATAGTTTGTGTGTAGCACGTTAAAATCAACACTGAACAAGATCGCACTTGGCATCTTTCTGTTATTAAGTCATGTTGGAAATAACAAAAGCAATAGCAAAGTACTGAGACCTAAATCTTGCAAGTGATATGCACAAAATGAAGTATAACACAAATACAACTAATAAAATAAAAGCCAGCTTGAGCTCTCTGTGATTTAAAATTTAAATTTGATAAGCCAACAAGCGCTTATACAATCACTTCTGTGATTTCTTAGGCTTGATTCTAAAGTTCTCTTTTAAAAAAGATGAAGGTTGTTTCAAAAGTTTAATTGCAACAATCTCATTCAAAGCAATAAGATAGAAAGCTACTATTGTGTCTCAGTGTAAAGATGGCTAATTGGAGGAACTCAGGTTGGCAGCTTCCCATTTCATAAATTTATTTGTGATTACTTTGGGGGCGAATATTGCTGACAGAGTGAGTTCAATTGACATATTTTCCAGGAATACGCTGTAACTTTCTTGCACCATTACTTGCATACAGATGGCACTAAAGTTATGCAATGAGTTATATAGTCATTTTATTATATTCCAGATTTTAACCTATTTTTTATGTTACTAGACTATATATAGCTCAAATATTTTGATAGTTTACTATATTTGTTCATTTTTCACATTCTGTAAACATGAGAGATTATCAAGTGTGATGTGAATTCCAGAAAGAAACTCTCCTTTAAGCTGGAAGAAGTACATAGGAGCTTGGTGTCCCATTTTCTATTTCAAAACAAAAGCAATTTTATTATTTATTACTTATTTTATTAAACAAAGTATACTTACTCTGTAACTGCAAGAAGGCTTCTTTTTTATGGGAACATATTTTGAAAAAAAGCATAAATGATTCTCAAAGGCAACTCAACACATTTATTTAAGGTCTGATGGGCCAGTTCATATGGAAAAGAAACACTCAGTGATCCTCATAGGCCAAAGTTCTAGTACAAGGTCCTGGCTGATGAAGATCAGTGAGCCTTCTTGCAGTTACAGAGTAAGTGTAAATTGTCTGTTTAATAAAGTAAATTGCTGTTGCATCAGCTAGATTTTTTTAAATTTTTTTAAACTTTAGATATGAATAAATTTTGGATAATTTGACAATTCAAGCAATCAAGAATTTCTAGCACATATTCAGTTCCTTCAGTTCCTTCCTGACTGAAGTACGTGATGACAATATCTTGTTTTACTGCACTATAAGGTGTTGGGAAAAATTAAGATTCTGGGAAGAACTTGTAGCATTAAATGCCACCAACAACCCCTAATTGATGGAATAATATTTTGGTATCTTAATTTTGCCCACAGTTCTTTTTTATTTAAAAATTCCCTTAATTTATAATTTCTTTTCCTTTTAATTTTCAGACTCAGCATTAGTAAATATGGCACATATTTATTAAAGCTATTTTGGAAGTACCTAAATGTGTATTTTATTTAAACAATACACTCATCCACACAAATATAAAAAATGTAATCCAGGACAATTGGTTTTTAGTACTGGAAATCAGTCTAGTCATCCCCTAAATCAGAAAGAACACAGTTGCTCAGCGTCTATGGATGATACAGTCATGACAAAAGAGAAAACAAGCCCAAAAGCTCCAAAGTTATGTAGCATAACTAATAAGATCATCCTCTAAAAAAGCCACCTCTTTTCTATGGCTTACTTTATTCTGCAGGGGAGATTTCAGACTAATAGTTGTGCCTTTACCTAGAGTTTTGCAGCTCCACTTCCCACAATCGTATATGGCTCTGCAAGCTCTGTCTGTTAAGTATTGTGTAGTAGGCTGAAAATACACATATTTACACGCATGCACACTCACATTTATGTATACATTTACCCAAATCCTCCATTCTCCTTTGCAGACATACTTTTTAATAGAAAAACTTCAGTAAATAAGGTTATTTTAATGACAGCAATAGAATAACGAAACATAAATGTAAGATTATTGTAATTCTTGAATATTCCCATTTAAAGGAATCTTTATGACACCACTGTTTAATTATAAATACTGACCTTTTTCCTCATTTGGTCTGTAACACAATCTTCCATCAAGCAACTGTTTATAGTAATCAAGGCAGACTTACTCATGTGACAGCTGCTGAAAATTTGTGATCAAGATTAGTGATGGCAAAAAGGCATAGACCTAGCCAGGAACGTGAAGGAAGGGTAAAAACTTACACTGGTCTTCAAGAGTTAATGAAGGAAAAGGAAAGACATCTGAATCTTTAGTAGAGTGTCTGAATAGGAAAATTAAGAAGAATTTGGATTTTGCTGTGAAATAAATCAAGACAGTCCTCATCTGATCTAGTACTGCTTTGTGTAGATACATATTGTTTTGCCCTTAAAGGTATGTAAGCAAGCTGCAGGCTCTCAGATTTTAAAAAAGTCTTTGTCCATACTAAACACAACTGGATAGTTCCTTTAATGAGTACACTATGGAGATTCTGGGTTAAAAGAAGTTGAAGGTGAATTTTTTTTGTCACAGAATCCAGAGATAAAACCGAGATAACAACTTTCTCTAGAAAAAGATAGATAAGGGAAGTGAACAGATCATAATGGAACTTAATTTGCCACTTGAGCTTTGCACAGGTATAATCAGCTCAAAAAGGACTTTTCAAAAGCACTGAGCACTGAATTGATATAATGCTATTTCATGGGATAAAGGTAGAGCTAATGATAAAAGCATTGTTTTCTGCTGGATGCTGTACAGCTGAAATGGTATCTATCCACCATTAAAAGCACTATGCCTGGGACTCTATTTGAACCCTGCTGAGAATAAAAGTAATTTGCAAAGAGTAATGTCCTTAGGAGAAACTACTTAGCAGAAAGTTCTGTGGACAGCAAGTGTGCTACACAAACAACTTCCTGTCCAAACAAAAAAGAAGGGAATTCTCAACTCCAGTTGTACTCTCCAAATTACTGAAGCAATTACTTGGGGGTGGGGAGGAGATGTTTACCTGATATTAGTTCTTATTAAGTGGGATACAGAATAGAAAATAATATTCAGTTTCTCACAGGGAGATCCTTACAAACACTAAAGAATGATTTGATCCAAAAGGAACAAAGCAAGGACTAATGTGGTAACCAGTTAAAAATTTAAAATATTTTCCTATTGCTTGAGAAGCAAAGTAGCTCACTATATGTGTCATGTAATCAGGTATTCTGAACTTAACTGCTCTCCCCCTCAGGTAGTAACAGCAGCTGTCAAAGAATTTTTTGATAGACAAGTAGGCCCTTGTCAGGTGTATAGGGTCTTCTGTTTGTTTGATAGCTTGAGTCCTGTGAACATGAGATACCACATATTTAATCTTTGGTAGAAGCTGCCTGGTAACCAGCAGTTCTTAAAACCCAGCCTTTTGCTGGCAACACTTGTCACAGCACTGCATTGCAGTGGTCATGGGGTGGAGGGAGAAATACAAGGAAAATAAGAAAGGAGAAGTAGTTGCTTTACTACCTGATACTTCTGGGGTGTAAACAATCCAATCTGTAAAACTTGTTAAATGCCATTGCTAACTGCATCTTTTTACCATATAGTTAAACTTTTGGTAAGACCAATGTTCAGCACTTGATTTTGGTTATAAACATTACAGTTCTTTTCCTTTTCTTCTAGCAAGGTAAAAGATGCTAATGTAAAAGGCAGAACAAATGGGCTCTTCATTTTCACTGACAAAGAGCATTTGAACCCCATCAGTGGCTCTTTGACTGCCTTCAAAGCTTGTCTTTGACTAAATTAAAGCCTCTGCTAGCTTCTGATTTGTATTACACTGTAGGCTTTCCATTGCACTAGCAGCTAAATACATGTAATAGATTGTTACCTTACAATAATACAGCCAATGAAAAAAAAGAGAATTAAGATTTACAAAAGGCTATGTTCTCACCCCATGCAAAGTAGCGTAGCTCCCTTAAGATCAATTTTTATTATGCCACTTCATAGTGGCTCAGAATCTGCCCCCTAATTCAATGAGCTAGTTCTGTGAGAAAAGTCTTAACCTTATCCTGTATTACCAGGGTAGCACATTTTGAGGTCACTGATAACATGAAATAGTTTAACTGGAATTAAAGTGATTTGGTGAAGTTAGAAAAGCACAACTCAGCAGAAGAACCAGCAAAATTGGCCCCAAAGTAGGAGACCACTGATCCTGATCTCACTTAAATTAAGATGCACTCCTGTGAAATCTGTGAGGTTATCTGGGTACAAAAAACCCCAACCACAACAATAAAGAGAAGTGCACAGAACGCATTTATATGGCTGTACTCCTGATGTACTGTCATTTCTTCATCATAACATTACAGTAACTGGTTAAAACCTAAGAATTTACACACGCAGGCTTAACATGTGCCATTAAAATAAAAATGTATGTTTAGTCCCCCTTTCCCAATTGCTATTGCTGCAAGGCTGCCTCTGCCTTTCTCCTGAGTGAGAAAGCTGTTGGCAGATCCTGCTGCAGGAACAGGAAAAAGTGGCCTGACTTTTAGGCAACCTCTTTGAGATGTGAGAATGGGTTAAACAGTGTTCATTTAACCTGTGCTCTTCCTGCAGGAGTGAAAGGTGGCAGCTAATTGATTGGCATTGATCAACTAAAAAGAATGAAACTGTATTTTGGTCCTTTACACCTGTATTACACATATTCTAATCATGCTGGCATCATCCCAGTTTTCAATGAGGTTGTACTACACCTTATAAGTTTTGAAAATGCTTTAAAATCTCTCATTGATTTTCATTAAAGACATCCAAATATGAACTCACAAGAAGCTCCCTAATGATAACTAAAATAATAAGCTTAAAATGCTGTAGTGTTTTCTTTTAAGGCATAGCAGTTTACTTTGTCTTCAGTATTATAGAAAATGGGAAAATATTTCAGGGAGATGAGCCTCACTGGAGATATTTCCACAGCAAGACCAAGTGTCTTTAGTGATGAGACTATCCATGAAAGAGTTCACCCACAAATGCAAGGCTGCTCCCAACAATTTGAACTTTCAAGATGGTGGAAAGCAGACATGAATGTTCTTTTGGACTAATTGTGAATGAAGCTAGATTGCTGGAATTGGAACAACAAAAACCATAAGAGCCCTAACACACACTGGACTCAGGTGCAATGTTATTTACCACAGGTGAGGTTTGAATGCCTAGCCTTTTTTTCAGGATCTGCAAATTACCCTGCCCCACCTCCAGCTGCTGATTCTAAAACCTGGGAGCCTCCCATAACTCCTGTGTTGCATTTTTCTTTCCAGGTGCAGGGTATCTTGAACAACGTTATTCACCCATGCTTCTGCAATGGGAACCTGGCCCACAAGGCTACACATTAGGGTCTCAACACACTGCAGAGAGAGAGAGAAAACAACCTGGATAATGACCTATAGTTACTGACCACATGTATAGTCTCTTAGGCTTTCCTCTGTCTAGTAATTCTAGGTAGGTTAAGTGATTTTTTTTTTTCCTCTTCTGTGTTGGACTAGAAGCATTTCTATAGGCCGCCTGCCAACAGAGCCTGATAAAACTATGAAAAAGCTACTGCTTCTAACCGAGTGTCTCTACAACAGATGAATCACAAATTCTTTCAAAGCCCTGTTTCTCCATGTGCCTCATCCACTTAATAGTACTTTCAAAATGTTAAAACTTCCATGTCTTGCAGCTCATAAAGCACAATTAAAAAAAATAGTATCTATCTCCCAATAACTGAGGCTGAATCCTGTTTGTTCCTGCAAAATATGTTTCAATTAGCTTTTTAAAGGGAGTGTTTTGTTCCTAATGATGCCAAGCTAATAAACCTGAAGGTTTATTTTTTCAGGTAAAGCACTGGAAGTGTAATCAAGGGGTCTTTATTAAGCCTTCATTTTGTGATCTTATAAAAAAGTGATAGTGTTTCTATTGGAGAAAGACCAACAAACCTACAGACTTAAGCAATCTCCAATCCTCTGAACTACTAACAAACAAATAAATATGGTATCTTCCCTCCCTCCTCCCCCAGTCATCTCAATATACATAAATCCACAAAGAGACATCAAACAGAAATTTCTTTGGTTTCTATTAAGTCTGCACTCAAAACATTTCAAATTGGAAGGCTCTACCTCAGCTCAAATCAGCCCATATTACCTATGACTGCAAGTAAATGAAATGTGTATTTTATTTAGTCTTTACTCTGATCAGTTACATCTCTGCTGCCTAAATTGATTAATTGGCTATTTTCTGGGAAATTTGCTGCTTAGAAGTTGCAACTGACAGTTCAGAGTTTTCTGAAGGCTGATGGTTGCCAGTCTAGAAGGACTTCTTACTGTTAGAGGTCATTGCACCATTATGTTTTTACACTCTTTGTGATGTTTTTGTCACACAACACTGAATAACTGGTTGTATGTATGTAAACAGGCATATAATATTTTGTTTATAAGCTTTAAAAACTCTTATCTTCTTGAGCTCTGTCAGTCACAAGAGACGAGAGTGCAATTTATACCCAAGTACCTCAAGCACTGCAAATTACTTCTCCCCTCCCTCCCTTTTTCTAAGCAGATTCTGTGATATATCGAATCTTCGCCATAAACATGACTCCTTTGTCTGATCAGTGCAGGCTTCCAAGTGCTGTGTGTTAAGGGTACACCTGAACAATGTAAACTCATTTTAACAATGCATCATATGTCAGGATGGAAACTTATCTCTGTAGACTCACTGGCTGTTTCCCTTGAATGTTCCACAAGCGATTGCATGAAAAATTTTCTCCGAAGAGACCAAGGCCACAATTGCTGAGTGGGCTTACTGAAAACTAGAAAAGAATGTGCTGAATACAAACTCTTCAAGGATAAAACCTCTTTCAGTTCAAGTTCAGTCCATACTGAAGAGGCTTTCCTAGGTTTTGGAGCAAGGTTTACACCAGCCTGTGGGATTCAGCATAAGGCTTTTTATGCAGTGCCTCTTTGTCTGACAGGGAGCAGACGCACAGATAAGAGGCCTATTGAAAATTAATGGAACACATTTCATTAAACTTTCAGCTTTGGTTTGCCACTGAAATCCTATGAAATAAGGCTTTCATTTCAATGTCTCCAGAGATTAATTGCTTCCTATAGTTCCATGCAGTCAGTTATTAGTATATTCTGACTTACTTCCACTACATCATTTAGAAGTCTGTCAGGCTACCTTAATTTGAAATCTTGGTTATAATCAAGACAACAAGGGAATCAAACAAAGGAGAACTCAGATTCTAGAAAACTTTCCATACAGTTAAGTACTGATCTCACACTTGTTAGGGTTTTTATTTACATGTCATTTAAAATAAGCTTTTAGAGGCAGAATATAGTGCTATCCATCTTCATCAGGTAAAAGCAGCAACGAGGGAAGAAAAGAGAAAGAAATGGGGGAGGAAAAGAAGAAAGCATTTTCTTTTAGTTATGAAGGATTTAGCTTAAAACACAGGATCTCTGGAGTTGCTGGGGTGTTAGTTTGGACAGGTGACAGGATGATAGATAGCGTTTTGGTTCAGCATCATAGAATCGGTTATTAAGTTAGTTGCAAATGATACCGAGCAAAGATGAGGCGCGACGGGAAAAGAGAAAGCAACCAGGACACAGCTGTATGGAACCCTCACAAAAAGCAGGATGGCTTCAAAGGAGGACTTCCTGAAATGCAGTTTGAAAGAACAAGAGGAGTATGAGAAAAAAAAGAGTCAGCTGCCTTAACAAGTGTTAACAGGTCCAGGGTAAGAACCAAAGACTAAGTTTGCCTAAGAAATGATCAAAATATTTTGATTAACACAAAGGAAATACAGAATTTAGTCCAGAGCTCCAGAAGAGAAGTCTTAGATAACACTTGGAATCACACTATCTATGAGCTCAAGGTGAAAAGAAGAGGAAAGCGGAGAAGCTGTGAGAAGTTAGCACACTTCAACGCACGGCTGGAGTCCTGCAGATTCCACCTGGTCTGTCTACTTGGTGTTCACACGCCTTCTTCAATCAGCAAGACTGCCAGAAGTAAGTACACAGCTCTGAGAAAAGCATCCTCTTATTTAACAGTTTTTGCTGTAAATTCAGTAAGAAAATAAGTGCAAAATGATTCGCCTATAATAGCTTCTAGAAAAAGAATCCAATTTCTCACAGATGTTAATATGGGGTTTTGCTAATATTGCTATTTACAGCCTGGGATGCACTTGAAACTATAAGACCAGTCACAATTTTGTTCTAGAATCCTTGAAACGATATTTTTAAAACTGTTCCTCCCAAACCTCATAATGCTGTTCTCACAGATACCATTAGCTGCATGTAGATAATGCTGCATGTGGCTGCCTTGCCAGTTAGTAACAATGTAAGCAGGTATAAAATACTGCAGTCTGATTTGATAAATTAGAAAACAAAGTAAACTAGACAGGTAATTAAAAGTAATAAACTAGTTTTAATTGGTTAAGTAATCATGTTGAAATTCAGTGCCAGCAGCAAAGGTATAAAGTACAGCAACTTGGGTTTTGGTGTCATAAGTATCTCTGGAGCTGTTGAGCCACAGTAATTTCAGATACTGTAGGGAAGCTAGGAATACGTTACTACAGATGCAGAAATCATTACCATACCTCATTCTATACACTTAAATAAAACACATAATATAGATAACTGACATCCTGAACGCAGCAGGAATGTGATTAAATAGCAGGTACTCGAGAAATATTGCAGATGGGGCCCAAAAGGCATTTTTATTTTTCTTCTGGCCAAGTTAATAAGTGGCCTGATGACTCCATCTCACAGCAATACACCATTAAATTTCAATAGGAATGATGACAAGTCTTCATAAATAAAAACATCCATTTGCAATGGCTTCCCACTAAACAAGGGCTAAGTAAGACACTTTGCAAGCATGAGCATTCACAGCTAAGGGCCTTACCCTTCCACACTATTTCAAAACTCCAACAGACTCACGTTGGGAAAGACAGCACTGGCCAGAAGAAGTGGATGTTCTTAAAGCGCAGTGATCACCTGAAGGCCACCACAGCAGAGAGTAAAGTTAAAGCTGTTAAATTACATTCCCTTTTGAATCCCTCGGTAGAAATACAGTAGGAACAAAAGTATGGATGGGCTGGGTGCGGAATGTGGGTATCCTGAGGAGCACGGGTGTGATGGGGAATATAATGAGTAACTCCAAAAGTTATCGGCTCATTAACAATGCCCTACAGGAAAGAATTTTCCATCTAATATTAGAAGTAGCACAAGTGCAGATTCTCAATACGATCTGAAGCCTATTTAATTCAGCTGCTTTGGGAGTAGGGCTCTTGATTTCTCCCTTTCTCTGTCACTTACATAATTTGGGCACTGAAGTGCTAACTCTATTATGTCGTTCAACATGAAAATGGAGACTTTTTTCAAGCGTCATTAACATACTGTTGCAAAAATTGGCCTCACCAGAAGCTCAGTCATTTTCCAAGATTCACAATCTCTAACACAATTTGTTGCTGAAAAAAATAAGATGCATTTTTGAAAAGCAAAAACAGGATTACAAAATATTGGGTATGATTCAAAATGGAGAACTCGACATAGATCAGATCTCTGCAACATAATTCATCAGAGCAGTATTCCATTTGGGCCACTATGCTATATTTAACACTAGCCATAGCACTGCAAATTCATTGCCATCAGCACTTTGCAAAAAATTGGCTAGGAAAACAGTCCATATTTTGCCTACTCAGATCAGCAACAGCTTCCAGAGATTTAAATTGGTATAACAGTACATAGCTGCCTCTTTCTTTCTAGATGTCACATTCACAATTTTTTCTGATCTATCCAAAGCAGCATCTATAGAGGATATAGTTACATAAACCAAGATTTCTTTGCAATAGTGATAGATCCTACACCAGATGTACACCAGTTCCATAACGTTTTTCACTTTTTTTCTGAAGTAACCAATAAATATGACTTAAACTAGAACTTATGACTGTGCTAAAAAATAACCAATATAGCACATCACATTTCATCATGTGCCCCCAAACTTCTCTATCCCAAAAAATTGAACCAAATTTAAAAGTTTATTGTTACTATGAGTACAATGTTTCTGCATCCTACAAAATTGTGATTGCATCTGCTTTAACACTAAACAAAGAGTGTGTTAATAAACTACGTTTTCTAAACCAAAAATACAAAACCCAGGAAAATAAATGATCTGCAGTTTCAAAGCACTGATAAATAAAGCGAAACCATTGTTACCTGATGCAATGTACATCTTGAAAAATGAATATAAATAGCAAATATTATAAAACTGTGCTGTTTACATTCTTCGATGCCATTAAGTTTTCCAGATACAATGTGACACCAAACATCATGTCTTAGCCAGGTATAATTCTGATTTAGAAACAATTAGGCTAAGTGTTACTCAACAGAGCTTTGGCTTATATGAATGCATAGAGTGACAGCTGATTACTTTAATGACTCCTTCATTTTTACTTTTGTACAGCCTTCTACTCCTTTCATCCTTACAGATCCTAAAAAGGAAAGTCAGAGCAGGTGGAGTAAAGATAACAATGCCTGTACCTGAATATGCCAGTTATATTGGCACAATCCAGACTCTCAACCCTTGGAAGCCCAGCTGGGAGGTAAAGGCAGTATTGAAAGTTTGAAGAAAGTGTTTGCAGTTAAATAAGATTGATTGTATCCTATTTGGATTAAATAAAAATAAATAAATTAATGTATTTTAGCTGCAAGACAGTGAGTTTAAGACTCCTTAGCTTTAGAACCTAATATATTTGCTCTGGCAATGATGGGGAAGCAGCAGGCATGAAGTTATAAAACAACATCTGTACCCTTACTGCCCAGAATGGATCTGCATTTTGGTCTTTATCCAAAGCTCACATGTTCAGCAGAAGCCTTTTCATAAAACAAGATGTACAAACAGAAGTATCACTTCTAGGACAAGCAGAATGATCCTTTCTGCTCTAATAAGCATTGGAAAGACTTCATGTGGAGTACTGCCTCTGCTTTTGGACTCCACCTTCACAGACAGGAACTAAAAGGAGAGAGAATTGTTCAGGGGAGAGCAGTGATGACAAGAAACAATGTCAAAGAAAACATTTAAGCTGACGAAGAGGCTATAAAAGGCAAACTTAATAATAGACTGCCAATATGTAAATGAGTCCTGCAATTAATCCCTCCTTTATGGAAGGAAGTATCATGAATAAGAGTGTAGCAAGAGAGACTTGGGATAGTAATTAGGAAAAAGATATCTAATTTTAAGGATTGTTAAAAACAGTCATCTCCTATCTAGAAGTTTACAAATATGGATGCTAACTTCCATCAGGTATGATAGAAGTATGGTTGATCCTGCTTGGGACAGAGGAATGAATTAGACAATCTCTGGAAACCCACTCTTGAGACCGCACTTGAAATAACTACAAAATAAGTCTCTTTGAATTAGCATCCAAAAGCATATATGGCTCAAAAGCATTGCAATGACTTCAGGGATGTTGCTCTGTAATTTATCTAAGGAAGAGGGGCTATACCAGGATAGAAGACCCTTCAGTATTTGAGAGAAATACTATGTAAATCTGGGGGTTAAAATTTTCAGTTGTAGTGATATAGACAAATGATGGAACTTCGGATTAAACGAATATAAAAGTCTCCAGGATGAACACACTTGGATGAGAACGATTGTCATAGGTTCACAGCATCAGCAGGGGGGTATGCGAGTGTGAAGCGGGGTGTGTGAAAAGAATCTTCAAACTGGTGTCAAAAAGAAATTTCTGTAATTTTCCATTTAAATTTCTTCAGTAATGTTTTTCTCTATTAAAATACTGTCTGCTGATTAATTAAACACCTTCACATAATCAATGGACAAAAGAATATGTCTTTAATATTGATTAAAGTTTTCTTTGAAAACCAATCTGAGCTCTTTTATCACAGTCTGTAGAGAGATGGTATTTTCTAGAACAAAACAGAACTGCATAGCAAGTGTGAAAGCGTGACAGAATAAAGGTAGAAAATATGTAACTGTTTAGCTGAGGATGTTGAAACAAAGCGTTTTCAGAAATAGAATAACGTGACAGGTAATTTACAGTGATCTGATAGAAGCTGACTTGGATGCCAAATAACCTGTTGTAGTCACAGATTTTTTTCCTCCAGACACTTTGAGTATCTTTTTTCAAAGCTGGCTGTAATTGACACATTAGATTAGTTACAAGATCACCTGCCAGGAAAGAACAGGGATGAGCACTGACATTTAGGTTTTTAGGGCCATTTACGAGTAATGGGCTTCATCCTTCCTATACCACTCAAATACAGAAAATGAGGAGTGAGGAGCCCCCATGCAGATAACAGTGAAGTTAATACTAGGTTTTGGGCAGTTTTCCTGGTTTTGGATGCAATTCCCTAAATAATACAAATTAATAAAAATATTGGAATGAAATGCAAAGTCTATTGAGGACAATCTGGGAGTACTGCAAGGCCTTATCACTGAAAGCAATGGAAAGACTCTTGGTGACTTCCATACATATTAGGGGAGAATTAGAGATATCTGGGTTTTATTTCTCCCAACAGCTTCTTAAATATACAGATACTCTATAAAAAAATGTCTTAGATTGGTCATGCCAGATTGGTGCCTCTTCCGCGTTAAGAAAATCACTTGCCAGGAAATAAAATTGCTGACATGGAGAATGATTAAAAATTGCTAATTTTTCCACATGTGCATTATAGAGCAATTGAAGAAAGTCCTGCATGCAAGACTATAAAAGTAAAACAAACCCACAGCCTTTCACATAACTTGTGTTCTATGTGCAACTTTTGACAAATTATGCCAGAACATAATTTAGCATAACCAGAGAACTGGAAAGCGGAATTGTTCCACACATTTTAGTTAGTCCTATATTTTCTAAGGGCATGGCAACTGGATTTTAGGTTTATTCTTCCATTGTATTTTATAATGCACAACCACTTAAATTAATTTCAAGTCAATTATAACACAAGGAAGTTATGTGGTCTGTTAAATATTGCTCTGTCTAATGAACACCTACACGTCTGCAATTACAGGGGGTATTTTTTTTCATAGAAATAGGAGGAAATGATGAAGTCTATGAGATTGCAGGATACCTTTCCACATAGATATGATTCTGGAAGGCCACTACCACTTTCGGTGCTATGAACTGTTAAGGTAGCCTTTATAGTTATTATCCCAGCATTTTAAATACGTACAACACGACCTGTCAACCAAAACCTGCAAACCTACAATTATGTGGTATAGCAACTCCAATTATTTACATAAATATTTCCATTTGGTACAATCATTCTCTTTCTGTCACCAATGCCCTGCTTTTACAGATGAGCCACATACAGTTTGTTTATCTTCTGTCTTTCTACCTACAATGCATTAACTAGTTCCAGCGGCTTTCTTGAAAGCATAATGACTTTTCCCGTACTCTAGTAAAAATATATCCCCACAAATCAAGAGGAAGCAGGCTCAGACTAAGTGGCTGAGAAGATTTACATTCTATTGCTAACTCGGTTATTACTCTGCTGAAAACCCCATAGCATCAATATAATGAATCCCTCAACCTCTGCTGCTAGCACAATTTTTCTTCCCAACCTCATTGGCTCCCAACTTTCTGCTTGACCTTTTACAATCTGTGTGCAGCAGAACTTCATTACAACCTTTTAATGAAGCACAAATGGCACACAACACCAAGGTCACAGCACATCCCCAGTGAGAACTTCTCTAACACCTCCTGAACAGACAGCAAGTTTTCATTTAAAGATACAGACAGTCCACTAGGGAAAGAAAACTTTAGGATTTAGCACAGCTCCCAATAGCTAATAACACACAAAAAAACTGACCGTGCCATAAAATTTGTATCTGCTCCTCCAAAAATATTTTAAGAAACAAGTTCATGCCTGAAGCTGCCAGTGCCCAAATGAATAAAGTGACTCACTTAGGAAACTCAAAATACCCCCAGTATTTTTACGTATAAAAGATTATTCAAATCTTAAAAAAAGATAAACTTATACTACAGGGTTAGCAGCATTCACACATCTAGCATGTTAGAAAGCTTTCTAATGTCACAACAGTCAAATGAATATCAGATGATGGATTTTATTCCAAATAATTACCAACTTTTTACTAAAACAGTTCAATGTGTTCTGTAATTTTCCAACCAGGATGTGGGGATACCAACGATTAAGTCAATTTTAAAAGTGTTTTAGTTTTTTGTGTCAAATGTGCAGGAGGACACATAATCAGTATACTGTGATATTTCATTTTATTCTACTATTAGTCCTCCTGACAATGAAAGAGATTTTTTAATATATATATAACAGACATAACTCTATTTGTTAAAAGTCAATAAAGAGTCATCAAGACTATGTATATGTACACATGCATATACATATTTTATATAGTTTATATCTATACATCCACACCACATCTACAACATGCTAATAAATGAGCAGAGATTTTTTTTAATAATACAGATACTACTGTTATCACTCAGTCATATCTTGCACAAGGTAATGCACCATATTGAAAGGCTGTGCTGTCACATGGCTTTTCAATTTTTTGTTATTCAAACTTGCTTTTTCATATTAAGACCTGGTAATGACGTTCCCTTCTTGCTGAAAAACTGGCAGAAAGAATCCTGTTACTCTAATGAACAAAAGAAAAATGTTGCTTCAAGCTTCAGAATTGATTCTATTGACTGAAAGCTGTGTCTTACCTTGTTGGAAATGAATTCACTGGGCAAATTACCCCACACCAAAAAGACGAGACAAAAGGCTTAAATGGCATGCATACTCCACATTTCCCAATCAGTATTGTCAGCAGTTGTATTGTGGCAAAACCAGTAACATCTTAATAAGATTATAGAGCTAGAAACAACAGACAAAATTACCATCTCATGGTAGATCTTCCTAGGACCACTTTAAAAAAACCACCGAGCACAGGTCTTGCTCTCCAAAAATGGGAAGAAATAATTTCATAGAGCTGTGGAAAAATCAAAATTGTAAATCTAGGCTTCCTTAGAGCGACTGTTCTTGTCACATTGTCTTGGTTCTAGCGCCACATCAACAGGGTTCAATTTTATTACTTAATAAACTCAAAACAGTTTTCAAGAATACAAACTCCTCTCATCAATTAATGCTTAGGATTTATGTAGATACTATAAATTATAAGCCTTTCTGTTTTCATATTTTATTCTTCCTTTCCCTAGCATCAATAATGGCACAGTGCTCTGCTACCTCGCCCACCTATAGTATTGCTATTTCTTCTTTCCCTGAGGAATGTGATATAATCTGACCTCCCAGATTTCAAACCTCAGTCCTCCTACTCCATTTAATATCTTTTTTTTGTTTTTTAGTTGTTGCTACTCTACCTCTTAGCTATGTCCTGTATCCACTCCTTCCTTCCCACTGGAAGAATCTGCTAACACGATGTCTCAGTGCTATGCTCACCTATCTTTATGCAATAATTGTTTCAAAATTTTAGCACATTAAATACTTCAACCACCAAAGCAAATAAAAAAATATTATGTTAGCCAAAACCAGCTCTTTAATGCAACTGGTTGGCATGAATTGAACAAAGATGGTCTTGATTACAGAAGGTATCCAAACTAAATATAAATAGTTGCTTTACTTTCTGTAGTTAAACTTGTTTAACTATAATTCTCAGCCTCACCTTTTAACCATTCCTCTGTGTCACATTTGTTTGGGTGTGTTTTTTTCATGCACAGACACTGTGCAAGCAGGTTCAGATACCCTTTTAGGAGTAAACAGCAATTTTAGTTACTAACTAAAGATAAGAGCTTGGGTTCAAAGCTACAAGGCTAAGTACCAGTATGATCACCTCACCCCGTGCTGGCGCCCAGTGAGTCTGTGCTGGCTGGGCAGTCATCAGCCCAGGGTGGCTTCGTGAGCCACTGCAGATTTTAGAGTGGGTTGATCCTCCATCTCCATGGTTGTAACCTCCTGACCCTGCTTTTTCTGGAGTTTTACATCTTTTCATGTTCGTACTCTTCCCTTGAACCCTAGATTTACTATAATCATTTCAAGATTTCACTTTTCCATTATATATTTTCTTTTATCGCAAAGCTTTTGCTTATAGACAACCTCACAGCTCAAAAACATTGTGAGTATTTTCAGTAAAACTAAGCCAGTCACACAGCTCTGCTTCATAAACTTGGCTTTGAGAGAGACAGCCAAATGTCTGGGACATGGGTCACAATCCAAACTCAGCATTATGTAGAACTGCAGCCTACTTGTGTCATGAAAACTATTCAACATTTATATTGTATTTATTGTTAGAAAGCTAGACAGTTATATTTTTTCTAAGTATTGAATTCCTCTTTAAAAGTGTCCACTCCAAACAGGCTTTGTGCATTTCATTTGTTCCGTTAAAATCAATCTGAAATCACGATTTTATATTGCAAGACCCAGCCAACCTCATATTGCCACAGTATAATAACAAACTATTGAAAATTTCTATTGCAATTCCTTCCTTGCAGTAATTAGTAACTAGTGTTTTGCATTATAGAGTTATTTAAATTAAATTGCTTGACAGACTTGCAGCATTATTAAACCTTTTGCTCTTGGGACGTCTATTTCAATTTCTGTGTGTGCTGGTAGAATGTACAATGCTCTCCAATGTAGAGTGGCAATTTTCTGAAGTTGGTTCTTACTGGTTAGGACCAGAACACCCTCACTGATAGCAAGTTCATTTGATTCCAAGAAAAAAAAAAAATGACTAGGCTTAAATTCCCTGTGGCGTTCATTACAGAAACAGATAGGAGGTTTCAAGTTGGCAACTTTTGCTATTTAGACATATTTCACTTTAGCAATGGATGGCAAAAAAATCTGGAAATCATTATCATTATTTGTGTCTCTGTTGCATACATTGTCTAGAACTGGGCTTTCAAAGGGGAGTGGAAGAGTACTTTAGAGAACTAATTTTATTCCTCTCTATGGAAGTAGTGGAAAATAAAACACCGAGTCAATCAGTGGTGAGATCCCTAATGCAATGTTAACAGAGGACATCAGGCCTACTGACAAACAACAGTGGTCAAATCCTGCCTCATACCAAGCAAAACCAACGTCTACTGAACGCAGTGAGACCATAAGGCTTCTGCTAAGAAATAGAACACCTTATGTGCAGGCATTTATATATGTAATACATTATATATTTACACATACATTATATTAGTTCTGTACAAAGCACATATGCATTCTTGTACTGACATATTTCTAAAAGAAAAGCTAATTATTCGTAAGGACCAGACACAGCAACCACATGGGCCAAGACGTGTCAGAGACGATGCAATGGTTAGGAATGACAATAAGACCTCTGTTGTGATAATGATCAGTCTTGTCATTTTAGGGATAGGAAGGGACAAAGAAAACATTTTTTTAAATACAGTAAATCATTTAAGGATAGAAAAATCATTCCTCCTCAAGTAATTTCCTTTAAAATATCTGTATGGTTGTGAAGCAAACTGCAAATCCTACCACATTTTATAAGATGGAAGCCAGCAAGATGAAAAGCTGATTTTCAGAAGAAATTTATTATGCAATGATTCATTATTCTCTACTCCTTTCATGAGAAAACAAAAGTGGCTCAAACTGTACTTATTTTATATTTGTCTATTACTGGAGAAATCCAGGTGCAAGAAGAGTACTGTCTCCATCACAAAACTAGAGACAAATTCCTAAAATTACTTGTTCTAAGAGCACCCCTCAAGTTGCAACTGTACGGTCATAGATATACAGATAAAAAAAAAACTACGAGATATTACGGTAAAAGAAAAAACAAAGAGATTGCTTTGAGCCTTCAGTCATAAGATTCTAAGCTGAAGGTTTTTGTTAAAATGAACAGGTAATTTTCTGGTAAACACGTATGATCAATCAGCCTTGACGTATCTCTAGGTATCTTCTCTCAACACCCCCCGGCAACATGGTGCAGCAGAGGATGAGATGCACATCCAGCTTCCACCAGTTCATTTCCACCTGTTACTCTTTAAAGATATTTCTGCTTTTCAGAAATGCATTTGCATTTTTTCCGAATGTGGAATCTACTTGCATTTTTTTTCCAAATGTGATATATTACAGCATATTTTTATAATGTCAAGTCTTCCTTTTGCTCATCCCTGACTACTCATGTTGCTCCCCTCTCTCCCCCAGGCATTTCCCGGGATATTTGAGACTTGTACATCAGCAAACTAGGAACAGTAACACTGAAAAACAGGAGATACTCTAGAGATAACCCCTAACCCAGTCTCTTCAGGGGCTCATTAGGAAATAAAAATAAGGAACCATATTGTTATGCTATAATAGAGGAAAAAGACACATTCGGATATGGAGCACGGAATGCCACTGGATTTTACATTCAACAAAGAATGATTTAGACAGTTACCAGTAAGATAAGATCTGTTGTCTATACAGGTGCAGCGAACATTGCAGTAACTGCGTCACCAGATTTCTTTAGCAGGCCAAAGAAATAAAACCGATACTGACACCAATACCCACTCACCATCAGTGGGTTGGTGCTTCTTGCAACATTGTCAGCACTGTGGGAATAGCACTGCTGCCTTATCACCCACTTTTTACAGAAAGGAAACAATTTCAGTTTCCAAATCTGCCAATTTAGTATTTTCCTAGGCAGTAAATTAACTTTAAAAAGATGCAAATAAAGTAACAATAAATGAAGAATCTCCAGCAACAGTACTGTAAAACATGAACATAAACTAAAATGCAGAATACACTTATTATTCAAATTCTGGTTTCAGGGAATGTATTTTTTTCCTAACTGCATCTGAAATGCTAGGATTTTGCTCCTAATCTCATTTTAAACACAGGTGTTTATTTTGAAAGAAACCCATGATGATATTTCTGATCTCTCGCTTGCTCTCTAATTAATCATATCCACCCATATGCCACTTTCAGGACAGTGATTTTGAATTGCACTGATTGGACATGGGCAAGATAAGAAAATACATAAAGAAAATGGTAGATCAAGCAATTTTAATGATTAATGAAAACAACTAAAAATACGTACATTTGGAGTTATGCTACTTGAGGCAATTTGATGTACTTACTCTAGTTTGTACATTGCTGCTACAGCAGGAAGAATAATCAGTTAAAGAATTGCCTACCTCCAGGGAAAACACCACATAAGAGATGTGCAGTCATTTAAAAACTTTAATACCATAATGTGACACAATTGCAAAATAAACTACACTGGTGACAAAATTATTAGGGATGTCTTCCAAGCTTCAAGATGCTCCCTGGTCTGGGAAAAGGTATGACATTCATGCAGCACAGGAAGAGAATGGCTTATAAGGGGGAGGGGGGGAACACAAAGTACCTAGAGAACTTCAGAGTTCACAGACACAAGGCTTCTCTCTGTGGCTTATTTCAGGGAAACTTGCTATACAAAAGCCTTAAAGGAAAATATTCCCTCAGCTGAGATCTTCTGCAGAATTTAAAAGAAAATTGGCTTTCTTGAACAAATCAAAGAAAACAAAAACCAAGAACCATTTCTGCAAGAAAACAAAGAAACCAGGAAAAAGCTTCAGTATTGATGCTGTTCTCTGTCAAGCTATAGATCTGAAGTAGAAGGGTTCTTGATAGGATATGTGCCACAGAGGAATTAGAGCATAGCTAGACCTTGCAGTGTGGTGCATCACTGTTTCCTGTACAATGTCATGGTCAATTTGAAGAGTTAGAAGCTTCACTAAGATTTTATAATACTAATTGTACTGCTGAATCTGTTGTCTAAAGTAAAATCACCAAATACTCAGTTACTGAAAGGGAGGATCTCTCTATTTGAAAGACCTGTGTTGCTATTGTAATCTGCAGTTCATCAATGCTCCATAATCAATTAAAAAATTGTCAGTGACCTATTTTATAAATAAAACACTCTGTGGGTTGAAAGACAGGAAGAAAGGAGTAAATACTAACATGGAGAAGTAAAAAACTAAAGCACAAGAATTAATAAACACCAGCTGGCAATGAAAAGCAGGGGTCTGAATGAAGTTCTAAGACAGCTTTTCTGTAAGCGATGGAGATAAGAAACATAACCACGTTCAAAACAGTTTGATCCATATATTAATGGTGGTGTGTGATTTGGTTGTCTGAACCACTGGAGGCCATAAACTTCATGATTAGGTTGTCCTCTTCCATGACGCGATATTTATCCTAAATCAAGTTTTTCACTGGAAAAATAACCTATTTTGTGTAATCTGAGGCATGTTTCTTATTGGTTTGAGTGTTGTTTGAAATTTAGACACATTGTTAATTGCTAAACAACAGAATAATTGGTCCTAGGCTTCAGTTTGGGAGGGCTGGGGGAGAAAGAAGAAACTCAACAAAAAGAAACCCCAAAAAACTCCACTCTTGCAACGTTATCTTGCTGAAACCTTGCAGCAAAATTTAAAAACACAGCAGCTGGCATTTACCAGATTCTCCAGTACTCTTCTAAAGCCACATAAGATGAATACAGAAATCTCTAAGGACAGTATATAAACTGCAGTATAAATGGGAAAACGTGAAACAGAATTCATTAAAATACATCAGTAGCTCTACTACCGGCTTAGAATGGATTGATTCAGGAGAAAATCCTGTGCAGAACTTACTGAACTGCTGCTGGCAGGCAGCAAAGGCTCAACATGTGCAAAAGTGATAACTGGTGAGACTGCAGAAGGCCTCTTGGTGATTTAAATGCATAGGCTGCAGACAATTCAGACGGATTCTCTGCAACAATTTTAGTGGTTTATTTCATCGTATTCTGCAGCAAACGTCTGGGAACAGAAGGGCAGCTACATTAAAAAAAGTATCAGTACCCTTGCTGCCTGCCCAAAAATCTGACTGAGCCAACTCATCACTTAAGTTGTGTCCTTGCAAGAAAGAACAAAAATTCTATGACCATGACATGCTCTGCCAAGGTTGCTGGCAGTAAAAGGCACCCTGAGGTCAGTAATTCATAAACAAAAAAGCTGAGGATCTATTTAGCTTTGCATACAATGAACCTTCCAGTCTTTACATTCTCAGGTATACTGAAGAAAAATTAAATTATGAGTTACCCAACCAAAAAACATTCAGTGAACTAATGGCAAAATCAGATTTAATACTCTAAAACCCTGAAGTATTATCCCATGCCCTCAAAACCTTCGTCTGCACAACAATAATGGACTCTGATATTTTTCTTTGGCATGTAAAGACCAACAAGAGCATGAATTTAAGTACAGAGGTATTTTCAAAACACATTTGGTATTCTATCTTAGCCATCTAAATATGTCAAGATATTATAGAAAAATTACTGGAGGGGACGGGAAGGGCAGGGTGGCTCTGGGTTGTGTAAATTGTATGCAGCCTACCTGGATTTGCTGATTTTAAAGTCTTGCCAGTAAGCAAACAGACAAATTAATCATATCCACAGCTGATCCAAATAGCCAAATCATTAAAAATTCTTAGGGAAGAGCAGAACAATAGATGTCTTGAACATAAAACTATCAACAGAATGTTTGAAGGAAAACTTCCAGCTTAAATTATGCATCATCCTATAAAAGATGCTTTTTGAATCAAGGAAAAATCTAAGGTAGATTAGCCAGCTATCCACTGATGGAGCCCCACTGCTATCACAACCAGTGTTGCAAGCCTAGATGCGCTGTTGCAGTCGGTTCCAGCCACTGTGCGATAGCAAATCCTACAGACACTACTGAGATAAATTTCTCTTATTCCCAAAAAAGAATGGGCAAACTTAGTGTTGATTTCCTAGCTATAAAGGTTCTTTTAGCACTTGTAATGCAACTGAGCTGTGTCCAAAAATGTTTTTTGATATGGCACTTCCTCAAGTGTTTGTGCATTTCCTCGCGTACAGCTTCTTCCTCATCAGACAGGAACAAACACTTCACATTTTGCCACTGGCAGCAATGTTCCTGAAGATTTTTAACTGAAGAACGTTAAAGCTTTCTGAAAAAATCCAGATATCTTCTGGGTTTTCATTTCCAATCAACTAAAAATTGAACTAGATTTTGGACAATAATTCATTACTGATTATTTCCTTAGCTGTACTTGTTTTGCTTGTCTGATTTTTTTGTTGTTTATTCTTCACATTTTATTTGCTTAGATTCTTCCACTAATTATCTTAAGATATTTTCATCCTTCACAAACTCATTTAGAGATGTGTCACAAGATCAGTTCTCCCATGTAAGAGTAGATATTTTTGTAAATTACACAAGAAAATGTACATGGCCTATTTAATAGTTTCAAATTCCACATGCATAGAAGTAATGCATGCAGGCAGCCAACTTAAAGCCATTACTATTGTGTTCACCTTCTTGGTGTTTTTTCTGTAACAAATGCACAAAATATGATAAAAGGCAGAAAAGAAGGGAAAAGAGCTATGCTTTAGCTAATTATGGTTAGAAAAAAATACAAATTAATAACTGCTATTTGTCACAGCATTAACTTTGAATTATGGGAAAGGTAGTAAAACACCAACATGACTTGGGCATATACCAACACACCATGTTGTCAGTCCCTTCTCGGAAATTCTTCCAGAGATGATACTTCTGGGAATGGCACTAATTAGTCACCAATCAACATTACTAGCTCTGAAAACATTGTTCCCAGAAACAGCATCTTTCTGTAGTCATATTTCCAGGAACAATAGATGGTATGTTTATAGGGGCAGGCAAAAAATGGAATAGGTACTTAAATATACATAAGGCCAGAGAGCCTTGGCTCTTAAAAGACAGAACCTTTCACAAGGCCTGTTCTTCCAAAACAAAACGTATGAGTATTTTTTAGTCAGACAAAACATTACTATTGATTAAACTGATACAATTTTTATCGAACTGGGCTCTTTTGCAGCATGAATTGCACACCATTTTTTTGTGTTGTGTAGCATACCAAAATAAGGAAACTGTGACTGATCTGTTCATGATGCTGTAATGGAGCCTTTTGCAGCTGACCTGGAAAAAACAATCTGCATTGCACCCCTCACCAGCATGAAAAGACAGGGTTTTGTTAACTGGGTTATAGGATTTGGACCCAAACAGCATAGTTTCGGAAGTAAACAGGAAGGTATTGGGACACTTAAAAGGCAGATAAACTGGTTACACACACTGATTTTATAGGGAGTTAGGTCCATAACTTGGTAGGTGCCTTATGAAAATCCAGACTGCTGCACAGTTAGATACTCAGGCAACACTGAATCTGGCTCTAGCTTTTCAATAATTAAAGCTATTGCATAAATTCTCAATCATTTTATCATTTCAACAGGACTCCAAATCCCTGCACAATCTTAGATATTACTCCCAAGTCACCACATATAAATGCATTTTCTTAACCAGATTTCTGCAGCTTTTTTTTTTTCCTGCTTTATGTACTCCGGGCTCAAGGAGTGATCTGGTAGGAGAACAGTCTTTAAAAAGCAATGAAATTAATTTGATCACTAAAGAGAAAGGTGAATGTCACTATACTGTAGCATATTCACGGTCACTTAAAATCAACTGAAGCATTCAAATTAGCACTTATGTTGGAATATGGCATAGACGCTAATGTAAAATGAATCCTTTACAAGTTTATATTGATTTCCTCAAATAGATACTGCAATAGATTTCCTTTTAAAATCAAATCTAATTGCAACTTTAGGAAGAAGAATATTTCATGAAATAGGTATCTACATCAAAACAATTACAGTATTAGCTGCCTCATCAGGCAGACTGGGGGGAGGGGCTGTTTTATAAGCAGTCTATAAAGGTAAAAAAGAATTCGTGCAATTGTACAATTTATCATCCTTTAAGAGATAAAAAAAAATACGCTTGCTGCTTCCTTTTTTTCAGAAGACACTGGAAATACTTTCAACAAACCTGAACTGAGTTTTGTTGTAGTCTTGGCACTAAAATACTTATAATTTTGATATAAATATAAAAATGGTTTCATACAGGATTTGTTCCAGAGGGAATCAACAGTAAAGATAATTGTGAAGTGTAAAATTGTTAATTGACTGAAATTATGCACACTGGCTTTGCGATTTGGAGAAATGATTGGTGAAGGTGTGTACTTTAAAACTTTTACATGATTGCAAGCATAGGTTGCACCAGGGATAACTTCAGTAACTCTGTGCCAGAAGAATGCTGAAGAAATCACTTGGAAGGAAACCTGCAGAATGCATGTGCTAATTTTCATGAAGGCAATGAGAATTTACTCACTTGAATCCTGGGTTTAGTTTAAGGCTTATTGGAAGATAAAAATATTTTTGGTTATGTCCCTGGCAGACATTCAGAAGGCATCCCTTCCACATCAGTACTTTTCCTTACTGACCACAGTCCAACAAAAACAGAAAGAAAAAGAAAGTGGAAGCAATCAAAGCTATCAGGTTTTAATTTTTCAGCCCAGTAAAAGAATGGAGCAAATACTTGATTGAACTTCTGTTCTTTTTATTAGCAGTGACTATGAAGAGGCCAAAATGTTTTGGCACTCATTAGACAATGAAATATTGCCAAAATATTATATCTGGAAGACCCATCAAATATTCCAGTTAATGGAATATGTGCCCCGCCTCCATTTGGAATTTTTCCCATCTTTTCCCTTTCTGCTTGTTTGAGTGAAAGGGAGGACCAACATGATTTAAAGATTGCTGGCTTTGCAGATGGTAAAAAGAAAATTTCTCTGATACCAAATGACAGATAGCAATGACAGATAACTTTACAAAATTTTATTCCTGCCTCCTCATGAATACCTTTAAAGACATACCTATGCAATCTCCCTCTCCTCATTTGCTGACAACAAACTTGGACAATACCAAAAAACCCTACTACCAATCAAATACTACCCCCGCCCCAAACCAGTAAATCTTTTGTCAAAGTCATTATGGAACTCACGCAGCAGGAAACCTCATGATATTTTTACCTTCACAAATGCTCTCAAGTGAATGCTAATCAAATGAAGATAAACATGGCTTTAAGCCAACTTTGTAGGTATCTTGTGATAGAGGATGTGAAATACTGAAAATGATAAACAGATTGAAGATAGTGAGTGTCTATTCTTCAGTTTATTTAATTTTTCTCTTTAGGCATGATTTTTCTGTTTCCCAAGTTCCATTCCTTCTATGCTCTGTGAGGATGCTTCGTCAGGGGAGGTTTAGGCTTGATCTTAGGAAAAAGTTCTTCACTGAAAGGGTGATTGGCCATTGGAATGCGCTGCCCAGGGAGGTGGTGGAGTTGCCGCCCCTGGAGGTGTTTAAGGGGAGACTGGATGAGGCACTGAGTGCCATGGTTTAGATGATGGGTTATAGGTTGGACTTGATGATACTATGAAATATAATGTGATATAACGCCACTTTTCCAATCCTTTAAAAGGGCTTATTTATTGAAATTATTCTTTAAAATATAGAGTAATATACGTATCAACCTCTATTAGAATTTTCTAATAAGACTGTAAATGTAAAAGAAATCTTCATATCAAATTCTATTATCTATGCAAGATGGCTCAAGAACATATATATTCAGATGTGCCATATACAGCATTAGAAACTAATAAAAGACCAGATAATTACAAAGGAGCAGTCTGGAGATCTGATTATAGACATGAAGTCTCTCACAAGATTTTTAAACTTATTTTAAGCAACGTTGGATTATGTGTCTACACTCATATCTGGAGTTGAAGGAGAATGAACACAGTAGGAGAACGTTATTTCACATTTACAGCTTGAGCCCCACTGAAATGTTAATGACAAATTGTTATTAGATGTCAAGCAGGAGGATATATCTGTCAGGCCAACCAATGATAACAACCCTTAGGACTGCTAGATCTGGACCTCCAACAGAATCCGCTATAAAGCCAGGAACAGCAATTCAGCAAAACCTGGGATGACAGGTTTCTGTCTGAAGCTTTTCAGCATGCAATCAGCAAAATCAGAATGAGAAGTACATGCAGTAATTGGTTGATCCCAGCCACTGCCTGAGTGAAGCTGTACGGTCTTGGCCTGCACCTGTTCTCTGTGTCTCCACTGGTTAAAGTCATGTCTTATGTACAGCACAACTACAGTGTCCAGAACACAGCATTGCCTTAATAACTGCTTTCTATAACTAATGTTGTGTTTGATCGGGCTAATCTTCTACCAGAAATTTGAGTATATGTTCGTGTTATCAAGCCCATCTCAAAAACTGCATTCATTACAATATATTTCCATCTTTTCTCCAGGTGAATTAAGATACAGTAATTCATGTTAGGATTCTCAAATGACAATGACAACAAAATAAGATTCATAACTTCTGCAACCAACCTGCCAAAGAAAGTTATCCAGCTAATGTTATAAAGAATGCTTTTGCCAACCCAACGAAGAAAGAAGCACAATTCAGACTGCTTCATTTACTCTGTGTAATTATATTTGTCAAAGATCCTGGACTAGCAATAAAGATGACAAATGAGGGTGCAAATGTTAGACTAGTAAATGTGAGAAAGGTGAAGTAAACTGGCATAAATTAAAACAAAAATAAAATTAGAATCTTAATTTCTGAAAATGGCACTAACAAGGAATACAAGACCAGTGATGATCCTTTGGCATGGTGCTGAGAAAATTTTAAATTGGTACTAGAACTCTTATTTATGTTTCTCTCTAGTTAGTAAATGACATATTTCTATGATTTCTAAGTGAATATTTAAAGATTTATGAAAGTACTTGTATGCATCAACAGCCACACAATTTATAACAGGAGTGTCAAACTCACATCCCGTGAGCCTGCCTGGCGGCAGCACTGAGCTCCTTGTCCCTGCACTCCTGCCAGCGCTGGGCTCGTGTGCCGTGTGTGACACGTGTTACGTTGTGGGAGCAGAACAGCGGGAGCCGTGTGTTCCACACCCCTTGATTCATAAAATCAAATTTACACACATGTAAATTACTCAGTAGAATGCAAATTAAAGGGTATGTGCAAAAAAAATTGAATAGTTAAACTTGAACTAATAGCATTGCAAACTTCACTGCACATTTTTCTTTCATGTAGCTTTTAAGGAAAGAGACGTCACTTTGACAGTGCACATTTTAACCAAAATTCTTTTTAAAAAAAAAATCTATCCATTGAATAATAACAAGAAAGTATTACATTTATTTAATTCCTTACAAAATGGAGCCAATGTGCCTACCAGCTGAGCTACTCACACATAAATTTTATTTAATGGCTTTCTGTTAACATGTTCTAGTTATATAATGAAAACCCAGCAATTTTGAAGCTCAAGCATCCCTGTTTCTCTACCACCACCAAACCGAGCAGTAATTGAGTCACTCAGGAAAGTACATTTGAGCTTGGAGTTTTAAATTTTGATTTTCCCACCACATCATAAAAGTAGACGCGAAGTCCTCTGTAATTCACTTTTTCTTAAAGGGTGAGAGGCAGCAATAAATCTTGAATTTTATTAGTTTAGAACCAATACCATTTTCATGAGAATCAAATAGAAAATTGTGGTTCGTTTCGATAAACCTGGATCTGGTGATTTTTGCAATTTTTTTGGCACAAAATGAATTTTCTGAAGACAAGAGGCAATAAATCATCAATAAATCCATAAATTTTCATTCAGAAAACTTAGCTCACACAGATTCAATTTTTTAATTGTGTGTTTCACCAACCATAAGCCATTTAACTAATAAGCAATTCAGAAATCTGTCAGAGTAGAATTTGTAACTGTATTGTATTACCTGAAAAATATCGGTTAAGAAGAGCACGTGCAGCATACAATAGGCAGGTTTACTTATACAAACACCTCATTCCTACAGTATTTCAAAAGAAAGTGAGTCCAGACTACATACTTCCAGGTGATTTTCAGAGCTTTGTGCTTTACTTTGATTATAGTGGAATACACACCATGTAGCACAACGAATTCTTCATTTGGTTGTATCAACTGGTATTTTAGATGTTATATGGAAACAATTAGCTTTGTTGGCCAAAAAGACTATCGTGCAAATCTGTCTGACAAAAAAAAAAATCTTCCTCTGAGCCAAGGCTATTACAAAAAAGAAACCCCCCTGCCAAGTCCTGTTCCATCTCCTGCTTCCCATCCCACAGAAAGAAAATAAATGCTCCCATGTCCTCTAGTAGCCTAAGAAGCTTCTACAAGTTCTAAAAGCTGCCACAGGGTCACCTCTCAGCCTGTGATAGCTCAAATAAGTAAAATTCCAACTCCACTGAATCCACCGCACATCTTACAAGTAGTATCGTTCTCCTTTCACTTAAGAAGAAAAAAAGCTAGTGCAGTATAGATGTGTCTGATGGTGGGAAAGTATTAATTAGCAAGGCAGAGACAGTGAACTTCAGTAGATCCTAAATGATGAGTTTGATTCTTAATTACTGAACTGACTTGCTAGTTCTTGAGTTCATGCTTGAGTATATCATAAGAGCCTTTTCATGTAATTTAAGATTCAATCAAGCAGCAGCATCTTACTAGTGTTCTTCAACATGTGAGTTAACATAATTTTCTTCAAAGTCTTACTATGATACACGACTAAAAGCACTATGCGCACAGAACAAAATAAATTGAATTGATTTTAGTATAACTCCATGCAGAATTTGCTACAATGCATGACAGTAACTATGGTTTCTAAACTGAGTTCCTTTTAGAAGAATGACTCTCCAGAAAAATTCGACAAATTCAGTCTCTATTTCAGTAAGGTTCTATCTATCCATTTTAATAAATGAAACGTTTGCATTCACATTATCCCAGTCTGCTTATGATACTGTGTATTTGTTCATTTATGTCCAATGCTGCTTTTCTGCATTATCATAGAACAGTTTGGGTTGCAAAGGACTATAAGGATCATCCAGTTCCAATCCTCCTGCCATTGGCAGGGACCTCTCCCACCAGACCAGGCTGCTCAATGCCCCATCCAGCCTGGCCTTGAACACCTCCAGGGAGGGAGCATCCACAGCTTCCCTGGGCAACCTGTGCCAGTGCCTCCCCACCCCCACCATGAAGAATTTCTTCCTATGTCTAATCTAAATCTTCCCCCTTCCAATTTAAAGCCATTCCCACTTGTCCTACCACTACATGCCCTTGTAAAACGTCCCCCCTCCCCGGCTTTCCTGTAGCCCCTTCAGGTACTGGAAGGCTCCTGTAAGGTCTCCCTGGAGTCTTCTCCACACTGAACAACCCCAACTTTCTCCACCTGACCTCATAGCAGAGCTGCTCCAGCCTTCTGATCAACTTTGTAGCCTCCTCTGGACCTGTTCCGAAAGTTCCATATCCCTCTTCTGTTGGGGATTCCAGAACTGGACACAATACTCCAGGTGGGGTCTCCTGAGAGTGGAGTAGATGGGAAGAATCTCCTCCCGCAGTCTGTTGGACATGCTTGTTTTGATGCAGCCCAGGATACAGTTGATCTTCTGGGCTGTGAGCGCACATTGCCAGCTCACACCCAGCTTCTCATCAATCAGCACCTTCAAGTCCTTCTCCATAGGGCTGCTCTCAATGACATTGTACACAAAACTTAAAAATCATCCTTAAAGCCTAAATGGATTTGATCTGAATTTACTAATACCAATTAAACATCTCTCTATTAAAATTTTACTTTATTGACTCAAGTAATATTCACAACTATGTCCCATGGGAAAATCAACAAGGTTTGTAACATGCTGCACCATCTGCTGACCAAAAGATATTACAACAGATCTCAGAAAGATACTACATAAATCAACATATTTAAAGCCATGATGCATGCATGTGTGATAGACTGGTTTCTCTTAGCCACAGTGTTGATGACCCTGATATTTTGGACTTCATTGCAGTGGTACTATAGACAGTACACGTATGTAAGGCATAATTACTCTAAGCTATATATGGCAATAAGGACAGTTTGGGGGGTTTGAATGTTTTTATTTTAAAAAAAATAGTTGACTGAACATCACAATGGCTAACTGCCCATAAAACCTTTTCTTATGGAACTATTTATTGCATTTTAAGGTACAGCTGTCACACAATTCAAGCTTTCCAGCCAGAGGAGCTGAAATGTCACCTTTCTGCTGTATACAGGTCACACTGGATAACAATGTTGATCTTCTCGGTGACACCTAAAGCTATCAAAAATAGCTGCAGGATGTCTCCTATTATTTACATATTTTAACAAGACCCAAAGAAAAAAAGAAAAGGATTACTTATCTATGGGACCTGGAGATCCTCTTGTTCTATTAAACTTTATAATTATTCATTACAGTTGCCTCGCTTTTTTTAAACAAATGTGGAATAAGTCATCAAGACAGTTTTCTCACTGGGAATGAAGATAAATACTGCAAGCCCAAGCTGTCTATAACAATATGCTGTAACTACATATGAATATTTCTCCTTTCCAAATGATTGCTGAAGAGATGCAGTAGCGCATGATGAATTAAAAAGGTACTATTCCCTATTTATAGAACACCAACATAATCACAGCACAAAGAATGCACTGATTTCCATCTATGTGCATATAAGGAAGAGACTAGCAAATCGTAAGCGAAAAAGAGAACTGCAAAAGTAGTAATTATGAAGAAGGTAAGAATAACTTATGAAGAAAAAGTATAAGAAATAATATGCATAGCTTAGCTAAAAAAACTACTAAATGCACTCCTGATGAATGTGTAAAAGTATTTCAAGGATGTAAACATGAGTGAATTGCAAGGGGACTTCCTCGCAGTAATGTGTTCAAGTAAAGCAGAAAGAAGTCGACAGTAACACTTTATATTTTTTATTTGTAAGCAGTCCTTTAAGTTCTGTGTCAGTGACTTTCCACAAAAATTACCAAATAACATACTTAAGCAAACTTTTTTTTTTTCTTTTAAAACAATACCTTGCAGTACTCAAAGTGGAATGTAATGACTTCAGGTTAGTTATGTCTTCTTAATTAAAATTTCAGGGAGGGAAAAATTCACTTAAAAATTGCATTCAGTATTTTCAATGGTTGCAATGGAAAAATGAAGGCAAAAGATGAGAATAATAGTATAAATTATTGAAAAATAAGAGCGTGACTCATAACTTTCTGATCCAATCCCAAATTCATAACAATTCTTCAGTAAAGTGAAAAGGAAAAACTGTTTAAGTACTTGACAAGGGCATATACCCTTCCCAGAATTGATTGAAAGCCTTGTGTATATGGCTGCACACAGCACTACAGAAATGCTTAACGAGGCTAAGCAAAACAAATCTTGCATCAACATCATCAGCTAATGTTTAAATGGTTAAGTAAGAACAATTCATTGATTCCACACACAGAGACATTACCAAGAACTGCACAGATACTGCCAAATGCATTTTTCCTCTCTGAACGGTATGGATAAAACCCTGTTCTTTATAGTTGGATCAAGTGACAAGAGACCAACACTTAATTCACATAACACAAAAACAAATCAAGGAACTTGCAAACAGGTTGCTCTGGATATAGTAAAAAACCCCTATCTAAATAAATTCACACAAGAAAGTGTCATGAGGAGCTATTAAGCATAAAGTAATGATAGATCTTTGATTCAAATACGAATTTTTATCAGCCTGCGAAACCAAATCGATAAGCATAGGGAGGTGGCTAGGAATTTGTCTTATGTTTTTCAGAGGACAGAACATTCAGTTCTTAATGGTTACCTAACCTGAGAGCTCATGGTACTCAAAAACTTCATAAAAAGCTTAAATGATACTTCAGCTTAGGCATACTACTCCTTTTCTCCCTAGCTCCCCTCTTTTAGGGACTCTCATGTAGCCTAACTATTCTAGCTGAAGTTGTTTATTCTTCTGTCTATTGAAATTTTTTACAGGATTTTATAAGCATCAGTGAAGCCTAGCCTATATCCTCAGCATGAAAAGTGGAATTGTTCTATCCAATTATTGTGATGAAAAAATATCAAATCTGATTTCTTACAGGAACGGGTACACAGTTCTGTGAGTTAAGTGAGCATTAAGCAGAAAAAGCTTAATGAACAGCTTTCTTGCTTTCAGAAGTTCATTGGAGTAGCACTAAATTAAATTAGTACCAAAATTAAGACCAAAGATGCCTTCATTAATTCAAGTAACAGCTTCTGCTTATTGACCACCCCACAAAAATCTAGTTATACTTGAATTCAATTCCCTAGTATAATCGTCCTGTTGCTCCTCAAGGCTGATACCAGCACTGAAGAAATATTCAGGTGCCAATGCTCATGTCAAGCTTGCTTGGAAAATAAAATCCAATGCATTATATCAAAAGTGTAATTTTATGCGCATCATTTATGGCAAGGATTGTAAACTTTTTTTCAGCTGCCACTTGAGAGAAAAGACAGTGTTTAGCACCTCATTGGATCTATATCCTCTGAGAACTTGTGGAAGATAGATGAAGTTTCTAAAGACTAAGTGTTCAGTAAACCTAATCTTTATTGTTTTCAGGAAAGGGGAGAACAAAAGAATCATTGACCTTCAGATGGTTTCACCCTTATTGATTTTCAGGTAATCAGAATTATAAAACAATGTACGGGCACTTGAAAGATGACATGGATCAAGGTTATTTCAATTCATAAATCAATTATATGTAGTAGGTGAGAAGGGAAGCATTAATTTCATATTTTGACTTCAGAAATGCTTTTCACATGATTTACATTTTCATAATAAAGACAAAGAAATACAGTATAGGTCTCAGATAAAAAAGCAACAGATCATAATTGTAGCACAAGTTATACATTTTTACATTTTCAGCAAGAAAAACCACCTGCACAAATGCAAGATACTGAACAGTTTGTTGTGCGTCCTGTCTTTAAAAGAAACCCACAAAATATCATAAATTGAACATGCCTCAGCTGTATCAGACAAGACAGATAACATCATGCGTTATATTGATAATATTTTGTATGGAAAACAAGCTAAGCTTTCCATCCTATGACTTAGTGACAAGGCCTACAACACAGCCTACACAATCCAACTTGATTATTCCATAAAAGGTGCGGGTTAGTTGAACAACAAGTCTAGAAAACATCATCTAAAACAACAAATTCCAGGAAGCTATTTATGACTCAAATGGTATCAGAAAAGGACACAGAACATGTGTCCTCCATATGTAAGAGGTGGCTGCAAAGATGAAGGGAATAAAATATTCCCCATATCTCACTCATACATGAGGCAAAAAACACTGGGCTTCAATTAAAGAGGTAGAAAATTTGGTATGCAAAATCATGGGATCATAGAATGATTTAGATTTGTATGTTCTCTTGGAAATCACCTCGTCCAGCCTCCTTAAAACAAGGCTGACTTCAACTTATATCTTTGAAGCTATATATCAGGAAATAAAATCTGTTTCATGGCATGGGTATAAGAATAGACTAATTCTAACTATTGGTTATCTCCGCTATTTGAAACCACAAACACATTGCATTGGAAAAGTCTAAGAATTTTTGCTATGTTTGGGAAAGGAAATGAAACCCTTCAGGTCCTATTCTGCAGGTTGTGACCTTGATTCATTAGCTTCTTAATACCTAGCACATACAGGAAAACACATTTGCCTCAATGATATTTAAAGATTCCGCAAAGCACCTCTTTGCAAGCTTTAGTGAGAAAGTACACATAGGGAGATTCATACATCACTGACACCAGCCATGAAAAACAAACTGCATTATTTGTCAAACATGAATTTATAAAATATAATTTAGCTGTTTCCCTGCAAAAAAATCAAATTAATAAGTGTTATTGTATGAAATATCATGAATATGCATTACTATACAAAAATTTTGCGAAACAGCTGTGAGTTGTTTACTAATCCCTGGTTTAAATCATAATGGCATTATTTTGAGGAGGTGAATATTGCTGCAACTATGATTATAAGTGAGGATTAATCAAGTAGATAATAGAGTAAACAACTGCATTCACCACTGGTATCATAAGATCTTGAAGGCCACGAAAATTTTCATTAAAAGTAGAATTTAAATTTTTATAGAAGCAGAAAATTTCCTTTTGTTTTGTGGGAAAGTGCAACAGGTGGAAACAAAAAAGTTTTGTCAACAGTTTTGCTGAAGTGAATGCCGGATCCAGTGTTTATATAATTTTGTACATAATTAAAGGCTAAGCTAGATTTGGAAGTCAAGAGAATCATATTGCTTAAGATTATGGACATCTAAATGATGCTGTAGGTACGGTTAGGATAAATTGCACCCCTTTCTGAAAGCTTCAGGAATGCAATTGTGGTCACAGTTGCATTAGAGTAATGACATTGAAGCCTTTATTATTCACTTCAGTAAGAGGTGATTTCTCATGTGATGAGGAGTTATAGCATCTTGCTCAACATCTGAGTCTAAATACATGTTTATATTCTTGCTAAACATAAACGAGACCCCAATTCTAAAATTTCTTATAGGTAACCCTTGCACAAACACACAATGCTACGTATTTGCACAAGGATACACAAAACAAGTTCTTCAATTTTGTTTGCAATCACAGAAGCTTCAAAAGAAAATTAATAAACTACAGTTTTTCTAAATAAATTTTGAGAATAACTAACAGCAATGTTTTTGTTATTAAAATAGCAACCCTGTAGTCACCTTTATTTCCTCCTTTCTCCCTATATTTTCTCTATCACTGCTACATGAAAAAGCTGGCAGAGATATACTTCTGTATATCTTTCACTACACTTTTGAACAGGTTTTGACCTCTACTTTGTGCTGGAGATACTGAAGAAAGAAAGATACACAGTTCCCAAAATACTGGGTCTTCAGAACTACCTGCCCTCAGGAAGTGATTTTTAAATTTTATGTGGTAGGTATTACTTATTTATGTTTTCTCACATATGACTTTTTTCCTCTACTCTTGTAAATTGGAGAGGTTTTCATAGCTACAGAGTTAATTTTTTTTACTGCCATTATTAATAAACCAGTATTTTGACAGCCGTTGCAGGAATATTCATTAATAACACACATATTAGTAAAACCAATTAATATAGTACAATGAAGGGCATGAAATTAATTTTTTATAGAATATAAATGAAAAGCATACATAAACTTTGATCTTCTGCCATGAAGCGTTCCACAGGAATTGATTTGATTTTATTTGTTATAAACAATGTGTTTACATGTCATGCATACTTTAGGCAGGAAAATTCCAATAAATCTTTTATTTAAAACACATCTGTAACTATGCATTGTAATCCTATACATACAAGATGACTTTTATCAACCCTAATTGTTCATTGATAACACATCTGATTATTTGGCCCAAGGCAACATCATAAATTGTAAGTTGCTTTTCACAGTTGTAATTACCATATGTTTTCATTAATCTGATTCTGTTAGCTCGTTCTTTCCTTAGTAATCTTAGCGTCAATCAATTATTCTGCCAGTGCATGCATCAAACTAAATAGAATGGATTTAGGAAACTGAAAATGTAATTTTTTAGTTCTGAGGAATTGTTCCAACAATCTGAGTCACAAAAACTGCTTTTTAAACATAAGTGATGGATGACCCTTGTGTTTCCACAGTGCTGTCATTTATTCATTCGTACAAAATCCAGTAACTCTGTCTGTTCTTTAAAAAACTGTAAGCACATAGATTCCTTCTAAAAATACTGTTAAACCCCAGTATTTTCTTATATATTTTGAACATGTCAGAAAGGGTAAAAGAGAAGCTGCTCTAGAGCAGATACACACTTAATGGTGTTTCTTAGCAACAGCTTCTCTGGAGAAGTTTGCAAGGAACTGTAAACAGGATTCAGGCTGTACGTTGTCGTTCAGTAATTTAGTTCTTTGCTCCTAATTAAAGTGACCCTTAATCTCTTTTGTTTCTGAATAGTGTATTTAATCCAAAGAGTCTAGGCACCAAAGATAAATTTATAACTAATAAACACATGCTAAATTACTACTATAATTTTAATCGTGTAAGAAAGTTCCAGCAAAAATACAAACAAGTTCTGCACTCTATATTTAAAGGAATTTTAAACAACATTGACTGTCATTTAAAAAAACCTCAAAAAACAGGGAAGCCCATATCGAACACAGAAGTAGAAATTAAGTTGTAGTTGTCATAGGAGAGGGAATGTACTGCTTATTTTTAAATCACTTTAACGAATGCCTATACATGTTTTTTATTGAAATATGTTTTAGCAGCATTATAAAAACTAAAGATTATTAATCCCAAAGCTGACAATATGAAGCACAGTTAATAAATTTTTACATGACTTTTGTTTGCAGTATTTAGTTGAGGCAAAACCAACCTTTTTTAGTTATTGGCTTTTACTATAATAACTTACCCACAGTGCCAACTTCAGTATACAGAAAACAAAGTACACCATCTGGCTATAAAATAGATTCAATGTTACTCACTTAACCAATTTAATTAGTTAATCTACAGCATGAACATCAGAACAATCAAAGCAGGTACCTTTTAAAAAGGAGCCTGCTAAATCCATATATGGCCACACAGATGTCAAACTCCTAGTTCTTACAAAGTACTGCTGATATCAAGCAGGATAATACTAATCAATAAGAAAAATAAAAAGAATGCTCAATATCACTATTCTGTTCATTTCATCAAATTTAACTCAAGAAATACATTTTTCATTGCACAATTGCCTTATCTTAATAGTATTAATTAGAAACTATACGGAATGCTCTCTCTGTTCTTCAGGTAAAGACATTAATGAGATGTTTGAGAGGGAAGACACTTAACTCGGATTGCAAAAATTTTGGGGAAATAGTTTATCTTTCTGGATCACGACCAGAACCATTAGGCGCTCCTGCTTCCCCAGTAACTGAGAGAGATGCACTCATAAAATCAGTACAGCCTCAGGATATTTTAGAAGCTTCTGTCTAAGATAAATGGCTGCTCCAATCTAGTAAATCCCTTGAATAATGCCCACAAAACAAGTGACTGAAACACCTCCATACCTTCATTTTGGAAAGCATCACAACACAGCTCTTTATCTCAGCAGACTGCAAATTAAGACATCTTAGAGCACCTCACCACCTCCTGCAGTCAGCCAACTGCCTATATCTTTTTGTGGCTGATAAAGTTTTAATTCTTTCCTATCCAAGTGAATATAAACTGAATCTAAACTGAGTACCTTCTTGACAATTTAATATTTTGCTTGATGCTTTTATTAATGCACATGAGTATATTTTTATATTTGGATCGTCTCTATCTGGAACATATGCTAGTTTACACAAAAGCACCCAAGTTCCTTTTCTGAATGCCAAGTATTTAGAGGGCTGCAAGTCTCCAAGCATGTCAGAGACACCCAACCGCAAAAACGGAAAGCTGAGAGCCTTTCACATGGCTGCTTATCCATGACAAGAGGATTTCTACCTCAGCTATGGCTTTTACTGTGTCCAGTCACATAGATAGAGGACCCAAGTGCGAAGATCACAGAGCAGTGGTTGTTGGCTCTTAGGATCAATGTAATTTCAACATTATCTAAATTAGGTGCGTAACATTCAAAAATTTAATTTCATAATGAGATCTGAAATTTTTTGAGCCTCTTAATTTCCATTAGGAAGCAAATTGCAACTTTTGATTAGCTTAAAAGTTACTTCCTCTTTTGAGGATGACAGTAGTTTTCTAAATTATATGAGTTTATCCAAAGACAATCATAAAAAACTGAATAAGGATACAGCCCAACAGAGGTGCAGGCTCCTCTCCAATGGCCTGGTCTTCATTATTCTATAAGCTTTGAGTTTGCCAAGTCAATTCTCACACTCGTTTCTCACTTTTGATAAATGGATATATCACTCTTGCCAAACTTATTATATAATCAACAATTCAATTGCAACACAGTAAATACTAAAAATTCAGCTTCCTAAAACTATTATTTAAAAACAAAATGCATTTCACCTGCTCCAAAACATCATTTTTATGCTAAAGAGTGTACATTTATAATTGTTATTTATATTTCTGCATTAGAAAGCATCCCTCTTCACATTCCTGACTTCAACACAGGCCATAAGTACATTTATAATCACAGCTTCCATTCATGCAAATGACAGTTATGCCTTGCTGTTTATCAATGGAAATGCTAGAGAATTCTAAGCGGAGCATGACACATCCAAAATCATTAAAAAGCCTCTCTGTCAATAGTTGACATGCAGTAACACTTCGAACAGAGTTAAATGTTTGTCTTTGGAGATTTTGTGCATTAGCTTAAAAAGCGATTGATAATGCCGGAATTAGTGATGGATTCGTCTGTGGTTTGCTGTCCCCTGCTTATCTGAGATGTGTTACTGGCAATAATCTCCTTTCAAAATAAACATCCCAATATAAAATCAAGTTTAATTAGAAAATCCATTTATCAAAGCAAAATCAACAAATTTCTTTTTTTTTTCCTTACAAAAAAAATTAACAGAGAGTCATCCTCACATAGATTGGCATAGAAAAGACATAAACTGACAGTCACTGCCCTTAAAACAATGGTTTAAGCCAGGGTGAAACATGTTGAAAACACAAGATATAAGAAAATAAAATCACAGTTCACATGGCAACATCATATTCTTTTAGACAGCCAAAGCCTTCTTGCATTAGGCTGCTTCTGAAAGGTTCAATTCAAAAAATTCTTTAAACTGTGCCTATAAAATAATTCTAACCAGCGATCAAGGTTTGAAGCTACAGTACAGCCCTGAGTGGGACAGCTTGCCAAAAGCTGAAATTCTATTTATTTAAGACTTCTCTCTGAACTCGCCAGTTCTCATGTATCTTTATTCTACAAAACATGCATGAAAGTGTAAGTGGCTCAGCAAGCAGCAATGCAGTACAGAAGTCCTCAGAGGATTACACAGACTTACTTCCTAAACCCCCAATCAGCAGTGTTATGCTTACATCTGTGTTTTTACAGTAGCTGCTACAGTGATTAAACAACAATGAACCTCTAAAATGTAATAATGCCTTCATAAAGGTCTTTGCTTCTTTTAATCTGCCCTGTTAGGGTACTCCTCTTACCAGTCTGATCCCTCCTTCAGTGGCTCTTCAGAGGCTGTGCAGCTCCTACGGCTCACGTCCTCAGTCACTTTTACTGTCATCTTTGAATAATCTCATATAGAAATGAATTTTTGTCTGAATAAGATATCAGCTTTCGCTTGAGATCTCTTCTTTATGTGACTTTACAAGGGCACATGGGCTACCTGAAACAACTTTAATAGAACTCCTTTAGGTAGCAATGCAATGATGATGATGTAGCACAAATTGGCCGAATAATTCATCTCAAGTTTCACACTATTTTTCCACAATCTTACATGAAACTGAGTTGTTCCATCATTACTGACATTGCTCATAAAAACGCAGAGGTATGTCTAAATACGCTACAATCATCCTCAATGATATTCAAATATATCCTGGCACACTTGCTGTCTTAGACTTTAAGCTCTTTATAACAGTGGGTTCCTGATGCATGTTTATGTCTCTTGGTGTTACGATGAGTGAAATCACGGGGTATAAAAAAAATAACTAGAATTTTCAACTTAACTTAATTCTATTTGTTCCATTCCTACATTTAAATTCTCTTCAGCATCATAAGTACTTACTGTAATTTTATAATCTACAGATATTGCACAACATCACACTATGGCTTCCTCAGGGGTGGCAGGAAGCTTCTGTTGTTTTGGAGTTTTTTTTATCAAGAGATGTCTGGAAAGACCAAAATACCTCTACCAAATATACATGACCATAGCATATAAACTTAAGCAAGAGTAACTTCTGATTCTGAGGAGAAAACAAAGTTAATCTGGGGCTTCCACATGATACTGCAGAAAAAGCAGAGTATTTAAATACCTCAAAAGCAACAATAAACATAGTTTTAATCATGCAGATGGAGACTATGTCAACTGAGCAGATCACCTATACTGATATAGAAAAAAACCCTCTTGAAATAATTAGTTAAAAAGACAAAATTTAGTTTCCAAAAATTCTAAGTTCATAACATTCAAATTTTTGTACTACATTTCTGAATTACTACCTTTTACTTGTACAGTATACATATAGGTGTGAGAAACTTAAACCTGAAAGTTATATATTAGACTTCCTCTGCATATCTTTCAATAGATATTTAGAATAGTGACACATATTCTTTATTGTCACGTTATCATATAGAGTGACATTTACAAGTTAGCAATATCTTTTATGACGCTCTGATTTTAGAGCTGCTTTCAATTGTTCCTCCTGTTAAAATTAGAGTTAAAAATACTAATTTACACAATCCGAGCCATGGGTGACTTCAACTGAACTAATTAGCATAACCTTCTCAGATGTCATCCATATTCATTTTTGCAGATTGTGGCAATGCTTAATGGCAGAACTAGAACTGATGAAGCCTTAAGCTGTTTTAGTGCTACACTTGATAAACCTGTGAATTCAGCAAATCTTACTGTTGCCACCTACAGCAAGCACTGCGTATAACGTTAAGTAACTGCTGCAAACTTCATTAAAGCCATCAAGGGATTTGCACACTTAGGCACTGCAAAACATCACCAGCGTCCATGCAGCCCCCTTCCTCAGGGGTGGGCTCCCCCTGGCTGGTGGAAGTGAAGCAGTTCTGCCCTTGAGGAGGTGATGCGCAGAGGTTGAGAGCGTGCATGGCAGCACGCCCAGCCAGTACCTCACAGCACATACTAAGGGAATCACCAAGAAGTGGCAGGGTCAAAGGTCCAGAGCCCCATGACCTCTGCAAAAGCTTGTGTAACATCACCTGAAGATGCTGCTTGGAATGACACTCCTCATGAGGTGACTCAGTGATACCCAACTCATGGCAGACACTGGGAGGTAGGTTCCCAAAACATCATCAGTTCCTTTCAGAAAATTAGTCTCATTAGCAATATCAACCAGTCTTGGGACTGGTAAATACAAGGCGATTCAGGAAGACTACAGAGGGTTTGTGTGAAAACATTTGGGATAGAAGCTATTACATTCCTGACCTTAAGATAGATACACCTTCCTGAGTGGTGCTAGCAAACAATTTGAGTTCCCACATGAAACGTTGTAGTCTTATTAAATATAAACCATTATTTACAAGTTTAATACTCCTTATTATTAATATAATCTAAATATTCTGATTAGCAAAACCTAAAAGGCTGCAATCATACTCCTAATCCCTTTGGCTTCAAGGACACTAAATTAAAAACAAATGCCTAATAGTACTTAGGATCAGAGCTTTTTCCACAGACAAGCCTCTCATACACTTCTCTCCAGCCAGCCATGGATGCACATTTCTTAATGGTATCCACTGGCTACAAACCTTATACATTATTTACACCTTTTAAAAATTACGGTCACGTTGCTACTCCATTACAATACTTCACACACTTCTTCAAATATTAACTTTGCAAGAATCTCATGAAATACAGCCTAACTTCATTAATGTTTATAGGGTCATTCAAAGTGAGAACATCCTTTACAAACAATTCAGACAGACATAAGTGGTCACCGAGATACACGGTCTATTGTTATTTTAATCCTTTCACATATGAAAGCATACAAATTTCTGTTAAATACATTAACCCACTCCTGTATATACATAGTCTAAACACCATTACAGTAACCTAAAGCATATCCAGGAGCTCCAAAGACCTAATCATGCTTCTATACCTTTCTAGGCGTTACTGCTACAAAATGTGAATATAATTAACAAGCAAAAAAAGCTTTCCACTGGACACAAATGCCTGTGGCTTCCAGGACAACTCGCTCAAATAGCAACCTTCCTCTTGGTGATTTTTAATTGGAATTTTAATAAAGGCTCTACCACACTGGAGGAAACTGCTGTTAGCACAACTCTGACTCTTTCAATCAAATTCCTTGGTGATCATTCTTGGGACTGACTGGAACACAGAAAGTTATGCTTTCTCTGAGTAACAATTAAAACTTTTACTCAAGCAAAAAGACCAAAAAGATGTAACATCCTTGCGTATGTTCTATTGAATGGCTCAGGCTATAGGGTCAGACCAGTATTTTATAATATTTCCATTCCTGTAGCACCCAGAAACCCTGGTTTTCACTGTGTGTCATTCCTCAACACACATTTTGTTCCTAACTTGCAGCTGAAATTCCTATAGAATTTCAGTGCATTAACATCTTTCAATAAAATTTTTTCCCTTATCTCATAAATTTTAATAATAGGTAACAATAAACTCAAATAACTAAATTTCACTCTTTTGTGAAAGCCTCCTATTTACCATCTATTTACCAATTTCACTTAATTTTAAAAGGACAGGTAGCAGCCTATACAATAATACTTGAAAGCGTACACTTTGTATTCCCTATCTCAACCTGAATTAGAGGCAGGAAAATAAAAGAAAATCTTAACTGCTCTGTAAATTTTAAAATATGCATACAGATTGCTTACATCATGCAAATCAAACTATAGACATCAAATTATTTCATTAATTTTTTTCTGAAAAGATTCTTAAAACTTGCAGCTAGATATATGTATTTATTTGTCATTGGTTTGTATGCTACAAGCACTTGCGTCTGACATCATTTCATATCTCTGCAAATTAAAACCTCTCAGCAAATGGATGGCTAATATTCTTCAACAGCAAGAGACGAAATTTATTAGACCTCTTCTTTATTGGCACAGTGAACCAAGTAATTGATGCAGCAATGCAAAACATTAGTAATGCTATTGCTTCTGCTAATTCTAAACCCACCACGCAGTCTTCAAAATCACTGTGGCAAATTCCGTTACTTTCCCCACTTTTGTTGCAGTGTTTCATATTTCTTTATGAGAAACTTAACTAAAAAACTTTATGACACAGTTTTTTTATGCAGAAAAACATGTACATTCCAAAATATACCAGTAATAGTTTTCGAAAACTAAGAAGGAAGATAGTTTTACTCGAAGTAATCTATCCACGTTCCACAAGTTACTTAAGACTATGACACAGTAGTTATTTTTGCACCTAACAATTTTATCATATAATTAAGACACATATCTGACAGGTACTTCTGAAAGGATAATTCTTCAAAATCTTTTTTTTTTTTTTTTAAATAAAGATAAGCATTTTAAAGGCTTTACATCAGGCAAATATTTCTTCACTGGTGTCACTTTGCTGGCAAAATTTTTTGACTCAGTCATTTTCAAGAAATAAAAAAAAAAGCCTGGTCTAAACATACTTTCTACTTCATTTCTATTTCTGATTATCTGAATCCAGTTTTCAGGAATGCCATTAAACCTACACAATTCACTAGTGTCTGATGTTTCACAGCAGGAGGGCAGGTATAGTTGGGGTAACACCAAGCGAGCAGTGCCCCTTCTGTATTATCAGCAGCCAGCTGGGCACTTATTGATTCTGCAGTAATATTCCTTTCCTATTTTGTAAGGAGAGATGAACCAGGAGACATGATACGTAGTTTAAATGAGGTGTTGAGCAACTCGTAGGAGCAAGTTCAAAAGAATACTGTCTATTTGTTTTTCAGGATGGTGATTGTAAAACTGGTCTCAGCAGTAATGAAAGACTGAGGCACTTACGCCTTGCATCCCACAGAGTACTCAAACAGGTCTCAATTTCATCACTTAGACATTATTGCAGCAAGGAAGGTTAAAAATAGCAGACCCAACCAAAATAACAGACACAGGAAGACTCGATTTATAAAAACTACGTTCAGAACTGATGAACTGATGAGAAACAACTTCAGGACTTGGTGACTTGGATACTTAATTGAACTGCCTCAAACTACAGAATAAGCAGTTAACTAAAAGTCCTTTCAGTTCTCCCCTGCCTTCCCTTTGTGCAAGATAAATGGCCACACAGACCAGGAACACTTCTGACAGATTCTGCTGACTTTTGGGTCTTGGTATTACACTTTCAAGATTTAGCCATTTCAGGTTTAGCAATCTGAGCATCTGTTGGTCTTATTCTTTTATCTGATTTCTAGTCCCCTCTCAGAGGTTCACCCCTATCCTCCCTATGAAGTGGAAATATAACAAATAAGAAGATAGTGAGTGACCTGCCCAGCATTTCTTTGGTAGCTGCTCGAACACAAATTACTCAGTTCTTCATTAGTACGCCGAAAATAACCTTCCCTAAGAACTAACTGACACATAATACCAATATTAGAATAAAGAATAGAAATAAAATTCCCAGAACCAACATTTGATTAACTGTTTTAAATAATACATTATTTGCAGTTTTAATCTTTAAATATTTCTTGCTCTTAACAATTCACAAGGTTGTCCTTCCATTTTTAAAATCCATCATTAATGGATAAAAGGACAAGTTCAAATGACATTGCTTTGCTCTGAGGTGAAACATTTCTTTTTTAAGAAAAGGCTGTTTAACTTTGCACTATTAATACTTTAACATCAACTTTGTGTATTTGAGCAGCTGTTGATTATCACACATACTCAGTCCTACATATGAAAATTCTGTGAGAACTGGTGTCCAAAATTAAGACCATGCAAAAGAAACACTTTTCATGATCGTTAAGCATGCGTACATTATTATGGAAAATATTTTTATTAAAGGCCATTAAATAACTTTATTTTTTCCTTAGCTTGCTACAATGTATCACATCTTTCATACTTTGTTTAACTGGTCCTCATATTACCTGGGATGCTTGCTCTTGACTTCTAAGGTGGTTGCTCTAACATTAACTCTGACATCACCATCCACAACTTCATCACAACAAACTTCCATGCTCTCCACCCTATCCCCACCATTCACTTAAGCAGCCTGGGTGGTAAAAGCTAACAATGATCAACCTTTTCGTAGAGGCTACAGGATAAATCATGCGAACCTTTTAACATCTTTACAGCCTTTCCCAGTTTCAGGTAAGCAGAAGAGAAGAGGTCTCTTGCAGTCATGAACAGATCCTGCAACATTGCACCTACATTATACTTAACCTGAGAGTGAGCATTTAAATGTCCTTGCAACACAATTGCATGACTACTGTTAAAAAACAATAATGAGAACCTGTTAGTTACATAAAGAGCACACCTAACCTAAGGGACAGAAGGTAAAATGTTGAGGCATGTTTAAAGTATTCATAAACAACTAGAAATGATAATTTAGTTTCATATCTTTAACTACACTAAAAATAAAATAAGAAACCACCTACAAGTGTAACAATGAAGGCCCAAAACTAATGCTGTAGGACTAATGCCTCTAATTAACTCTTCGATCTACGAATCGAGGAACGCTTCTGATCACTAGCAACAACAGGTCAGTAGACTTAAAGGTGCATTAACACAGACTACCAATGCCTGCATTACTCAGATGACCAATGCCTTTGACACACTAGCTACCATGGTTTCAAATGGAACCACTTCTATTGCAGAGAAATTCTGGGTAACGAGTGATGGGAAAATAAAACAAAATAAACCCCAAGCTATTGTACCACATTCTGTTTCAGCTGTATGCATAAAATTCTACCAAATCATTTGGAAGCTGTTCAAATATAATTTGGAATAACAAGAAGCCACAGCTTCATTTCAAAGCCAATATCAACCATTATTTTCCAGAGGTCAGCACATTTCATGCTCTCAAAGCTGGAAAAAGCTTAAGCAGAATGTAATTTCTTTTCCATGTTTTTTGGACAAAAATTGAGGAATATTCATCCCACAATACTCCCACATCCATTTACTTTTTCATGTGGGATTCTGGATCAGCCTGTGAAATCAGAAAAGGAAAAAATGCTCTTTGTGGAGAAAGAACAGAAGGCAGGCACGATGAGGACTGCAGAGCAAGTTCCTCTGCTGGCAAAAGTGCTCTGGCTTCCAGATGGCAGGAGAAGGAAGCTGATTACATTCCTGTGGGAAGAACTACATAGCCAAATATTTGCCAGGTGCTTCAAGTCTCTTCCTCTGTACAATTGTCCTGCCCTCTCCTACTCCCTGTTGTTTAGCACCAAAGCTTCATTTTCAGGATAAATTGACTGTTTAGAGATTGGAAGAAAATGTTTCCACTGAAGCCAAGACTGGCAGATATTTCTAGGAGTATAACTTAAGCACACTTAGGTTAATAGGCATAGGACTCAGAAATCAAAGTAAACAATCTGAGGGAAAGTTTAGTTTATCACATCTTCTGGCTAACATCCAAGAGCGCTAAAAAGCAAAAAGGGAACTCAAAGTAGTACTGAAGACCCCAGTTTTCATTGCTGGGCATTAAGCTTGCATTAATTTCTCTATTTTCCCTTAAAAGGCTGAACTGCAGGTTCAGGTAGACGGAAGGTAGATGGAAAAGGCCTACTTCTTACAGGTTTACTGTATTAGGGTTATAAAAAAACCCACTCAATGAGTCCTACACTAGCATCACTTGAAAACTGCCAAGTACATTAACAAAGCTGCAGTGTGAAACTTCAGAGTCATCCCTTTAATCACCTTCCACTCAAGATGATAAAAAATTTCATAATAAACATCATACTGTCCATTTTAGAGTGCCCACTGTTATTCTGAAGCATGTCATTTGCTGCAGAGACCCAAGAAAAACAAACCACTTTTAGCAGAGCATTTCTAGAGAATCAAGGAAATTTGCAAATATAGTCATATCCAATCTTTTTCTGCTGAAAAAGGAACCATCCCCACTGAGTTCAGATAGGTTTTCTAGTGTAAACACGTATGATACTTCCATAACGCCCCGGGAATGTAACAAACGTTTCATAATGATATGTGTGAAAACTTGAACTTCTTTACTCCATTTGCTTGAGAGAAATAAAATGTTTGTGCTGTCATATGATCCTAGCAGGTTTTAATCTACAAAGGCAAATAAAAACCCCTGAAAATGCAGAGGAGCAAATTTTCAGAGTACAAGAACACATGCAGGCCCCATTCCTACACTGACATTGGAAATCAAAGGCCTGAGACGAAGAAATAGTGACTCAGTTTTTAACACTGAGCACATGGACTGAACTTGCACTTTACTGATTTGAGCAGTCGTGCCTCATTAGCTGCATTTCTTGTAATTTCATTTAAAAAAAAAAAAAGGAAGCAGTATGCTCATTACCAGAGATAGATATTTGATGGGCTTTTTATGCTGGTAGCTACATAATGAGTAAATACTTTTAGTCACTATTAAATCTGAAATGTAAGGTAAGTAAAAAACATTTTTCCCCTGATACTAATGTGTTTCTTAGACATACCCAAGTGCTCTCAGCTATAAAATATATAAAGGAAAAGCTTTGTCTTAATCTATAATGAAATTTCAGAAATGAATTTTACAGCATAGTAATTCTAGAAATGATGAGAAATGCAGTGACTAAAGAGTTAGGCCGAAGTTCCTCCAGGGAGAGAACAGTTATCAGTATAAAGATATTACTCTGCTTAGAGAACTCAGGTTTCTTGAAATAGGTTGTGCTCCTCTAGTTTATAGCATTTTTACTTTAGGAGTAAAAGGAAACCTAGATACACCCAAGAATGGGCAAAACAGATATGAAGTGCCTGCAAGGAAGATAAATGATCAACCTGGAACACAGAGGAGTTGCTTATTGGAGGTAGGTGATCTCCCCGGCAAGAAGGTAAAGATCATAGTAGGTGCAACTGGAATATCCAAGTACAACACTATGAAAGTCACAGCAAGGTTTATGGAAAGTTCAGGACAGTAGAGCACCTTATGAGATAACACCTCTACATAATCCTCAGCATGATCATATCTATTTTACTGTCTGTTCAAAGTCCTTACTCTTATTGCAGGTGTTTAAACTGTAACCATTTATACCAGAGCAATCTGAACATAAGTTGATCTGAGAGCCTCTCAGAGCCAGGAGACTCTTGGTAAAGAGAAATGATAAGAAGAAAAAAAAGAGAAATAGAAGAAGAAGAAAAAAAAGAGAAATAGAAGAAGAAGAAAAAAAAGAGAAATAGAAGAAGAAGAAAAAAAAGAGAAATAGAAGAAGAAGAAAAAAAGAGAAATAGAAGAAGAAGAAAAAAAGAGAAATAGAAGAAGAAGAAAAAAAGAGAAATAGAAGAAGAAGAAAAAAAGAGAAATAGAAGAAGAAGAAAAAAAGAGAAATAGAAGAAGAAGAAAAAAAGAGAAATAGAAGAAGAAGAAAAAAAAGAGAAATAGAAGAAGAAGAAAAAAAAGAGAAATAGAAGAAGAAGAAAAAATCAGCCTTGCAGAGCTGAGAAAAAAAAAGATTACCTTATTTCCCCTTCATATACTTGAGGGCAATTTCATTCTTTCTCCTTCTCTTTGCACATAAAAAAGGAATACATAAAATAGGCTTATACTTGTCCTCCTTCCTCAGCAAATTATCCCAGTGATTTCAATGGGAAAGGTGCCAGTACGAGCAAACAACATGAGCCACAGCTGAACCCTACCGAAAATCCAGAAAACGTCAAGGAAAAATTGGACTGTCTTTATTGAAATGTTCATAACATATCAAAGACTGAAAGGTCAGCATCACCATGATTATCTGAGCAATGCTAGGTAGGAATCCAATCCAAAACTCAAGGGTAGTTTGACTACAGCATGGTTAGATTCAATCTAAGCTACAGGATCTACAGAAGGTTTTACTGTCCAAATTCAACTAAACATCTTCAGTAGCTCTTCCATGAGTGTAACTTTATGCAATATTTTCTGAATACCTACCTATTTCTCTAGATGTTGCAAAAATATGCAGGGACAGGACACATTTCAAGATTTCAAACTTATTCTACAATTGCATAGGACAAGTCATGCTCCTGTTACATTATCACAGTTCAGGAATTACCTTGAGGAATCCAGTGCCATTAATTACAAGGTTTCACTTCAACCAGAGAAAAGGAGAATCTAGACAATTATCTCTAACACCTTTAAGTATTCCTATTCTTTTCCCTTCTTTGTCTGTGAGACAGACAATATCTACTAATACCTTTTAGCTAAAGCTTGAGACCAAAATCTTTATTTTCACACCAGGAACACCTCTACCTCATTATATTTCTGGAAAAAAAATATTTGGAGATTAAATGCATAAGGTACCTACTGCTTTCAAATCCTACTGATGCCAGGCACCCTTCACATCCAGGCAGAATTTTTGAACAAAAGAAACAATTTTTAATTTGTACACCCTACACAGAGCTTACTGGAGGTGTCTATTAACCTCTTGGAAGCTCTTGATTGCTAGTGCCAGATGGGTTAATTTTCCCAAGTGCTAAATGAAAACATATTATGTTCACATTCAAATCAGAGGTGCATTCCCAGACCTCAGCATTAATGTCAGATCTAAAGAGACTCTTAAGCATCAAATGTGACTTTATTTATCTTCAATTTCATGGGTTCTGCTCGTCTTTTCTTCATCTGCAATAGCAATCCCATTTTCATGTGTTTAATTTGACGCAAAGGTGTGAAAGTTATGTTAGTCAGCTTCCCTAACTAAAACTGTTACATTTGAAACTGCAATTCATGGGGAGGTTGGGGGGAGGACACCAAATGATCTAATCTGTCAGTCACAGACATTTTGTGATGCTTGATATTAATTAAGCATATCAGCTCTGACGCCAGACTTCTGTAAGACAAAGGGCTCCATCAAATTGATAAGACGCTGCTAAGCAGGGTTTAAAATTAATTCATAATTTCTTTCATGTTTGTCATGTTTTGTGAAAATGAACTGTCATTCAATTTTTCATAAGCTCTGCACAAGCAGAAGAAGCTTCATTTCAGACAGTGTGCTGACAGGCCTGGGTAGTTTTATGAACAAATTATGATTACACACAGTGATCAAGCTCCAGATAATTGAAGCAGCACACCAAACTATCCAGCATGCAAATATTAATGGATGTCCCCAAAGTCTCTTTTAATTTGCATAATCTAAGAAGTTTTACTTCTTTTTTTTGCATTTGGAATATTTAAGCATAAATAATTAATTAAAATTATCTAAAGGATCTTCCAATGAATATTACTCCATCTTAGATTTCCTACTGTTTGAGATGAAACAGAATGAGCCTATGGCTGTAGCTTTACTTTCAGAGCACATGCCTGGAAAGGGTGATTTCTGTACCCCATTGCTGCTTGCAAAAATGAACATGCTCCAAAATCAAAACTTTACTCATGTATTTTTAGGGGTGCTGAATTCACTGTTCTCTTCAAAAAATCAGCAGAGATCTGAGAACACAGCACCTTCAAAAACACCAGAGCTAGTGTGTCTGAAGCTCTAATGGCAGAAACATGGCACGACAAGCTAGAGAAAATGTAGGTCAGTGGTATTAAGTCTGCCTAAATGCCTAATATGTGACCTACATTTATTTTAAGGTATCTTGGAGTTCTAGAGTTAACAGATACATGTCAGTGCAAAATATTGGTATTATCAAGAATAACCCAACAGCTACTGTAAAAATTTAGTTAACTTCTATGCCTGGTCCACCAGTGAATGTCAAGCCTGCAAATTAACTAATCATGGTGAAACCCAGTAAAAACCTCTGTATTTAATATTAAAAATCTAAAGCCACAATTTATTTCAAGCTGGCAAAGCAAATGGTGACACTTGTTGCTTTAGGCACCGGGGGGGAAAAAAATAGCATTAACATTGTCAAGGCAACAATGGATATATTTTACTATTATTAGGTGGAAAATTGAAGGTGCAGAAATCCTTCACTTGCTTTGTAATAGCTTGTTTAATAAAGGGGTACTGGAATAATCATTTTTCAACTTTAATATTATTATAGAGAAAGAGAAAAACGGTGTCTACTCTCTAAAGCTGAAAACCATTTTCCTGCTGGCTGTGAACCGCTATGCCTGTTTTGACAAATCTGTTGCTGGAGTAAACAAAAGAAAAACCTTTCAATATCACCTCATTAAGGGAGTCTTGAGTGGTTTTCATTGATTAGGTCCTATTATAACAGTAATCCTCAATATGCTGCATGCTACATGTGAACACTGTTGTGTGTAAACAACTACCCATGATTAGTGATCAATGAATAATTTTAGCCAAAGAGATAAACGTAATTGGATGGGAACTTATTAAGAGCTACTTCATTTCATTCTCCTGATACTCAAAGGAAGAAAAGAGATGTAGAGAGGTATCCCACCTTCTTAATTAGTAGTTTCTTATGAACACAAACATCAGATTTATATCAGGCATTACCTCTGAGATGTATTCCCCTCAAATAAAATTTTATATAATCAAAACCGCATTGCTGGGGTTTTTTTGCCCAGACTTTAAAAAGATTTCTAGTTATTAGCATTGCATGTTTTCCTATTTTACAGATGCACTGAATCATTTTACAGTGAATGGCTGTAAAAGGTACACACCCAATAGCTGCAATAGCTCTGGGTTTTCACATGGATGAGTGGCAACATTAGAAAGCAAAGGGAGCTGTAAGGGCAGCACAGTGTTCAAGTTGCTTCTTCAGAGCCCTGCAGCCCTCCCATGCGACCGCAGCACATGGCCAGTCCTTTGTGCTGACTGATCACACGTAAATCTCACTTTTTGATTCAGGGGTCTGATAGCTTTAGCAGGTGCTTTCCATGAAGCAATATTTCTAAAATAAGACAATGCTTTGCACATTTGTCAGAGGCCAAAGAGCATTAAGTTCAGTCTTCTTTTAGCCAAATGAGCGTTCAGTCCTTTGTAATGTCTGGTCCAATTTTAGAATTGTGTTCTTATTCTCTTATGAAAATAAAAGCATAATAGTACTGTCAGTGGAATACCCTATCTCTGACTTCTATCTATTATAGATATTTATCTGCATTTTTCCACTGTCATTCTCCCCTGGTTTTAAGGTGATTCATTCTTTCTTTGTTCAGTTTTGCTTCCACTTGAATGCAAATCACAATGCTATTGATGCCCACACATTCACAAACAGTATGTTCTCAAACTAAGTAAAATCTACACTTCAGAGTCAAGTAAACACAATAATGTCACCAGTAGTCTAACTGTCCTGAAATTAGCTTTAACTATAAATATGACTGCTTTTTGATGTTTCTGAATTCTTTTGACTGTTCAAGTTTGTATGATGAACCCATTGGCGTACTTTATTCTTATTCTTCTCTTCCTTCAGGCTCAAAGATTGCATAAATTATTGAAAAAAATTCACTGTGAAGGGAAATTAGTGATTAGTATTTTTTTTCAGAAAAGCAGATCCTCAAATTGTACGATACACAACTCTTGGGTGATGAAATTTGATGTAAATTCACTGAAACATTTCACAAGTTTTGATTTAAATCCAGACTCTAGCAAGTTAGTTATGGGGATAGCAACGGAGGCAACTAGTAAAAAAGGATCTCTAAGAGGCAGCGAGTTTTAGAAACCTACTTAGCTAGAGATATAACACCTCCTACAGCACATCCAAGAGTGCAGAAGCAGCGAGTGGGCACAGCTATTGCAAAGAAGACAATTGTACTTAACAACTCTTATAAATAGGACTGATGTAGGAAAACAACGGAAGGGCAAGAGAATGGTTACCCTACCCACATGTGGCTTTCACCCTGAAGATGAGGAGATGGGCAACCTGCAAGTCCTAGGAGAGCAATTCTCTATTTTATGCACTGTAGGATGAGATATTTTTACCATGCCTCTTCACAAAGCCCAGCAACAAGTCCGTGTCTTCAAAAGTGTTATCTCATCCTTTTGTGCTGTTCTTAACACACAGAGGATATGCTGTTATGATCCGAACTAACATGCCAGAATGATGTGAGATCAGCACATTCCTGTTTGTTTCAGCTGGTCATTTATGACAAACACTGATGTAACATTTCTAGTTTCTCTTCCAATTAGTCAGAGCTTGTAGCATTCTGTCATTTCCTTCCCCTACAAAATTGTTCCTGATGTTAACAGTGCTTTCCCAGGTGAGGCATAAGTCATGACTTCTGGCAACATCCATTTCAGTGTTCCTTGCCAACGTCACATCTCTATTAAGGAAAAACTGTCAATCATGAGCCTCACTGATATCATCCTAGGGCTTGTATACCTTAATTAACTTTAAAAAGACAGTCTATCCGAACTAACATTTTCATTTGTGAATGCTAAATCCTCTCGACTGGAACATTAGAAGCCTAAATCAGGCACTCTGAAGTTCTCATTGTGAATCGTTATTTTCTTTTGCAGTGCACATTGTAAATTCTGGCAGATAAAGGCCTTGTCTTTCATTTACAACTGCTTAGAAAAGTAAATTCCCTTTTATTTATTTTTTGTTGCAAGTGCACTATTGAAGGAATCTAATTTTTCTTTGAACTAGTAAGAATGCATGTTTCTTTCCAATTGAGAGCTATGTTTCTAGCGTATCAAAATATCTTGTTGTGTTCAACAGTTTTATGTGTTTTAATTATTTGTAGAAAGTCCTACACTAAGTTCTCAGGCCTTTAGCTTTCTTGCATAATCCAAACAAAAGAAGTACTTCAGTAAAGAAAACCCCAAAAATAGTAAAAATAAGGTCAATAAAAATATAGCTAGTTCAAAAATACGTTTTGTTACTCTATCACCTACAGAAAACATGATACTAATAATAATGCTGAAACAAGAGTACCAATTTCAGTGATAACTGCACTGAAGAGAGAAGCATCTCTCAAAGCTGTAACGTTATTACAGGAATGACACTACAGAACTAACCACATACCTTAAAGCTTGCAAGAATGATAGATGCAACACACCAATTCCTGACGGCTAAAGGACATTATTACACCATAAAGGTCATTTGTTCAAGCTATGATATATCCTCAGCTGAGAATGGCAATTTAGAAAATTTAGCTAGAATGCTACAATCAACAAGAAAGCTGCAATGGCAGCTCTGCAGGTAAACAAATCAATGACCAAAAGAAGACTTCAAAAATCAGTAATTCTCTTTGAGAGATGGGAAAAAGATGTCAGCTGCTAGCCAAATTAATTTAATAATTTCAATATCTGTGATTCTTTATTTTTAAGTGATAGTATCCAGCTTCTGAATGGCAGAGACTGCCTGACAAGGTAATTTTGAGCATAGACTAATAATTAACATTTCAAAATGCCACATCTGTAATTTTAGGTATGTGTCAGCGTACGTATTCTTATGGGTACCCCCCTCTGCCCCTTTGGGTTTTTTAAGAGAGGCATACACAGAGACAGAGAGAGAAAGAGAATTTGGCATACTGTGCATTCAAAGGTGCAGAAGCTTGTTTTGCAAAGGTTTGCAGGGTGCATATTTTGCAACATCAGTTTTCACAGAATACGAAGAGACAAAAACAGAAGAAAAAAACTTGGAGAAAGTTTTCAAAATTAAAGTTCCATTTTAAAATACAGAAAATGTTCTGGAGCAGGAAGGATAGCACATCAACACAAAAAGATGCTGTATAACACTTCAGAGCTGGCTGCCATCAGATCTCAAGAAAGATATTTTGATAATCCCTACCAGAAGCTACTCCTGCACTGCCTTAGGACTTCCTCCTACCCCTTCCAAGCTTCTTCAGAGCACTAGTGCAGATGTGAGCCCTCTGCCTGGGCAGTGGCAACAGCAACAGCAAAAATAGCAAAAGCTGCCATCAGGGATTTGTTCTATCTGCCCCAGTTTGCAGGCCTCATGCCCTCCCCCTTGTTATGGCTCAGGCAGTAAAACAGTAAATGAGTTTTAAACAGAAATTGAACTCGATTCCCTTCATGGTGATGTTACCGTGCGTCTTTTGAGTTCAGTGGAGACTCTCCAGAAACACACAACATTTGAAAAATGTCAAGACCCGTCATCATGACAGAATTGTGATTGCATTTTCATTACCTATACTGTGGTATTACCATCTGATATCACCAAGGTCTTTTTCCTTTTATTTTTTTCTTTGTATTCCTCCTTCTCTGACAATTATTTTTAAAATTAGAGTAAATACAGTAACAGACATTTTACTGAAATATTGTCCACAATGAATCCTTTATAAAAAAATTTCCTTTTTTATTTTTTTAATCTAAGAATAAAATCACTTTGCCTTACATTTAATTACATGTACTTAAAGTTTTTAGCCACGGCAGCTTCTTAAATAATTAAGGAGTTATATAGTATGCAAATAAATTTATTTAGTTATAATTTGCGTGAAAAAAGGAAGTAATGGTTTAATATATACTAAATGCTACACATTATTAATTTAATTATAAGGAAGATGAGCAATTTCTTAACTATTTCCAAATATAGCTTGATACAATATGTACATTCTTTATCTAAACACAGACTAAACAAGCCATGAAAGCATCAGGAAAGGATTCAATACAACACTCTACAGCAATGTAAACTCTATGGGATATTAGGGGAAACACTGACTTCACCTGTTCTTTCAGATAGACAGTTTGTCATTTTGAGTCAAGCAGGGTAACATTACTCAATTTAACCAAGGAGACACCACACATTTGTCCAAAAATATCTTCAAGATTCAGCTCCCCCACACTGTCCTTTCACAAATGGGATGAGAACATCCATGACATTGACCTGGCAGCAGAAGACGATCTCAATCCAGATCAGCCCTGGCTTTGCCAAGTGTCCATGCTTTGGTTTACTTGAGGAAGCAATGGTTGCAATTTAGGAGAGGCAGCTATAGAAAAGCTCAGTGTCACATTGTGTTAAAAAGGCTGCTGGTTTTATCTTTTTTCAGGTCATTGCACTCACAATGGAAGAGGAGACTGCGCAGCTTGGAGACTTTCTGGAGCACAAAATTCAGCAGGAAAAGCAGAGGAAGCACCAATAGTGCAGAACTACTGTCAGCTTTGGGGAACAGCGAGGACTGTGTTTACCTGGGAACAGGTTCTCCAGCCCATGGAGCCACTGAAAGCTGATGGACTTGAGAAAGCAAAACAGAAAGAAAGATTGCCTCATTAAAGGGCACAGTGGGCAGAAAATAAATCTTATAATCTTTTATTTGAATCTGTCTCATCCTGCAAATCAGAATCCTCCCTAATTCAAAAGTTATACTCTCCTAATAAAACCAAGTTCTAGCGATTAAAAGCCCAGTAGTATCTGTCAGCATACTTATTTCAGGGAAACAGTGCTGGCAGTTACATTTCAAAGCTATGGCTAACTCAGGATCCTGTCAAAATATCAGAAATGCCATCTGTTTAAATACGCAGCATACCCTGATACACAATAAATGCATTATCCCTACAGACAGTAAGAACCTCTTTCAACACAGAGTCACCAAATACTGGAGCACACTTGCTAGCGTCTCCCTGTATAGTTGATGGAAAGATAACAGCAGTCCCAGGTGGCTTTGGCTCACTTCCTTTCCACTGGACACATGGTCAGAATGGGGCCACCAAGCTCCTAATCCGGATACCTCAGTAAAGCAATTCAAAGTAGGTGGGATGATCACAAACTGCCATTGACTTTGAGGGAGCCATGCACGAGCAATTCAACTGATATCAGCATTTCCCTCCCTTGTTACATACTGTCCAGTCACAAGCTTACTCACAGAATGAAGCATCCCCAGTATGCATCACCCTTGTGTTGGAAATCAATGGTGTGAAGAAACATAATTACTGTCATATGAAGAAAATGAAGAGTCATAATCACTTCCATCTGCAATCGAGCCTATTTTATTCACTCTATTCTGGAACTGCTATTTCTGGGGGTCTTAATAAAAATTTAAAACGTAAAAGTAAGAGCAACCTTGCAGTTTCTGAATGATGAGCTACACAATACTTCAGATACTCTTCTTGATGCGAAGAAGAAAAAATCCCGAAGCACAATGCCACAGAAGGATGTACCCGAACATGTGCCCAGGAAGGTGAAAATTCTACTGTTGATTCATCAAAAGCTACTGTGGCTTTCCCAGCTGTGGGATAAGAAACTACAGTCCCATTAACCCTATAGTGCTTTTATTCTATCTTTCAAGATCAAAAAGCAAGTCAAACATTATCCTACATATCCTATCTCTTTCCTATCCTGTTTTTGACCATGTCTGAAAGAGCTTTTCAAATACTTTTATTCCATTACCTTAACTACTTAAATTTCATTTTCAGTAAGGCGCTGTTTAATGAATATTTATGAGTGGATCCTGCAGTGTTCACTGAAACTGTAGACTTCCCTGCACAGCACACTACAGATTCCATTTTGCTTTTTGTTACTAAAACATTAGCCACACAAAGTGATGTCACTTAGAAAATAAGACAACAGTTCTCCAGCAACTCTACCACCTTCATCTGAAAAACTTCATGTATCATATTATTCTTTTGCTCTGGAAAAATATAGTTTATATTTTCATACACAATATTTAATTAAAAAAAGGTAATTATAAAACTTCCAGCAGTCACACTTTACACATGGCAGCCTCAAGTCGGCAAACCACTACAAGCAGACTCCCTGAAGTCAGTAAGATCACTAACATGAGTAGAATTACTCACTTGCATAAGTGATCACAAGATGAGATCTTCATTACAATCACACATAAACTGATAAACAGCAGTGTCAACGCTGAAGTTTCTTATTCTGACTGATTAGAGGCTGTTGATCCCAACAACGATGCATGAGAGTAAAGCACTGCAAGGCCATCCAGTCAATTATTTGTGAGATGCAGAAAAACCAACCTTTCTGCCAGGTGGCAATGATGGCTTAAAGAAGTTACTCCATTCCGACAAACATGTAAAAACAAAAACATCTACACACTTCTTTTTAGTGACTTCAACTTTGCACGTGCAAAAGTAAGGATAAGATGAACTAGTTTTATTTAAAAGTATACACACAACTACCCCTCTTCAGAGAACACAGAGTTCATGTATTCTAAAATTGATAAGTAACCCAAATGTTTTGCACACACTATGTACCTATCTAGTGAATAAGCAACAAGCTCTTCTCTGCAACCAGCTGCTGTCCAAAATGAACTTACACAAAATCAATTTAATTAAGACAGCCCAGGTACCGGGGAGAAAAAAAGGAAAAAAAAAATTCAAAAAAAATCCCAATGAAACCAAACCAGACTCGGGGATTCCCCGATTTCCTTAATTTTACTAAACCGAGTTTCTTCAGAGTCAAAAGAGATACAAAAAACATATAAAAAATTCCATAGTGTCTAAACAGAGCGTCAGACATATACTTTGTAGTCTTCGCTTAGCAGTGTTTGTTTCCTCCAAGTAAAATCATTCCTACAGGCTATGAACAGGTTGCAACTGTCTAATACAGGACTTCTATGGAAGGTGTTAAAAATATGCTTTTATTTATTCTTTTAAACAAGCTTAGCTGTCTTAAACCATATATACATATATAAACACCTTTTCTTAAGGGCAAGATGCACATTACACTTGGGATTTCAGTATGAAAGAGACAGCGCTTCCATTATATAAGTTGCTGATAGAAAGTTCACAGAAGTAAGGGAAAAGAATTTTCACATGAAATAGAAAACAACAGGGCACTGTCACTTTTCAGTTCTAGGCATATATATGATGCAAATGATACAACAGAATCTGACTTTCAAATTGCAATTAACGTTGCATTTGTAAACTCACTGTTCAGAACAGCTTAACTCTTGCTACTTCAGTATTTCTGTCATTTTTTACTTTTTTAAAGCTAAAACTAAACAGAAATCTGTCATCCAAGTTCAGCAGTTGGAGCCTGCAGACCACATCACTCCCTTGACCGTGTGTATCAGAACAGGACTTCACAACATCCGTGCACTGTAGTTACTTATGGAAGAGTTACAATTGTAATTGAACAGTTAAAGCAGACAACCTACATTTTTGTACATGAACATTGCTTTGTCCTTTGGATGATGAATTAAACATCAAACACTCACACAGAAGTAGTTGCAGCATGTCCCTTGAGCCAAAGAGTAATTGGCTATGTGCTCCTTCTTAGGCTACGGCTAAACCGAAGTAAAACAAACATGTATGAGAATCGGGAGCTATCTAAACATTAGCCAATACGTGGCCTCTGATAAGCTCAACACTTGTGTAACAGAGAATGCAATGTCAGGTCACTGATACCAGTAAAACCAGGATTACACTTTGACATGAAGGTCTACGCCAATAAATAAATAAACAAATAAACAAACAATCTGTATTTCCCTTTAAACCATCTTTATGGCTTCTTGTCTGAAGAGACACCATTGTCAAGTTCTGTTATTGAGTTACCTCTCACAAATTTAAGTCTCCATACTGGGAACAAAGTGTAGTATCAGTCCCATTGCTACCAATATAACTAAACACAAAGCCAAGTGTTGGTTCCTAAAGTGCAAGCTCTTTAAGATACAGCCTAGTTTCCAAGTTATCAAGGTTGGATTTTCTTCAGAATAGAACATGCCTTTTGTACATAAAAATAAGAGCTAAGCTGCATATGTGCCTTCCTCACATATGCTTTAATTTATAAAGGTGCTAGGAGACATCTACTTCCTGAACTCAATGCTACTTCTCTAACACTTGAAATTAGGTACTGCTAGAATATCTTACTGATAAAAACTACATGATACTGCAGAAAGGACATGAAAGAATAAGACTGTAAAATTACTTACAGGTATAACTGGATCATATGGACTTCCTCTATACAATCGGAAAGACAGAAATAATAAAAATGCCAAGTAAAATATAGCAGAAGTTTATATTAACATACAATTTTACAGCATTGATCTTTTGCCACCAACAGATGGAGAGATTAAAATGGTATTTTTACACCTCAGGTTTGAAAGATGCACAGCATGAGATACTAAAGGATTTTCCAGGGAACATTGTAACAAAACAGTCTCAATGGGAATTCTGCAGATAAACACACAGAGAAAACCTGAACATAAAGCATGGTACATGTACTGTTTCTTCTTGTTGAAATTCAAACAGCCAAATTGCCTACATAGAACAAAACCAGATTTTCAAACAAAATCAGCCTCACCTGGAGATACACAGCTGTCATCCACACTTGCATTTTAAGAGCCTGCCTGGGAGAGCCTGACAAAATGCTTCAACAATTACTACATTCACATTTCACTTTGTCCTTCTGCCAGATTTGCACTTTTTTCGTTTATGAGCCTTCTGAAAGAATAACTAATTTCTTGCCAAATTGCTTACTTCCATTCAAAGGTTCATGAAAATCAGGCACCCTAACAAAGATTAAAAGCTCTCAAAAAATCTAGGGCATTTATTTGTATCAGATAAAAACAAACAGTCCATTCCTGAGATTCTAACTCTTTCTAACTAGCCAATAAAACTTCAGTGGTGACTCACTTTTTCTGCATATTAGAATTAGAATGGGATAGAAACTAAATAAAAAATATATATAATAAGCAATAATTTCTATAAAAGGTACTTATCACTAGTATGAAAAGAATATTTTACTTGTTATGAAGTTTCATTTAATATCTATTGTTACAAATATCTATTTTGAGGCAACTCAAACATAAATCAGAATTGCCTACAGAGTACAACAGTCTGGAAATGATCATACTGCTGCACTTGTCAAGAAGCTGAAAACTGCAGGTAAATTGTTCCAGGTTACCTTTTATATACCCTTCTGTTAGGAAAGTCAATGTCACCTTTACTAGTTTTTGTATATGTCATATAGAGAAGCAAACCCAGGGTTGATGAAAGAGTATGGTCATATAAAACTCTCCTATAACACAAACCAAACAAAATTCAGTTCAGAGAACTGGATGAGAAGAAACAGGATTTTTCTCTAAATCCCAACAAGCAGCTGTGGATTCTATTATAATTAGTAAATAAAAGATTTGTATACGGTACTGGGGGTATTGATGTAAAAAAACATGATAGACTGGGAACAATTTTTTTTAAATTGCAATGATATCCTAGGTCAACAGGAACAACAATTACTTTTTTTTTCCTCTTCCCAATCAATGGTGGAAGGACCAGATTTAGCCTCCTTATCCATATTCAGCTATGTATTAACTCAAAGCAAACTCCATTACAGTAAACAGATGCAAGTAATAAGGGTATCAGAATCCATCTGACAGAGATAAATTCAAGTTATTACATTGGTAAAACAGAATTGTTTTGATCATATAAATAAATAACTTCCAAAAATTACAAAATATGAAGGGAAAAGTAGCCAAAGATAATGATGTCATTTTCATTCCCTAATCAGCATCATTTTAATATGTTAAAGATAACCAGAGAGGGAGAAAAAAAGAGAGAAGGCAATTTAAAGCACTTACTGTCAGCAAGCCTTTATTAAGCATCTTGTTGCGATAAGGAAATAAAAAAATAAATAAATCCATTTTCAGAACACCACTCTCTAGATGTTTGATTTAATGGATAACACTACTAAGTCCTGTTACTAAAGTGCTATCTTCCAGCCTGCTAGTTTCCTCTCACACTACAAACACACAATATTTACATTGCACAGAGATGTATTTCCTCTTTGACAACACCCCATGAAATATCTTGAAGTCCTCTTGTGCATTTCACTGTACGTTTTACACCAAAACATGTCCGAAGAGCTTGAATACAGCTCTAACAACTCTGCTGGGGTTCCTGGTTCCTTGTTAAAACCGGAACAGAATCGTGTTTCTCCCTCAGGCACTGCCTTAAAAAAAACCAAACTTTAGGCCATACGTTCTTGAATTATTTATCAGAAGTTATTATGCAAACAAGGATTAAATAATTCTCTTTGAGCTGCTTGTGGTAAGCATAGCAGCTAGAGGCATATTGCCTGTGTGATATCTACATTTTACCCAGCCTTCCTGGCAAACAAATAGCATTTTGCTAGAGAGATGCAAGACCCGATTTTCCTCTTTACTCACTGTGGTATAAATGAGAGAAACTTCCTCAGAATCTGATGGAATTACATCAGCATAATACTGGGTAAGTGAATCAAGGCCACTATTTGTTTCCAAATGCATTTCATTAATGAGTATTGGACAAAAATAGAACAGGCTTAGACTTTATTCTGCCCTCTTGCTCAATTCATCTGGCGTTCCTTTAAAAACAGTTAATCTGTTAATGACTAAAGGAAATAAACAATGACCACAGAATAATTTCAACTTTTTAATAAAGCTAACTGTGTCATCAGCCATATGTAGCAGGTGAAGCGCTCAGGATTTTCCAAAACTGGCACCACTTTCTAAATACATTTTAAAAAAGTATCTGTAATACATCATTATTAAGCAACTGCTGTGTATTTGCATGCAGTTATGCAATAAAAATAATTTCAAAAGAACAAAAATTATGAGCTGTATCCGAGTGCATTATGCGGCAGAAAATACCTGGACAAAGAGATAAAACAATTATTCTTGCTGCCTAGGCTGAATACTACCTTATTTTTGCTATTTTGTTCTATAAGCAAGCTTAAGAGTATATGTGAAATGCTCATTCCCTTTAGTAAACTCCCAAAAGGATATATTTGTTCGTTTCTCAAAACTGACTTATTTACACATGCACACAAGTATACACAAACGTGCATATAAGAAGTTTTCAGTTTCTTAGTATGGGAAGGCAAACTGCTGCTACTAAAGGAAAGGATACTGAAAATATAACCACAAATTTCCATAAATGGCAATGTGCCCATTGCCACTCATCTTTGAGGGCTGTGCCTTTCTAAATGCTTTGGGAAGGTGCATCATCCGAGATGCAATATGCTTTGATTTGGAGTCAAATCCAAGAAAGACTTAGGTGAACTTTTATCACCTAACAACACCAAAAACTGAACAAATTAAAAACACTGCCTACTTTACTCCAGAGGGAGTAACTCCAGTTCTTCTGTGTGAAACTGCTCCATCTCAACAAATAAACCACAAGCTCTGGCCTTTGTTGCCACGGTTATTTTTTTTTATTTTATTCAATAGCTTTTGAACCCATAATAATAACAGTAAACTCAGAACTGAAGCTCAGTCTGGTCTTCCCTAGGTAAAAGCCTTAGCTACTAAACCAGGCTCCTCTTCCTTACCTTCTGCTGGGCTCATGTATTTCTCACCTGTACACAGCCCCAGAGTCCCTCTCATCCCAGCCACAACAGCTCAGCAGACCACACAGACCACTCGAATGTCAGATGGCAACTGAGAAATGGAAAAAGGCTGCGGTACATTCAGCAAGCAAACACATGGTGCAGCCCTCAAACTGAGTCTCTCTGGCTGATAAACCAGTCCTGAACCTCCTAGGCAGCCTCTCTGGCCATCTCCAGCCCCTTAAAACGTGCTTCTCAGCAGATCAGGCTTCAGATGCTGCATAGGTAAAGTCATCCTGGCAGTCCCAAATCAAGCAGCTGTATTTCTAAGGCAGGCAGAGTTCAGACTCACCTTCTTGGCTTAAGATATTTCAGTGGCTAATTCTGTAACTGTCCCCTGGGTGAATCTAGCCCCAAGCAAACACAGTGACTGATAGCTAAAGCCAGTGGAACTTCTTAATTAATGTCAATGGGTACAGAATGAAGTCCTTAAATAAGTTAATTAAAATTGAGGGTTTCAGTGCAGTATAAAAATGAATAATATGCTTCATGTATTAATATAGAATTAAAAGGAAACCCTCAAACAGTAGCTCCAGCATCATTTAGGAGTGTTACAAAACTCCAGAGAGGAAAGAATGAAAAACTGTAATGCTCTTTACTGCACCTTAACCATAAACATTCAAAAGAAAATAATACCACTAAAAAGGAAGTTTTAGGCCTACATGATTTCACCTTTTGGTTAGAAACAGAGGAGAAATAGTGAAAGACCTGTAACAGTTCAGACCAAAAAAAGCCGTATGCCAATATGGGTTTAATATCTGCCAATAGTAGAAAACCAAATCATATTCCACCAAGAGACATAAACCAGGTACCAGACATGCTGCCTCTGCCTGTATCTCAGACCGCTGACCCTCTTTGCCCCAGTGCATCTGCTCTGCCTGAGCTTTAAAAGAAACACTAGTAGCAACATGCCTTTTGGATTTTGTCCTTGAAAATCAATACTCTTTGAGAGACTGAGACACGTGGGCTGGTCTTGCCAGATATTAAGTGCTCTCTTTTTCCGTGCACTAAGTGCTTCTCAAACCCAAGATAGGAATCAAAATAAAGCACACAATCAGATGCCATTCAAGTAGATTATTTTTTTCCCCATATTTAAGTTGTTGACAGACAGATGCAAAAGCCTGCATCTCCTCACACCTCATTAATTTTTATATTTGGCAGTTTAAATTTTAAAAGTCCTCAGAAGTTTAACACTGTTGCTACACTTTCTGTCTCAGGAAGAAAAAGTGTCCTATGTCTTGGAGATTTTTTAGTCTTGGATGAACAATGATTTTTTTTTAAAAAAGGTGTTGTTTAAATACTAAATATTTACAGCATTTAGGCTCTGATCAGAATAACTGACACTCTTCCTTGCCACGCTGAGGAACACGACAGAAGTAGGAATAAATAAGAGATTTCAGCATCCCAAATACAGCAGAGGGACACCTTTTGGGAGAGAGAAGACCCGGGGTGGGAATGGGCACCGAGCTGGCTGGATTGCTGCAGGATGGCTCTGGGCTCGGCCCACTTGATGGGCCCTCTGGGTGTTACTGCCTCCCACAACCTGTCATTCCTGAGTAGCGGAGTGAGGGAGAGGAATGCTTCCAGCTGCCAGATTAGGGGTTGCCAAAGCACTTGGAGGGCATTTTCACACGTGTGGTGCGGTCTGAGGAGGCTCACGCCCTGCTTGGAGGACACATGGCAGGACAGGTTAACAGGGTTTTGGTTTAGGTCTCATCTCTCCCACATTGGTTGATAACTCACATAAACTGCTACCTTGAAAGTTGGGAAGGGGTGAGGAGAGAGTACAGGTGGGTTTAATGCCCCAACCAATTACCTCTTGTGCATTAACGCCTTTCTGCTGCGTTGTTTAAGATAACTTTCCTAGGAGTCACAGAATTTGTTCTTAATTTGGCCTTCTGGTTTTGGAAGTGAAACCCTTTTCATTTTTCTTTGTATCTGAAACTTCTTTTAGGTAAACAATTGTATATTAACCCAGAGACAGCATGAGATAACCATGCTATTGCAATTGCAAGCTTCCTAGAACACTACTGTTTCCAGTATAAATTAAACAAATCTATTTATTACACTCATATTGTTACTTGCATGTTAACTAATACTTATTTCACTTGATCCTGCGGTGTACTGAGCAATTTATACACCCACTGACTCATTAGACCTTTGGAGCATTCAGTATAGTTTGCCTCCAAGACCTGAAGTGCACCTGGGAATTGTTATGGCTTTCATGGAGGCAGCAGTAAAATTTGTCAGACCAGCTATCCTCCTGCAGACACACAGTTCTGTGATAAAAAACAAGTTGTTCTTATCAGCTAAGTTATGCAAGCTCTGAGGAAGATAGTTCTCTGAACCCAGTGGTTTAATCTTCTCTAAAGTAAATGGTTCATCAGTTTTAAATCCAAATCCAGTCTACACTGGTGGGAGCAATTTACAAGGATAGGGAAGCTTCCCTGTGTGCATGCCTTTCCCCTGATATATAAACAGATATGTGGTCATTTGGATTGATGAGCTGGAGGCATGTGAATGCAGTATCAGCCATAAAAGCAGAAGAATTCTACATTCAGTGAAAAAACTAGTTTTTCCCTCATATGGAGTTAAATTTGCCACTACTTTTGTTGTATCCAGGAGCAAATACAGGTATACGTAGTCTCTGTTACCATCAGACCATTTTAAAGAGAGGTCTTAATTACTTATGAGATTTGCTTGGGAATCCTAGGGCTTGCAGTACCTCCTCACGTAGATCAAACCCATTTAAGAAGCACACATTTTAGACAAAACTGTTCTATCTGGTCACCTGTTCACTACTAACTTTCTTAGTTCCCACCACAAGATACCAAAGATGAAATACAAGAAATTAGTTGTTAAATAGCTGCACATTTGTTGGGACTCGTTCCAAATATGTACTGAACTTAATCACAAATAGAAAAGGTACTGGTATTTGTTTTTTTTTTTTTAAGTAGAGCTGAAACTTAGTATGTGAAGCCAAATTTCATTCATATTAAGGAATGTTAATTTCATACATGCTAACCAGAAGTAGAAGTGCTGGTTTACACAAATCTATATGGACTCTTATAACTTCTGTAGTCAGTCCATGTTTCTATTACAAAGCCATTGGCCAAACCTTCCAAAATATTCAGATCTAGTTGGTGTTTGATGTTGTGGAGTAATTCTACTTTTATTCAAGCCTTGTCTTTAAAATTACATTTACACAAAATCTATGTTTCCTTTTACACAAACCAAACGCAACATTTGAGACAGTTCAAATAATTTGCCAGCTAATCATGTTCATATTCTTTAAAAACTTATTCTGATATTAAAGAAGTTGTTTTAATCCTGGCTCTACAAATAAGATTTAGGAATTTAGGAATGCATACGGTCATGATTGCATCTAATCTGAGCTATCCTCTTGATAACTTTTTCATTTCAGCTTCCCCGCTCCCCCTCTCAGTTTATCCCATTCTTTCTTTCTGTTTCCTATCCCTGACACATGATCTCTCCTTGCAGTCTCCTCTTCTCCAGCCTGCTTACAATTCCTCATTTATATTCTCTCTTTGTAGTAAAAATTTTGAAAGTTTCAAACCCCATCACTTTGATTGGAACAAACATAATCTTAAATCTTTTTCATCTTCTATGTTTTATCTTTTAAGATAAAAAACACAGCTTCGAAAGAAAATGTTTAGTACTCTGTCCATACAAGAGAGGCCTCATAAGATAATGAGCACATGAAATCTTCATTAATATCTTTAATGAAGATTTTTCTAAGATGATGTCACTGTCCAGTCATAACTTGAAGTAATCAGAATTTTGCCATAAACTTCAGATACCACTTTACTTTCATTTAATGAACTGCCTAGTACATAACTTTGGAGAAAAGCAAAACCATAATATTATCAGTGTTATATATTGGCTTTGTAAGCACTTGAAAAGACAGCACAGATGAAGAATTCAAACGAAGTCTATTGGAGAAGGCACATTCATCTCAGAGCAGGTGTCATAGAACATGCCTCAGCTAATATGAGTGAAGCAGGCCAGTCGGAGGAGGAAAAAAATAAAGCTCAAATGGAAAAATCAGTGCTGGAATCTCCAGCAGACTGGACACCGCTGCCCATTGTTAGGTCTGTCGCTGTTGGGACAAGAGATGTACGTCCTACTAAGCTACTGAATGGATATCCATGGAGCAAATATTTATGGGACCTCCATCTAAACATTATTTGTAAGCTACGTAGAAGCTGAAACCCTGTATTTTGTCTGCATCTGTCAAAGCTGGGTTAATGTTTTCAGAAGGGATCTAACCTTTCTGAGCAGATGCAGGGCATCTTCTTGGCTGTGAAGGCCAGCAACATATAACAGAACTTCTGCAGACAACAGATGTAAAGACAATTTTGAGTCCTGGGAGAGCAAGATGCAAGATTTTTTTTCACACCATTTCCTTTTTTGTGCCAAGAACTGTGTTGCTTTCAACTCTACTCAGGAGGTTATGTTGTTTAACTTCACATAATTGACAAACTATCCTATAAATCTTCCAGCAAACATTTCAGTTTTTTATAGCCATCAGTCTTGCCCTCCGCAGATGTGTCTATTGCACAAATGCAATTCAGTACAGTACAAGAAAAGACGAAAGGAAGAAAAAAACATTAAAAGGGACCAGTCTCATACACTCAACACCATTTCATCTTTGCCAGGGCTGGTAGCTACCAGGTCTAGTTGCCCTAGAAAAAAAAACAAATTGCAGTATGATATGGTAGTATAATTTTTGGGTGAGACTGGTATGGTTGTAGACACTTTTGAAACACCTCAGCCACACATCATGGTAAATTGGTAGCTTCCTAGCACAGGTGAAAAATGAGCAAAGCAGTGTGCAGCCCTGGAAAATCAGCTTTCCTTGCGACAATGAGGGTTGAAGTGAACAGGGTAAAGATTTCTGTGAGGTTCCAGGAATGTCTTTACAAAAGTAGCTTCTTGTAGATCCTCCGCAGCAGGAAGTTCAGTTCCCTGGCCTTACACATAAGAGATGACGATAATGTGGGGTTTCTGACCTTCAGACAGGCAAATATAGCTCCACCTGCTCTGTCGAAACAGTGAGTTAATTTACCCAGCTCAAAAACTACTGTTTTATTGCAAGTGTGTAAACCCCTTAGCTCGCATTTCCATTTGGAACCGGATATTCCAAGGAGCGAGACCACATCTGTGGACTACTGTGGACATTTAATGGCATAATTTACAATTATGTGGCCGGTTCTGAAAGGTTACTTGCTCTTTGAGTGGGAATATGACTCCTGACCTTCCTCCAAGTGACAGTTCCTAGCCCATGGCTCCCTGGTAATGGAGATAGATAATGCAAATCCACTAGCAGCTTTTGCACTGTTCAATGCCTCAAGGCTCTCAAGCTTCCAATTCACCTACTTGGGATAAGAGCTCTTGCTAAAAACATCACGTAATACTGGCTAAAACGTCAGGGATCACTCAATTTCAGAGGACTATGAAGTCCTTGGTATTTTACACTAGCTTCAGCCATACAACAGAACAAGAACCTTTACGAATGTAGATCTGATTGCCTGGAATGACTCAATCCAATACATGCAAGACTGCCACACCACTCTGCTTATACTGATTACAAGTCTGAGCACTGCGTGCACCACAAAACAAATCTGTTACCACTATTGTAGAGTGAAATCCCTGAAGTCTATACAGGTCAGCAAACACAACTTCCCTGCTGTAAAATATTTATTGCATATCCTGCCTTCTCCATCCCTGCTAGTGCCAAGATATACCTTTTACATTTACTAGTGTCTTACAGTGTGATAGCACATTTACTCTATTAAGCAATGTTGTCAGATTCCTTTCCTAGGCAAAGGGAACATAAACCACGGAAATACCAGTGAGAGCAGTAGAGATATATGAAGTAAAAACCCCAAGGCAACAGAGGAAAATTTCTGGATAGCTCAAAGACATGTAAGCAGAAAACAGGTGCCAAAGTTAAAAACATCAAGCAAAAACATACCGTAAAAATAATTTATCTAATGGACAGCTAACACAACTGTCCCAGGAAAACGGACAATCTGCCCATCTGTTGTTTTTCTTCCTTTGGTCTTTCTTCTAAAGCCAGTGCAAGTGTTTTATATCTACATGCTGCCATTGCAAACCAATATAACAAGTTCCTACAGTAGCCTTGGACATTATTTATGCTTAAAGACCATAAGTCTCCCCTACAATTACAGCTTTTCCTATAGAATACTTTCAACGATAAATCCTATATTGAGAGATATTTTGTCTCCCTCCCCAAATACTACAAGTTAGAGGAGCACCACTGGGGAAAAAAAAAAGGACATATCCATAGCTTGCTAAGTTTAGTGGAAATTGGTTAGCTTCTGGTACTATCACAATGCTTATCAGGCAAAGATCTATGCCAGGACTCTGGTATCCTGGAGAAATAATTTTAACCAGTAAGGCCCCAAGACAGCATTTCTGCACGCCTATTATTAGTAGTGTTTTAATGTTATTAACATTTTTACATCAATATTTCCATTACAATTCCATCACACACGCTTTGCAACTGAAAAGTCATTTTAATTATAGACATTCATGAAAGGTCCATCTTTGAATGCTTCTTTAAAATCACAACAGTTTTTAGAAAAGCAATACTCTCCCTTTCTTCAAGTCAATGCTGCTAAGTTCAGGACAGGAAAAGGCAAAGCAATTGAACAGTGTTTGTTTCTTTCCGGTACCACAAAAGCCTGATTTTTATAGAGCCTCTTAAATGTTTACATCTTATGCCAGGTAGAACATAGCAAACCTACAATTATAATGGTCTTAGAAATTAAGAAAGTTGTATACTAGCTCTAAAGTCTATCATCAATCAAGAAAAAATATTCTTCTTTTACATAACCAGCAAGGGCAGAACCATGAATTACAATAATCCTTCCCAGACCACAATCTGACATCACAGCATCTGTGATTTAATTCATTGGGAATGGTGAGGATGAGGATTTCTCCTTGTGCTGACCACAGCTGGTTTAGGCCACTTCAGAATAGCCAGGGACTGTGAACTGGCTTAAGCATAAACATAAGCATTTATGTCAGCATTTCAAATTGCTCAACTGTGTTGCCTGCATGCAGTTCAGTGGGGCTATTTTCCATTGTCAGAAGTTATAGGCACCCCATAAATAGTGTGACTTTCCCAAACTGACCCACCACTTTGTTGCTATAACATATTTCAGTACAATCCTAACTATAAAACACTCAAGTAGAAAACATCAGCCATTTTAGATCGTAGTGTAAGGGCAAACAATGCTACCAACACACAGCTAAAGACAAAATTACTACAGGTCCAAACTGCAGCTTAATTAAAAAAGAAAAAAAAATTATTTTCACTATTTAACACCACATAAACCAGGCTTATGAAGAAACAGCAAAGGAGCCTTGTCCCACACAACACTTCCACATCAGATTTATCTTCTCTTGGGAAATGCATGTAACAGATCATTTTCAAGTAGCTTTTAATCACACTAAAAGCCCTTCAAAGTACAGAGATAGAAGTTCTCTTTTGGCCCTTCCCCTTTTATTTCACCATCCTAATTATGTACCTCCTAGAACTGTAGTGTCCAATCACCCCTTTTCCAGGATTCAGGATGCTTTTTGGTCTTTAATGCTGAGACTTGAACTATATGGAGTTCATTTAAATCTTTCTGATGTCCTCATCACTGTAGTTTCTACACATGTATTTTTAAACATTTAGCTTTGACCTGTGGTGCTTCACTGTAAGTATATGCACATTGTACCAGTAACATCCACAGGGATGTTATGGAGCTTAATTAATGTCAAATTCAGTGACTTCTTTAGCTTTTTTGATGAGCTGTGGTGAAAAAAAAATATCATTTTATTGTCACCAGCAACAAAGCTACCAAAATGTGCATTATATGGAGAAAACAAAACTAAGTTTTTCAACACAACAACGTTCTTTCAGTAATTGCCTTCCCTTTTCTACAAATTTTTTCTGCCTTTCCTATTTGTGTTGCTGGTTCGCTCTGAAATTCCTCAGCTCTCTCTAATGAAGGAGAAAGCCAACAAATCTCCTCCCAAATTGTCTATTGAAGTAGAAATGTATGTGTTGCATGTATTATGTATACATGGTGAACGGTCAGAAAGGGAAGATGGCTGCTAAGATAGGTTGACACAGTTTGCTGTATTGCACTCAGCCACAGGTCTATTTGCTGATGTACTGGCCTGTAAATTATGCACTCTTATTACTGCCATGTTCTATAATCTCCCCAGTACCACCCACAATACAGTCACTATTTTACAAAGATCTTGAATGTTTTTTCTTGATCTATTGTTACTATGCATCTGTTATTCAACTGAACAAAGTAATTAAGGAATCCTCTCATGGAAAGACAAGCAGAGCTATCTCTTAGGAATGTGTGCATGCTGATAAAATATCTCTACTAAAATGCACTTCAATAAAAAAAATATTCCTGCTATCACATTATGTCAATTCTCCAGGTAATTGCAAATGGAGATTGTAAAAGGGGAACTACTGTGCACAGTAGACTTGTCTATACAGAAGAATAAGTAGGTCTTAGTTGTAAGATAGCAAGAATTTTAATTTCAGAATAAAAAAAAGTACCTGATTTTTCAAAAGAAGTTTTTACTTTCAGAGCTTATTTGACACTGCTCTCTGCTATGTAATAAAACCCCACCTCTTCTGGAGAGTTCTGTGATGTCAATTTAGGGCAGAATTTCAATAATGAGTTAAAAATATTTGGTTTGGTTTGTTTCAAGGATACTTTTTAAAAACAAATAAGGCATGTATATTAGAAAAGCGTCCACACAACCAGTACTGGTACTTGCATGTGTGCATACGTTGGGTGTGTAGGATCACGGGATCTCTCTGGAGAGATTCTGCAGTTACTAAAATCTTCATTTTTAAGCTAACAATTCTCCAATTTGATCATCTGTAAAAAAAACCCCAATACTCGTGGTTAGCTTTTTCTCCTGTCATGCTTTATTTCACATTTATGAAAAGATCCTTTGAAGCAAAGACTTGCTTCTGTGAAGTCTGTTATTAAACAAGCTAAAATTGCTGTTTTCATTGTAACGCTTAATTGGGATGTTGTGCGTCAGGACCCATTAGAGCTCTCCTGCTGGCGCAGTTGGTAATGCCATGGTATGCCATATGGAAGGCTCAAGCTTGGAAGCAATTTTTGGGATGTTTGATCTTTGTGCCAATGAAGGCAAAAATAGAAATGAAAGTAAGCCCCAGCTCCAACAACTCAAATGCACCAGCTGGATTGCTCTCCCATGTCCCCTAGTGGCTGACGACATGCAAGGGACTTCACAAAAAATGTCTCTTAGTCACAGAGTCAATTGTCTAATGAGGAGATTCAACTAAGTAATTAGTATTACCTTTCCCTAGAGGATTATTTTAGATTATTGGATTAGGCCCAGGAACTTCTCTGTATGAGAAAGTGATAGAAACATTGGAAGGGGCTTGCAAAAGGTGGCAGAAGGGAAGATTTAATATAAAACACTTCCTAATTGCAGGATGGTACAACAGGAGCAGTTTTACTACTACTGTAAATATTACGAGTATGTAAAAAAGCTAGGTACATATTATTTATGTATGTTTTTATCATTAATGCTCAGTATAGTCTTGCAAAACATGAAACACAGTCCTTGTTTTCCAAAGGTCCTAATTTTTTTTAACATTAGAATATTTTAAATAATTTTACTACTAATTAAATGAATTTGTTTCAAGATAACACAACAGGTTATAAGGATCGCGGATTAGAAGCTCCTTCTATCTTTCAAGTTAAATTTCATTAACTGGAAATAAATTGAGTACTCATAACTTGTTTATGTTGCTTCTTTAATTTCCTGTAGAAAGCATCATCAGGTTTTAGCCCTAAGTTATTTCTGACTTAATTAACATACTGCTTCAAAAGTAAACTACTTTTGTTAGGTGTAATTGTCTGTACATCAGTATTGGGTTATGTCTGCCTCTTTAAGAATAATAGCAGTAGGTTGGATTGCATTTTTAGTACAGTCCTTCAATGAATCCCTCCATCTCTGTCTCTGATTCCAGCAACACATTTTTACAACTGAAGCTACATTACATTCATAAAGCATTATTGTGGCCTTCGAGTTGATGGATTTTAGGCAAGAGCTTGCTAGAACTCACAGCAGAGCATATAGTAATAATTTTACCTTCAACATTGTTACACTATTTGTAAAACCCATTCTGCAGTGAGAAACAACAATTACTGGAACGCTGACTGTTTTTTCCTTTCTGCATGAAGACTTACCATTTTAAAAAAGTGATTGCTATAAAATAGCAAGCAATAAGACTCCTTCTGATGTACCTGTCACGCAATGAGATGCAGAACCTTATTACAAAATATATTTTTCAGTATCAGTAAGGAGGCCAGGGGCTCATGAAACATTCAGTGTGGGGCTGTGTTTAAGTGCCCTACTATACTGAACCTATACAGCAAGTTGTTTTCAAAATTAAGATCAGCTCCAATTTTTGCAGTGTGTTCATATTTCAGTAAAATGGCTAGAAAGAGCCCTGAGGGCGAGTATTGCCGCTGCTCAATGAAAATTCTTGGGATTCAGCTCTTGTAAAAGCAATTCTAAGTATACTCATAGTATTGCAATTGTATAGATTTGTAGGCAGACAATAAGAAAGTATAGTGGAACAGGTATGCAAGAATGACAATGCCGAGGCTTTTTGGAGTCACCGGCAAAATATAAAGCCAGGCTGGAACTGAAACTTGAGTGCTGGTAAAATTATTGTGTTTACACAATAAGATTAGTAATACATAGCACGGTCAGTTTAGGGTGACATATTACAAGGTCATAGCTTGCAGTGAGAAGGCCCCTGTAATTATATTTTTATTTTATAATCATGCTCTTTTTTCCTTTTTTAACTGAACTCTGAAATTAAACAGTTTTGTTTGAGGTTATTATTAATTAGCAATTTTGTAAACCACCTCGCAGGAAAAAGTGGGCATCACTTTAGAGTCTCTGAAAATTCTCAGCTGCAGTCAATGTGCAAGTCATCAAAGACCCAACAGGAAACAACAGAAGAAATTGAAGTTGTGAGAGATATTCAAAAAGTAAAAAATGGAAAACCTAAAGGATGGCCCGGAGCTTTATCCCCAAGCACCATCAAATATAGGAAAAAAACATCAAAAGAAAATTATTTCTGCAAGGTAGGTAGCTTTACTGAGGGCATCCTGGAGAAACTAAAGACAAGGCTTTTGTCTGCTGGAAATGTACTTTAAGAGCCCAGCCACTACGTGAAGCCACAATACAGAAACAGCAAGCAGAAAAGGCAGTCTTCTTAACCAAAGGCATTTATTTGTTTATTTCTTAATTTAATGCACAACCTTTTGAAGGAATTAAGGATTTCTGGAATTCTCAAGTTGAGTGGAGTACACATTAGAATTTTTCTGACACCATTAGCTCCTTCAGTCCGGGGAAGCAGAAAGTATATTTGTGCAAATGGATTGTCGGCTTCCCAGGTGAAATCACCGGAGTGGGAGGAGAGGAAAAAAGTCTTTCATCTTTTCTGGGAGCACCATAAAGCTACTGCAATTTCTTTTAATAGATTTGCCCTTTGAATCATGTATTTGTAGCCAAGAGCTCAAAAATCAAAGTACGAGAGGAGAGACAATGGAGAAAAAGAGTTGACTAAATAACAGGAAGAATGAAAGAATAAAGTAAGTGTAAGAGCAAAAGGGAAAGAAATAAAGGCATCTAGACTGCTAACAACTAAAGGAGTTCCAGAAATCCAGAGAACACAGCTGTCACAAAAGAAGCTTATGGATAAACTGAGGAAAAAAGGAAAGATGTAAAATGAAGTGTGTGATGTTTTACTTCCCTGACTGTGACAGATTGGTTACTGGCTTTTTTTATATTTATATGTATGTAACTGTGTGTTTATGTGTGCACATGTATGCAGATACATTTAAGAGCAGTGGCTTCAGCCATTTGAAATTCAAACTCTAGTGTCTTCCTAAAGGAAACACATCTCTGCACAACCCCCAGGGAATGCATTGAACAGATCTCGCTTCACAAAGTAATCATTCTACACTTTCCTCTCTTCAACATTCTTGAAGTATTATCTTGTGCATTCATCATTAGATCTTTCTCTCCACGACTGCAGAACTGTCCAGTATATTTTTTTAATTTAATCTTCCAAATATACCTTCAAGAATCAATTTCACAGAAACATCGCTTAGTAATAGCTGCAGTGTCCTTACTAAACCACCCCCAGAATGGTTTTCAAAGTTACATCTGTGCTGCTTAAACTGGTGGGAAAAAAAAAACCAGACAAGCTTACCGTAGCTTGGGCAACCTTGGTAGTGGTATCCTGTAAAGGGAGCAGGCAGCATTTTCAGGTTTAGAAGACCTGTTTTCATTATATTATCTCTCTAATAAAAGACCTCCATAAGCTCTTCTATCACAGGAATAAGAATGGCAAGAGTGCAACACACACAACTGCTGTCATCATCTGCTCCCATGAAACCAGTATCAATCAATTTAGTTAATGAGTTCTTAAGGGCCTTCCAAGCTGAATTTTGTTAAGGAAAGCAAGTTTCCTCTGTTTGACTCTATTCACATCAAATCAGAAGTTATCTAAAAACTTGCTAAGGTATTAAGAATTTGGAATATTCAGCTCTCCATAGCAAACATCCTACTTAATTAAGCAATCAAGAGAAATAAATCCCTTTGCTTATGTGGGCTTCAGAAAGTGAAAATTGAAAGCATTTGAGTTCCAGCTTAACGTTAAACACATGCATGCAGAGAACCAACACAAATCCTTGCCATGATCATACACCTGAACTTGAGATTTGAACAGAAGCTGTAATAAGAACCATTTCTCCCTCAAAATGAACTCCCTGTTCATTAGAAGACCACTAATATTAAGGGTAAAACACAATGAGTTGAATCCTTTTCTGAGTATATAATAACAGGAGTGTATAGGAGGCAATGTAACAGAAAAATAACAGAATATAACAAAAATTGAGAAATGTTTTCAGTAGTTCTCATAACCATAGATTATCTAGATCTATGTAGATATCTGTGCTCTCCTTTTACACAAGCAGTAGTTCTGGAATATGGAGGAGAAAATAGTCCAGGTAAAAATAAAAACCATGATTCTGCTCTGAGATGGATGTATACAGCTCTCAAAAACATTGAATAAACTGTAAATGAGCGAAAATGAAACTCTGCTTAAAAGCATAGGATAAAGACATGTGCTTTTTAGATTCAGAAAAGGAAGTCAGGCTGCTATTCACTTATTTTTGGAGTTAGAAAAATGTAGATTAGAAGTCTCTAAAAGCCTGCCATTGCATACTTACCATATACATATATAATAGGCATCAGGCTAAAAGTAGTACCGATAGGACTGGGTTCATCACTTTGTATTTTATTCTGCACAATGCTATCTGGGTGTTTTAGCCTGGAAAAAATGCCATTTCATTTGTGAATGGGTCACTGACCTTAGAATTGAAAGATTTATCAGGGTATGTTTGCATGACAAAATACAGCACTACACAGAAATCTACTAGCTCTAAATGTGACATTTCCAAAATGGAAAAGGATTTAACTGAATTAGCACAGTCTCTGATCAGCCTCCTATGCCCTGCTGTTCAGTAAAGCTACTTACCCCAGACAGAGCTGTACTAACACAGTTATACTTGTCCTGGTTTCTGTGCTAGCCCAGTGTGACTCTTCACTGAATTTAAGTCAAAAGGGATTTACATGATGCTTTCCAAAAAGAACCCCTAAAACTCCCAACACCTCGTAATTCAACCTAGGTTTAAGAACCTTACCAGTAAAAGTAAAAAAACCTCAGCAAAGTAAAAATATTTTACTTATGGGTCCTGAGAGGGAGTCAGGTCAAATAAACCTTTCCCTGTATAAGAGGTGGAAGTATACAGAACACATGCACAGTACCAGCACATCCTAAAACCATCTGGACTGACAGATAGCAGTGACACAGCAGTTAGTGGGACCTGTAAGGACAGGTACTCAGTGGAAAGACAGTGGAGTCACTGATGCCAGAAACTTCTCTAAAAATAATTAACAACTGGGGGAGAAAAAAAAATCAAAAGGAGCATTAATTCATTAATTTAGGTCTAAATGAGATCTTGAAAGCACAGAATATATTCAGGCCTTTGCAGAATGTAGAAAGAAGATATCCTTGCCAAGTGCCTGATAAATGTATAAGCATCATTGGAATTGCTTCTCTATGAACACAGCAGTAATAAGCTTGGTGACACCACTGAAAATGAGCAGGAAGAGTATCATTAGAAAAGTAGTGTTTAGGTAACCCTTTGGAGGGGACTGAGGGGCAATGGGGAGGGATAATAATGTTCTATGTCAATAAGTAATTCTGTGAGTATAATAACTAATGAAGCCTGGTCTCTTAGTGATCTTCATCTTGTGAATCTTCATCTTCATCTTGTCATCTAAGATGACATCAGCTATAGCTGAAACTTTTTCACAGCTTACCATTTGTAAAATCTCTCCCATGAGTATTCTTTATCATCTAATAAGGCTTTCCTGTAGACTAGCCACTCCTGGTCTCCTTTTTCTACCTGGGAAACTGTTTTCCCAGATAATATAAGCCCAAACTGTAGAAAACCATAGGCAAAATGTATTTGGAAAGAGTCCAGAAAAGAAAGAGACAGTCAGATGCTCACATAACACTGCATGATCACATTGCCTTTGTCTATAGGAGAGATGGTTAAAAAAAATACTAAAAAATATATTCTATTTGACTAATGGACCCTAAATGATGGAGACAAAAGATCTGGAATGCTTGTGGATACATACTATAGCTGAACAGATGACGAGGTCCCTGTTCTTCATTGCAGCATTAAGCACTCCAGACAATATGATGAAGGGATACATATAGAAGCAATCCTATAGTCATGTAAGAGTTAAATCTGAGAGGTCAAATTCTGAAAATAACCCATTGCTGGAGATAAAATGGAACTTCGGAAATTATGGGAGTTCTACCTCAAAAACGTGTATCTAACGTGAGGGGATTCTATGTTAGGCTGAGGTTGTAGGTCACTGTTCTGAGGAAAACACATCTGATATAAAAGACTACCACCTCCTTCCTGCATTGGCTTTCTCTTTCTCAACCTGAGCTCCATTCAGATCATTTTGGAAAAGATTACTGCTCCTAAGTTAGGGCAAGTCATCTGTTCCTGTGACTTAGATACCTCAACTGAGTGTGTGAAACAATCTGGTTTGCAAACAGAGAAAAAAAAAAAATTAGGCCACATTATTTTCACAAATGCCTATAACCATGGTCTTCATAAACAAAGGAGAGCAAAATAGCTCATGGTAGTTCATTGCCAGTGACTATAAGCCAATACACTTTGTAATAAGCAAACAGAACAAAAGTCAGAGTATTATTACGTATTCCTTTTTCTTTAAAATGGCTAATTCCATAAAGCTGAAAATAATTATGAACCAAATTGCTTGGGAGAAAGAGCTAATCAGGAACAAAAAAAATGAGAATAGCTTAGTAGATCCTCAATTTAAATGGAAAATCATGAATTATAATTGGGAACTGCTTAAGAGCCTTTTCCTAGGTGATCAAAACCAGGAACCAATAATTGCAAAACACAGCTCTCTAAAAACTGACAACAAAGCAAGTCAACATGTTTCAAAGCAAACCTGAATGCAGCTATTTATATAATGTAATAATATATTATTACAGCAAATAGAGAAGAAAGGAATAAATAGTAATAAATATAAACCTACAGGTAGGGCTTCAAGGAAACTAGCAATAGAACTCAAAGAATGTGATTTGAATGGCAGAAACTTTGAAGTATGTAAGGGATGAAGGGAATCCTAAAATTTATATTAGGATTTAGAACAATTACCATAATAATGATGAAAATGCAGAATAACCCGCCAAGTATTTTGTGTCCGGATTTCAAACCAACAAGGCATTTCCTTATAGAAGTATGACCAAAAAAAAAACCTTTCCAGCATAAACAAGCAGAAAGTTAGTGAGTCAGCATTCAGAGAAGAGGTCTAAAACCATTGCCCGAGAACCTCACTGAGCCATGTCTGTTAAATATTTGATATTATCAGAATACAGTAAATACATTTTGGATACTGAGGAAATTCAAACAACTAGTAAAATGCTGAAATTGCACTAATGCTAATTTAGAGAGGGATGCAGAGAAGCATTTGTGTTGAATTTCTCTTGACAACTTTCAGACAAATTAAGTCTGGTTTCTTAAATATTGACATATTATACAGATAGAGCATCACACGAGATTTTTATTAATAAAGTGGAATGATTCAAAACTCAGCATGAAATACATTTAATTAGTTGCAAGCCGGTTGCCTTCTTGAAAGTGTAATTAAAAAGGGAACCATCAAGCTTCATTAACACTCCAATTGCACTCCATTATGAAAATCCATTACAAAAATCCATTGACATCAGGTATAAAACCACTGACATGCCAATAGCCAGGTTGTGCACCTAGAACTACCAAGATTGTGATATTTGCATGTAGTCCTTAGTAATGAAGTGGAAAGTCCTGAAAGCCCAGTCAGTCCTTCAGGTTTGCTTTTGTTTTTCCACCCAAAACATTACATGCTGGCAGGAGAGTAGATCAGTTTTGATGAAACTATGAGGTATTTTATTATGATTTCCTAAAAGCTGTTGTAATCAATTTAATCAGGAAAATACAAAAAAAAATTTGTGAAAAAGCAGGATAAACTGCAACCAGAGAGCAGAATTTACTTTAATGGTATGCTGTATAGTACCATAATGTAATAAAGGTTACAAAGGAAGGCCAGGTGTCATAAAGCAGTTCCACTGACTCAGGCAGAATATTATACATACTGATTTTTCTATTTTTGCCATGCTTAGACTATGTCTATATTTACGAGGGGAAAAAAATCATGAAATATTAAAACAGTAAGGAGCTTGAAGACATTCTATTTGTTTGCTAAAATTTAACATGTGCTGCAGTAAAAGACCAAAGTCCTAGAAGCAAGCTGCAGGGCTTTCAGAGGGACAAGGACCTGCCTTGGTACAAGCCCTGCAGCCTCAACAGCTCACCCCAAACGTTTGGGAGTACTGCAGTGAGGGTCATTGCCGCTGGGCGTGAGGAAACTTAATGGCTCTAGATCCATTTTAGAGAAGGACAAAAATAGTATGTAATGTTCTTTTTGCCCTTAGGAATGGAAAAGAGCTGGAATAAAGAATGAAGTTACCAAAGCAACATTCCTGACATTCCTTTACATGATGTAAAGATTAATAGTAGTGTTTCCTCTTGGAAGATCAGTTCTAGAGCAGACCTAGGAATGGTCCACAGTTTTTTCTTTTGGACCTACAGCATGCATATTTTAGGTTCAATCATATTGTCCACTCAACAATATTGCCAATGGACAGTTTTATAAACTGGAATTCAGACCTATCTTTAGAAAAACAAAACAGAGATAGAAATTCTAAACAGTTTCAAAACTCTTGTTTTAGGGGAATGCTGTCATAAGAGAATATTTTTGTGACAAGAGGAATTTACTTAAGACTGAAATGCTTCCACATTGCTTCAGTCTTCCATTCTTACTCTGTGGCCTCAGTCACTGTCTAACTGTGGGTATGTGGACCGTACAATTGAACCTGTCCTTCAAAATACAAATGTCTCAGATATATTTCAGGGATCTGAAAACTGAAATACTGTTAACCATTCAAAAGTTGCTAGATGTTTTCCACCAAATCTTCCGGGCTGCAAACTGAGAGAAATAATCAGTTTCAAACATAACCAATCAATTAATCTGGATCTGATACTATTCTAAATTAAATTCTATAACTCCAAGTTATGCAAGTGCTTCTGGGTGGGCAGCTTCCTATTCAACAGAAAAAGCACATAAAACGTTGAAGGTTATATTCTCAAATTATTCCTGTGATCCATCATTGCAAGAGATTGCTTTGACTGAGGAGACACTAATTTAGTCTGAAAGGTGCAAATATGCACATAAACCCCACAAACTTCAAGTGGTGATTTAGAAAGTGTTGTAATAATTAAAAAACACCATAAAGAGATGAAAAGACTGGATTTGAAAGCTTACGCTGGACCTCTGTCTATTAAGTGACCGCAAGAAGATATCTGGGCCTTTCTCTGCAAATAAATTTGGGATTTACATAGCTTTAATAAAAATAGGAAGATAATGTTAAGATACTGACAAAGTGAGACAAAACTCTTGGTTTGAACAAGGTATACAAGGTGGACATTACCCTTACCCAGTGCTGTAACAAACGTGTAGTTCCCTCACTAGTTTAATAAAAAGGTGAACTATTTAAAGGAAATAGCACATATCCAGGCATAGGGAGAACAAACCTATCAGTAAATATTAGAACAATAAACCACCTAATAAAAGATACATAAAAAACAGAGAAATCCAGCAATTCATTTCTTTATTTATGCTTTTTGTCTTTTCTTTCATGAATTTTTATTTGTACTTTTAAAGACGTACATAGTGAGATAAGATAACGAATGGAAGAAGGAATTAATCAAAAAGAGAACTTTGTGTTCTGAATGTTAATATCAAGTATTAGTTAGTAGCATAAAAAGTTAAAAAATGGAAAATTAAAACCAAAATTACTAAGAAAGCAAAAACTCTCCATCTTGATTAAAATGCATGCATTAATTCAGAAAAGCATAAAAAAACCTTTGTTACATAAAAAAAATTCAATAAAAATGTGAAGTACAACAAATTTTTGTTCTGATGGATTGTTAGAGTTGATGGAGGCAACCACTTAGGACATAAAAGAGCAGTGACATTTGTAACAAAAAAGATCGCATCTGCTGTTTCAAATGGCCACATTCACAGCTACATCTGGGAACCCAACAGAGCCCTGGTGATTTTTAACTTCCTTGAAAGCTACAGTGCCAAATACCCAACAAGAAAAAACACTTACAGTTCAATTGTCATAAATGTGAATCCTTTCTCTGGGGAATGGTCTTTACCCTGATAATGTCAGCTTGTTCGAGCCAAGTTCCAGCCCACCTACGCCCCATGTTCAAACCTTGCTAGAGCAGTCAGTAGCTTGATGCAGAAACAAAGTTGAATATTCCTATGTACACAGAGACCACAATAAGCAGAAAAGGGGGAGTAAAATAATTAAAACATTAACTAGACTGAAAATTAAATGGCATGGATCACTGGGTAGCTCTGCAATGGCTTATTGACTGTTGATAGGTTACTTCAATTATTTGCGATTTCTAGTGCAGTAACATTAAGCATCCTGTTGTGCTACATACTGTGTATATGTGCCCACTCTTAATGACTAAATCCAAAGGACAACACATGGGAAGTGACAGAGAGTCATGAAGAGGTTAATGGACTTGACCAAGGTTGCAAGACAAGATAATCGGAAGGATGAGAACAAAATAAAACAAGCAAAGAGTACAAGTGATACCTCCTACCCCTTTGTCATGCTTAAAATTACCTCTTGGTTTAGACAAATGAGCTTCACAAGAAACTAGCTTTAATACAACGCATCTCAAAGTCACCTGATGACTTTCTAGTGGTGTCAGTGGAAAGATACATCTGTTGAAAGATCACAGGTCTAGCAGAGAGGTCTGGAGATGCAAGTTTGGTTGCAACCTCTGCCAAATCTTTGCGTAATCGGGGACAAGCTGCCTAAAATGTTTGTAGACTCGGCAGATTGTCCTGCCTCTGATCATGTTATGATGACACATGTCAAAGTGATAGCAATAATGCCAAGGACCCAAAGTGCTCTTTGATTCTAAAAATGTTGTCTGTAAAAGCAGAACTCAATTGCAGTGGACTAAAATTCAGAATTTAAACTGTTCTTCCCATTTTGGATTTTTCGGTTTCTTCTGTCTTAGGTCCTAACTGTAGTAATAGCTGATTTCTGACACTGATTCATTTACAATGGTTACGTGCCAGAATGCTAGCATAATTAACTTAGACAAAATTATGAAAGCATAATTTTAGTTAACAAAATGAGGCTTTGGTTTATTTATACATGCTGACAAAGCTCCGCTCATGTTGTGAGAAGAGGCCAATATATCAATTTACATCTCCTTATTATTGTTTCCCCTTTGTTTATGAGTCTAAGTTGTTACAGATTTTAACAAAGTTAATATGTTGCTATTTTAAAAAAATAACATTCACAGTAAGCTCCACCAGATGCATCAATACGTTGCACCATTATATAGTTGAAATTCATCATTAGGTGTATTAAAAGGTGGAAAACCTCCTGTTAAAAAATATAGCTAAGAAAGTTAAAATTGGTATCAGAGCAAATCACGTCTTTTGTTAAATCATGACATTTTTGTTAAGGTGGCAAATACTTAACATTAAATAAAACTTTCCTGAGATACTCCTTTTACTAGTTGGTACTCAAAGATGATTCACCTGAAAGCAGGGAGTAACCAGGTCAGTGAAGAATTTAAGAAAATAATTGCCCTTTTGATTTGTAAAATATATTCTTCTGCTTTACATTACATTCAAGGCCAGCTCAGGTCCCCAGTTTCACATCATAAAAAAAAGTATCTAGGGAAGAAACTGAGAGAATCTGTGGCATTGTTTTTACTTTTCCATTGCAGCACCAGATGACATTTCTTCAAATGATTTCATCTGCTCTATTTTACTGTTTTCACTACAGTAGATTCCTTGGAGCCTATGGAAGCTAGAATCCAAGTCAAACATAAAGAGAGATTTTTACTTGCTCTCCATTTGTTTTCTAAATGTTTTCTTTGTGAAGAAATGGAATATTTCTTCCTATAACTTAAAGCTTCTTATAAACTGTTGAAAGCAAGACACATGTTGGCATATGCCATATAATCATATGAACTGATGTGAGGAAAAACTGACCATTCATCTTGTGAGAGTAAACTCCTTATAGTAAAACACTGAAATGAAATGAGTTTTGTTTATTTCCCTACGGGCATCTGCTACTCCAGCAGGTACAGATAAGGTGGTTTTCCCTTTGTACCACGCTATGTATGTAAGCAGAAAATGCTATGTGTTTTTCCATAGAAGTTATTTGCCTACTGCTCTTACTGTTGCATTTCTAAGTGCTTGCAGTTGTTTCTTAGATTTTTAGGTTTTAGCTAGGACAACTCTGTTTTTAATTTTTAACTTATCTTTTTAGAGCAGCAAAGTTACCTGCCTAAAGAATCCATGTGTTACTCATGTTGTTAATGCCCCTTAGGTTTTTATGGCTTTTTGAGGATACTCAGTCCTTGACTGGGTTCTGTACCGGGCTTTCTCCTTTTTTAACTGAGTTTTGATACATGCACAGGAAATGAAAAACACAGAAATGAAGAAGGATTCATTGGACTGTACTAAAAGAACATTCATTGAACATTACTGAGAATGGCTACTTTATACACCCAAGATTCATGACTCCCTACTTCAACAGGACAACGTTAACTGAGGAAACAAAAGTGACTTTTAGCATAACTTAGCATTTCCTACTTGTATCAACTTCAGTTGAAATTATGGTATGATAACATCTCCAAGAATCTTCCCTATTTTTTTCAAGCTGACCATCCAAAATCAGAGGACACTCTTGTGTGATGAGAACATGGGAAACTTTTGTACCGCCAGGATCATTTCCTGGAGATTAGAAGAAACAAGCTGCACTGTATCTCTCAGTAATATTATTCTGACTAGTAAAAGAAATGGTTACCTATGATATCTATCTATCTATCATGATAACAGAGGTCTGGAGAAACAAAATAGTAAGAGAGTCCATTTTGCAATTGGTGTAAAATATAATTACAGTTGGAAAAAGTATTGTTTTAAGAACTACGATAAATCAGCACCTATATTGTGCCTCTTAAAGAGAAAAATCACAGGATTTTATAAATGCTTACTCTTTTGGGTGTTCTCTTCATGTAACGGTTTGGGTAAAATTATTTTATGATAATAAGGGATTACCCTTAAGGAAATAAATTTGTCATCCATGATGCAAATAGCTTAAAGACAATGGAAAATTACATTCTAATTAAAAAAAAAGTGACAGCAAATGATAATCTACTAAGGAAATTGCCAATATGTACATCTATTAGCTGTCATGGCAATGAACTGCAACAAATTTATTAACCAGTGCTTGTCTCTCATTTCCACAACTGAGAGACCAAGGTGATTTATCTGGCCAGCTTCTCAACCAAAAGCAGAGGTACACTGAAATTCTCGACCAACACTCAAATGCACTGTGTCTGTTTAAAAATTAAAGTTGGCAGTCTATCACCCTTCTAACAAAGAATATCAGAATGACCTATACCTTATGTTCTCATTTCTTTTGCTTTCAATAATATATATCAGTAATTTAGTATAACTGCAGTATGTGAAAGATGATACCAGTTACTCACCTTCTGCCGCTTTCTTCGTCTGCTCTTCCTTTTGTTTTTTGTCCATCAGAGCTTCTCTTTTATTTAGGTTGAGAGATATGGAGTTGGCAGACAATGGCAGAGCTAAGGTGATTGTTTTAGCAGACCACAACAGCCCCAGCTGGTTTCAAACATAAAAATTCCAGAAGACAAAAGCCCCAAAGCTGACAAAAGCAATGAATAAAATTTCCACCGGAGCAAGTCTTCCACAGTTCCTTTTCAACACCAGCTGCACCGCTTCACGGGACAGAATTAAGAAGAGTTCAAAACATTTTTGGGGGTATGTTTGCTTTTGGGTTTTTTAATGTACAGTTAAATGCATTAAATTAATAAAAATAATCAAGTAAATCTCCCTCTGACCCAGACACAAAAGCCAAATTCAAACCCTTTGTGTTAGCTTCTTCTAATCTCTGATATGCCAGCTTTAGTGTACATTATTTCTAAATGCAACTAACTGGAAATCTATTTCCCTATCATGCACTTCATAAGATATTGCACTATCAACAGGTCTCCAATGAGGAGAGAACAACTGGAATTTTCAAGAAAAACTTGATAAAAAAAAAAATCCATAGTAAACTCTGGTATGTATAAAACACAGAAAAGTCTTCACAGGACACTGAGGAAATTTTTGTTTTCTCTAGAAAGGAAGTTTTAAAATCAGTAAGTATTCATATCATATTTGTACTTCACTAGCTTCAAAGTTCCTTAATTTTCAACAGTTTAATTATGGAGTGTTGCTATTACCTGAATGTATCAAATGCAGGAGCAGGGGAGTGATTGTGCCCTATATTTGGCACTGGTGAGGTCACACCAGGAATGCTGTGTTCAGTTTTGGGCCTCTCAGTACAGGAAAGACACTGAGCTACTGGAGCATGCAATGAGGCTGGTGAAGGGTCTGGAGCACAAGTCTTATGAGGAGCAGCTGACGGAGTTGGATTTGTTTATCCCAGAGAAGAGAAGCTTGAGAGGCGACCCTACTGTTCTCTACAACTACCTAAAAGGAGGCTGTAGCAAGGTGGGTTCAACCAAGTAACAAGTGATAGGATGAGAGGAAATGGCCCCAAGTTGCGCCATTGGAGGTCTAGATTGCATATTAGGAAAAATTTCTTTACTAAAAGAGTGGTGAAGCATTAGAAGTGGTGGAGTCACTATTCCTGGAGGTGTTCAAAAACATGTAGATGTGGCACTTCAGGACATAGTTTAGCAGGCACGTTGATACTGTGTTGATGGTCGGACTTGACCTAAAAGATCTTTTCCAACCTTACTGATCCTATGATTCTATTAATACTAACTAGAGTACAATCTACTAAATCTAAATCTCTTAATTAGCCCTGTCCAGTTCCTGGCTACCTATATCCATACATAGCCCACTGTCTGAGATACTCAGCAGATGTAACTTGTCATTTTTTTGTCTTAATTACGTTTTCCCTTTAAGCACAACCTCCCCAAATCAGTTTATTTCCCTGTGAGAGAATACTTGATGCTTGTGATTTCTTGATCAGGAACCATTCTTAGAATAAATAGCCATTCTCCAGGGTTAATAACTTTTCACAGGCAGTGTATTAAAATCCACAAATAGCCAGCATGAAGTTAAGTTCATCTCTAACAATATCTTTTATAGATCCTGCATATCTGTTCCCAAATTACCAGCCAAAGTTTTGTCAAAAGTCCTTTCTTAATCTTACCTAAACTATTTCTAACATACTACTAGAGCAGGAATCAAAGAAGAGGGCAGGTTTTTTTTTCTCAGACACATTGTTCTAGCAGAATGTCCAGCACTACATAAATGACATAGTCTAGACAATTTGCTCCATATGATGAATGAAGAGCCCATATAAAAAAATAATTTGGGCTCAATACTTCAAGGTTTAAAATTTACATTCAAAAGGAAACGAATACAAATAATGTGTGGATTGAGGATTACCATAGGTTTCATGAAGATGCCTTTGGAAATTAAAGTTGTGTGTTTACAGTAGGATTACCAGTGATAAAAATCATGGCCTATTTTAATAAACAGCAAGAATGCAAAAGGAAAGTGTAATACACTAAATACCTGTCTAAATGGCACTATTTGAACACACAAATCAAATCTCTGTATGGCACAGGCTCTGTATGGCTCAATTTTTTTTAAACACGTGCACATATTCTGAAAAAAGAAATTGCAAGCAGGATTTCTTCATACAACTTTCAAAATGCTAAGGTAAAAACTGTTTTGTTTTGTTTAAATGAACAGAGAAATAGCATACACTTTTCCCATTCAGGTACCAAAGTAAATTTTAAAATAATTATAATAATTGTTAACATTAATATCTTTTGGGTTTTGGAGTGAATGATTATTCACTTACAGGATATAGCTCTTTGCAGATCTCAAAATACTTTATAAATATTAATGAATTATGACAGCTTTATAACAAATATAAGAAGTAACAGCTTTGTGTTCTACACAATAAGAAAATATGTCCCAATCTTTTTTAAATAAGTGGATAGGAAATAAAAAGAAGCTAACTCTGAATCCCTTCTCAAGAATTACAAAGATTGTTCTTCCTTTCATGTTTCATATTAAGTGGCATATTTCTTCCATACTAAGTATCTCGTGTCTGAATCATTCCTCGAAATCATTCTGAGGAAAGTTAAGAAAACCTCAGACGGATACCAAGCTGGTTTTTTTAACATGAACCACGTCTTGTGTAGAAGAAAATTGTATTCAAGACCCTCTTAATTGGAGATTTTGTGTTACATTTGGTAGTATTACTTGAAGGATGGGAAGATGGAAAAAATGGAAGAAAGCCTTGGCTACTCAAAAGCTCATCAAACTTCAGTATGTTCCTGTAATATCTATTTTTATATTAAAGGTTATATTTTTATACTAAAGGTATACGCATAGAAAATTATGAAATTAGCTTATTCTCATGTCACCTTCACATTTATATTTCATTTTTACTGCATTCTAACATGCTATTTACCTCACTTTTTTTTCAGAGTACAAACCATATATTTTTAATAACGTTTGTGCAGAGATGCTATAATATAAAAATCAGAGAAATGGTATCTCATTAAAAATGCAATTTTCACTATACCAAAAAAAAATCACATCTAATTGTTGATGTAATTACGGGGCAGTTTATTCTTTTGACAAAGAATTGCACTGTATAATACCTTTTCAATTTTTAGCACCATGTTTGTGATCTTTTCTATCAAAATATATCTAAGTATGAAAGTCCATTTTACCTCAAGACCTTTCATAACATGTAGTATTTCAGACAGTAAATGCAGTAAAACTTTCTGATCAAAAGAAGGATAAAGAGCTGTGCAATGTCCTGAAAAAGCCCACTCTGCAATGAGAATTTTTTCTACTTCCTTCAAGTAAAACAGAGATAGAACTCTCAAAATAATGAAAATTTGAAGTGGGAGCATGTATCTGACCAGAAGATAGGGATGAACGTAGGATCAGATGGTCTTACAGGTCAAGAAAGTGAAGCTTATGATTAGCTCAAGAAGCTTGACAGGCTGGTATATAAGAGAGCAAGATATGGATTTTTTGTAGGAAAGATGGCCAGAGAATGTATAAGCAGTTTGGGTGCGAAGGATTTGTATCGGCTTACTTTTGGTGGGCAATGTTCAGAGTTAGGTGCCTGCAAATACTTATAAATATTCACCTTTTCAAAGCCAAAATGGACCACTAAAATAGGTTCCTCTTTCTCTTGGAATATTGCAAACTCAAGAATTAAACATCCTTATTACAGCAGCTAAACTGTGATTTTTAAAGAAACAACAATGGAGTAAGGCAATAAACTTCCATTTAATTGCAATGGGAAGTAGGAGCCTGATTCATTCACTAAATAGTTATCTAAGGATTGCCTAGTCTGTATGAAAGCCAGAGAAATACCATGAAGAACCGGGCTAGAAAGCTGCAATAAGTGCAGCTGGCTGGAGGAACATAAGAATTGAGCAGTTTTTCAGGTCTTTGGTAGATAACTACATAACATAAACCTGCAAAAAGCAGGCTGTGATAGAATTGCAATGAGAGGGGTCCCACATCTCCTAAGCAATCAGCCTGGGGAGTCCAGCAGTGTGGAGATGTGCAAGGACATCTCTGCAGAGCATCGCTGGGCAGATGAGTCAGGCTGGCACGGTCTCAGCCGCACTGCCTCTTGGCAGGAGCCTCTGAAAGAAACTATTCACACAACTGCACCTGGATTTTATCTCAGAAAAATGAATTTCCTCACTCAGAAAGTAAGTCTTGGAGTAAACTAAAAGGCACATTAATGTGGCCACCTCAGTGTGAAACGGAAGATAAATTTCTTGACAGTTTAGATGCTGGCTAAGGCTACTGAAATGTAACAGCTTTCCCAAATACAACATATTTCTTTGTAGTTTGGGCTTTTTCCTGAAGACTCCGTTGTGTGAAAAGGAGAATCTTTGCCTCATCGAGCTCAAAATTCAAGGAGATTCTCCTTTTTTGAACACCCAGTAATGCCAAGGAGTCCAAGTTCTGCCCTGGTACAAGCTACCAGACTTTTTCAGGTGACTCCATTGATCAGCTCCCACAATGTCACCACACAATTTGGCAGATGCCCATTGCCAGAAAGCTTTATTCTTGTCAGCTTAGTCACCATTTGGAGGTAACTCACTGTCATGCACAATACATTTCAGTGGTAAAAAGACTTCAGTCAAGGATTCGCTGCTGGAGCCCCTTAACAATATAGTTCAAGAGGGAGTGTAAGTGGCAAGAGTCCAAAACTCAAAAAGAAATTTAGAGTCTGGCTAGGGCATGTGCAGAGTTCATCTTCCCAAAGGCAATCAGTTAGTAATACACCGACAAACTGCCCAAAATGTTATAAATTACATAGGCAAGGAAATATATTCCCACTTTTTCCTAATTATAACCAAGGAGCTGCAAATTTTTTCTACCATTCTTCGTATGCTGTCTTTAAACAAATTACTAAAAACTATCATCAAAGAAGAATAAATGAAGAAGTGAGAAAAAAAAGAGTCCACTAGTATTTTTCCCTGAAGGGGAAAAAAGAACAAACAAACCAAAAACAATTCCCAAGGAAAAAAATAGCCAGTCGGTATATCCTGTGCCATCATAAAAGCAAAAAAAAGGAATTTTCTCAAGTATTTTTATGAGTCAGAATAAAAGTTATCCATTTTGCCTGCATAGATGAGCACTGTCATGGGACACAAGAAAAGCCAGAAGCAAAACCAACACAAAACAAACAAAAACGTAAAACAACACTGCTTCCCCCCCAAATCCTCCCAGCCTGTTCAAACAGCTCATAGGTTTTGCCTCACAACAAACAGGGTCAGCAAAAAACTGTTCACGTAAAATCTGTCTTTAAAAGAATGCATTTTTTTCTCCTCAAAATGTGAATAATCATAATAATAGGGGAAGAGGTCAAAAAGTACCTGCAAAAGTTGTTAGGACCAAGGATAATATATCAATATGATCTTTTTAGCTGGTTTACAGTCCCAGTGTACCCAAAACCAAACAGACTTATCAAAAGCTGCAGATAAATAGAAGATGTGAAATAATCTATGTAATAATTATAGAAATAGCCAATTGTGTACCATCTTTGCTTTCCTAATAAGCAGTTGCTCAAAGCTAGTTTTAAGGTCTTACTCATCCTTGCTTACATTTGATTCCTTTATCACCTGGATCACAGAGCATTCTTCTTTGCTGCTGACTTAATTCAGGATTTAATTTTATAATTTAATTTTCCTTTCTTTTTAAAAAAAAAATCTTGCCCAGTTTTAAATTCAGGTAAGCAAGCAACACCTGTAGAAAGGACTTTATAGCTGTTATGGCAAGAATCTTTCACAGTGGCTTATAGTCCATGTGATGCCATTAGAACTGGTGTCACTAGGACACCCATGTAGGACAAACTAGTAATAGTTGGAAAGCTGGTTTCCCCCTTAAGTTCCTAGGGGAAACCGCCAGACCTGATGGAAAAGGAGAAAACACCAGAAAATTATGTCTAAACTAAATCCCAGGATAAGTGTTTAACCCATAAAACAGTATGATAAAGAGGAAAAACTGGGAACATAGATATTAATAAGTCTCTGAATTTTAACTCATGTCCTCTTCTCAAGTTCACTAATAGGTGCTCCTCCTCTGAAACTATGACTGTATCTGCAGTGTTCCATTTCCTTTATACTGGTCACTTTTGTAAAATTGATAGCTTTCATTACCAGTTGTCCTTCATTTATCCAAATCTCCCGATGAGTACATTTTAAAGACAGAAGAAACCACAATTAGCATGTAGTCATACTCTAAGTTAGAAAAAGAAAAGAATACTTTCCATAGAGATCCCTGCAGAGACTAATGATTCCTATTTAGGTGATTTACATGTGATTTAATAACAGCAGTTAGAAAGTAAAAAAATATTCCTTCACATTTCAGATTGATATATTCTAATTATGACCTAGAGATAAAAAGAAGTCTGAGCTGGTTATTACTAATTTACCAGTTGTAGGCAAAACCATTCAGATTATTGTTTGTTATTTTATTGACACTTGTCCATTGGCAATGATACATAAATTATTGATAATTTGGAGATTTTGGTCACTACCTACTGTGGAATAGATTATTTTGCTTGAGCATGATTTCCATACACTTCAAGAAAACATTTATTGACATAAAGTAAAACTTAATTTCAGGTAGGAATCTATTTACTCTATTTTTACTAATCCCTTAAAGCCCTTTTCACTTTTGTGCATTCCCTGTCCATGTATGCTTCAGAAATAGGTTGCTATTAAAAGAAATATTTCCTGTTCAGAACCAAGAGTATGTTAAAAACTGTACTAAGGCAGATGATTATCCATGAAGCAGGAAAAAAAAAAGAAGAAATGTTATACCAAACATTTGGACATTTCAACCCTCTAATTATAGATTATTTTACTTAATATACCTGATTTATATTCTGAAGGGACCTATACTTCCTTAAAAGATACTAAGTTTAATTATAAATTAAATGCAATTCTAAAAAGCATCCCTCTCTGACTGTCAGAAAGACTTAAAATATTTTCTTAAAGATTCCACATTTCCTGAAAACCATGTTTCATCTTCACACAGGCTGAGGGATTTGCAAAAGGAGCACGTGTGATATCTGAGCCAGAGGAATGCTGATGAGCTGGTCAGATGGTGCATATATGCAAGGACAGACAAACCTCTTCTGCAGTCAGCACAGAAGAGTCACACTGTCTTTCTTACAAGGCTGCTTCTGCGACCAATCTAATTAAGGCTACAGTGAGTATTCTATGGAAACCAATAGCATTTAGAGAAGTTACTGACTTCTTCTTTTACATACCATCTAAACCAAAACAATGCTATAAAATCAGCCAAGTTTTTTCCCATTATAGAAGCAATACAGACTGGTATTCCTTCAAAAAGTCTGCACCTCCATAGGTTTCATGGAAGATGTTTGCCAAAATCAGTGCAGTCTGTTGCTATGCACAGTGTGTATTTAACTGGCACAGTCAAGTACTCACTAGCAGGTCTCAGTGACATTACTCTTTAGAAGACTATGACATTTGGACTCCTTATTCTTACTGATTAGTAAAGCAACATTTTTCTATATTCCCTTAAATTTCCTTGTGTGATAGATGCTGACACTCTAAAACTCTCAGGCCCTGATATGGCAAACATATCCACATGAATGCAATTAACTGAGGTGAAATAAACTGGACCACTTACTGAGAAAAATATTAATGTACTTAAAAACTTGATGAATACTTCAGCTGTTGGCTTGAGTTAAAGCAAATTGCATCAATTTTACACAAGAGTATTACTTCAGTAACATCTTCCATGCCCAAGATCTGCTTGAGGGTACACTTGATAACATTTTTCTCTAGGGCTTTGCTGACTGTTCATCACAGGATTGAAACCTGGGCATTACATTTCAGTTTCACAGCTTCAAATATAAAGGAAAATTACATAGCTTATCAGTTGGTAAACACATATGAACAACTATGTTTTTCTCATTGGAAGCCATGGTTTTCATTACTTTCACACGTGACCTGAGAGAATCCATGGCTTCTCTGAAAATACTAAAGAAAAGCCTGACTATTTTTACAAAATATCGCCTTGGCCAGTAGCATACAGGGTAGACATGGATTAAATTCAAACTCTGCTGCAAAACTGTTGGAGTGAAAACATTTCAGTAGGAAGACTGATGACAAGTAAATCAGAAAGCAACACAAGGAGTAAAACAAAAAGAAGGACTAAAATAGAACGGATTGATATATAGCTGAACTTTTATAAAAGTGTAAGAAAGAAAATAGAATTGTAAGAAAATAGTGTTATTTTTACTGTTTCTTGCATAGAGCATCATCCAGTATCAGAGGAAGCATGATAATATCTGTAATAGTTTAGTCTTCCAGGCAAATCTAGTAAATCAGTAAAATTAAGACCAAAATATTATAAAATGTCAGAATATTCCCAAAGGTTTGAAGTATGAGAATTGCAAAATCAACGAACTTTTGTATAAGATGAAGCAGGTAAATTAATTTGGGACATCTGTAGCTGTGAACACTGTAGTGGGAATGGCATTCAGCCTATCCAATTACAGTCACTCCCATGACCTGCTTGTGCCGTAGACATAGGGTAAAACAGTAATGTCTTTGGTCACATCCTACCTTAAATGCCTCAAATGTCCTCATAAAATTCCGTTTCACCTTTATCAGAAGCAATATCAGTGTGCTGCCTTGTAGCCAAGGTTAGAGTTGCATTGCGGTTTTGCCCTGTTGAAAAGAACTTGCCCTTCACGTTTGACTAGAAACTTAAATACCTGTTTTGTTTCAAAACCCTCTGAGAAATCACATTTTATAATGAATACAATGTCATAAAATGTCACTTATAAGTTGCCTTCCTCTATAAAAGATTTTTTGGAACAAGCTGTGGTGGCACTGCAGTTCATTAGTTCACTGCTATCTACTTTGTAACTCCACTTTGAGGAGGCTGGAGTCCCATAGGGAACTATTCTTTTTTCCAGTATATTTGACATGTTCAGCTGTTAGTGCTCATTATGGTCACTATGAGCTATTACTGTTCATTACGCTGTTAGGCAGATGACACTTAGATTTACTGAATTAATGGTGACGGAGGTGGGAGAACTTTTCTTTTTAGAGACACGAGTGATTAAAAAAGGAGAGCTAAAAAACCTTTGAGATGAGGGAAGAAAAAGAGATCTTGAACCGCTCTACGTTCAAACTCAGAACAACAATATCAAATCATGTATGCCATTCGGCATGAAGAGTACACATCCCTGTTACACTCATCACCCTCAGTTTTTCTCTTTACTAAGCTCTAGAAACTGTATAACTCAACTACTAGAAACAATGAATCTAAGCTAATTAGAAAAATAATTCCAATATTACTTTCCTATCCTCTGTGCCATCCCTCTTGTAATGATACATTTCACTTTGGTGACTTACTTTACTGATACAATTTCAGACAGCCTTAGGCATTACAATTTAATTATTTCCTAAAACAAAAATAGAAATATTGGCATAGGCAGTTTCTGAAAATAATATCAAGAGGTGTACAGCAACAGGACCATCTGGAAAAATTGTTCCATTACATATTTGTTATTTCCATTACCTATTAAAACAAAACATATACAAATTTAGAGTCTGAAAATATTTACCAAAAAGAAGTAGCAAAAAGTGTTTGTCCCATAAAAAGTCACAACATAGTGGCCAACATGTTAAATTGCTTAAATAATTGTTATCAACATAGCTATTTTTTTCAGCCATCATTATTTATTTTTTGAAGACTTAGAAGAGTTATTCTGTGAGGAAAATACATACTGGCTACAATTTTTGATTTAGTTTCACTGGAAATTAAGCTTTATTTCACTTGAAATTAAGCTTTTTTGTGAAGGATGATAGATTAAACAGTACTTCCTGAAAATATAAATAGCTTGTAATGTCAAATTTTTGGTTTCCCTTCTATTACTACTCCAAATGAAAGGATACAGCATACTCTGGCTTTCAGATCTACACAGCTCCTTTATTAACTTCCCTGCGTGTCACACAATTCAACACAGCACTTGAGCTCCTTGACAAGAAACCCTAGAATGGAGTCTCCGAGGGGGTACTGCACTGCAGTAGCTTTAAGTATTATGCACTCACTAAGTGTAAAGGGCCTAGTACAAGCTGGAGGAACAAGGGAAAGGAAATGCCACTGCTATCTGCTATTTGGTGTAGAACAAGAAAGAAGCAAGTATTAATCTTTCCCCACCCGGTTTCCACTCAGCTGTGTACAGGCAGGCAGAGGCTAATGCTCACTGGGTGAGAAACAAAACAAATGCAACCAAGATGGAAGTGTGGAATGAGATACATTATATTAATCTGCCTGTTGCCACCCAGAAACCAAATAATTGGATTGTACATAGCTGTATTTGTACCGTAGTGGAAGCGTCGGTATCATAAGCCTCCTCTATCTCTTTGTAACGAACCAAAGAGAAAGTCAGTAACAAATTGGTCAGGTATAATTAATAAATGGACAAATAATATGCAGAGGCATTTGCATAATCTAGGGTACTTTTAAAAATCTGGGTATTTCCAGTCTTGTCTCTTCTGCTGACAAAGAATTGTAAAGGGCACTAAAAATCTTTTTTCCAGATGCAACAAGGCAAAGCGTCATAACCACAAAGCCGAGACACAAAGTGCTAGCTCAGACTTAAGGTTTGTCAGGTCTTTCCCACTAGCCAAATTTTCACTTGTGGCAATCTCTGGAGAAAAAATTATGGAATAAATATGCATATCCTTCAAACTCTAACAGATTGAAATGACAGTTGTTCTGTCAGTAATAACAGCTTGTATCAGCTTTAGGTGGCTATCGTCATTACAGCTGCAATACAACATTTAAATAAATATAACTAAATATATATTCAGATTTAATTCCTAATTGTTGATGAAGAAATCCTCCGAATAGCTTTTTGTTCTTGACTGGACATTATCTGATGGCTAATCTTGCACCAACAAATATAATCCAGTGCTCTCCTTATGACTGAGAATTATTTTGCTAGATGTCACGAACACAGTGGACAATTACATCACATTATAAATATGGGACTTGATCCAACACAATTAAAATTAATGAGTTTTTTATTGCCTGAAATTTGCTAGAATCAAGGCCATAATTAAAAAATATGATCACGCTTTTAAAAGCAATCTATGCATTTGTGATATATCTATTCAGAGTACATGATAATCTTGCAACTATCTTGTACATTAAAAAGTCAGTATGGATATAACTTTAACTGAGAAAAATTGCTTTCCATGATTGGGTTTTGTGTCTTTAAAAACAGAACATTTTTACTATTGTGATCCAGTAAAATACTACAAAGGCTTTATTAAGATAATCAAGAACAGGAAATTAATTTTCCAATAAGTGTCTCTAGAATCAGTAATATTTATCTTACAACTGATACGTAAAAGAAACATGGTCAAGTTGAAATCATACTTCTTCTGCACTGAGATTCGAAGGCAAAAAATATTTTTCCAGTTTTCTTAAGAGCAAACTTTTTCACTATTTTCTTCACTATCTTCTCCAAGACTCAGATTCTATAAAGACCTATTATGTGTTAATTTTATACATACAAGCCATCTAACTGAAATCAGTAGAATAACTCATATTTATAGTTAATCAGGAACAACAGAAATAATGAGTGGTTATGAAATCAGAAAAACTCTTTTAACAACAAAGACCAGGTGTACCAAAAGAAAGGAAACATCAAACTCATGGGTTTTTTTTTAAGGAGTCTAGATTTTTTTACTGTGCTCTTTCTGTTTATTATCCTCTTGAGGTAGTCTTCCTTCTAGTTCAAATTAACTTCTTGCTTCAGACTGATGTGAAACTATGCTACTGTCACCAACACCTCTTTGGAGTTGTATCATTGTAAGTGAGAGAAGAAATTATCATACAGAAATCTTTAAAAGCTTTTAATCGGGCGTTGTTAGGGAAGGCTGTCAAGGTTACCCACATCATCCGGAATGTTACAATGCACTGCACGTTGAAGAACACTGGATGAGTGTTGCCCTCAGAAAGGAAAAATGGCACAGCTTCAGATCTGAGAGCACAGTTAACTGTGTTTGGAAAACACAAGAGAAATGAAGACTGTTAAAAATAAGTAGCCATCTTTCCAAAAGCATGACTGAGTAGGAGAAAATGCAAATTATAATACACAGGAGAACAGTTGGGTTTAGTAGGAAACATAACTTTGTTTAACTGAATTAAAAGAAGAATTGATTTTTTTTATTTTACCAGACAACCTACAATTTCATTTCCATTTTTACGTAATTTCATATATTATTAGTATTTTCAAGATCATCATTGTTGTTTAGTATTTGACATAAATCCATTTCTATAGTGCTATGTCTTAACAATCATAGGACTTTAAAGAAAATATTTAATAAATACATCTTTAAAGTTAGTCTAAATCACATAAATCACTAAACCACCTACTTTCTCCCCTTCCTTCTTTCAGTGAGCCACAAGAATTCTCTGGTAGCATGGCATAAAATGAGAAACCATGAGCTTTACACTGCAGCAAACAACTGATTGTTCGTCCTGTTGAGTGTTAGCGCTGACCCAGGTAGCAGTGTTTTATAGTCTGAAGATCAAAGTGCAGCTTACCCATCAAAATTACATTCCAGCCATTGTTTATTGCTCTCTTAACCTTTCATCTCTACTTAATGTGCTTTACACATCAATGAAAAATACAAACATAAAGAAATGTTCAGAAAGTCCTGTTTCAGCGAGTGATCTTTATTTCTTGACTTATCATAGTATTAACAAATTCTGTGTTTTTCTTGAAATTCATCCATCATTAAAACTACTACGATATTCCTTCTGAAAAATCAGTGACTGAGTAAAGAAAATACATTTTCTGTTTTCAGAAAAAAAGTACCATTCATTTGATTCAACTTAGCAATATTGAAATTAAAGAGTTGGTATTAATGAAAACATTTAATAACATAATGAGGTTTTTCACTAGCATTGATTTCTCTTTTTCGTATTCTTTTGAAATTAACATTATTGGAAGATTTTTTTTAAAGGAAATTCAGCAACAAATATCAGATCTATGTAAACAATCTCAATGAAAAAAAAAATCATTTATTAGTTGTATTCTTACAGAGAAATCCCCAAAGATTTCTTTAAAGCAGCCTTCTAGATTCTGCAAGTTGTTAAGCATGGGATATTTAATTTGGTTTTTGCAACTGTTTCATTCCAAAGCATTCTCTACTGGTATTTACTAAGAAGTTGCTATTAAAAGTACCTTCAGTCTGCTTTATACATGTTAATTGCAGAAAGCTATTAGTTGTAATCGGCTATTTATTTTTTTCCTTCTGCTGCTTTTAATGTATGATCAGCTTCCAAAAAGCAAAGTTTTAGAATTTCATTAATGTACCCTAAGCAATGTATCCACCCACGGCATAGGCAGTTTTAGTTAAGAAACTGATCTCCATCAACATGTGATTTTTCAATATGTGTCAAGAGATGTGAAAAAATACATGCTCAGGAATTGCCAAATTGTGTGGAAAGGGAACAGTGAGATGAGTGACAGCACCAAAAAACCATCCTGGCATGATGAAAGCAAAGGAAAATAATAGCATGTCACATAGGTCAGTGGTTGGTAGGCTGAACCTAAATAATTTGTATCAAACTAAAACATGACAACTTTTCATGGGTATAGGTACAGCTTACACTGGATCCTTTCTTAAGGGGAAAAACAGGCAAAGAAAGGCAGAGAAAAAATAGTCTTCCATTCAGTTATAACTTGCAGGCAGTCTATAGGACTCCTCAAAATCAGGAGCTCCTTTCCAGAAAACTCAAATTCCAACTCAAAAAGCTATAGCATAAAACTTCACTTAATCTAACCTCTGACCGTGTGAGTCTTCAACAACATTTAATTTCTGGGTAATACTAGGATAAGCAAAGAGCTTAATTGTGAAAAGGTTGGGCACCTCTGCTTTGGACGTAAGCCACTGTAAAGTCTGCAGGAGACAGGGCATTATCTCTCACTGCTGGACTGCCGAAACAGAGCTAGTTTACTCCATTAGGATGAGTAAGTAATCTGGTTACTGTTTTACAGAAAAGCACATATTATTTGCCTAAGACAAGTATAATGGGCTAATTAATTTTCATAAGACTCCAGTCTATGCAGAGAAGAGGTTTACAAAGACAACCAGGAGTTAAAAGATCAGGTAGACACCTAAAGAACAATTCATCTGCCCTCTCTTAATAGTTGGTATCCCAAGACCAAAGAATCACAGCCTTGATGCAGCAGAGACCTCTGGGACATTTTTTGGTCCAGAAATTCCCCTACTTAAACCAGGGTCAATTACAGTTGGTTATTCAGGACCATGTCCAGGTGGGGTTTGAAAAATCTCTACGCGCTGGAGACTCCACAACTTCTCTGAGCAACCTCTCCCATTATTTGACCACCTTCAGCGTAAACAAGGTCTTACTGAAATTTCCTGTATAATTGGTACCTGTTGCTGCTTGTCCTTTTCTACCACAAAGAAGAGTCTGGGTCTTTTGGGGGGAAAAAAAATCTTCCTTATCCTATATAAACTTCAACTGAAGCTAATGAAAACCAAACCCCTTCATGTGCTTGTTCTCATTTCTTTTGGCTTCACGGACATTGCTTAGCTGGCAGTGAGACATGAAGGCCTGTGTTCTGAATATGTTTCTGCCGGGTGCTGCAACTTTGCTGGATGACTTTAACAAGCTACTATCAGCACACATTGACCGTCACAAGTAATTTTGTTTCTTTCAGAGTGAGATTGATTATCTTTACCTAACTTGTGCAGATCTCCAGGGTGGATACACTGAAGAACCACAGAGAATGTGATGGAAAAAGCTTTTAAAGGACTCAAGTTTTAGCCCCAAAAGAATGACTAAGCGCTTGTGTAAATGAAAAGTGCAGTCTCATGACAAAAGCTCTCTTCTGTACAGTCAGACAAAGGAACTGGGTTTATCTATTTCCATTATCCAAATGCCAGCATTCAAACATTAATGGGAAAAAACCTATTTGGGCTTATTTTTTCAAAAATATTTTGTTGGAATGTTGTAACAGTGTCATATTGGAGAAAGGCTACACGCTACGAAAATTTGTCTGGAGTCATTCTGAAACATTGTGAAGACTTCAGCAGTGGTGAGCCACAAAGGTGCTTACTAGAATGGGAGTATTAGAGAAAAACAAATACACAGATCCAGTTTTCTTTGGTGCTCTAGGCAGCAGAATCTCTGCCTCTTTCAGAGGCACTGCACCAAGTGGTCCTTCTACAGATGCAGCACAGTGTCATTACTGATTCTTCGGTACAAAATACATAATATTTCCTATTTGTGGTTGGTCCTGATGAAAATAGATAAGGCTCTGGAAAGGCCGATTACTCCTAATGACAGCTGCTTGCAAGTTTTTTTGCAGGAGGCAAATGGCAATCTGGAATTGGAATTTGTTACAAGACAACCTTGTCTGCAAGAGGAGGGCTTTTTTCCATGACTTTAAGATTATCCAGACTTTTTCTGACCCTCAGCTGCATCTTTGATACACTACAGCCCAGCAACACTTTTCGTTTTCCCATTTTTTTATTTCTGAAGAAAAAAAAGTTAAAACTAAGCATTTATTCTAGATAATACTTTTAAAAATTATCAGTTCCACTACACCTACTGAATATACTCCTTTTTGTAAATTTGTTTGCCCTTAGTACTTTCAAAAGAAACTTATCAACAAAAAAAAATCTGTTGCCATGACTGAATTTGAACCAGAGATCAAAACACTACCTATGAAATATTTATAAAAAGAAACCAGCCAAAAACTATATAGAACTTTCAAAGGGTGAAAAAACATTAGTGCTTAGGGGGGAAAGAAAAGGAAACGTACACATCATTTTAAAGCTATTTAAGAATGCAACTTTAAATTTCAAACTGTGATCATCAATTCCATGTTTAGCTTAGAGAAAATGGCAAGGATGGAGTTCAGGCACTACCACAGATGTTGAATGTTGTGGTTGCTCAGAAATGCAGGTAGTATCTTTTTGTTAATCAATAACAGTTTTAAAGCACATCTTCAGCTACAAGAGCCCCACATTAGAAAAGATCCATATTAACAAGATAGATGCCATGTGAATTCTTTTCTATTAGAAAGAAAGTACATGAAATTGTGAGTACTGTTCCATTTTAAGTTATCTTTTTAATAAAAATTCAAGAGCCTGATGAGAGATAAAATCCAAGCAATGTGCATCCAGACACCCATTAATTACAACAGGAGAAACTCTACAATTAAATTGTTTCTAAGCTTTGAATGCACAAGATGTGCAAGCCCATTAACTGTTAAAGGAGAACACTTTAAATTATCAAAAAGAAATGGTGAAAATAAAGTTCATACTCCTTTTACTGAGAACATTCCCCTTTCAGTCTACCATAAATCAGCCTTCATAGTTAAGGGCTACATAAAAGCGAAAGGAAAATATTTAGAGAATTTTTTTCAAGAGGTGTGTAATAATAAAGTGAGTAATTATAATAGCATTAGGATGCTCAGGAGTGTATTTTACAGGGTCATTAATATGGTTCATGAGTAGTGGAAACCACATGGCCTTTTGGCCTCATGCCTCACAACACACATGGGGCACACATTAATGGCTCTGCAAAGCACACCCTATTGCACCTCACTGCTTTAATAAAGCCTTATAGATGTAATGCAAAACCATTTTCAGTTCACCGAGAGCATATTCCTAAAGTAGAAAGGAAAATTTCAGTCACAGAAGCAAATAAACTAATGTGCAGTAGCTTACATGACAAATAGAGATGGAAACAAACTTTTTTTGCAATAAATTAATATACCCGTATTATTCCTGTTGAAATCAGTGAGATGATACAAATAAACTGCTTACCAAATTCATGAGATATCAGAACCTAAGTAAGGAAAAGAAGTTAAGGATATGTTTGCCTTTCCTTTCTTAAATTATTTGGAGTTATATGGCACTATGTCTCTTATCTCTTTATATTTGTACTTCAATAATGAACACTTCAGTATCATTTAGTAAACAAAAAGTAAAGAATTTTTTCAGCATACTTATGGCAAAGTAAAATCCCTCAATTGAAAACCTGGTGGAAAGTGTTGAGAAGATGAACAAATTATAATGAATGTCAGAGATTTCATAAAATCAAACATTCAAGAGCTGACAGAAAAAGTACATCAAAAGTAATTTTAAAATCAATAGAATTCCTGAACGTGCAGTGAGTTTCTCAGAGAAAGTCTGCTCACCTCTTTTTGATTCTATTTCATGAGAATCTTGACACAAAAAAGGAGTGAAAAAATTACTGCAGAACCAGGAAAAACCTTAGTAAGTTTTATTTCTGTCTTGCTTCTCATTTTGAGAAACAATAAACCCCCAGAAACATGGATATTTCAAATACTTAAGATACGTTATCTTTCTTTTTTTAAAATATATGTTTAGCTTTCAACAGATACAACACAAGAGATACTCAAAATACTTCTACTAATATGTTGATATATATTATTTATATTTGCTTAAAGGTAATTTCATTCTTCACTTAATAAGGGGTGTTAACCAATACACATCATTTCTTCTGGCCTTTCACAGGCCTGCATCTAGCAGTTTTTCATGTAATAACATATTCAAATTCAGTTTTCACCAAAATAATATTTATTCACCACTACATTGTGGGATGTAACAAATCATTTTATGAAACAATGTAGTCTTTCATATATTTTCCATTGGAAAGCAATGCAAAATGCTATATTTTTACTGTAGAATTTTCTATGTTGGCTAAAGCAGACTTTTACACATGGATCACCCTTAAATAGAAGAAAAATTTAGGACTTGCCAGTACTGCTGCAAAGAGAGTTTTGGTCTTCTAGATCTATTGTTTGTATCTGAACCATTAAAAAGCGCTGTTACAACCTTAAAATCCAGATCTTGTTCAATTGATTCAAAAATATCATGAGACATTACATCAAAGAAGTATCAGAATTGTATTTGAGCTAGTACCTATATATGTCAACTAATTTGCACGTGAAAAAACATGAAACTTGGGCAATTTTATGCATTTGAAATGAGTGAAAAATGAGAGCAACATTTGCAATGGAAATTCCTGTCAAGTTATCTATTGCTTCAGAAAACTTGGGACTATTTTAATATATGTAATTAAATGCAGTGAATCAGGAATTCAGAAGAATGCTGCCTACTTGTCCTGCTACTCCTACCGGAAGTGTCAAAAGAATCTTCCTTTGCCTTTTTGCTGGACATGAATTACAGCAGTGTAAAACTCAGGAGTGAAGAGTATCTGGCCCAGGACTGCACAAAGACCTAACCTAGATGCTGAGCTGTAGTGTATTTTTCAATATCTTCCTACCTTGTCTGAAAACCAGAATATCAAAACCTCAGAGCACTATTTCAATGTTGGAACGCTCTGCAGTGAGATACAGATTGCATAAAAATCCTAATTTATCCCCACCTCTTGGCTTGCAGTCAGACAGATCCTTTCCTGGAAAGTGTGGCATCCTGGCAAACGCAGAGCAGCTGAAATTCTGTTTGCTTCTAAGGATGAGGCCAAAACTGGCTTCCTGACAACTCACTCGTCCCAAGACAACCAAATGCTTAGGATAGAGTATCGTGTGTAATGCAGGTTTATTTTGTATATCTGAAACATTTGTAATACTGTAGATTAGAGGTTTTGCAGAGGGATCAGTGATGGTATAAAAGTAATTTGGTCAGATAACATCCAGAGGAAAGTGAAGGGAGCTACACATAGTTAGATCATAACAATTACAAATAACTTTGTGTAGTATAATAGGGTCAAAGATCTTGATTTTTTTTTCTTTCCTGAGGCAGTAATATGTCTATGATTTGTCTTCAGTAAACAATTTTTCTGTCCTATTTTGCAAATATTATCAAGTTGAAGTTTATTATGCTCTCAAAGATAGATCGCGCTGTTTGGAAAAATGGAATACTTTTATTATATGATTAAATATTGATCAAGGGGATTTATCTTACCCAAAAGTAATATATCTTGGCAGAAATGACACAAACAGCTCTTATGCCAAAATGAATAGTTTTAAAGTTCGTTATTTGTTATTTTTCTGTTGACCAAAAAAGAAGTCTAGGGACAAATGTTAGTATAAACCTGTTATTTAAACTGTACCTGTACCAAGATAGAAATCTCTCCAATGGCAACAAAATGATGTCTTTGTGCCCTAAAAAATAGAGAAGCGGGTGCGTATCCATCTATCCAAGCAGAAGGATAAAGTCAATTTGCTGTGCTAGAAAAAGCACAAATAGAAAAGAAATGGTTCATTTTAACAGTGCACTATATATTCAGGGTTCCCGTTTCATAAATATGTTGCCTGCTGTGCACTGCAGTTGACCCTTTAAACATATCTAGTCAATAACCTATTGTTTACCGCAAGTCCATTTTGTCATTTTGATGGTACAGATTCAAGTGTGGCAATCTTCCTTTCTCTGCTTCACTGCATACATGAGTCCCTTTGGCTGGTACTAGCTCACAAAAAAACCCACTAAAATGTCACTAATTACAGCATGTTTGAGATCTGAATGCTAATTCTATTAATGGACCTATGAAATTAGGACACTGTAAATTTAGATGAGCTGTGCTTGGGCCTCCTGCAAACTGGGTTGACCTGAGGTTACCTACTATATTAAACAAGAATTGTCTAATGCATTTTTAGAATTCTAAGTATGTGTAAATCAGATCTTGTGAAGCACACCACCAGAGGGAATAGATAACTGCTGTACGCTTTCTGTCTTAACCTCTTCAATTTATCTAACGTCAAATTCATTCAGAGTGCTTCATACCAAGAAACAGGGATGCCCAAGGCTAAGGTGGGATCAGATAAGGGGATACTTTCCCTGCTGCATAACCCCAAAATGCTAAAATTTCATTTATAAGCAACTACATATTCATATAGCTAAAGGAGACCTGTTATGAAGCTGCCAAGGGTCCACAAAAGTATTTACGAACTAATATTCTCTGCACGCTCCTCCAATTTAGAAAACTTAATGATTTTTGACTGCATGTTTTGAAGTGTTTTGCTATTAATTTCCCATCTTTGCTTTCAATGCAATACATTTTTAATTAGGCAATAATATATAATCTTCTGTCCATCTATCATTTTTACTCAAACATGTTAGAAAATGGATAACAGAAGAGACCTTTTGGTGGTACAACAAAGCTGGCATAAAATGTCATCTCCTGACAGTACCTTTAAGGTTTCATAAAAAGATAATTGATGTGCTTGTCCTTGATGCTAATGATCAAACATTTTCCCAGATTTACTGGATATTAAGTTGTGAACTATGAAAGAAAATACAGTCTAAACAATGCTGGAAAAAGAATCGTGCTACATTTTTTTATCTCCTTTGATATCTAACATAAACCTTCTTAGTCACTGAAGAGTCACTATGCCATGAGTGGACAATGCTTAGCTTTACTAAAGTGAAGAGACTTATTTTCAGGAAGAAAGACAACTCTCCAGATTGCAGAACAGGAACACAATAGGTTATGTATGTGAAAATACTTAAGTGATGCAGGACACTAATTCATTGCAATAAATTCATTGCAATGTCTTCATGAAGTTGACTAAAGTTTTTCTTCAGTCTGATCTGAAGCAATTTTTGAAAATCTTATGTCTAAATTTTGTATATGATTTTGAAACATATTTGAAAGATATTCTTGGTTTAATATTTTCAGTAGTATCAAGGCCCGGTCAGATGAAACTTTGAGCAATCTGATCTAGTAGAATGAGTTCCTGCTCACGGCAGGGGGGTTGGAACTGGACGATCTTTAAGGTCCCTTTCAACCCAAACCATTCTGTGATTCTATGATTCTAATACCATGATGTCAAAATAAAGAGAAGCACAAGGTAGCAAAAAAAAATTCCAAACTATGTGATGGGAACAACACAAAGTAAATAATTGCCAAAATAAATATTGCACAGTTTGACAGTATAACACTGAATAAAACCCCAGATCTAATTTGAAAGCACTGGAAAAAAAATGTGGCATGTTATTCTTCTGTTACTCTTTTTAGAAAGAGAAAAATATCAAAATAAAACAAGACAGTACCTTCAACTCAATCACAATAGAATCAGGCAGATATGTCCAAGTTGTTCTGAATTAGTTTTCATTGTAATATATTCTCTTCTCTGTGTTCAATTCTGCGAACAGTTAACCAGTTAATTCTTCATCCTGTGAAGAAGTTCACTAGGGGAACAAACCCATGTCCATAAACTTATGCATAAAGGAAAGGTTGAGCGTTATTTTTTGTCTGTTGGGAATGTGAGATGTCTGGCTGAGAGAAAGATGGGTAATGGCAGAAATGCTGGGTTTGGCACAGATTGCCTGATGCTTACAGCAGGGCTGTAACCTTATATTTCACACACCTCTTTAGCCAATAAGATATTGATAGTTGGTATGTTTCTGCATAGAGGCAATATGTATATTCAAACCTAATGTATTTTCCTAATGTATTCTGACACACAGCAACAAAATACGTTAGGACATAATAAGACTCATTCTCCGTCACTATGTCACCCATAAAGCTCTAGCAGTCATTAAAAAAAGTAAGAAAGGGCTTTTGCGACAGGATTTTTGCTTAACTCTGTTCTCTTTCACTATTCTGAGCTTTATTTTACATGAACGTTGCAGCTCAACACAGCCAATTGACACAACACGCTACTGAAAAATTGAGGTTTGGGCTGGAAAATATAACAGATCTCTTCTAAGAATAGCTCTTCTCAGAAGAAGCTCTGTGCGTGAGTAACAATTCCCTAGCACCCTTTTTCCTCTCTGTATCATTTCAAATTATGCACATTTAGGCCCTGTCACAAGGGGAAGCCCTGTACTTATAAGCACCATGGATTTCAGTGCAGTTATTTGGATAATACTAGTAAGAATAAGGATGCTGGGCCTTTCAAACAGTGCTGCAGAGACTCCACTGAAAGTAAAAACTGGCAAAAACTATCAGACTGGTGGGACACCTGGACAGATGTTTTCTACTCAGTAATTCCAGTCACTATTCTCGAACTAAAGGATGACAATATAAATACAAGACTAAATGACAGCAACAGTTCCTACACCGTCCTCAAAAGGGAAAATTGCTTATAATTAAAGGAAGCATAACTTAGGGGGGTGTTTCCATTTTCTCATAAATTATGGTCTTACACTTACAGAACGTCTGCCTTCCCAATGCAGACATTATCAGCATGCCAAATGGAAAAGACAAAATACATCTAGTTTTTCCTTTTCCTTTGTTATCACCTTTTAACCTAGACTCTTGGAATGACAGTTTACTATTTCTGTAGCAAAAAATGTTGCCTCTTAAAGAGGAAATAATGTGAAATTTAAAACAGTGTGAGAGATTCTGTGAATCGTTGTTCCATCCCCCAGCTCAGTTTGTGAGCTGCATTAAAAACGTTCCTTTCAGTTCTATTAAAGTCCTGTGATTAAAAGATAATCAAAAGCAAGAAGTATAAAATAATAAAATGAAGAAACAAATATGCAACCAGCTCTCTCATTTCTCTCCCCTCTTGAAAGCAAAAGCGGTAGCAGCCAATGGTGACCCAAAGCATTCTCCTTTTCTAAAATAAACCTTTCAAAAGGAAGAAGATAAAAACCAGCACTGACAGTATTAAATCCATCTATCATTATCTTTCTGGATGTTAAATAGATTCATTTTATAATTCTTTTACGTTTCTTTTATGAAGTTTAAATAAAAAGCTCCTACTTTTTACCAGATAGATATATGTTAAATAAACATTTGAAGTCTCAAATTAGTTGAGCTAAAAATTCAAACATGTTTTCATATCTGTCCTTTCCTAAAAATAAGCCATAAATCTGCACTTAGTCCTATGCTGTCCTTCAAGGGTATTAGACTACTTGCACATTAGTCCTTGCTAGACAAGATTGCCTGCACAAGACTCACATTTAAAGAGAATCTTAAAAAGATATAAATAGTCTGTTTCCAATGGCTTCTTATTCAGTAGTCCCCAGTTTTCCAGAGCAGTTTTTCCTTTTATCTTACGAACAACAGGAAACGGACATGCAGAAAAAATGCAAACTGTTAAGATTTTCTCTTTTAATTACTCGTGTGTTTCTAGACTACCTATTCAGTAATACATCATCCTTATTTATTTAATACTTGACAGACAAGCATTGTACCAGATACAAAATATATGAACAACTTCTACATACAGTTAACAAGTGTATTTATTTTACTAAGAAAAATCAGCAAGCTTGATACAGGGTTATTTTAGCTAGTATGAAATTTGAAGGATTCATACCAATCACTGGACTCTACAGCAAGTTTTAGAGGTTTTATTGAAATAGGCCCCACTTAAGAGAAAATTAGCTCTCTGCCCCTTGAGGTTCTGTAAAGACCACAAAGCCAAAGAATCACAATTGCACAAACATAAATTAAATACTCCTAATCTCAATGAGATGTTAGCAGTGGGTTACCTCAGGGATCAGTGTCAAATTACAGATGGAAAAACCTGGAAAAGACCTTCAACAAAGGTGAATTATTTTTTGTCTTGCATGCAACTAGCCCTTTCAAGCATGTAGCCCTTTCAGACTCTGAAAGTGATTTATTAATTAGGCCAAATATTTTGCAAAAATAAAGAGTGCTGTCAGATACTAGGTACTGTATTACTGGACAGAATACCCAACTGGCATGTAATAGAGACAAATGTTGTCTGAAACATCAAATATGTGATCACCGGTATAACACTAAAATGTTGATTAGAGGCACAGATCACAGATTATTAAGTGTTGCACGCAATAGTATGTGCCCAGGGCATGAAGTCACTATATAAACTAGAAGACAATAGAGGGAGAAAAACATACAAAACATCAGAATTTCCTTGCTTAAAGAAGCAAATGTAATGTCTAACTGGATACTAAGGAGATAAATCCAGCAAAAGATAGATACAATCTTTCTGGAAATGATTCAGCCCCTTGTAAACCGCAACCATAGTAGACTTAAGTTACAAGATTGAAAGTGAAAGTCCATTCTGTCCCCTGAGCTCCTGAGGTTTAACAAAAATGAAGCTGTTGGAAGAAAATTACCCATATGAGCAAACCCCTGAACCTTGAAATCATGCTAACTGCATTCAAAACACAAAGAAACAGAGCAATAATGAAATAAGACGACCACATAAAAGAAAACCAGAGTAATAGACATTGATAATACCCAAGAATTAAAATAAAGTTGAACCAGCTCATTGCTGTGAATGACACCTGGCCCATGACACCACTTACATCTATATAAACATTCAAAAGTTACTGTTCTGACTTCCATAATATCCCAGAATTGAACTCCCGCTTTCAGGAGCCTTAACATGCAATGTTTTGGTAGAATTTGTAGAAGAAAAAACCTACAGTCATATATTCTCAAGAGCTGGTGAACTTGTATCATGAATGTGATTACACTGAACAAATAGCAAAGTATATTTTTTCAGAAATATAATCTACCAGAGGGATACCACACAAGTCTACCAATACCATTCGCATCAGTCAACACTTTCTAACTTGGCCCAGAAAAGAAATACTGGAGGTATATGAATTATGCCCATAAAGCTTTTCAAAACCCACAATGAAGCTCCAAACAGGTAAAAAGTGCAGCTCTTATTAAACAATCTTTTCATAACCTCCTTAGGTTTTTCAAAATATGAAAAAAATAACGGTATTCACAATTAAGTCTCTCTTTTCCAACAGAAAACCCTATTGTCTGCAACTTAATATTAAAAAAAATATCTAATTTACTCACGTAGGAAGTAAAGCATCACTGTTATTGACAGAAAAAAATCCAAACTCTTATGTCTGAAGAGCTCAGCAATAGGAATATTTCATACCACTAAAAGCATGACAGCAGGTTTTCCCAGATAATACTTGCATTGTATTTATAGCTCATCCCTAGAATACAAACCTTTTATTTATCCAAAAAGATTTTTTTAAAAAAGTTGTTGCTGTTCTTTTGCTTGTTATTTTTTTTTTTAATACATTCTCACACATAACACAAACTGCATTGCAGATAGCAGGGATTAATGGAAAGCTGAAGGCTTCTTACCAAGTACCCCAAGGCGATAGTTGACTGTGATGACTATCACATTCCCATAACTTGCTAGAACACTGCCATCATATAAATTTCCAGTGCCTTCCATGTAGGACCCTCCATGAATATACACCATCACAGGCTTAGGTCCCCCACTGTCCCGAATGTCTGGAAAAAATATTAAGACACATTTTATCTCAAGAAAATACCAAGAAAGATACATGCAATATTTTAAATGTTTTTAGTGATGTTATTTTTTTTGAAGTGTTTCTCAAGCAACATCTTTTACATAAGAAAATGGGCAAGTGAAAAGTGTTTCTTGTGGCTTGCTGGTAATTCAAATTCATATTTTTGAAACACTTATTGGCCTCAGAAAAGCAGAAAGGAATTCAAAATGGTAACATATTTGCTCATATGTAATGGGACAGTGGTCTGTTCCTGTTGAATTTAAGGTAAAATGTCTACTAAAATCAGCGTGAGCTCATTTAGGCAAAGTCTGAATACTTCTGATAGCTCAGTCCATCTTTCTGTTCACTTAGCTAAAGGTATATAGGATTCAATATTAGGATTAACAGGATTTCTGTTCATACATAAATTGTTGTTTGCTTCCAGTACAGAGAGACCAATGTTTTATAAAAAGGGTGTATGAATAGCTGCCTTTTAATAGGTCTAAGTTCTCTAAAACTGCTTGTAAGCTCTTTAATGCTTAGATTTCAATGGATATTTTTTGTAATCTGGGTAGCCTGAAGTTTAAGGTGCATGAGTACTTCTTATTTTAATAAACTGTGGAAAAGACTGTATATTTGGAAAAAAAAAAAAAAAAGCTGCCTGGAACAATACTTACAAATCCTCACCCTGCATTCAAACAAATTTAAAGGACCTCTAAAGTGATACAAAATGAAGGTAAGAATTCTGAATCTTAGAAACTGTGCCATTCTCTCAGACAACAAAATTAAATATTGACATATTGTTTTCAGTTTATTTTTAATGAAAGCATTGATTTGGGTATCCCTCCCGCTAAACAGTCCTATTTCCAAATGGATGCATCTACTTGGAATAAAATTTTTAATATCTGAACACCGTTGCTCCTTGTAAGCAAAGTTATTCTTACGTAGCAAATAGAAGCAACAGTTAATGTTGAAATAATACAAGTTTTTAAAAGATTTTGTTGTTGTTGAACAGGAAAGAAATCAGCTAAGGTGTAAATTTAAATTTTACGTCTGGATTAAATTGTATTTTTATTTTATTTACTAGGTGCCTGAGTCTTTTTCTGCCGCCCAAGTCATAACATTCTGTAATAACCCCTAAAATCCAAGAAAGACAATAGCAAGAGAACGTATGAAAACTTCCCAATGAGGAACTGTACTGCATATTCTTATTTGAAGGCATTTCTTTGGCATTATGAATAGTATTCAAGCCACTTCCCTGATTACTCACTTCAGTGTTTGAAGAAACCTCAGATGTATTGTTTACTCCTTTGATTTGGAGGAATCTCAGTTAAGAAGCTTTCAAGTAAGCTCTCTGTAGAATTGTTTGAATTGTTTCTGAAGCACTGTAAAGACTACTGGGTGAGGGCGGTTACACTAAAAGCCTCGCTTTCTGAATTTGCTGAAGAAGATCAGCACGGATGTGTCTGTTTGCAATAAATCAGTTGCTATTATTATTATTTTGATATTGATTCTAATTTGAAGAAAATGCCAGAATAGTCAAGATCAGAAATTGGCTTTTCAATATTGGAAGTACTAGAACAATCATTTATTCAGGACCAAAAGGATGATGAAAGGTTGTGCGTGAAATTGCTTGTATTGCTTTCCTCACTCAAGCATATAGTAAGGGCTTTCCAACATGCAATTCTCAGAGTGTAAAACTAAGGAGATTATTTATCTTCATTGTCCATAGGATAGAATTACAAGCTCCTGAGGTTTAAATTCTACACTGAGGAAAAAGTCCTTTTCATATTCATATACTGTTTTCAGTAGATGGCTTGTTCATAGTCTATGCTGCTTTTTTTTTTTGATACAAATATGGAAGCAATAATAAATTATTAATCTGAAATCAGTGTGTGACTGTTCCCAGCAGAAATTGTACACAGTTAATTGTATGCTTGGTGGTAGCACAGGGGGAGACTGTCTCAGAATTCTTCTTTAATTAAAATTACATAGAATTACAGAGTACCAACTGTGAACAGTAATGAAATGTTTGTAGCATTGGCCTGTTTATCTGGAAAATAATATTAGAATATTAAGAAAAGGTGTCCTTTATCTAAGAAAGGAAGCACACATTCATGAGTAAAACCTGACATATAAAGAAGTGATTCTCTGAGTAAATACTGTCTATGCCATACTTTTCCTACTACTAATATTCTTGTAAAGATTACAGACAGATAAAGAAAGACTAATTTTCAGCTCTGCCCATGTGCTGTGTCAGAGCAGATGACAGGCAGTATGAATTTTCCTCATGCTGCTTTGCCAAAGTCATCAGTCTTAAAAGAAACCCCTTCTACAAAAGAAAAATGGTGCTTCTGTGTGTCTCAGGCAGTAATTTAGTACTGGAGACATCTGCGAGGTTATGCAGCATTCAGCTGAGGCTGGGGGGACTTCGGGCTATGGATTGTATAGATGCTATGAAGCTCCTCATGTGAAGAGAAGATATCACTGCATTTTGCTCTGACAGTTACAGTCTGCAGCTAGGAATCTCTGAAAGGTGCAAAGATTCAGCTGGTGGAGTGTTTTTAAGTACAGATGTTATTAACTAGTGGAAGTTATTAAATAATAAGATCAAAGAAAGAGAGAAAAAAATCAGATTATAATGAAGAATTGATTCCTACCTGAAAGTAAATGTTCCCCTATGAAAACTATCATCCTTTAAAATTAAAATGGAGGAAGTATTATGATAATACTCTGAGAGGAGAAATTCTGTATTGGCACAAAAGCGGCAGAAAGATACACTTGAAAATGTTTATTGGAGTTAAGCATCCAACTCAACAAAGACAATAACCGAGATTTTGGTGCTCATAGACTTTTCAAAACCTGACCGCAAATCATTTGATACGTCTTTCATTTTTCCCTACAGGATGGTGTGAGGCCTTTGGTGGCATGTGCTGGAGTGGTCTCTTTCCCACTCAGATGAACAATTGTTCACGGATGTAGATTAACAGTTATTTGTGGAAGCAGTTCAATCTAAATCTGAGGAACTGGGGTGAAAATGCGTCATTTCTGTCAAGTGTAGATTTACAAACTGATTTAATTGTGTACTGTACTTTTTGTTACATTTTACTAAGGGTTGCTTTAATTAAAAAGCAGGTAAAAGAATATTTTCAAAGACACATGCAGGGATAGTGTTGTTCAAACTACTTCTCAAAATCAACTATGTTCTTTTTTATTCACACAGAGATAAGTTTTGAGTGCTGTGATTTGTTTGTCCATAAAATGTCTAAGTAGGTCTTACTGTACAGCACAGAATAATCTTATTTATATGACATATACATGAACTTTCTTACTACAATTTCTATCATCTCCTCTCTTCTGTATCTTCCTAATGTTTGCTGCATCTACTTTTTATGTCTGGTCTTAATTACATTACAGAGAATTTAGGAACAGGGCTTTCTTTTATTTTGTGTTTGTTACATCACACAACAGGGAATGGGTCTGACTGTGAATATCAGTCACAATTGTCATCTATAACAAAACATAATTATAGCTTCAGTCATTTGAAGCTGATGTGAATTGGCCGTGTGACTTAACAAGCATAATTTGCAAGCAAGAACCAAAATGGGAAAGGAAGAAAGCCTACCTGGAGACAACTTAGCACAAAAATATAATTAGTTTAGCACAGATGTCACAAGCAATGTTTTTCTCAATGCTATGAAAACTATGACATTTTGATGTAGGTGTTAAATAAATCTTGTTTTTTGAACATTAAACAGCGCAAGGAGAGTGGAAAACTTTGAGATTGGTTACTGTGTTCCTCATATAGAAAATTATCTGGATATATACATAATTCACATATGCTTTTATCCTAAAATATTTAAGTAGATCATAGTACCAATCAGTGCAACTCTTAAGCACTTAAAAGCCTTTAACAGTTGATCTTTCACTTCAAATCTATCAGATGTCTCACAGATGCACTGCTATCTTAACAAGCCAGTGCTCTTCGCAGTGTTAATAAGGAAACATCCATTAATACCATGTTTTTAACATGTGATATAAAACTAGATGTCCTGGGACTTTTAAAGCTAAAATTGAACTTCTTTTAGGAGTGGCAGCGAGGTTCCAGACACAATTCATGTTTTAAAATGGAGCCTGCATCCATCATGTCAGATAAATACAATTATCTCCCCTCTTAGCTTATTTTTTTGTCCGTCAAACCAATCGATCATTTTGTGCACTCTCAAATGTGGAACTAACTACCTTTACCTGAAAGTGATTTGAGATCTTGATGGAGGACTATATGAATGTATATTCCAACACTAAAAACGGACTGTACTTTTACAGGTAAGCATCTGGAGGAGATTCATGTTAGAATAAGAACTCAATAGTAAGGTAGGAAGTAATTTTAAATTATTAAAAGATGATAGTTAGAAATGCAAAAGCGGACAGACTCCTCACTGGACAAGCAATGTTTGGCAGTGCTAAATGTATAATGGAGCCCCAAACAGGTGCTTAAAATAAAGGCCTGTCAGAATTTTTATTATGCACATTTTTAAGTATTAATAACATCATCACACAAAATCAACATAATGTGAACTGAGGTTCTCAGTGTAAAGGGAAAAATATAATCAGCAAAATTTAAAATGCAAGTGACATTTGAATCTGTAATTGGGAGTTGGAATCGCAGACCTAAGGTGAATGGGTGACAGGATGAACAGGCATCGTCAGTGTGCCTGTGTGTACCAGTGAACAAGTTCACCCAAAGTAGCAAATATCTGTGCTGCCTGGCTTCAACTCATTAGAGGCTGTAATTAAGGCTGCAGCATGTGGTTGCTTTGCAAGGTAGACAAATGTGTTCTACTGTTTACTGATCTCTGAAGTCCGAAAATGTACCACTAGTGCCAGACGGAAAGACTGTTTCTCTCCCTATTTCTTAACATGACATTTGAAAGCAGATGAAACGCTAAACTTGGCAACCTCATCTATTCTAATACTAATGGAGCGATAGGGTTTTTGGAGAACATCCTCAACCCTGAAATGTGCTCTTTTGCGCCAATGATACTACAGTCTGTTAAGCATAAGATAGGATCTGCAGATACCTTCTGCATCATTAGCAATTTAAAATTTGAGTGGATTTTTGTTTGTTTTGATTTAAAACATCCTTTGGACCAAGAACTTCCTTCAGTCAATGAAGTCCAATAGCCCATAAAAGACAGAACATCAGACTAAATGATCAGAATCATCACAGTTACAGCCTGTGAACAAACAGCAACATCTGTTCCTAATCTGTCTCCTTTTTCACAGGAGAGACTGGAATGGAAAAGGGAAGAGTAGAAACATCAAGCAACTACAGAGCAGACCCTGCTTCCGAAGAATGCGCTCTCAGTTCCCTGCTTTACTACGGACATTTGTCTGCACTCCTCAAACTCAGCATCTGTATCCCTCATTTCTCAAAACAGAGTAACAGCATCTCCCTATCACAGAGGGATGCTGTGAGACTGAATACATTAAAAACTGAAAGATGCTCAAATAGCATCAGGGACTAAATAAGGATCCAAGATTGACAGATCGATGTGCTAGGTAAGGTGCATATGACAGAATGGTGGATGAGAAGAATTCATTTGTAAGCAATCTTTCATGGATATTTCACACAGCACTAAGTACCTAAAAGTCCAGTTCTGATCCCTGAGTACACAGGCTGATTAATTATTTGTGTTGCTGTATTTTGAGTGATGCTAAGGATTTTAGCATATAGGAACTAAGGGGGCATAAAGAGTCATTGGCTTTTGCCACAGCCAAATTAAATCAAGTTAAAATATTACCGTACCAAAATTATGACTGAGATAAGATATTAAGATTAAAATATTTTACCTTTTTAAACTAAGATTTGTTTCTAGACTGGGAAAGGTACAGTTTATTCAATTGCTGAACAACTTAAAGTAAAATCTTGCATCTACTAGATATTGCTTACTTGTATGTCAGTGCCACTATAAAAAGGGAAAGCCCTAATGCTCATTGGTTGCAGGTGCTTTTGCCATTTTTGATTTTGGTGCCTGTTCAAGTAGTTCAATACTTATTGAAAAACAGGTAAGCAACTTCAAGAGTAGACACAAAAGAGTTAAAAAGAAACACGAATGCATCCAGACTTGGGAAAAATAGACATTTATATAATTTCTGACTTTTCACACATTTCACTCTCATAGAATTTGAAAACACCTTCATTTTTTAAGCAGTGAATTTGCAGATCATTAGCTGGTAATGTGCACTACTGCCTTTGGGTCTTTTGAAAACAAAAATGAAAAATGATGTAATTAAGCCTGGTCTATTGGTTGCAGCACATACCAGAGCTCCAAGTTTCATTACTGATTCCAGTGCTTGTGCTGGCAAGGTCTGGGCCACAGCGCTGTGGTAGTAACATGTGGCAACAGATGGGAGTAGGATTATTGAACACTTTTAAAATGGTATCTTCTAATCAAACTGTGATGTTTGAGTGACACAATACAGAATACTTTCAAGGCATTTGATCCAGGAAGCTGCTATGAAAGGTCTTTCTTCAGGAAACGTATAATATAAGAAATGGACATGGGAGCTCTGAATTTCTTAATACAGATACCACCCTGGGCATTTTAGAAATCACTGGACATTATTTATGTAGCATGGATTCTATGGTTTTATGACACAGTTGTTTTTCATTGCATCTCCCTAATAGTCCAACTTCATCATTCACTGAGTTTGGTATTTCTTTTGTTTTGTCCCCAGTTATTCATTTGTAGATTATTATATTGAGTAAAAGCCACCATACTTGCAAAGGTGAAGGGTCTGATGGATAGGTTAGCAGAAATCTAGACAGATAACTTGGCTTTTTGCTTTGCCTCTCTCTTTCCTGCTACTCATATCCAAATGCATATGACTTGTAGTTTGTGAACTCAGTTTTGTATACACAAGTGCTAGAGATCCAGACAAGCAGGTTCACAAAATGCAGGTCATCTGTTACTGTTCCTCCACTGAGAGACAACGAAATGCTGAGCCTCAGCAGACAGGGTTTCTACTAACCCTGCAGACATCCCAGCTGCCTTCAGTGTCTATTGATCATAAAAATGTAAGTTTGCCCTGTTTCTCTATGACTCTCAGAAACAGTCATAGACTAAACTACTGCCTGTGCTCTTCTATTGGCACGGAAAGAAGAACAAAACTGTCACTTGTATGCCAGAGAAAGTTAATCCCAGTTCTATAAATTACAGAGATTTATTAGTGTTGTAAAAGTGTTTCTTCCTGCCTGGTTTGACTGCTGTGTTCATACAGTCTTTCTCTCTCTCCGACAATTGTCAATGCAGAAGACTGGTTTTCTCTGACATGGACAGTTGTTCTCCAAAGACTGAGACCTCTACTTCCATCTGAGCCTATGCACTAAACTGCATTCTGATAGCAACCACTCTCTGCTGAATTTCAGTAAACTGAGTAGTCTCTTTTAAGTGTGTCTAAGCACAGGAGGACTCGACAAATGTTAAGCTATTAGCATCTGTCTTGGCAATTATACAGCAATTTAGGAGAGTCATTAAGGTCCACTGGATGAATAGCCCAGGTTTCAAACAGTTTCTTAAAACATACTGTTAAAGCAAGACAGAATAACTTTTACAATGGCTAATTCAATATCAGAGATCTTGGAGAAGACACAATAATGTCCCTTGCAATATTTTGTCAGGAACTAATGTAGAAGTAATGGAAACAACTTGGCCTCATAGAGCTAAGTGGATCTGAATTATCATACTTAGCTCTGAATAATGAGAGCTTTCAAAGGAGATTTTCAATTAGGTTCTTCTTTCAAATCTTGGGCCAACAGGTGGGCTTTCATTCATATGCTTAACACACATTCTGTAGAGGACCATAAATCAGACATATAAATTTGTGGGTTTATTCATAAAGTCTCTGTTCTGTTACTGGGTAAGAAATTAAATGCTCCTATTTGACTTCTTTCATCCTTTGTGATAAGACTGTACGTTTCTGTTTGAGTAAAACAGTAAATGTTCTGTGTGATGAAAAAATTCTTCATTAAGAGCCTCGTAGGTTACAAGTTAAGCTTTATCTTAGTATCTGGCAAAAAAAAAACCCCTAGATATTAACAGAGAAGAAAGCAGCAACTCTACCAATCTTATATGGTAATTTATTTTACTCATTGATCATAAAATATTCAAAGTATATTTTTAAGATTCAGAATTTTGATGCACATTACTTGAAGGGATGAGTCTGCTCAGGAGAAGAAGCCCCTGTGCTACCATTTTTATAGCCTTGAAAAAATATCAAATCTGCATAGATTATGTGATTAACAGACATAACTCAAACAGAATAATATGCTTGACATTTCAAACTTTCAATTTTACTTGGTAATAGGGTTTTCTAAGGGTCAGCACAAAAACATAGGTATCTTTATCTGCTTATAGAAACAGAAGGGGTCAGATTCCTTTAGATGACATCAGTTTAGCTCCACTGAATTCACTGGTGCTGCACAGAGCTTCACCAATTACAAATATTGCCTGTCATTCTAGGGCTACCTCTCTTCTACAGGGAGGTGGGGTAGTCTTATATTTATTCATATTTGTTCATGGCAACGTAAATGCAGAAGGTTTTGTATTTGGGGAAATTCAGTTGCTTAAGAGACACTTTCTAAGAATTTTCTGTATTTTGTTTTTTATAAACATAACATTTCATATACTTATTAAACTAAGATCAGTCAGTGAAAAAAGAAACATCTTTGTACTTGGTGAAATACATAGGGTTAGAAAACATGCAAAAAAGGTGTACAGAGAAACTTTAAAAGGGTGTTAGTTTAAATAGTATGGACAAAATTCAGTCAAAAGGTGGGATGCAACATATCAAAAGTCCATTTCAAGAAAACAAAAAACCCTCCTCTTTAAATATTGTTACTGTTTTGTATCAAAATGTAGAACTTAACAACATTCTTTCTTTTAAAAAATTAAAAATATATATATGTATAACAACAAGCAAGAAGACAAAACACATCAAAAATGGGAATAAAAAAAATCTTCAAAAGAAGACAAGAAGTCAAAAAAAGAGGGGAGAAAAAAGATTTTCAGGGATCCTTGTCATGCAAATCAGTTTGGCGGCAAAAAAATACCTTCATCTTCAGCACCGTCATTATCACCTAAATCATCTGTCTGTTTCTTTGTAAGGGGACCTAGGATTGAGAACGGAGAAAATGGAGGAAAAAAGACAATTCAAGAATATACAAGACTGAGGAAAAAAAACAGTGAATATTAAATTCCCATGGATGTTTCAAGAAAAACATTTGCAGGGAGGGAAATCTTAGTTTATAACAACCCATTTTTCATTACATTTTTCAAACATTACAGCAAAACCTTCCCTAGGGGGTATGGCTATTAGAAACATAGAGCACAAGCATCAAAGAGCACCCAGTGCTTTATTGTTTTTAAATGAAGAATCAAAGCTTGTTTACTAAAAGCATACCCACCATAAACTATATTTATCCACTTAATTCAATTGGGTTTTGTTGTTATTATTGGAAATAGTAGAGTGACAAATTACCTCTTGCATTTGATGCAATAAGGTGGCTATCAATATTTTTGTGAAATGATAATTCATATTTCTAAATTCAACCATTTAAGCTCATGCTTTTCAAAGATAAGCATGGGGTTTGTTTTTTGGTTTTAATTTTATACACATTAATTTTTTTTTAAATAGAACTGTAGATTCCCTTGAAACCTTTGACTACCTGCTGAGATATTTGTAGAGAAACATGAAAATCCGTATGAGAACCAGAAAGAAATCCCAGACCAACTGAAGACAATGATTTTTGTCATTGATTTCAACGGGGCCAGGCTTTCACGCACAGTATACAAAAGTTGCATTCAATATGGAATTGAAATTTTAGCTTGGGCAAGACATACAATATCATAATTCCTTGTTTATATAAATGGATGGTAAGACAAAATTTTCATGCTTGTTAATAATACAGGTGCTGGGCATTAATAGATTCATCATATTTTCCAATGGGAAAAATGCCCAGTCCTCTACTGAGTAATAAAAATATACACCAGAAGGAAAGTCAAAGGCCATTCTCAAAATAATTCCACGTCATATATTTTACACACTTACGCACAAACAAAAGACAGTTGGAATTCAGCATTATCTTTCCTTTTTTTTCAGAGCTCTCTCATTTCCATGACATTCTGTAATTTGCATGCAAAAAAGCAATCAGTACGAACACAGGACTAAGTAACAAAAAAAGAAAAAGCCAGCCAAGCACAGAGTACAAAACAAGAACTCTCTCATGCATAAAATAGCAATAGACAAAAACAACAACAAAAAAAAGAGATGAACAGTATGTGTTGATATTTGCAGTAGATGTAGGCAAGAGACATGCATTAACTCTAAGCACTACGGAGTCTTAAAACATTTGTATTTTTAAAGCACTATCTAGCTCTGTTATTTTACAAGATATTAGTCATTCAGCACTAAATATTTCATTTATAGGCAAATACCCTGTATTTCAGTGATGCATTTTAAAAAAAAATTATAAAATGTTTTTACCAGGTGCATGAACAGAACCAACCCATGAAGTACCAGGATATTTTAACTGTGAATGTAGAAACTGGACCACACTATTGAAAGCAAAGCTGAATACCTTAATTACTGTGTGAGTCAGGAGTACAGTTTTAAACTAATTCTAATACAGAACACTAGAATTAGACATCATAAATTAAAGACAAGCATTTTGATAGTCACACCTGCAACAATCACTGTTTAGCACAGAGCCTCAGTGAATCAACAGCTTTTCCTTATACAAGCCCTGAATATAATCTTTACAATATATGGGATCCAGACAACGTGACCCTATCCCAACTTATACATTCAAATGTCTTGCTGCCCATCATTCTCATACCACAGCAACTTTACTTCTAAGAGAATAAAACTAAACAAGCAAAAGATCTATGCAAAGAATAACAATTATTTTGTGATGAGGTTAGCATGGTGAACCAGAAGAATGAACTTAAGAATTTTAAGAGCTATGCACTTAATGAAGACCCAGATACAGCCAAAGATATACATATATGTACACATTTTTAATGGCTTCTTCTTAATTTAAATTTAAATTTTTAAAAGTCACCAGAAAGGAACAAGTAGCATCAGGAAAGGCAAACAGCACACATTTCTCCAAATAACTTGCACAGAGACGGGCAACGTCTTTTCTGCATGAAACCACGACAATGAATATTACATATTTTTAATAGCTGGCCTTTGTGAGCTGTTTTGTGTAGATCACTCTTCCAGATCTCAACAACAGTTACGTACTGCATCGAACATCTTAGTGCAAATGACTGATCTCATACCATCTCTGATTTTACAATAGGGTGAAACATAACTGAGGCTAGCTATTAAAAACAAGGTGGTAATTTTAGTATTTATTACAGCTGTGAGTTTCTCTGAAAACCATAAAAATATCAGACCACCTTCCTTATAATCACGTTGCAATACATATTATACACAATTCCTTTTGCAAAGGGGCTATTTTTAAGTGGTCATAGATTAAGCATGCTTTCTAATACAGCTGTATACCTATTTCACAATACAGGGCCTCTGCTCGCTGCATCCCCTAAGTGGAAGGACAACTCCCTGATGGAGACAGTGGTAGACCCCCCAGGCACCAATAACAGTATTCTGTTAAGGAAGAGATAAGACATGATTTCAGCCACAGATATGCTCGAGTCTGCAAATATAATGGACCACACATTTCATCTCAGCAATAGCTTGCTTAGGGAAGCAAGAAAAATGCTGCAGAGAGATTTTCAGCTTCCTGGAGCTACAACACTATCTGAGATCTAGAAACCGAAGCAGAGATTGGTCATCATGTATCAGGTGTAAAACTACTTACCTATTATCTGTACTTTACCTATACATAGAGAGATGGTGTGAAACTTAAGTTGTATTTGCAAACTGCTCTGCAATCCCTACAAGATACATCAGCCGAAAACCCATTGTGCACACAGCTGTTAAAATGGCACACAGCAACATCAAATGGTTCAATTTTGAATCCTTAAAGACGAGGCAGAGCTCTTAGCTTGAATGTTTAGGTTCTGTGTTGCCCTTTTCATGTCTGGTTATTGAAAAGAAAAATTCAGATTATGAGATAGTATTAAGAGAAATTCTGGATTGGACTTCCACCTGCTTGAGCAGTAATTCTTATTCTAAACTAAGTGCTTTTTCTTCTGATTCTATGGATAAAGACTATATTGACTAAAAGCATTGCTATGTCTGTATGATCATAGAGACTGATGTCTTGAGTCCTTACACAAGAAAACAAGCTGAAATCACTATCAGATAAACAAAAAATCATGCATAAATGTCTTATAAAATATAACAGAAGCAGTCTTTTTAAGAAAAAATAAAGCAGGGATGAAACTGCTTAGTAGGTGTATAATTTTCAGTTATTTTCTGCAGGTTTGAATTAATTTTTTACATAAAGCTTATTATTTTGTAAATTAAATCTACTCCTCAACTAGATTTATTTCTTTAGCCCTGACTGTTATTCTTCGCTATTCTTGCATCATTTTAATACTCTTTTCAGGTAACAGAAACTAACTGTAAAAATACTGATACTAAAACACAATGGACTAGGAGTCAATGAAACAAAAAAGAATATACTCTTTAAGGAATGATTGATAAAAGTCTTTTGTTCACTCTTACTGTCCACTGTTTTTCCACTGTAGTTTGTCTTCACCATTCACGATGGCTCACTTATTCTTCCTCTTCAAGCATTTCACTTACAAAAATGGGCATCCATTACAAAAAGACTATTTTACTTTGTCTAATACATAAACCTTCAAATTGATACACTGCCTGATCATGCTGGCCTAAATTTTATCTAAAGTTTGTGCAATAAATATTAAAGATCAAAGTAATCAGTTGCCATAAATAATGGGGGGGAGGTTACTCTAAAATGCTGAGGCAAAGATGATTTGCCTTATCAAGAGGCTCTCTAAGGTTTACACTCATTTAGTTTCATGTTGCTGCATACCCATAACTCATTAATTCTAATGGGAAAGCAGACCTCTAAATCAGTTTAAAAAGGGGAAGAAGAAACTACTGCATTTTATGTTTCCTAAAGGCAACGAACATTCTTGCTACAAAAGCTAAAGAAATTCTGGGTGCAGGAGGAACTCCTGAAGAACTGTCTACTCATTAATTTTAAAAACATAGTTCTTAGATTATTTAAATTATCATTCAAACATTTATTCTCTTTGTATTGCAATCAATTGCTAAGGAAGTAACACCATGCATTTTAAAATCTCGATAGTTGATTACTGTACGCTTGCAGCTGGATTTCCTTTGCTCCAAGTAAGAGACATTACACACCTCCTGTCCAGTTAGCTAAAGAGTAATTATGCACTCAGAAATGATTAAAGTCCAGCCATATTAATTCTGGGTTTTATCATTCCCTTTGATGAAGGACTAAGGTGCTTTAGCTCTCAAATATATTAAAGCTGATTATGAAATCTCCATGGTCTTGATTCGCCAGAAATTATCTGTGGCCTTTTGGACCGCACGTGTGTGGGAGCCATGGAAGCGGTGGATGTCATTAGCTTTTTGGATTGGGAAAGCTCTTCATCACAAAAAAGTCATACTGCTAGTTGACACCATTTTGTAAAACAACAGCACAAATCCTCTAAACTTAATAAATCTGTCCTGATGTATACAGCCATTGTTTGGGCCAAAATGTTCTCCTTCGGTAACGAGGAAAGCAGGAAATAAAAAGAGGAAATTTTATATTAGGTTAAGTAGACTACATGGATCCAGCAATTTAGAAATCTCCATAGTAATAATCATTCTTTGAGTTACGGTGTCTGTTCAATAAAAAGGGAAAGAGATAAGAGTAAGGCTGACTGTTGAGGTAATACGAGTATTAGAAAAATTCACTATGTTGGTTGAAACACCATAGAATCTGAGAGTGCACATGTTAAATACGATTATATATTTATCTCTAAATTTAAATAAGTGCCTCCTTCCAAGCATTGCTATTCCTTCTTCATTAGTGCATTTCTTAATTGAGCATTGAAGATCTCTGATGTAAAACTACCTCACCTTTTTAGGCCCTGCCATCAGTTGCAAATATAAAATAACAAATTTTTTGTTATTTCAACTATCATTTTTATGCAACAGACTCTCCAATTAGAAAAAAAAAATCTGTGCTGAATTATCACAGTCTAGCAGATGTTAGCTAAGGCACAATAACACGTTGTACCTATCTCCTGTTTTTAATTTAAAAGAAATTAATAGTGAGCTATAATTAACAATTTTCAGACCTCAACATTTGCAGTGAAGAGAATTCAAAAATCAAATTCTTAGATGTCGAAATTAAAACATAACTATATAATAATTTTTCTTATAAATTTAATGACAAATTAGAAAGATACAGCATAATAGTCATCTGATGAATAATTTAAAAAAAATCATCATCCTTCATTTGAAAATTAGAAAGCTGTCAGCAAAAATAAAAGAACCAGAATTCCTTACAGAAGAGAGATCTTGAAGGTAAAAACAGCAGCTGGGTCTTAAGAAACACTTAACTGAAAAAAATAACTTCCTTCTATTATCATACTTTGTTGCAATGGACAAAATCTACTTTATATTTTCCCTTATCACTGTCTTGCTTTCACCACATGCTCACTCCTTGTCATTTTTTCCCTTTAAATTCCTTTTATTTCCGTATTGCATTTATTTGTAGAGTATATCAGTAGGGCAAAGCCCTATTCAACTTTGCTTTTTGATAGTACCATTTGCACTTGTGTTTTAACAACAAACAATGTCACAACTCTCAGTCGTTTCACATCTTGCTACTTGATTTGTAATGACAATCAAGTACTGTAATTAAGAGCTTCAAGTAACTCAAATTTGCATCTGCAAGTGAATGACAGGTGCAAATTGAACCCACAAAAGGGTTGCCAACTTCCTTTGAAAATTTACATGTATAAATGCTTTGTCACTAAAGAAGCCATTCTGACACTTCAAGACTAACTCCTGCTGTGGCTTTTATAACAGCATATTGCTGAAGTGTCACGGAGAAAGAATGCCTAATCCCAAACCTTTTTGTTCACAAGATTAATCACACTGGCTGAATCTTGATTTCCCTTGAATCTGAAGGAATTTCACTACTGAACACTAGGCTTGCATGAATTTAAATCAGATCAGAATTTGAGAATGTAGAGTTTCAGTCCTCCACTTTTCAGGAACAGTCTAAAGTCAGTGTATTCTCAGGGGTGAAGACATTTTACGTTCACATCCTATGGAGAGCAGTCAAAAGGAAGCTTCATATTAAATCACAGAATCATAGAATTGTGCAAGTTGGAAGGGATCCAAAAGGATCAAGTCCAACTCCTATCCCTACACAGGACACTCCCAACACTCAGACCAGACAACTGATGGCATTGACCAAATGATTCTTGAATGCCGGCAGAATCGGTGCTGTGACTACTTCCCTGGGGAGCTGTTCTAGTGCTCCACTACCTGTTGGATGAAGAATTTTAGAACATTAGGCTGTCTTTAAACCCCAATTCCTTTGCGGTGGGCCACTCTATATATCCAATTGTCTTTCCAGCAGGCTTTTGGTTACAGAGTCTTGGAGAATTTCTAGAAATGCAGGCAGGAGAAGTACAGATTGCTGGCTAAGGCATAGTGCCCTGGGGCCCATCCACCCCTGAAGATCCACAGTGTGCACACCTTATCCCTCTGGATGTCTGCCTGCACTGGGTACCTGCACAGTGTCCCACCAGGTAGGATTTTGGATGTATAAGGTTCTGCCCCAGCAGACGCAGTGGTTACCACTCACATGAATGAAATTTGTCAGGACAGGTTCAAAGACAGTGCAGGTAGTTTTACCCTAACTTTCTGTAAAATACAAAGGTAATATCCTAGGTGAGCTGCCTTCTAATCCTTACAGGGTTGCAATGAAAACATAGTGCATGCATGGAATATACATAGTACAAGGTGGAAGCAATTCAGTGGAAGAGCCAACTGCCTGATAATTTTTCTAGACATCTTCACTACTGAACCACTCTGGCTTCTGTTCTAGTCAATGGTGGGAAAAATTATAGCGGAGAGGAAAGACATTTATTTTCTTTCCAGTGGAAATAAAGAAAGGAACAGATGCTTGTGAGAAAGCAGTGGTTATCCTGTCCACTAGAAATACGTGTGAGGAAAAGGATGCTTCAAACAGACGGACTCTACAGGCCAATGATGACACAGAAAAACAAAGCCCATGCATTTCACCAGAAACACTGCAGTTGGAGTACAAAGTTCCAGAGGTGAGGAATGGACAGCTTACAAACATGAAAAATGAAATTTTTAAGCTGTTACATGGCCTGTTTTCATTAGCACGCACCACTCCAGAGCCAGTGCACTTGCCTATATCACAACTCCACGCAGCTTTTAACATTTTACTTGCATTAATAATTCATACTGTTTTACAGATACTCATATTCCAGGGTGACACACTGCTATAATGAATGGAATACAACATTACACAGCTGTGCCACCACCTGAGCTTTCAGAGCACAAATCAATTCTCTCTCTCCACAGGTAATGACTACAATCGAGATCCTTAGGAAGACTTACGCACATGCTTAACTTTAAGCCTCTGAGTAAGTTCTCTGAAGTCAAAAGCCTAAATCTCGTTACAATATAAAGACAGATCCACTAATATTAACAGAACTGCTCTTTTTTCACATTTGGGCCAGAGAGCCAATTCAGGAGTAAAAGTTAAGCAAGAATAAGCATCCCAAATTTGTAACCTCCCTCAGTCATTCTGTGGATAAATCTAATCAACAACTAGAATTTCAATCTCTTGAACATACTATTAAGTCTCTGTGATAAAGCTTTTTTTTATAAATGCGTTGCTTTTTAGTCTGTGTACCTACAAATAAAACGCTACATTCATTTTCTACATCTCTCATAATCAAATTGTTTCCTAATTTTAAGGAAGATAAGAAATTGTTTGAGACCACAAGCTTAAAAAAAGTGATCATAATTAGCTAATGCAATAGAACTGAAGATCCATAACTTTAAGATGCAACTTTTCAGTTCCATAAGGAAGATTAACAACCACCATCCACACATCAACATTATTTTCACTTTCTTTCAAAGACCTCTCTGCCATTGCTGTAATAACAGTGCAAGTAAGAATGCAGTAAGCGCATTCTTGTATAAGGATATACAAAGAGACACAGCTGAGGAAGCCACCATGAATTACGTAAAAGTGGTAAGGTTGGGTCTCTTTTTTGCTGCTATTGTGCCTTTTTTTAATTACATTATTTCAGACAGGTAGGGTGGGTCATTACAGCAACGAGACGTTATCAGAAAGCACTCTCTACTACTTCTTGACTTGAATATGAAAACATAAATAAAACCATACTTAAAATACATCCTATTTTACCTTTTATTTCACTGCCCCAGTCTTTTCTCAGACCTAGAATGGAAAAGATTCAGCCTAAAACAACAACTGGGCACACAAACATCATCTTCTTAATCTTGCCCCCAAACATCTGTCATTGACAGGAAAATTAGCTCAGAACAGCAGCCTTGGTAGTGGAGACAGCTTCAGGATTCTTGCACAAGTAGTCACCTTTGCTAGGCACAAATACTGTCAGTCTGCCTTCTGCTGGAAAAGCCTTCTCCCCAACTAATTCTATTAACTGCAGGGGCTGGTATTGCAGCAGCTATATCATTTTGTTTATGGCACAGCTGAGCATACAGTCCAGCTCTCTTGAGACCCCGTTTCATAGCCTAAATAGCAGAGCAAAATGATCTTCATGTAACCATGTAATTGAACATTGCAGAGAAAATCAAGTTAATTGTGCATAATATTTTCATATAGAGTTTGAAATGAAATAAGTTCTCCCACCCCTCTCCCCAATGTACTTCATGTCATCTGGTTTTGAGCCACAGGCTATAAGCTCTATATAATTTACTGTAACATTGCAGCCTGGGCAGTATTTTCCCATCTAGAAATCCACACACTTGCATACTATAAAGATAATAAATAACGTGTTAAGTCTTATTTTCTCTAATTTCTGAATGAGCCACCATCAGTAAAACTTAATTCTCACAGAGCTGTACTATTCCAGAAAAGTGGTAAATGGAGGATGAATGTTTTCTGTGGTAAATCTGACTACAATCCAACCCTCTCCCTGTATACACTCAGTAGACAGAGAGACAGGGAATTTGTAGGCAATTTGTAGGCAAAGCACGTTGTTGATCAACCTTTCAATTCCCTTATATTAAATCCAATTCTCTGCATTTCTTGCTGTGTTTTGAGTAGCACAAAGGAAATCTGATTCTACAGTGAGCAACCAAGGATGCTGAGTCATTCACAGTAGGCACCCTCCTTCATTAACTGTAAAGGCTTCTTTTATCATTGGTCAGAACCTCCCAAACATCTAAAACTGATGTTGGTACCTAAGTCACAGAGTTTCCTTCTTCTTACTATCATACCCAGGGTTTTCCTCTTGTTAATACTTCTGTTACTTTATATCTATATGTATATGTATAGTCATATTTAAAGTTTTAAAACATTCAGACAACAAAGTTTCCAACAAAGATTCTTCCTGGAAGGTAAAGGTGGATGATTTTCCTTCAGTTATATATGGCTATATAGATAAATGTGTACAACACACATATACAGGCAGGTCCTCCTATACAACTTTTTAACACAGAGAAATTTTTCCTATAGATTGAAGCTCTAAGCATTACGGAAATATAAATAGAAATGCACTTAAAAAATAAATGCCAATACCAATAACCTGATGTTCAGGACTACAGTCTTTCCATTAACTTGGAACATTTCTCCACTATTCAAAGAATACTTAAAAGACCATTTAATTGGGACTGTGGTCAACTGCTTTTAGAAACATAATTACAACTGCTCTCATAGCCTTTTGACAGAATCAAACTGCATAGCACTGCAAAACAGTGATGAAAGAACTGAGGGGGCAACATCTGTGTAAAAGGGTGTCAAAAGAAAAGTGCCTTGATTCACTTATTTTCTTGTATTTTTAGAAAAGCATAATTTTAGGCAGAAAAACTCAAAACATCTCAGCAATTGAGCCACCACAAAACAAGTACAGCACAGCCAGCACTTGAAGATTAGTGGGATCAAATACTTGTCGTAAGAAAAATCATTTTTATTTTGACGTTTTCAATTTTAACGTGGTACTTGTTTTGAAACTAAAGTTGACTTGTTCTGCATGTTATATTAAGGATTCCCAAATGGATAGATAAAATACTTCCACTGAATGAAGCATGAAAGGAAAACAGCACATCTCTTCTAATCTAGCAAAACTTACAGACAGGCAGTGATACTTGGGACTGCATATTTACAGAGCTACTGTCGACTCCTATGTGGACACAAGGCTCAAAACCCTTGCAGTAGAAACTTTGCCTTCATGCTTACTATTTAATAATTGAACACCTTAACACAGAAGCTGGTGAACATGAAATGATCATCAAAATAAAACAGATTTACAAAATGTCAAGTCCAGGCCTACAATATATTATTTATGAAAAGCATAGCAAATTTAAGAGCAAAATGTCAGAGTAGCCCTTGCTTCCATTTTCACAACAGCCATTTAGGTGAGATTTGATGGGTTTGGGACAATATGACATTTCTAATTCTTTATCTGCTGACAATAACCCTGATCTCTGGAGGAAAGCAACAAAATGCACAGTAGATAAAAGCATAGCATTTCACAGCGTTGGACAAAAGCTGCTCTCACTTCTGCTTTTATTTATTTCATTTTCAGAAGTACACTTGCTTAGGTTGACAATACATACTCAATTATGAGGGTTTTTATACTGAACTAAGTATAACCAGCTAAATTGAATATGGTGTTTTGCAACAACAATACACACAACGGTTACTTTATAATCACTTTAACTCTTTAGTGATAATCATTATGGTATTTTTGTTTGTTTGTTTAAGAGTAGTCCCTGATACAGCCAGAATATCTTCTGTTTAGAAAGCAAGCAAACCTATGAGGAATATTTCTGAGAACGTTTGAGCCAAACAGTCTTTAAGACCATTCCCAAGTCAACAGACATTACTGAAAACATATCGCAGTAATCCAAGCTCCATCCTGCTGAGCAGAATGAATGCCTACAGCACGTACAGCAAACGACAGGCACTAGAACAGTTCTTTAGACTATCAAACTACCAAACTATCAAACTGGGGAAAGTGAAAGTTATTGCTGTAACAGACAGGTAATAGCCTGTTCCTATGAGGTAGCAAAGATTGCTTATAGACCCAACAGTGAAGATAATCTCGGTCAATGTTTTCACTTTAGCATCAGTAATGAAAAATTTTCATGGGAGGAGGAAAAATTTTAAATGTACAATTCTCCTTTAAGGTTTTAGTTTGTTAGTATTGTGGATCCAATAAAGTTTTGGCAATTCATTTCAGCTCTTCAGCTAAGGGATTATTAACTAAACTGTAAATGCAGGGTATTTAACAAAAAAATGGGAACAATCCAATTTCAGTAGATTGACAGTTTTTAACTCATGCCTTCAGATATATAGATGTGTATATTAATTTTATGATTTAGATATAGGAGAAAGTTTTAGAAATGTATGTGGGCATAGATAACCTACATTTTTTGCTAAAGTGAGAGGTAAAAATAATTCTTCCTTCTAGGATTTTCTGTGTACAGTTGGGGTATATCTGACGGAGAAAGAATAGATGCAAACATAATATTTTGAAAACAAAAGGAAAGGATCCTATGACTGATAGCACCTAAAAAAGACAAACAAATAATAAACTGTGTTTATTTTCTTTTATTGGTGTAATCTGGTTTCCTGGAAACGACATTGGTCAGTATCAGTGATCAATGATATTCAGTAATTTTTACTGAATTTTTTTACTAATTTTTACATTAGAAGTTTTTGATAGAATAATTCTATTCTGATATCACTGTTATGCAATCCTATACTTTATTGAAGTAATGATTATAGACATAATCAAACTTCTATAACAGAAGACATAATCAGACAAAACACGAGTGAACTGCATCATTTAGCAGAAGAAATTTAATAGTTTTATATTATCAGAAACTGTTAAAAAGAAGAGTTGGTTTGTGTTTCAATGTAAAGCAGTTTAAACAACTTTGCAATTAATACTACTTATAAATTAAAATTATTTCCATATAGGTTATTATTCATTGTGGTTTTGGACAAGTTTCCAAACATTCGCGTGCTGAGCTATGCTATGTCCTCAGTTTGGAACTGCTTTCATAGAAGTTACAAGACCTTTACTTGCCTATTCTTCTTCCCCAAAAGCCTTTCCACCTGACATCTGACTTTTATACTAGTGGCATGTGCTTGGACAAAGTTACTTCCAAGTTTTGCAGATTCTCAAGACACTGTGAATTTCAGCAGACTGCAGCCATTTACTGCAATAGGTTGCTTCCCAATGACAGCTGTACAATGGGATTCGGTGCAAATCACACCTAAGTTGTTTTTTCCTGTAGTCTGGGTAACTTACGCAGAAGCTGAAACTTCAATAATGGCTTTAATTCTGTTTAAGAGCTGGGACTAACACCACAATGACTAGTTTACACCTACACAGAGCCTAACATACATTGCAGTCAAATACACCACCCTTCACAGTGTCAGTACAAGCCTTTATCTTTTAAGGTACCATTCTCTAGGCCAATGACTTTGCTGGTACCACTGATGAACAAATTTATGCCATTATGCAAACAAGTCAGAATACACTGGTGTTTCATTAGTGGTTTAACTGTTCGATACCCAAATTCAAGGGAAAGAGCTATAGCTTCAGAAGTTAAAAGCTTTAAAATATAAAGACTAAATGTAGTTCCCCAGAAGCAAGCCAGGTGTCTAAATAACGGATAACGGAATTTTCAGTAATCAAGGACCATGTAGATAATACAGTCAGTATAGCCAAGAGGACAATATCATACCCTAATGCAGACCCATACACCTGTAGGCATCATGAACACTGGTGCACTCCTACAGCATCTCTCCTCAAAATACAATGTCTGTTAAGATTGCTGGCTTATACGGACAGCTACAGGGTGACTCCTGCATGACATTTTCTTAATCCGTAGCTGACTCCCACTCCCAGTTTCCAGCAGCTGGAATTAGACAGACATGGGTGGTGAGGAATACACATAACTAACATGAAACACAGTTAGGATTTTTTTATTTCATTTCTAGGTACCATCAACTTTATGGTTTTATAAAACTTCTCAGTTCACTGCTAATTTTTGTGTGGAGTTCATTTCATGCAAATAGGAAGAACTGAATTTATAAACTCTCATTAAAATGAACATACTGTGCAGCACTACACCTATATAATAGTCTGATACTCTACTGTTTTGAATATTACTGCGTATCATTGAGAGCACAGATGGGTGATTCAAATAAGTATGTGTCATATGCAAAATTCACTGAACCTTTAAAGTCTTCCAACTAGTTGCATCTGTCATATCTATTATGTCAAATAAAAAACTGCAGAGCCTATTTTGAGTTTCAAGACTGAATCAAAGGCCTCTAAGATCCTGCCCCCTCAATGATACTTCAGAGCAAAAATTACATTACTGGGACTTAAAAGGGGGAACAAAATACCTAGAAATTTGTACTATTGTGGTAGAAGAGGTTCCATTTACATCTGCCTTGCTAAAAGCACTAGCTCAGACCAAAACAACCTGTAATTTTATACCCACCTACTAACATTTCTCACTTGAAAAATGTTAACTCCTTTTGCTAAAAATTTGCCCCAAAGTTTCATTTTAAATTTTAATTTTAATTTTCTTAAAATGAAAATGATATATTTGACGGACTGCAGCTGTCTGGAAAGTACATATCTGATAGGCATACGGTACTAATTTGGAAAATGAGCATGATTTACTTGATGAGTCATAATGAATGTCTGCAAATATATATTCAAGAGAGATAGTCTTGTAAGCTGTATTACATAGAAATCACACATAAGCACATGAATATCTCCCCTGAAGAAGAAAGGGGGCCAAAGCCAACAGCTCCCATCTTCCTTACTTCTCTCATGCTATTGGTTTGAAGAAGTCCAGAAGATACTGCCAAAGAGTACAAAGACTGAATGCAACAGATTTTACCAGATTAACCTATTTTGTATAACAGAAATCCCACGGCATGACAGTGGACAGCCCTTGCTGTAGATAAAACAGCAGCTCTGTTAGAGCCAGGCACCTCAGGCACTGGCCTGGCTATGAAGACTGGGAACAGTTCATGAATCCTGCAGCATTTTTTCAGCTGCTCTCTCTCCTTCAGGCCCTGCAAATATGTGATGGCCTGGTTACGTGTCAGGATAAAACATGGATTTTGAGTCTTGAGGAGGAGGCAAGGTGGAGAGAACGAGTAGGAAAAAAGTTCACAGACACAACTGTGTCTGTGCCTTAGACAGCGAACAACCCTGCTTACCCGGTTTTCCTCTCCATTTTACTTTGAGGAACATTGTAGAGAACAATTCTGGCATTATCAAAAAAAATCTGGATTTTCTAGATTTCAATGTGAGGAAGGAAAACAAGAACATTTTGCATCAAGCCATCCTCCATCTAACAAACACTGCACTGCCAGAAACACATTTCAAACCCAAATCTGAAAACATACGCATTGATAACAATAATTTAAGATAATCAGGTGACTAACAGTGTTAGTGAATAGGAAAAGAAGACTGTAATCAGAGGCAAATCTCAGTTCCTAGAAATACACTAGGCAGAACGCTGAACACTAAGCCATAATGATCTCATACTTGCTTCTTATTTGCTAATATAAAATGTTGAAGTGTTAAAAATTAAGAAGCATGTTTATCATCATAAGTCATCAAGGTGTTTTAAATTTGTTGATTTTTTAATTTATATACAAAACAAACTTTTTAAACCAGTACAACTCAGGCTCAAAGAAAGCATTTCTTTGAGCAGTTTCTCAGAGAAAGTAAAATAACAAAATTGAAATCACCTCATCTACCTAAGGATGGTGCATGTTGTACAGATGGGAAATCATAGCTATGGTAATGATGTAGTGAAGCATTTAAAATTTAAGCATTTGAGCAACTTTAACTACATAAGTAACTCCTGTGAGTGTCTTTGGATTCATCCTAGTTACATGAACAGGATTATCAGAAGACATTTCAGAAAACCTAATTCAGACAATTCTCAAAATGTACTTTAAAAAAAAAGGATAGAAGGGAAAGGACATTTTTCTGTAGATAGTTGCCAGCTGATCGGTTTTAATTTTTTTATCGCTGTTGGTGCTTTTCCATTAGGTTAATAATTATACATTATGGTACCTAAAGCTCTGTGTAGAATTTCCTAAAAAAAAAGAAAGTAAAGTTTTAAAATTATACCTTAATCATGACTTTTTTTCTTAAAGATTTTGCAGGACCAGGGATTAAGTAACTGGATAGCAGCAGAATGCCAGGCAATCAAGAAAAAAAAATCCAAAGAAGCTAATTTAACTTTAGATATACTAAAAAATTTAAACTAATAAAGTAAGTCTCTTCCAGTGTGCAAACTCACAAGAATAAAATCATTAAATCATTATCACACTTAACACATAAAAAATTCCTACATCTACATCTAACAGTTAATTTAGTCAAAGGTTAATTAGCATCTGTGAAAGGGAAACTGAAGCTACTCTAGCAACACTGGAAATTAGTTCTTTTTTTTAAAAAAAAGCATTAAAAACTGCCATAGTCTAGAAGAATTGGGGATTTTTCTTTGTCATATTAAATCTGACTATTAGTGGGACAGCCAGCTGTTGTGTTCAACCCCCACATTATCCCATAGGAGCTAGCTTATAGGGGAAGAGGTGTATTTACAAGTCTAGATCCATTTTAGTAAACCATGACTCCCCAATTATGCAAAATGCCTCCAAATGAATACAAATGCAGTCTTTTCTAAAAATGAAAAAGTCAGAAAAGGCAGGACAAAGCCCACGTTACAAAAGCAAGTTGCAGCTATGCCCTACTTTAAAAGCGTCAGTGGAATCCACATGGTTCATAAGCCTTTGGCAGCCTTTTGTAAAGGGATGAATTTCTGGTTTGTTGTGTTTTCTGAAACACACACTGATCCTAGGTCAACATTTTCCATTAAAAATAAGTAGTTCACTCAGCACTTAGATGTCTGAGATCTTTTTAGAAATATCACAGGCCCTTGCACATATATAAAGAGCATTTTTCAGAAGTAGTTGCAGAATTTTGTTTTTGGAAGAGTTAAAGGATAAGAGTAATGTTAGATGTAGGCTTCCTTGGGCCTTGGAGGATGAAAGGGATTAATGGAGGGTCATAAGAGGAGTATGGAAGAAGAAATGGAAATAAAAGAAGAGAGCTATTGGGTGTAGCTTATCCTTTCCCTAGGCAGTGGTTAGAGGTGTCTACAAGAGAAAAAGGGATTGACTACTTCTTGCTGCATGTTTCCACCAGTTAAGCCAGCAGAAGGATGAGTACGGTCAAAATCGGATTTTCCTGTTCTCTTTGTTAAGAGTAAGACTAAGATTGTGATGTCTTTTATAAAGAATTTGATATAGTGCAAAGCTCAGCTCCTTCAGGCTCAGAGGTACTGGGGTGGCTGGGTGGCAATCTACATGCTCCTTGTTTTATTAGAGGATTTGAAATAAAGCTGAGAAATACATATTGTGCAGCCACGTGCTGCTTTTTTTGGAAATAAAAAGATTGCCAGTGCTCCTGGAGATTCCTGTACTGAAGCACTAAACTGGATTTATAACAATTCAAATTATTATAGACAAAGCTATGGCAACTGCCTATCAGGTACTTAGTACGGCAAAATGACTCTTGATCAACTAGATGTTATTGTACCATCATTTCTTAAATTGCTATTAGGATGAACAACATAGTCATAAGTGTCGGATTGAGTTTGGAATCCTTCTGATTATTTTAAAATAACAATTAATTGTGCTTGTAGTGACACCACCCATATAAGAAGTCCCTCTCACTGCTAATACAGATGTTTGTACAAATAAGGGCAGTGGGCGATGCAAGTTACACTGCTCTGCTGCACAGGCAAAAGAAAAAAATGCCACATTTCAAAGAGAATAACCCATTGCTCCATGAATAGTTGATAAACTTTGCAATACAGTGTGCACTGCGTTTGCAACAAGCAAGGTTTCTTAAAAGCATGAATTTAATTTCATTTATAATAGAAGACCTTTTCTTCAAGATATTAAGCTACACACTTTGTGAGTCATCATTCTAAATTTTAAAATACACTGAAAACAACGCCGTAGAAGAGGTATTATTAAGTCTATGCATAACATCAAAGGTGGGAAAAAAACCTCTATATAAATTTCAAAAGACAGAATAGTATCATGGATTTTGTAAGAGGGTATGAAATTTAACATCACATGGCAGGCCTCTGGGCCTGCTAAGCATATAATGAAATAGTCAGATTATAGGACGCACAATGCAAAGATTCAAAATATACAACAGATGGCAAATGAAATGAATCAGGTTCTGTGAATGTAAGACATGATACAACCATGCTAAAATTAATTTCTAAACTTCAGAAAACACGAAACTAAACAGAAACAATAAAATAAACATATGTCAGTGAGCTGTTCAAGATCAAACCTAACATACAGGCATTGTATGATATTAGTGGAAAAACAGGAGGACCTACTGAAGAAATAATATATCTGAAGACTGAACCTAGGTTTAACATAAGGTGACTTAAGCATAATTCTCCCGCAGCATCATCAGAAACAGAAGCTTTGTGCAGCTAAGCAGAGGGAAAAGGAAGTCAAATGTTCAACCACTGTGCAAATTTAAAACTAATTGCAATTTAGAGGGTCATATAGACTCAGGCTCTTCTGAGATCTGAGCTAGAACAAATTGGAGAAACTTTCAGAGGCACAGAAAGGAGTGAAGCTCTATGCTTCCACTGCCTTTTGACCTTCACTTATTTCTGCCTTCAACATTCCTTGTGTTTATTACTGTTTTTACAACGCTCACGCGTATCTGAGTATTACTGATAAATTAATGAATTTACGATCACAAGTCACCTGTGAAGTACAATTGTTTTTGCATTTCCATTTGGGAGAATGAAAACAACTGAGTGATGCAATGGTTTCTTTAAAGTCACATACAATGTGTGGCAGAAGTGATTTAAAGATTTCTCATCTCATTGTGCATTCTTCTTCACCAAGCCTGTACACACTTTGAGCAGTGAAAAGTGAGATGCATTTTAACCCTCATCTGTGTTATTTGACAAAAAAAACCCCAAACTTTAAGAAGGTCAATAGTATACTGTTTATTTCTTAACACAATTTTTTTTAAAAAGTGGGAATATTATAGGCATTAGTGATCAGCTTTTAATAGTCTTGTTTCTGGGCAAATTGTTCGACATACTTTTCTCTTACTGTATCAATATCTTAAGGCAAGTGCTATAATACAGTATATTTTTTTCTTATTCCTGTCTCTGTTAAGACCTTTCTACCAAAAAACAGAATTAATTCTTTTTTTACTCATTTCCACGAGCTTGGACATTTTCTGTATTTTTTGTAACCTTGGGAAAAGCAACTTCATGATTAGCATAGAAATACTCCCCAGTAGGAAACTGTTAAAACATCAGGAAGTTAAATATCCAAATGCTACTTAACACTGCTTCATCTCGCTTCAGTCTTCATAATAATGCTTTCTCACTTGGTTTTAGTCACAACTACTCAGAACAGAGTTACCTCACTCTGCATGAATAAAGCTACTTATTATACAATACACCACAGTCATCTGCTGCTGTGCTTTGGGCAAGCACGAAAGAGCTGTACCCTTAACATGCCTCTTGAGCCCTGTTGTGTAGGCTTAAGGCAGCTGCAACGAGTGTACAACCAATGCTGACATGTACAAGGATAAATGTGTGGGTTTTGAGCTTTTCATTTTTGTCCCTTCTAAGACATTTCACCATGAAGGGACAAAAATGAGAGTAGTAGAGTGTACACCAATACCCTTCTTGGAACTGCAGATTCTTTGGCTAAGACAAGGCACAGAATGACTTTCTCATCAGAAATGCCGTCTACTAGGGACAATATCATGCATGGCATTGGTCTTGTACACATGGTCTCACATGTGGTTTCTATGTTTCATTTTGAGGAAACTGTGGAGGATCTGTTCTGCTAAAAAACATTACTTAAGCTTAATGTATCAGCTATACTGACAAAAAAAAGTCTCTCTGTAGAAAGCACAACCAGCTGAGCAAAGCTAGGTCTGCACCTGTATTGAAATGCGTACAGACCATACTGCACAGGTGAGACTTCCTTCTCATTCAGACTGGCCCTCCATCTGCCAAGCTGTCCTGGCAGGCTCCCTGAGTTGGTACTTGCATTCTTTTGGCAAGGCCTGACAGTAAGAGTTTTTATTTTTCTCCTAAGTGCCTGAAAATTATTTTACAAGACTAGCTGAGAAAAAGCTATGGTAATGTTTTTTAGTTGCTATGTTGGGGGGGGGGGGGGGGGGGGGGAGTAAAGCTCCCAGCTTTTCTGGAGAATCTGTGGAAAAAGGGATGCATCAAGAAGCAAAGAATATATCCCCTTTACCTCCCATACCCTGTGTCAAAGCAAGGCAATTCTCTACTATAGAGTCTAGCAATGAGCCCAGATACTCATTTCAATACTGAAACTAACATTTATGCCTGCTAAGGGTAAAACCCATTTGAAGTATCCAAAAATGTCTGTCTTTAAGATCCTGTCATGCAAACCACCTTGGATTCTTCCTATTCTCCCTCTTCCTTCTATTTCCACTTCAGTTGAGAATTGAATATCCATTTTCATGTTTGAAGTAAAAAACAAACAAACCCCCTTCTCACCAGTTTATAGAAAATGTTATTAAAAAGTGGGATTTCCTGCAGCTGCCTGACCACTGCTCATACTTCCATTGTGTTTCTCCTTGCTTGATTTTAATCTGAATATTACTCCAGCTGCAGCAGACGCTCTTTGTGGTCAAATTCCATTTTACTTTATGTTAATGGCATGCTCTTTTCTCTATTTTTAGGTCTTGGTACCACATCAATCCAAATCTCAAAATTGAGGTGTTTGTTCTGTATTTTTTTTATTGTGTTGTCCTCTGTCTCCTTCAGGAAACCTCTGTGGCTAATTTTTGTGTGTTACTCTCTTTTGAAGTCCCAGTCTGAAACAGCACTACACTACTGCTGCAAAAGTACATGTGAGAATTGTTTGCAATATTCCCTGAAAGGACAGACGGATAAGAAAAGGAATCAAGATATTGGGAATTAAATCCAGGTCTTTATCATTTCAGTTCAGAACACTTTATCCTGGTAATTGACGATTAACTTTCAATTCATCATTACAGTTAGTAAATCATCTTCAAACAAAAGATCCCTGTGGGGACCCCGATGTTGTATGGTCATTTGTTTTTTTTTTAATCTTATCCTTTAAGCTGATTTTGAAAGTCCTCTCCAAGGTTTTTGGAAAGTTATGCCTATGCTTTGCATTTTTTGAGTAATTTTATACATCATTGGAAAGTATACATTCTTAAGGAAGAAATAAGCATTTATTCTTTTAAGTCCATCAAATTTGCTTCTGTTTTTCCTTTAATTCCTGGTAGTTTCATAGAATGAATTTCACAGAATGAATCGATTTACAATGGATTTTTATATCTTTCTTAGAGAGTGCTAAAGATTTCATAGACTCCAAAACATTAATGGGTCACTAAAACTGGTCATCTAAAAAAGAAAAAAAAAGTAGTTTAACTATAAATTCCTACTACTCTCATTTGTTACACTTTCACTCTGAGTTTATAAAAGTCAATTTCAATGAAGCTATTCCTAAACCAGTAAGAAACAAATCTATTTCTATACATACTCAATTTTCATTTATTCCGTCTATCACGATCAAGGTATTTTTCTTCACTGATGAACTGAAGTAAGAACTTCCCTGGATGTTCTCTGTAACCCATTTCCCATCCACGCAGCGAAACTCTTAACGTAGGTATAGGGTAACTACAGCATTCCTGCTGATCCTTTTAGGTACAGTCTAGCACAACACTGCTGCTTACTGTAAAATAGAAATCCACACACTTTGCACTGAGACATGCTAAACCTCTCAGGTAAAAATAATCCTCTCAAAGCTATTCAAAATTTCTCCATGGTTCCCAAAAGACAAATTCACCTGTGCTTCTCTGATAAAGAAGGGTTGACCATTTCAGCTTAGTGGGTTACTATGAACTGTGAAGGTGACACCTGACATCTTATGGACACAAACAAGTGCTGACAGCACCAGCACCGAGGCAGAAAAGCAGAACACGTTCAAGGGTGGCTTTTCAATGTAACTGCCACAGCAGGAATTCATGGAAAGGCCAAACACCAAAACAATCTCCTGTTCAGAAGACTTTTCTTCCAATGCATATTCGACTTCCAGGGAAAACAAACATATTTGCTTCCTGGCTGAAACGAAGAGTTGCTAAAGGACAGCTGGTTGGCTAGATCAGAGACCTCATAAACCTACTTTTGAATCACTAAAATCATTACTAACTATTAGCAATTTGTTTCCATACAACATTTTGTAGCTGAGCAGAGGTGTTTCCAAGGTAGATAGCTAAAAGTATAAGAGAAACAATGCAACTTTTGTAAAGTAAAAGAAGTATCTATGCCATAAATAAGTTGGTTATCCAGAATAAAAAAATACTTCATTTCTAATTACTGTAGCTAGAGATTCAGGTTCATGACACAAATTTTCCTAGAGAAAGTTTTTATCTTTCCTGCTAGTATTAAATTACCAGTCACACTCATTTTTATTCAATTGGTTCTTTTTTTCCCAGAAGTTTACCATGAATTCTTTATCATGTGTTGTTTATAAAATATTTAAGAAATATATAATCTTATCTACAAAGACATATTTCCCTTTAGCATACTTTTCACATAAAGACCAGAACCACTGAGTATAAACTCCACAACAAATTAACTAGAAACCACAATCAAGAGGAAAAAAAAGAAACAAGTAATCTAAAACAATATTTAACAAGAAGGTCTAATAGCACTAAAAATCTAAAAAACTCTCATGATGATGAGAAGCAAAAGCCTAACATCTCACCTACTAAAAGGCTCCCATACCACAGGGTCCCCTGAGGCAACATGCACCCACCAAACAAAACTGGAGGTAAGTTTCATTCCTAAATTACCTTTGCAGTGAAAGTAAATACAAAAGAGGTGGGCATTGTCCTCTACTAAAATTTAGTGGTACCTTGATGCCTGTAGTCTTTTGGATAAGCCATGCCTCTTTTTTTTGTGGATGAAAAGTTTTCATTTCAAAATGCAGCCATTTAAATCCTTAGTCATATCAACAGCTAACAATGTACCATCCCTCTTTCTTTCCTCACACCGATTCCCCACAGAATATCCAGTCCGATTCAAGATCTTGATGTTACACTTCACCCCCCCTAAGGAACCGATTTAAAATACCTTTGGGAGTGCCCCTCTTCACAACACTAACATCCCACGAGAACAATGTTCCCCAGAAACTTTGAAGCTGTCATCCTCAAAGATGACACGATTACATGAGACAGGGCTATTTGCACAGAGGACTTCAGTCTGGATTCACATCAAGAGGAGTTTACAGTGATCATAAATATAACCATAAAGTAAAATTCACTTCTTTAGTTTAGTATTCTTAGAGGTGGAAGAGAAGTAGTAAAGATTATGGAGAGAGATTATTAAAAGAAGGAGAGAACAGAGAAATGAAATAAAAAGTTATATAATCCCAAATATTATGTGGGATATAACATAGATCAGTATTGCAATTTCTTTTGTTATTGCTTGGAAAACAGACAGTTTCTGCAGTGAAGATATATGAAAAGCCAAGAATATAGACAGGATCAGACTGAAAAATGCAAGTGTTTTTATAAGTGAAATTTAGGCCTCAAATAGAAAGTTTTAGCCTTGATAATAAAAATCAGCAAGTGTTTTCTTAACACAGTCATGCAAGAAAGACACATCTCATTCACACTGTCAAGGTCACAGAGTGGTCTGTATTTTTCCCTTTGGTACTGGGACCAGAGAGAATCTAAAGCAGCTTGTCAGCTTAAAGGTTCCCTCCTTTATAAATTAGCCAACCACACGAGCAAAGCTTTATATAGCAGTGATACAATACACACAAGATGTGCACAGTGTGAGAGGTTTGAAATAAACCCACAAAACCAGGTCATTTCGGAGTTAAGCCTATCAGTCTATCTCCACCTTATCTCCCTGTGTCTGGCTGTTGCAATAATCTTGTACAAAATCATTCAAGGATATTCTGTCTCACATGTACTGTAACACTGACCTGTAGAAGGCATAGTCCTGAATTAACAGATAAGCAGGAGCTTTAGCTTCCATTTTCATTGATTTTATGGACTTAAGGTAAAACCATTTAGTTATTTGAAGGTTTCTTTCTTCTTAATGTTATTTATTTAAATATGTCTCAAGGATATAGCCTTCTACAAGATACAGGAACATGGCTCATTAACATGCAATATTACATTAATCAGTAGCATTGGTTCTTGCTGCTTGTTATAATGATAGTATGCACTAAGACTATTACAACGGATGTTACAGTAATGAGGGACAAGTATTTCCCTCCTTGCTGAAGCAGCAGTCAATATGAGAATTTTATTCCAATAAAGTGCCAAAGAATTTCCTTATCTGCCTTTTATTCATATGAATAGCACTCCTAAAATACACAATGAGCAGATACAAGACAGATATTAACCAGATACAGGATTGTAATCATGTTCATTTACAGTAAGCAAAAAAAATCTTCATTCTTTTACATTTAAAACACAGAATGATACTGATCTGGTTTATGAAAAACTTTTTCAAAATGTTACTTCCTATTTTGAATTAAGATGCACCAATGCTTTTGTCTAAAACTGGTTGTCTAGTCTTTCTCAGAGTGCTTGCAAAACCATGCAAAATTGTGCTCCAAGCAAACCTGCAAAGTCAAGTACTCCATATGCATAATCTGAAGGTTATATGATATAGGGAACATTGCTATCCAAAAACCAGGTGAAAACATCACAAAGGTGGAGTTATACCTATTTGCCTTCCTCCAGTTCCTCCCTACAGTACCACAGCAGTGCTGCAAGTCAAACATTCACCAGAGTAAGCCAAAAGCTTTACAGCTTCCCCATGAGCCTTGTCCAGTGGGATCTACTGTATTATGTGACAGGACCCCTGTGTAGCACCCCTCCTGGCAAAATACCCACCAGGATATTTTACATCCCAGACCACGATTGCAGCCAGAATAAAGGTACCTTTACTCAAAACAGGCAAAATGACAAATCAATTGTGACGTTCATCCTTTTATTCATATAGGATAAATATATAAGCTCATTACTGCTCTTGCTTACAATTCTATCCTATTTCTATAAAACCATGTGGAAGTGTTTAATGTCATGAACATACTCAGATTACTTTTAGCTGTCTTAGTTACAAGAGAAATGAGCCAAACATGTCAAAAAATGACAGTATATGTGTACATGTAAGTCTGTACACATCATACCTATGTGCAGAAGATACTTCATGATGTCTGTGTATCTGTATGTCAGCTACTTGTTTCACCTCTACCACCTGACTGACAGAACACCTAACCTGAGGCTGTGCCTCAACCAAAGTTTGCACAGTGACACGTGTGATGTTCCTGCCAGAAATTCATCTCTCCCTCACAAAGGATCAGGTAATACGATCATGATATACCATCTGGACTTACCAGGCTATTTTGTCTTTTCTTTTTTTTTTTTTAAGAGATATTCATTCAGCTTCTAAAAGGTCAGATTTGAATCATCTGTGATGTAAAATGGTTAGGGTATTTCACATTATATTTGGGTGCAATTTGGAGTTGGTTTTCCCCAGAGAGTGCAATGCAGCAAAAGAACCAAACCAGATGACTTGGGATCCAGAAACTCTCGGAACACTGTTAGTCACCATTACCAAGACTTATGTGAGCTGTTTGAGCCATGAAACCATAGATGATTTCTACATATGAAAGAATAGATTTGGAATTTCAGCCATACTTCTGATAAATATCTACACTTCTAGATGCTTACCTAAACCAAATATTCTTATCATTGTAATGATCAGATATTAGAAAAGCAAGGTTTATAAGGAGTGGTAGTGTCTTTTAATAGGCCTGGTAGGCTAGTTGGAAAAAGGTAGTAGGTGCTAAATATATTAAAAAAATGTAATTTGGTAGAACAGATTAATATGACTGAATTAAACCAAAAGAAGTTCTTTCCAGCTTCATCTTAGCGTGCAGTTAGATGTTACTTTAACCTGGGGAAAGGACACAGGTAAAATCATATCTTCCTTTCCCTACTATATCAGCAGAAGGAAGAAATTGTGTACTAGCATTGCCAACAAAGCAACCTGGTATTTCAGGAACAACATATCACTTCATGAACTTTAAATGAAAAGAAGGAAGAAGTAAAGAAACGAAGCAATGAACTAGAAGCTTTCATTTCCTAAAGTATTCCATCAGTCTCTTTTTTTTCTTTAAGACTATAAACAGGAGAAGCGTAGTAAATCGATGGCAGTCACAAATCCCCAATACAGAGTCAAGCTTTGAAAAGGTATGCAGAAGTAAATGAGTCTTCATCACCAAAACTTCTCAATGGCCTTTCCTATACATATTTTATATGCTCTTGTTTATCTTTTTTCTGAAATAAGGCAATGCTATCACTGCCATGGGGGGGGGGAGAGGATCAACAAGCCTTCAGTGTTATTTATTAACTGCAAGGAGTAAAAAGCTGAATCAACATAAGGTTATAATTGTAATAATTGAATGCTTGTGAAGCAATTGTCTCATACATTATGTTTGGGCTAAGAGTTCAATGAACTGAAGTGATGTATATACATAGTCTAAAGCCGTTTAAAAATAATCAGTAAGTGAACTGATTGGTTTGGCTACAAACCAAAAATACATTATCTGATAGGATATATTACCATATTTGTGAAAGCAGTGAAAGCTGTCTGGGATTAAGAAAACTGAAAATGACCTAATGACCATCATAAGACCCACAGACCTCAATACAAAGTGCAAAACAGCCCTAAACCATTAGGTCTCTTAAGACACACATGAGATCAGATGTATGTACTGAAACCAAAACAAATAGCCCCACTAAAAGCACCGTGTATAATGCATAACCAAATTCTGTTTTGTCAGATAAGATAGGAGAATACTAGCCAAGTGTGATGGATATTATTCACATTGCTAAATGCTCTTTCAAAAGGAAATATTTTTAGGACTAGGACGGTACAGGAATCCCTATATAACAGCACAGTGTGGAACATAAAACAGGTGCTTTCAGCACATGTTTAGCTGATGCAAGTGAGAAGTGATAAAAACTATATCCTTTTTTACCATTACTAAGACTATGAAAAACCTACTGCTTTGAATCGGCCAAGCCCAGCAACCTCAGGGAGCATCTGAATTGCGCAGCAGTATTATACAGACTCCTGAACAGCCTGAATCACCACAGAGACATAGGGAATTTCCTAACACATGGTTGGGTACTCTTGAATAGAGACAACTCAGTTAAGGTTGATGAGTCCTCAAGATAACGGCAAAGAGCAAGAGGGAACAAGATCATCCATTACACAGTGGTGAGGAGCTGACGTTTGGGGAGTTCATTAAACTGCCAAATAAAGCTGCAATGTCCTCCCTACCCTCCCATGAATTCTGACCTGTCAGTGGTTTCACAACCAGACAAGAAAGATTCAAAAATTGAACTTCTCTCTCCAGTGTTATCTCACTAAATTATCTAAGAACTACAGCATGTCCAATCTCAATTAACAGTGTATCTCCAAACAGTAAGTTTTCTTGGATATCATGAACATTGCAATAGCAACCTAACAGCCTGCAATCATCGTGTTGCAGACTTATTTTAGCAAGCCCCTCAGCCCATCAAGCAACTAGATGTAAAAAGGAATTAATAAAGTCTCTGAAATATCAGTTAAATATTTATGCATGCTTAATTTGCTTCAGAGAAAGTGTAATTAACCCTGGCAGTTCTGAAAAACATAGCATTGGAAAAATTTCTTCACCAAAAGGGTTGTCAAGTATTGGAACAGGCTGCCCAGGGAAGCGGTTAAGTCACCATCCCTGAAGATATTTAAAAGATATGTAGATGTGGTGCTTAGCGACATGGTTTAGTGATGGACTTGGCAGTGTAAGGTTTTATGGTTGGAATCGGTCTTAATACTCCCTTCCAACCTAAATGATTCTATGATTGTCATACCCAAAAATGGTTTATTTTCCTCAATTCATGCTTATTCTTTTGCAAAAGTGCCACTTAAAGGCTTCTAATAATATTAGTCCTACAAATAATAATTACTTGTATCCTGATAAGCTATCGAGAAGTACTGGAAGGGGAAGAAATATTTCCAAAAATCAGAAGAGATTCTTGCTACTAACATGAGCCTCTAAATCAAGCAAAATGGGTTGATGAGGTCTTTAAGAGAATGCAAAATATACATTGGGCAACTGTTATCAGACATTAACTTCAGAGCAGCAAA